>CM054942.1:3992322-4605519 GCA_029168755.2 Tillandsia fasciculata
CGCCGTGCACACGGTATTTCCCGCGTACACGAAGCGCCAAACCTGCTCAGATATATAAGAGATATAATAAAAGAGCAATAAAACAGAGCTGAACTAAAACTAATACATCTCAGACTGAAGCTGGAAATAAAATACAATACATCTGTATAAATGATACATCTGTCTCTCCCAGCTCACCAAAAAAATACAACCTGCTGGCAAAAGCCAGTCCCAAAGTAAAAGTACAACCGTCTGAGGAAACACGGGTACACCAACAGTCCAGCTAACACGCTCAACCTGCCTCGAAGTCTATCTACTCAGCCGTCCTCTCTCCTCGACCCGTCGCTGAAAACTCAGCAGCACCCGCAGAAGACACTGCAAAACAAAGGGGAAGAGAAAAGAGAAAGCAGTGGGGGTGAGAACTACTGTAAACAGCAGCCTCCCCTAGTGGGTAGACCTCAACTCAAATGTGCCCACTAGGACTACCAGAGGCGAAAAAGATGAACAAAGGTGGTAAGCTGTAAATAAAACTGCCGATGATGAATAGAGCTACCACTACATGCCTCTAAAATGCCAGCTAGGAATATAGCTAAATGTATGCATCAGAAAGTAAATGCCTGCCTGCCTAGACCCAATCGATACACCAGTAAACACTGGTACTGCCTGCTGTGCCTGCCTGCCTGCCAAATCGGGTATGCTGGCCAACGCATAACACCGATAGGAAAAGAGAGTCCCGAGGACTCGAAGCCTGTAAAACGCACACTCCGGAGTGGCACTCGAGGGGAGCGACCCACACGAGTATAATGCCTGGGTAACAAGTACCAAAATAATGCCTGGGTAACAAGTACCAAAACAGCAGGACTGGATCATGACTCTGATCAAAGTGGGAAAACCCATCCACTAAAAGGAGACCCGATCTCAACCCGATGCAAGATAAACAAATAGTGGAAACCCCATCCACTAAAAGGAGACACGATACCCAATCTGATGCAATAACCACTGTCCGGTCAACCGCCCAAGGTCCGCGGTTGCCGCAATACCCTGCCATCAAGCCTGCCTGTCCCAAAATCCAAGATCCACAATCGGGTAGAATAATCGATATCCGGTCAACCGCCTACTGTCCGCGGTTGCCGCAATACCCTGCCCTCACAGCCTGCCTGTCCCAAAACCCACAACTGTCTGACTACACTATCCCAGCCCCTGCTCGAACCCGAGCGTACTATCCCCAAATGTAGACAAAAGAAGAGAAAAGCATGGTTTCTCCTAAGTCAATGCCATCATGATAGTGTAGCAGAAAAAGGTGGCCTAACTAAATGTCCATACAAGCATGCAAAGTCCTTTATTTAAAAAACAGGGTTTAATATTATTATCTTCCACAGGTAAGGTATGCCACTAATTAAATTCCATTTGCCAAGTAATCCCATGTCCATTTATCTCATCAACATAAGAGGTCCCAATGTGTACAAGCAATATAGTCCAATTCCCAATTACTCTGCCATTTATTTACTTTGTACCGGTTCATTTAGCAATGTAATAAAAGCAACTCAAATAGGCCTAGTGGGGACATCACAAGTAGGAGGTTAAACAACGGTACCCACCTCGAGCGCTAAATCCAAGTCCTGACAGCGAAGTCCGCGCCCGATCTCAACCGTCCTCGCAAAACTGTGCCAAAAATCCCAAAGGATACACACACAATTACTATCCAAGTTAATCCCAAAATCTGTCCCCAAAATCAGATTCACTGTTCAGCCTTTTTACCTGCGAAATGTGCCCAATAAATTCCCAGAAAAATACCACTGCGATCTACGCGACGAACCGGTCGAAACGAGTACCTGCACGTTTTCCCACGATTTTTCTGTGCTGAGAACCAAAATCGACAAGAGGACCACCTCGAACAATACTTTCACCCCAAAACAGCAATATAAGAATCTGTAAAAAGGGATTCCTCACCCTCAGGGAAAATCCACGAAAATCCAAGAAAATTCCAGTAGACTCCTTGCGATGTGTAGATGCAAATCCCCTTTTGAATCGCCTCAATCCGATGTCCGGTTGCGGAGATATCGCCGAAATACCGAACCGCTGTCCAAAACTCCATCACAGCAAAAGGGGTCACAAGATGATCCGAAAAACCCATGAAAACCTCGGAATGGGGAAAAAACCAGTAGAAATAGGAAATGTAGCCCTACCTGTTACGAATCCGATGGCGCAAAAATCGCTGAAAATACTGCGGGGTTAGCTCGGGGGAGCTAAAACACTGTCGCTGCGCGAAGAACAATCCAGGAATGATCGTCGCGCCGCGCCGGAAAATCCAAACCTCGGGATCCGTGCCTCATAAATTCCCCAAACTTCACAGGATGCTCCCTCTCTTCCTGATGAAGATTTCATCTTCTCACCCCTTGAGAAGATGAGGCTTCTATGATGGAGAAAACCCATCTTGAAGGAGCCTCGGATTGAATTAAGAAGAAAACCCCTTAAAAACAATTCCCATAATTCCATCTGTGTCCCATAGAACACGAAACACCATAAAGGACCAATCAGAACGCGACACGTGGCCCTCCCACAGTGCTGCCGCCCGCAGTCTGCCGCCCAGTGCACAGTTGACCGACCAATGGTATTGCGCCACGTGTCCACTCCCAAAGTTCAGTGCACCCGGTGCACGAAATTCGTAGACCGCACCAACCAAAAGCTGCCACGTGTCCAGCCCTGGTGCACCGTGAACCACAGCCAACCCGAGTACTCCGTGGACCAACGCCCGTGAGCCAGCCAATCCAATGATGCCACGTGTCCACCCTGTCGGTCCACCGTGCACCTAAAGAGTTCGTGGACCGCGCGCCGTAGACCGTCCAATGGAAGCACGCCACGTGGCACCGCCTTGGTGCACGCCCGCGCGGTGGACCGGCCGCCTGCCCGCGCCCCCGCCGCTGCTGCCCGCGCCCTCTGCGCCCTGCCCGCGGCCCTCCGCCGCCTGCCCGCCGCCGCCGGCCGCCGCCGGCCGCCGCCGGCGATCGCCGGAGTTACTGTTCCGGCGGTGAACAGTAACCCGAGCCCAAAAATGCCGCAAATACACCGTCTGAAGCGTTTTCGCGCGCTGAATCCGATTTTGACGTCCGTTTCGCCAAATTCTCACTCTAAAAATTGCCGAAAGCCCCCGGAAAAGTATTCTTAGTCCGGAATTCGCGCCGAGCCCAAACTCAATATCCGTTTTGCGCGCAACCCCTCTAAACAACCGATGGGGTCCCCCGATCACCCACGTGATCCATTTGAAGCCCGGAGTCCAACACTAGTGTCCAAATTGGCGCCCGAACACCGCCGACATGCTCCGTAGGCCTCCAGAAGCTGCTGGTCACCTTGTAAAAGCCCCAAATACCTCCCGCACACTGCGTAGACCTCCAGTAGCCACCCCAAAGCACCGCAACAGCTCTGCGGAGATCCAGGTCATCACAAATAAACCATCAGAAAGAATGAGTAAGTAGAGAAGGCGTACTAAACAGAAGAAAAGGCAAATGAGCAAAATGGAAAGGAAGGAAGAGGGCTGCACACAAATCGCAAGAGGCTCCCTGTTGCGACCCCTACCAAATACAGGGAAAACAGTAAGAAATATTAGCACAATTCATATATCAAATAGCATAGAGAGCAAATAATTAAGAAAGAAAATGAAGAAATACCTGTAGACTTAAAAGACTCTTGGATGATAGTAATTAGAGTGCCCTACCAAATAAAAATAACACACTATTTTAGTTAATTACACATAGAAAATTTTTGAGAAAAACTTAGAGGAATACTCAACCTAGCATAGAGAGCAAATAATTAAGAAAGAAAATGAAGAAATACCTGTAGAATTAAAAGGCTCTTGGATGATAGTATTTAGAGTGCCCTACCAAATAAAATAACACACTATTTTAGTTAATCACACATAGAAAATTTTTAAGAAAAACTCAGAGGAATACTCAACCTTTTTTCACCAAAAATCCTGTGTTCTTGTTCTGCAAGGAAGGAGCACCCATATTTATAGCATATACAGGAAGTGAGTCGCAGGTTAGAACTCTGTAGCAACTTTGGTAGAAGTGAGTAGCAGGTAACGATGACATCCAACCTCAAGTGAGTAGCAGGTGATGACGGCGACGACCTCATCATCACCGGCCACCAACACTCGCACCAATCCCATCATCATCACCCGCCACGAACACTTCCAGATGGTAAGAAACATAAATTTCAGAGTTACAGAAGCATACCGTCGAAAACACTTGGTAAGCAACACGTTAACACTGTACAGGCCGGTACAGTCAACCGAAGAAAACAACGCACGCTCAGCAGAGACGGAACCAAGCCGAGGAGGAGAAAGAGGGAGGGGGGCGAACAGGTCAGACCGACCAATCCCATCATCAACCATCATAGAAGTGAGCAACAGGTGATGAAGACGACCAATCCCATCATCACCGCCGCCAGCACCTCCTGACGATAATAATCAACATAAATTTCACAGCCACAGAAGCATTCCGTCGAACGCTTGGTGAGCAACACGTTGGTACTGTACAGGCCGGTACAGTCAACCGAAGAAAATGACGCAGGCTCATCAGAGACGGAACCGAGCGGAGGAGGAGAAAGAGGGACGTGGGCGAACAGGCTAGAGCGAACCAATCCCATCATCAACCGTCACCACCGGCCACCATAACCTATATAGAAGTGAGCAGCAAGTGACGACGGTGGCCACCGTACGATCGGCCGATGGAGGTGACGCAACAGTAAGAGAAGAAGAGGCGAAGAAGGAAGCCAGTCAGAGGAGAAGGTAGAGTACAACGGGAAGAGGAGCAGGTAATAGGGTAGCACGTTGTGAGGCAGTACGGGGAGAGAGACGAGTAAGCATAGAAAAACTCGGAGAAAACTCGGAGAGGGGAGAGGTTGACTCGGAGAAAACTCGGAGAGGGGAGAGCGAACTTGGAGAGCGGAGAGATCGGAGAAAACTCGGAGAGGGGAGAGGTTGACTCGGAGAAAACTCGGAGAGGGCAGAGCGAACTTGGAGAGCGGAGAGATCGACACGTCAGCTCCGAAAACTCACGATTAATGTCTTCTTATTGATATAAAAAAAAAAAAAAAAAAAAAAAAAAAAGATTATTTTAAAATCAGATTTTTTAAAATATTTTAATTATAAATCTAGATGAATGGACGGTTTAAAGACTATATTAAACCTTTATCGCTCTTATATACACATATATTATATAACATTAAATTAATTCGAGTTCGGTTAGGTACAATCAAAATTTATAATCAAATTCAAATTCGTCAAATTTTTATTTTTTATATTCATATATTCGGATTCGGATAAAATTTTGAACATCCGTACTTATTGACATCCCTATTTGTACCAAATATAATTAATTTACATGTGATAAAAAAATATTATAAAAAAATATTATATTTATTTTTGTACATAATATTATTTATTATTATTTTTATAAAATTTTGTTTTTTTTTTAAAAAAAAAAAACCATCCGATTCACTGTACTTCAAATCCCGGGGAACACGACAAAATTTTATCCATTTGAGTTTCGGTCAAAATTTTATCCATTTGAGTTACGGTCACCGTAACAGGTGAGCTTACTGCCACCCCCCACTTCGCAAGTAAAAATAAAGGTGAAATTAGTCTTTCCCCTATTAAGTGGTACTTAAAAAATAAATAAGTAAATATTAAATGGGCGATGCTAGGTGTACATCTCTTTAAGAATGTACATCCTACATTCCATCATATTCTGGAATAGATATTATTTTACTCGTCACATTGAATGACGAGTGAAATTCACCCTACCTCAGAATAAAATGAGGTGTAAGATATACACCCCTAAAGAGATGTATACTTATATATACCCATATTAAATATATAGTTGCTTCCCTTATAAATGTTTTATTGAAAATTTTTTGAAGAGGAAAGGATGAATCTGTCAAATAGCATGCCGTAATTTAGTTCACAAAATAAATAACGTGATACGTCGCAATCTGTATTTATTGTATGCGCTTAAGTGGGAGGCATTTTTGTTTCGATTGATAAAATTCGAACCAAATCTGTAAATCTAAAAAAACTCGTTTGAATTTGCAAAATTTTAAAATTAGTAATTTCTTTTATACAAATTTGTCTCAAAATTTTAATATTAAAATTATTTAGCAAGTCATACTTACTTTCTCTTGATTTATATGGTAAAATACAAAAAAAAAAATATTACAAATACTTTACTTTTTCTTCTGACTTTTAAAAATTTATATTTTAAGAAAATATTTTTAGAATTACGATGTTAATGAAGATGGTGAAATGATCATATTGTCCTTATTTATTTTATAAAGAAAAAAAATTAATATATTTATATCATTTTAAGAATATTTTCGGTATAAATTATAAAAAATTGACTGAATATTGACGTAACCCTGATGGAGGAGAGTCAAATGTATCAATTTGAAATTTTTAGGAGGTAAAATATAGGGTTTTGAAAGTCAGAAGAAAAAAGTGAATATTTATAGAAAAATTTTATGTAATTTGACCTAATTTATATTTCGTCATTAATTAAATACCGTCATCTATACTAATTTGTAAAATATTATAAAATTTATTTATAGACTATTGGGGTCAAAATATGACTTGCGCGCGATCGGCTCCTGTTGGGTGACCCTCCAGAAGGTGCCAAAATGCGCCGAATGCTAACAATCAAGCGATTGGGCCGAGAAGGGATCCGCTCGGCTAGATTCTCCTCTGACAACTCTTCGCAATCTCAAATGACCGGTGACTGCCGGTGCAGATTCGCGGAGGTAGAGAGGGATTGCCGGTTTCGACTTAGATGAGTCGAAATGTTAATGGGTAAATGTACAGCTGATGAGCCGATTATGTCGTTGAAGCGCAAAATGGCAAATAAAGACACAACCAATGGGTCGATTTACACTCTAAATGTAAGGAAATAAGTAAAAACACGGATGAGTCGGTTTACACTCTAAATGCAAAGAAGTAAGTAAAAATACGGCTGAGTCGGTTTACACTCTAAATGCAATGATAAATAAATACACGACCGAAAGGTCGGTTTACACTTTATATTTATAAAGAAAAAAAGGATACTAGTCAGAAAAAAGAATAGAATGATTAATTAAGCCTACTCCTATAAAAGTAGTAAAAAAGAAGAAAAAAAAAAGTTAAATTACTCATACTCCTAGATAAATGAAGAGCTGGGGTGGTACTGGGGTTACGAGGTTGCCGGACCACGATCTCTTTGATGGTTCGGGTATTTATACACCTCTGACCAAGTTATTAGGCGCCGATTTGAATTATCGGAGCAAATTGGGGAAAGTTATCGGATATCCTGTAACTATTTCATTTTGAGCCGAAAGCTCTCAATCAGGATAGTAGTCGTTTATCCCTCTAGGTTCATCCCTTGATTGTTGCGCCAGAGCGCAATTCTCGTCGCTTTTTGGTGCTGGACGTTGCTTGCCCTTCTGGATTAGTCCCGTAATTGTTGTATCGAAGCATGATCTTCGGCGCTTCCCCTTACTGGACGACGCTGGCCGCTTCGGTGTCTGTTACGAGATTCGCGCCTGAATCTTGTCTTCATTCTTTCCAAGATCTTTTCTTCTACAGCTGAGAATTGACCTTGACTTCGCCTCTCGCGTCGATTGATTGAGACGGTCTAGTATCTTTCTTTGGCCGCTTCTCTTGTCGGTCGATTCTCCTATCAGCTGGCCTTTTCGGCCCATAACCTTTGTCGTGCCTTGTGCCTTTATATAACTGAAATCGGTCCAGATCGGGACGTGGACCTTTCTTTGGTTGAAGCGTGCGCCTCGTACTATATTGCTACACACCCAAGACCAGCCGGAAATAAAGTACGGGTCTCTTCTTTTTCGGCTTGATCGATCGAAGGTTGATTTTGATTCCACCTGTGTCATCAACCGTTCGGAGCGGTCGAATGCTTTCTTCATCCGCAGCTAACCCTAGCTGTTGTGATGACTCTTGCGTCGTCTACCTTTCCTCCCGGCCAATGCTCTTAGCTGACAACCTATGTTTTGGCCTATGACATGCATCGAGCGTTGCTTTTTTTCACGACTAAGGTCTGCCTCAATTGAGACGAAAGTCCCTCTTTGCTGACTCAAATCTCTGTCGGCTAACATCCTCAGTCGATGGTATAAGCCATATGTCATTCTCCTCGAGGGCGAAAATTCTAGTCTCAACATAGGCATAATTTTTTGTAAAGAAAAATAAATATAATTATTTTGTAACTACTATGGTTGAATTCAACTGTGTGGTTGAAACTAAATAATAATTATTTTGTAAAAAAATATATATATATTTTTTATTAACATTTGGCCTAATCTCACCGTCTCAAATATAAGAAGATAATTCATAAATATAAATATAATTGACATCAAATTTAAAAAAAAAATAAGTTTAGCAGGAACTAATGATTTAAAAATTATATTATATTTTTAATCTCATCTAATCAAACAATTATTTAATTTAAATAATTAATAAAAGTTAAGAATCTAATTACAAGAAATTTTTTAAAAAATAGAGATTATTTTTTTAAAAAAAGGAATTAAAATTATGATACAAATAATTAACAAAAAGCTCTTCTCACTTAAGAACCGGAGGTGTCCACAACACAGCCAACGGTCACCTTCGAAATTTTTATTTTATATATTTCTATAAAATTTAAAATTGAATATTTATTTTTTTAAAAAAATCTAATGATTTTAAATATATGTCAGTATCCATTAAAAAAAATATAATTAATCATAAATAAAATATTTAATTTTAATTAATGAATAAGATGAATTAATTTTTTACTATTTTTGATATTATGCGAAAGAAAATAATTGTTGGAGATTTTTTTTTTTTTTCAATTTTTGGAGGGATAAATTTGTGATGACAAAATTTACATTTCATTTATAACCCTAACTAGAATTTTGAAGTAATAAATATAAAAGGGTTAATTTCATACAACTCTCTATAAACATATCGAATATATCCCTACAAATTTAACTTTTCATATTTAACTATTCGGAATATTACTGTTATTTTTTAACTGAATATATATAAAATGCTAATTTTGTCCTTTCAAATATATCCCTTCAAATTTCTAACTGTTAAAATAATATAAAAATATCTGAAAGGATAAAAATATAAATATAGAAGGATTAATTTCATACAACTCTCTATAAACATATCGAATATATCCCTACAAAATTTAACTTTTCATATTTTACTCTTCAAAATATTATTGTTATTTTTTAACTGAATATATATAAAATGTCAATTTTGTCATTTCAAATATGTCCTTTAAAAAGTCTAATTGTTAAAATAATATAAAAATATTTGAAAGGATAAAAATATAAATTTACCTTACTAACCAACCAAATTAAGTATTTAATTTATAATTAACTATAATTTTTTTACTGGATATTAATGGTAAAGAAATATATGAACAACTCAAGATATTTGAAAAAATAAATATAAAAAATAAACTTTGTAGGGATATATTTACTATTCGATATATTTATTGGAATTCGTATGAAATTAATTCAATATAAAAACTTAATATTTATAGAAATATATCTGCTATTCGATATAATGTATAAATTTATTATTATTTCTAAATAAGTTATGAAAATATACAATTATAACTATTTATTGGAATGTAAAACGGGTTGAGCGCGGACCTTACAATGTATGTTAGGTCCTATACGGACCCAATCCATTTAGGACTCGCCTTAAGTACTGGACTTGTTCGTTTTTTTTTATATATATATTTTCTAATATATCTTTAAAATTTTGTTCTATTTTTTAAAACATTAATTTAAATTATTTAAGTTTTGAATAATTGTTTTAAAAAAATATCTAAAATTTATGTATTTAATTTTATATATATATATATATATATATATATATATATATATATATATATATATATATATATATATATATATATATTATAAAATCAATAGTAAATATTTTAAAATTTTAAATAAAAACATAAAAATAAGAAAATATAGTTTAATGGTTCGGGCCGGGTTGGGTTTCGCCATAATCCAAAGAAGGGTTCAAATCGGCCCAAAAAATTTAGGACCACAAAACCCAACTATCTGTTTATACAAATATATAAATTTTTAATAATTTTTACGGCGTGATAAATTTTTTTTCACTCTTACTGACCTTATTTCTTCATTGGTTACACATTTGAGAAATCGAAGGAAAGCGACTCTTTTTTTCATCCTATACGTAGGTTATAAATTTGGAAAATCGAAAGGACGTGGAATATTTTTTCATCGCGTAGGTTATAAATTTAGAAAATCGAAGGGATGCAGCTCCTTTCTTCATTCTACACGTAGGTTACAAATTTGAAAAATTAAAAAAACGAGAAATATTTCTTCATCCTGCGTAGGTTACAAATTTTAAAAATTGAAGAGATGCTGGATATTGTGATTTATCTATGCTTAATCGAATTCCAAAAAAAATATATAAAATAAATTTCAACCGTTGCGATCGCGAAGAGTTAGAAAAAATGAACGGATAAGATTTACTTTCAAAATTTATATTTTTCTTTTTTTTTTTCTTTAAGAGTATAAAAAATTCTTAAAACCAATATAATATAATTGGTGACTACCCAATTGTTCGAAACTCTTAACTAAGAATTAGGATTTTTATTTTTTTTTTTTATTATTATTATTATTATTATTATTATTTTTTGTGGAAGTTCTCTTGGATAACTCGATCATCACAATGTAATTTCTTACTGCTCTATTCTCTCTCGCAATTTATTTTTTTTCTTTTTGATCATATTTGATTCCTTGTCGTCCATTTTATTTTTTTATAAATTTAATTTTGTATCATATATAGATTTTTTTATATTTTTTATTTTATTAATAAAATAATTTATACGATCACATCGTGCGTTTCTATATTAATATTCCATAATTTTTTTATATTTTCTAAATTTTAAACAAAAGTTATGTTGATTTTTATTGATTAAAATATGTTTAATTTTCTGTCCCTGACAATAAGCTCAAGAGATTAATAAGTTGAGTTGGATGAGCTGAGTGAGGCTGTGATCTAGACTTAACGATAAGAGTCTCAATAATAAATCTAACGTCCATATGAGCTGAGTCCGATCGAAATCAATGAACGCTGAGATAAACGTGGCATTTCCATGGGCACGTATTTTTAAGATAGTTCCTTAGCTCCAGCCAACTATTCACATGATAAATTATTTAGTGGACCCATAGCTTTCCAAGGTGGTCCTGTGATCAGATCCATTCTTTTTAATAGCATAAATGGCACACATGATTACACCAAACCAATCCTTTTAAATTGTGATATATATATATATATATATATATATATATATATATATATATATATATATATATATATATATATATATATATATATATATATATGGAATAATTGCCTGTGTACCCCTAAAATATGAAGAAATATCTGATTTACCGCTCTTATTTTTTTCTTTCCAATATACCCTTCATACGTTCCACCGTTATTAAAAATACCCCTACCGTTTTCCTTTGTTAAGTTAACTAGGGTTAAACTAGAGTTAAATAATAATCGGAGTTGAAAACTATCAGATATACCTATTTTGCCCCGGTTTAGGGTTTAGGGTTTAGGGTTTAGGATTTTTTAGGGTTTTAGGGTTTAGGGTTTAGGGTTTTAGGGTTTAGGGTTTAGGATTTTTTAGGGTTCTAGGTTTAGGGTTTAGGGTTTTAGGGTTTAGGGTTTAGGATTTTTTAGGATTTTAGGGTTTAGGGTTTAGGATTTTAGGGTTTAGGGGTTTAGGGTTTTAGGGTTTAGGGTTTAGGGTATATTTGAAAGGGCAAAATAGTAATTACACACAGATAACGGCAGTTTCAAACGGTACACTAACAGAGTTTAACTTCAGGGGTATTTTGGAAAGAAGATGGAACGTAAGAAGGGTAGTTTTAATATTAGCCTTCTAAGAGGGGTAAATCTGAAAACAGAGAAATTTTTAGGGGTACGTAGGAAATTGCCCCTATATATATATATATATATATATATATATATATATATATATATATATATATATATATATATATATATATATATATATGTTTGGGAGATAAAGGGGGATAAAGGAGTTATTCTCCATTTACATAGCAAAAAAGTATCAAATTTAAATATAAAAAAAATTAAATATAAAAATATAAAAATACATTTCTATGATAGTTTTAAAAAATAATTCTTCCACATAATTTAACATATATATATATATATATATATATATATATATATATATATATATATATATATATATGGAGATTTGTTATTCTCCCTTAACAGGTTATTCTGGAATAGCCCGTTAAGGAGGAGGATAACAATTACTTCCATTGGTGGGAACAAAGTTGTTTCCATCCGGAAACAATATTATTTCCATCTTTTTTTTAATTTAAATTAAAATTTATAAAATTTTAAATTTAATTTTTTTTATTTTATAAATTTTAAAATTTTTAATTTTAATTTTTTATAAATCTAATAATTTTAAAATTTTAAAATTTTTTAAATTTATAAAAATTTAAAAATTAAAATTTTTGCATCATCTTTTACATATTTTTCGAGATAATTAAAATTTAAAATTTTAAATTTAGAGAAATTTTAAATTTATAAGTTTAATTTTTAATAAATTTATAAATTTTAAAATTTTTAACTTTAATTTTTTAAAAATTAAACGGTATTGTTTACTTAAAATATAAGATTTAATTTATATAAATATTAATTATTAGTTAATTAATATTTTTATATTAATTAATTAGATAAAATATTATTATTTTATAATTATAATTATTTTTATTTTTTTACTATTCTCGCTTATTTCAAGAAATAAACCAAACACAATTTTAACTATTCCTAAGAATAACAATTTTACAAACCAAACATTATTTTTCTTTTATTCCCGACTATTTCGGAATAGTAAGCTATCACAGAAATAAAAAAATTTATCACCAAACTTATAATCTCTGAACCAAACAGTAACTTTGAAAAAAATCAAAATATGGACTATATTAAATAAGAAAAAAATAAATAACGCTAAAATTTTTGTACAACTTAAACTCATGACTTTATTTCTAATTTTTTTTTTTTTTTTTTTTTTTTGATACCATGCTCGCAGAAATAAAATATATCTTTTTAATAATGTCACCAAATAGTGGAATCCTTCTACCGGTAAGTCAATTTTTTGACATATATCTTATCCGATCGATTTTAGATGTAAAAATTATTTTTAAAATGTTTTTACAATATATTTTATTATATCTTCTGTCAATAAGCATGACATGATTGCACATAATTAAAATAATTTATTAATTATTTTTTTATCAGATTGCTCATTTGGATAATAGTATAACATACTGAGTAATGCTATCAGTACAATCAAAATCGAATGCACGATATACATTTCATTTATTCTGGATAAAATTTTTTTTATTGGTCACTTCGAAATGATCAGTAAAATTTATTCTATTTTAAAATGAATGAAGTGTAAAATATACCTCCAATTTTGAATACGTAGAAAAATATTTTTCTAATATATTTGTGAGCATGGTATTATTACTCAATATGTACTCATTTCAAGGAACAAAGCAATTAATGTCACATGCTCAATAATAGTAGCTCTCCATTGAAGTTATTAGATGGATAAGGAGCATTCAGTGTTAAATTATTTATATTTTTATATTTAAAATTTTTCGTATACTTAAATTAAATAAAAAATAATAATTATACTAGAAATATGATATTACTCGAATTTATAATTTGTTATTATGATATCATATTAAATTATATAAGTTAATTTTTATACTCTACAAATTTTAGCTAGTAGATTGCGATATTTTTATACTTTTATATTATCTAAAATATAGAATTTTTTTTTTTTTTTTTGTAAAAGTTCTCTTTTTTATTTTTCTCATGAATTTTAAAAATTTATATTTTACTCTCTTAAAATTTCATAAAACATTTTCAGAAAATTACGTCGTTAATAAAGAGGATGAAATATTCTGTTATTTTAAAAATATTTTTAGTATAAATTATAAAAAATGGACAGGAGTACGTGCTAAATACATCAATTTGAATTTTTTAGAAAATAAAATATAAATTTTTAGAACTAAGAGAAGAAAATGAAAAAGTGAATATTTATTAGACGATTTTTTATTAATTATTTAGCTTTTTATATTTAACATTTAAAACCAAATTGTGGGTGACACTGATAAATGTGATCAGTAATTGCCAAATCTAACTTTTCCTTTTTTTAAATTAATAATAATAAAAAAAAAGAAGGTAGGGGAGCTCTGATTTTGCCCCATTTAAAGCTTGAAAATTTCAAACAAAGACCAGTAGTTCCACCTTTCATTCTCCCATCTACCTCCCCCCCCCCCTCCTCCTTAAATAATAAAATAATAAAAAAAAAAAAAAAAAATCTGTGCACTTTATATAATAATTTCCGTAGCTACAAAAATTATACTCAAAAATTAATGGAAGAAATTGAAACTTTGAAATTAGTAAAATGAGTATTATTAGAGTATTATCTTTAATTATTAAGATGAGACCTTAATTTTTAAGCTGTTAACATTATTATTATTAGAGTATTATTAGTGCATGTGCTTTCTGGCTTGTGGGGAACTCCAAGGCAATTTTTTTTGTAGTTGTATGTGCAGTCGGCCAGAGTGGAATCATGTGTCGCGGCTGCAGGTTGACTAGCTAGCTACAAGCTGACAAGCAGATATGAGCAGCCCAATTAATCCACTCACAAATCTCAAACATTTTTTTTTTTTTTTTTTTTCCTTTTTTAAGAGAGAGAGAGAGATTGTTGATTTGTTTATATATATAGAGAGAGAGAGAGAGAGTTCATGTGAAGTTAGGCTAAATAGCTCGAACTAACACTCTCAGTTATTCGTTTTGTCACTGCATGCGTACGAAGAGAGAGAGAGAGAGAGAGAGATCTAGAAGGGTCTAGAGAACGAGGGAGAGATGGGAGTGGCAGAAGAGGAGGTGGTGGTCGTGACGGGGGCGTCGGGGTACGTCGGGACGTGGCTTGTCGTGAAGCTTCTGCAGGCAGGCTACACCGTGCGAGCCACCGTACGAGATCCTTGTCAGTATTTTTTTTCTTTACCTCTCTGTCTTTTTTAAATATATAAAATTTATTTATTAATTATTTTTGGGCGATAATTTCTATCTGTACCTTATTCATAAATTTATGAGTACTGGTTGACTTTGGATCCCAAATTAACTTTCATTTTGATTGGCGATAAAAAAGTTCTACTTCATTTTAGAGAAGTATATGTACTTCATCTTCAGTAATCTCGACAAATGCTATTTGATCCGAGTCACATGCAGTCTCCAGCCCATTTGAGCAATTTTTAATGAAGGGTAAAAAAAAAACACATTCGTTTGTTGGTGTGAATCCAATCACGCCCGAGCAATAAGATATAGATAGTGGCTGCAGGCATCCACCACGGAGAAAGCCGTGCGCAGAGTCTTGGACCCTACTGTCAATTCAATCGTCACGACTCCTTGCGATTGCTTGCTGACCATGAAATCCGTCATTGTTGATATCTTAGTAGGATTCAGGTTGTTCTCATCTTGAAAAATGAAGTTGGCGATACATTCACCATGGCTCCAACATCTACCATTACTCGGCCAACTTCGCCGTCCTTTGATCAAGATCTTTGTAAAACGCGACCATACAAACCTTCTACGAAGAGGTGACGGTTTTCCAAAACCACTTTGTCGGTTGTGTGCTCGCTTTCCAAATGCAATTGAGCAACTGGTAATTTCTTAAAATATTGACGGTAATTTCATAAATATTTGGTGGGTAATTTTACAATAAACATTCTAAACATCCAAATAGAGATTCAATCACAAGAGCAATAACAATAAAAATTAAACCATAAGAACACAATAATTTTACATGGTTCGACTATACCTGTATCTACGGAAGAACAAATAAAAAAACTTTCACTATCAAATCATAGAGATTACAAGAGAGATACAAATAAAAGAGATATCATCTTTCTTCAAAGATAAAGAGAAGCTCCAACAATCTCTAATTCTATTTAAATGGTTGAAACCACACCTCATAAGAAAGATCTCACCCCCTTCTTTATAGAATCAAGATGAAAGCAAAATTCCTAGGGCCCCATTTGGAAATGGAATTGTTTGGGGGATAAAAGGGATATCCCTATCTCCCAAACATATTAGGAACCATGAGAATATTTTGTTTTAGTACTTTTGGTATAAGTGAGAATTATTGTTCCTATAGTAAAATTTTACTATATTTTTTTTTTCCAAAATTATCCCTAGTGAGAATTTAACAAGTTTTATCACATAATAAAGTTTGAGGGCAAAAAGGTAATTTAACTAATTGTATATATTAGTAGGAAAGTAATATGAAATTTATAGCAGACAAATAGCATATACCTTTTTTTATGATAAAAATATTTTTCAAAAAATATGATGGATAATTTTTTTTTAAAAAAATAGAACAAATGAAATGTTAAATTAAATATTATCTTCATTAAATATAATTTGATTTTGATTTTGATTTTGATTTTATCTTATTTTTTGTAAGGCTTTAATTTATTAATTAAAAGGAAGAAATTAGAATTTAATAAGTTTTATCACATAATAAAGTTTGAGGACAAAAAGGTCATTTAACCAAACTAAAACTCTTTATTCCTCTTATTCTTCATTATCATACCAAACACAAAATCTCTTATCCCTGGAACCATCCCAAACGCTTTTTTTACTTATCACTGAAATAACTAGTATTGCCTTATCCCGTTACCAAACGAGCCCCTAAGGTTTTCTCTTTTCTCTTTCTATATTTTCTTAATACTCTAATTACCCGTACTTTAGCCTTTAAAAAACAAAGATATTAAATATGGGCCGTTGGATCAAAAGAATTATGATTCAAAGACTTACAAGTAAGAGGCCCAAATATATAATCAGAAAATATAAAAATAGAAGATTTGACTTCACCAAATTATATAGCCCAAATAACAATGCCCAATGTAATTAAATCAACAATCTCCCACTAGAAGGCAAATATCCATCCATCAAATAAGCTTCGTCACAATGCATTGTTTTCCAACCACTCCATCCACGTCTCTATCAATCCGAAGTGCTTTCTACAAAATTTGAGCTTTTCTGTAGGAACAACCTTTGTCAACATATTCACAACATTTTTTTTTGTATCGATGTTTTCTACATCAAAGTATTGACAATCTTACTTTTGTCCATAGTCCTTAACAACAAGCCTTGCTTTATACCGCTTGGATCCATCGGCTTCATTCTTGATCACATAAATCCATTGATTTTTCAATGCTTTCTTTTCAATCGGAAGCTCTACCAACTCCCATGTATGATTTTAATATAAGGAATCCATCTCATCCTCCATTGCCCTTTGCCACTTTGCTTCTTCGGGACAATATTTTGCTTTCTGAAAACACTCGGGCTCACCTGAAACAGTAAATAAAACATAATATAAAGAAGGGGAGTACCTTTGGGTGGGTTTATGTGGCCCAGTTGATCTTCCCAATTCATGTGCCGACGGGGTTGACACTTGATCTTCACTCTTATGAGAATCATGTTGAATTTTAATAGATTGAGTGCTTTCTTCGTGATTATCATTACCATCATGACCAACATCACTATCATGAAGTGGAGGATGAATTTCATGTATATCTTGAGAAGAACGATCAACTTGTACATCAACAACAAGCTTATTCTTTTTTTGCTCTTCTTCCGTGCCTTCTTTAAACATTACATCCTCTCAAAACACAACATCCCAACTCCGAATAGTTTTTCTAACAACGGGATTCCAAAGCCTATAGCCCAACTCATCACCTCAATAGCCAAGAAATGCACATTTCCTTGATTTCACATCAAGCTTTGTTCTACTTTCTTTCGGAATGTGAACATAAGCTTCACACCCAAATGTTCTCAAGGGCCCATAGGAAATGTCTTTGCCACTGCATATAATTTCCGGAACGTCTCTATCTAATGAAACACTAGGTGATCTATTAATCAAGTAAACTGCCGTATTTGCCGCTTCGGCCCAAAAAGGCTTTGATAGGCCGGAGTGAGACAACATACTTCGAATCTGCTCCACAATGGTTCGATTCATTCTTTCAATAATCCCATTTTGTTGAGGAGTATAGGGAATCGTATTCACTCTTTTGATGCCATTTTTTAGGCAAAAATCATCAAAGGCACTAGAGTAAAATTCATTACCATTGTCGGTTTGCAAACATTTAATAAAGTATTCACTTTCATTTTCAACACGAGCTTTAAATTTCTTAAAAGTCTCAAAAACATTATCTTTTGAAGCCAAAGAATAAATCCAACACTTTCTAGAATAATCATCTAATAAAGTAACAAAATAGTATGCACCTCCAAGTGACTTAATATTAAAAGGACCACAAACATCGGAATAGACCAATTCCAATAACTTGCCCTTTCTATGCATCTCATTTCTTTTGAAGTTAATCTTATGTTGTTTTCCCATAATGCAATGCTCATAAAAATAAAAAATGAATGCTCAAAGGAAGGAATAAGATTATGTTCTTGTAACACATTCATACCATGCTCACTTAGATGACCAAGCCGATTATGCCAAACTTGCATATCTTCGCATTTACTTGTGGTTGCAACCACCAAATTTGAATTATCATCTTTTTGAGCTATTCCATGAAGTGTATAGAGACTTCCATCCTTTTGCCCTTTTAAAATAGTCATACTACCCTTTGATATCTTCCAAGTGCCTTTTTCGAAAGTGATAACAAAACCGGAAACATCCAATTGTCCCGCCGATATTAAATTTTTTGTGATCTCCGAAACATGCCGCACATTCGTCAATGTATGCTTATTGCCATTTGATTGTTTTATAACAATATTTTCAATGCCCACAATTTTACATGCCCGATCATTATCAAGATAAACATATTCACCATCTACTTTTTTATATGTAGAAAAATATGATCGATCCGGACATATATGAAAAGAAGCACCGAAATCTAAAACCCAAGTGTTTGCACAAGAAAAGACCGTGCACGCAACACTTAATGTCATTCCACCTTCACAATCCGAAGAGTTGCTAGCTTCATTCTTGACGTCCTTGCCTTTACCTTTTTGTTTATTTTTCAAAGCATAACAATCCTTCCTCACATCGCCCGCTTTCTTGCAATACCAACAAGTAAGCCTTCTACTTTGTGATTTTGATCTTCGTTTACTTTGAAATCTTTCTTTTGTGTTAAAAAATTGGCCTCGCTTCAATGACCTTCCTCTTTCATTAATAGTTAGTGCTTGACTTATATCACTAGACAATTGATTTGTGGCTTTATGAGTTTCCTCATTCAACAACGAAGCAACAATATCATTCAACTTGAATTTGTTCTCCATTGTGTTCGCCACCATAGTAACAAGAGTATCCCAACTTGAAGGTAAAGAATTCAAAAAAAGTAAACATAGGACTTCTTCATCAAGATTGATTTTGAGAGACTTCAATTGTACCGCAATAGAGTTGAACTCACTCACATGCTTGCGAATAGTCAAACCTTCTTACATTTTCAAGAGAAAAAGCCTCTTCATTGCATGCATCTTGTTCACACCGGAATGCTGCTCAAATGATTGCTCCAAAGTCTCCCATAACTCGGATGCGGTCTTGCATTGATAAATATCAAACAAAATCGATGGTGAAATACATGGCCTAATCGTCGTCAAATATTTTCGGTCAAGTATGTCCCATTCATGATTATCCATAGTAATGGGTTTTACACCTATTCCCAATATTGACAAATCAAGCTCTTTTGCAACCAAATAATCATCTATCATGATTTTCCATATAGCCCAATTGCTATCATTCAACTTCTCAAATTCCATTGCTTTCTTCATTAGAACAACGAGTAAATGTACACAAGTGAATGCTTAGATAACCACCAATCAAGCTTTGATACCAATTGTTAGGGGAACCGGCCGTGGGGTTACCGAGCACACCTCAACCCACAGAGCATACGAGCGCAGCGGAAACAGGATCTTTCGTAGATGAAAGTAGACGAGAACGATTGTAGAAACAAGCACGAGAATAACTAAATAATTAAAACGAATAAGAAAATACAAAGACACAAGATTTACGTGGTTCGGCCAACAATATGTCGACCTACATCCACGGGCAATCCCTAGGGTTTTATCTTTTCTCCCACTTTTTTTCTCTCTCTATATTTTCTTAATACTCTAATCACCCATACTTTAACCTTTAAAAGATAAAGCTATTAAATATGGGTCGTTGGATCAAAAGAATTATGATTCAAAAGCTTACAAGTAAGAGACCCAAATATATAATCAGAAAATATAAAAATAAAAGATTTGACTTCACCAAATTACATAGCGCAAATAACAAGGCCCAATGTAATTAAATCAACACTCTTCTATCTCTGTTTGAAATGATAACGGCAAAGTACACACCATATTTACGCCAGCTGATTCGTCAACCAAGTTTTTTTGGGTCTTAACTTTCTTCTCCTCAGACTTTCTTGTTTATCTAGCCGAGAGTTTATCTTATCGAGTTACCTTTCTTTCTTTAGTAGTCCATCTTTCTTTTTTTTACTGCGATTTCTCGAGAATTAATTTTCTCCTTTAGTTTACTTTGCATATCCCTCTATACTTACTTCAACGTTGTAGGTCGAACAACTTGTGATTTCAACCGAGGCACTATAGTTGAACTACCTGCCTCATGGTCATTCTTCACAGGCTTCCATGGTTAATTGCTGATATTTCGGTCGTCTCCTAACGTTTAGTCGAAACCACCCGGCGTCTTCCGAATGTCTTCTTATCTCAATTTGCATTCTTTGTTGCCGCCTCTTCTATTTTTTCATCATGACCAATCCATACCATTTAGCTGATTCCTTTGCAATGTACCATTGGTCAACCGGCACATTTGCCAGCGGTTTCACAATCCTCAAGTGCTTTCTTAGTATCTCTCTCCTTTGCCATAGATTCAATCAATGCTGAATAACTAACTCATTCACCAATTTTCGATCGAGCATCTCAGTTTCGTTCTCAATCATTCTTTCAAATTCAGGATCAACTCTTGGTATCATTATTTGGTATTCATTGGCCGATAGCCCTAGTTCCATCGCTAGTTATCGAAAGTCGATAGCCCAGGTTCCATCACTAGTTACTGAAAGGTTGCTTCAAGGCTCCTAGATCTCAGTCAAAATCTTCTTTTTCCCTATAATTTTTTTTTTTTTTTTTATGGCTCTTTTGATCGGCGAATTTGTATTAGAATTCATGTTTTCATTTGATCCTTCTTCCGAAAATTCGATCGCCATATTTTCTCCGGCTTGAAGACCCTTCCATTCCTCAAGAAATGAAAGATACTCCTATCATTCCCTGATCGTTTTCCGTATTGAAAATCACTGCCTAATTTTTCTTATTTTCTTCGGCATTGCATATCACGCATAGCCGAATCCTTTTTTTCGTCGCTCCTACAGCCCTTTGAAATTTCTTTTCCTCACGTATTGAAATTTTTCTCATGATGTCCACCATGTTGCCTTGTGCTAGAAAAAGATTCTTATCATTTTTCATCTTATTTTAATTTTTTGATCAGCAAAAAATTATCTTACTCTCGTTGATTTTCTTTTGAACCTAACTCTTAAAGGCTATACAATCGTTAGTTTTATGAGTCTGAGAGTGGTGCCATTTACAATATTCTCTTCTTCTCAACTCTTTATTAAAAGACAAAAGTTGGCCTTCTTGGCATTTTATTTTTTCATCTTTATATAACTAATTAAAAATTTAATCGGTCATTATTATATCAAAAGAATAAGTGAAAGTCGAGATTCGAGCTATGGTCTTATTGGTCTATATTGACTTTATAAATGAACATTTATACGAATGGCAATTTTTTATCATCTCGACTGCTAGACTTCAGCTTCAGTAGTCGATTTTTCGCTCTCACTCAATTTACTCATCTCTTCTTGAGCCGAACTTTTTTACATAAAATTGACATTTGTTCTTTGTCTCCGTTCCAATCTTTATTTTGGCTCCAGCTCGATTGATCATCTTGATTTTTCTTTCGGAATTATTCATAATGACTAACTCGAATACCCAAATTAAAAAGATTTGAGAAGTACTTGTCTTCAAAATAATCCTTTATTTTAAAATGAAGGTCATTGAAGGCCATTTGTGTAAACTCCGATTCTGGCGTTCTTACAAAACTCTAGTTTCTTTCAACTTTTAAATGGTTTAAATATTCTTCAACCATTTTTCTCGTATAAAGCTAAATCAATCGCTAATAACTCTGGTTCTGAACTAAAAAATTATTCATAAAACTTACGTTTCAACTCATTCCAATCTCTGATAATGAAATTGGGAGGTAAACTAGTGTATTATGTGCATGTCATCTTGGTTAACAACGCATTAAAAAGTTTCAATTTTAAAAATGGGTTAACGGTTGCTTCTTTGTATTGCCGTGAACCGAGCAATATGCCCTACCGTGCTCTCGGTCTTTTCTCTTAACTGTCCCACCGGGTGTGTCAAAAATTATTTTCATCGAACTGAACTTCCCAAGTCGTTGGCAGAGTCAAAAGTACCTTCGATTAGCTATTCGGCTCTTTGAGTGATCTTCGGTGACTTGATCAAGCGATAGGTTGAGGAGAGATCAGGTCAACCAATTCCTTCTTCAATATGTAAATCGAACCGAGCTTAGAAACTTTGAGAACAAATTCGGTTAAAGGTTAGAGCCAAATTAGTTATATTTCATTATTCGTGGAGAGAAGAGGTGTAGGAATTGTAAGTAACTAAGGATTACAACTTCTAGAACTAAAGGCTTAGATTTAAAAGATTAAAGTTTATTCCTAGAAAAGCGATAAATGATGGAAATGAAAAATCTTAGAAATTTCAATCTACTCCTAGGACCGAAAAACAGTAGATATAGGGAATAAAAATAAAAGTAAAAAGCAGATGGTCTTATATACAGAAAAGATTCTTATTATAGGCAACTTCTCACTATTTACAGATGTAGTTATTGGACGATTATCTTTTTAACCGTTTTCGTCCAAAATTCATTTGTCTTTGAATGTTTCTTTCTCGACTCCTGATGTATCATGTGTCATTTTTCTGTTTGTCCATATAAACTAAAGCGTTAATTGCATACGGCTCCCTATAAACATATCGAATAGCAGATATATCCTTATAAAGTTTAATTTTTCATATTTATCTCTTCAAAAGTCCAACGATATTCATATATATCACTGTTAGAAAAATCTAGTTAATCATAAGTTAAATACTTAATCTTGGTTAGTTAGTAAGGTAAATTTATTTACTTCAAATATTCTAATATTTGAAAGAACAAAACTGTCATTTTATATATAATACTAACGATAATAAACCGGAGGGATATATATGAATAACGTTAGACTTTTGAAGGAATAAATATAAAAAGTTGAACTTTGTAAGAATATATTTGCTATTCGATATGTTTACAGAAAGGCGTATGTAATTAACCCTAAACTAAATATGTGAATTGAGCCGCCTACCAATTGGTGTTATTTTCTTGCGCCAGCGAATATTGTGAAGACAAAGCCATTGCTGGATCTGCCAGGGGCCGACGATCGTCTAAGCATTTGGAAGGCCGACCTCGCCGACGAGGGGAGCTTCGACGAGGTCATCAGAGGGTGCACCGGCGTGTTCCACGTGGCAACTCCTATGGATTTTGAGTCCAAAGATCCCGAGGTACAAAAAAAAAAAAAAATAGTTGTTTTAAATAAGAATAATAATATACAATATAAATTATTTTTATTTAAATATTATTTTAATATAAAATTATCATACTGTTCTTGATAAGACATTTTACTATTTCATATGATAGGTACAAAAATATTTCTGGAGGAATACATGTTGTACCAAAAACAACCATTAATTTGGACCTAATGTCTTGATTTTTATGTTTTTTTTTTTTTTTTTTCACTTAAACATTTTAATCAATTTTAAATTTTATAGGATAATAAAATATTTTTCTAGCAATATTTTTAATTTTAAAATAAATTAAAATAAGTAAGTTATTTTACAAATGAATAGATTTAAATTTATCACAAGAATTTTATTTTATTTTTTTATTTTTTATTTTTTTTTTTTTTTTTTTTTTTTTTGGGTGCAGAATGAGGTGATAAAGCCGACAATAAATGGACTCCTGGGCATTCTCAGATCATGCAAGGAGACCGGCACGGTGCGGCGCGTCGTGTTCACGTCGTCCGCCGGGACGGTGAACGTCGAAGAGCACCAACAGTCGGACTACGACGAGAATTGCTGGAGCGACATCGACTTCTGCCGCCGCGTAAAGATGACTGGATGGGTATGTTCATTAGTACCGTCTTCTACCGATGTTGACGGGTCAGATTCGGAGGGAATTTTTAAAAATCTGAATCCGAACTCGAATCTGGCTACCAAACTCGAATCCAACGGATTTTAAAAATTTATATCCAAATTCGAACCCATCAAAAATTCGAATCCGAATCCGAAAATTCAAACCCGAAATAATTATTTATTTTTTTTCTTTACAATATTTCAAAATATATCATATTAAATTTAAATATAATAAATATAATATTAAATATTTATATACACATATATTATATAACGCAAAATCAATTCGGGTTCGGTCCCGGTCGGCTACAATCAAAATTCATGTACAAATCAAAATCCGTCAGATTTATATTTTTTTATATCCATATATCCGTTTAATATCGAATAAATCCATTCTGTTCAGATTCGAATTCGGATAAAATTTCAAATATTCATATCCATTGACATCCCTACCGTCTTCAAAAATCTATATCTGGACATCTTAAAATTTCTCAAGTATATTAATGGAGAGATTGAAATGATCAAAATATTCTTACTAAACCTCTTTATAAATACCCGCATTTTCACCTTTTTTTTTTTAATTTTTAAAAATCTATAATTTGCTCTTTTAAATTTTCAGAAATATTTTACGATAGTTTCGGCGATTAAAAAGATTTAAATGATCAAAATACATTTCCGCCATTTTTAGAAATATTTTATATAAATTCAATTATAAATTATTAGAAAGAGGCAGAACAATGAAGCGAGATATCAATTAAAGGATTTTATAAATTATAAATTTTGACAGAAGAAGTGAATAAGCAAGTACTTGTAATAAAGGATTTTATTTTATTTTTTTTCTGTATTTTTATATTTTAACCTAAAGTTATACATGTTTCTAAGGAGCACACATCACTAAAAAAAAAAAAAAAAAAAAAACACAAGGTTTTTTTTTTTTGCATCTAATTATGAGATCAGGCCATCAAGTTTCTTAGTAATAAAAAACCCTTTAATTTAAACAAGAGAAACTAATAATGATCTTGCTTAATTATAAACATGAATGGAAGTATCTCTCTCTCTCTCTCTCTCTCTCTCTCTCTCTCTCTCTATATATATATATATATATATATATATATATATATATTATATATATATATATATATATATATATATAGTCCAGCTAAAATACTATCGATAGCACCAAGCAATTGGTGCTATCAAGTTTTCGGCCGTTGGATGAAAAAATATACGGTTGGAATTATAGTGGTCTCCTAAAATTTTTACTATTCAACCAACCAAGGACTACTATCATCTTAACCACACATCCTTTAATCCAACCATTAAAAATTTGATAGCACCAATGGCTTGGTGCTATCGATAGTATTCCAGCCTAATTATATATATATATATATTAGATGAATTTACAGTGATCATAATTATTTGTTGTTAATTTCCTGCTATATATATAATTAATCAGATGTACTTTGCATCAAAAACACTTGCTGAGAAAGCTGCATGGGAGTATGCAGAGGAGAATGGCATTGACCTGATTAGCATCATCCCAACGCTTGTTGTTGGGCCCTTCATCACCTCAACCATGCCACCTAGTATGATCACTGCATTGTCACTCATCACAGGTATTATACCCATGTTTTATTTTTAGATTAATCTCATATAGCTCTATGTAAATATATCAAATAACAGATATATTCCTACAAATTTCAACTCTTTATATTTATCTTTTCAAAGTTGTTCATATATATATATATATATATATATATATATATATATATATATATATATATATATATATATATATCTAGTTTATTACTGTTGTTTTACTATTTATTTTTTAACAGAATATATGTGAAATATCATTTTTATCTTTTTAAATATATCGTTAAAATAAAAAATAAATTTACTCACTAATTAATTAAGATTAAGTATTTAATCTTCTATGATTAACTATATTTTTTTAATGGATATTGACGATAAAAGCATACATGAACAATTTAGAATTTTTGAAAAATAAATATAAAAAATTAAACTTTATAAACATATATCTGCTATTCGATAGTTTATAGGGAGCTGTATAAAATTAACAAATTATTTTTGAGGACTTATTTTGTTGGGAAATAAGGAGAAAACTGGTTATCCCCTTTTTGTTTTCCAAACATGAAAATGTAAAGTGAGAAAAAAGTTTTCTTTTCTTTTTGAATAAATTGTTATAAATTTGAAACTGTTGTTATATCTTTTTGTTTAGAATAAGTTTGTTCTCATGTGAAAACAAACTATAATTTTAATTATTATGTTAATTTTTTAATTAATCTAATATTTTGTTTAATCTAATTATTTTATTAACTAATAATCTAACTATTAAATAATTAACTAATTAATTTATTAAATTATTAATTAACATTACTAGTTGATAATTATTTTATTAATTAAAATTAATATTTAAGATCATCTAACAGTAGTTAATTAAATAAGTTAAAATATTATTTAATAATATTTTTATGTTAATTAATTTGATAAAATATTAGTGTTTTAAATTTATAATTACTCTTATTCTAACTTATTCAAATTTAACTATTTAAACTCTATTTTTTTTATTTCCGGAAACAAACTAATTTTTATCCAAACACAAAATAAATCTTATTTCTGTTTATTTCAAAAATTGTAATTTCACATAGATAACGGTTGCTCCTTACAGTTCAAGAACATAATCTAACTTAAAAAATATATTTGAAAATTTTGAAAAATAATTTTAATATTAGTATTCTAAAAAAAATAAATAAGAAAGTTAAAAAATTTTCAGAAATATATAAGTAATTAGTAATTGCCCCTTTATTTAATTGTTGTTGTTCTTGTTGTTGTTGTTATTGTTGCTTGCCTGTTATGTTTCTTTGGGAGCTGTTTGGGTTGTTAGAAAAGCGTGAAATATTTGGAGAAAAAAATTTAATTTTTTTTAAATTTTTTTTTATTTTTTTAAAAATTATTTAAAAAATTATGGAAAATTAGTATTTTTGTTTTTTTTTTAAAAAAAAAATGGAAAACAAAACAATTAACTTACCATGAAATTTAAAAAATATAATTTAAAAAAAAAATAGTTTTTTTTGAAACGAGACAAACGGAAAACTTAAATAGAGATTTTTCATGAAAATATTTTTTCTTGAATTATTATTATTATTTTTTCGACAAATAAACACTCCTGTAGCTTCTTACGCCTACAAAAGGCTAAAATCTAAAAATTCTTCCTTAAATATCTAATTTTTTTTATTTTTCTGATTTTTAAAAATTTATATTTTGCCCCTTTAAAAGTTTTAAAATATTTCAGCGGGTTAGTGTGTGTTACGACGTTAATAGAGAGGATAAAATAATCAAATTATACTTATTTATTCTATAAAATAAATTAATTTTTTTAATATATTTCTATTACTTTCAAAAATATTTTCAACATAAATTTAGTGATGGAATCATAACGGAGGGAGGATAGTTGTATCAACTTAAAATTTTGAGATGGATAAATGTAAGGTTTTGAAAGTTACAAAAAATATAAAAAGTAAAAAAATGGATATTTATAGATATTTATAGATAGTTTTTCTATACCTAAGACAATATAAAAATATCATTTTTTATTAATTTAAATTTTTATAAAATAATAATTAATTTTTATTATTTAATATACAGAGTAAGAGATTCTGGAGTCACGCCAGCTGCTAGCATATATAATCAATTTTTTTTGCCTATCAAAAAATTTCGAATTCAGATATAAGGTGGTGTGTCAAATATAAAAATATCGTTCTCTATTAGTTTAACGGTTGTTTTGTATTATTTAATAAAAAAAAATAATTAATTCATAATTTTTAACTAAATTTATTTTTCTTAAAAAAATAAGCGAAATAGATAATATATTATCTTTTCCTCTCAAAAAAAAAAAATAAAAAAATAAAAAATTACCACTGATTTGAGATTCGAACAGAGTGATATTTGATGATCATTAAAAGTGTATCCTAAAGAAGTGTACAAATCACTTATTCTTTTAAGTTATTTAAACTTCAAATAGATGTTATATAATTCACATGATATATATGATCCAAAGTATGTAACTTTGAATGAAAATAGTGGGGTTTTGTTTTTTCTTTTCTTTTCTAATTATTAGTTAATTCCAAATGAGGACATTCTGCTTTACTTTAACACTATTTTCTAATAATTAATATTTTCTATTTAATTATTATTTAAAATTAATAAATAAAATTTTAAATTTAAGACTAATATATATTGAATTACTAAAATTTCAATTTATTTGGCTTATTCGATTTTTCTGTTTTTTTTTTTTTTTTATTTTAGAACTGAACCCAATATAAATTATATGTAAAGTTCGTGGATCGTAAGTGCTAACCAACTATCTCAAAATTACATACCGATAAAAACGACGCACCCATAGCATCAAGGGCTCAGCAATAACGCTCATGGACTTCAAACCTGACTCAATTCAGTTGGACGTTATATATATTTATTATAGGACCTCTTATCGTTAGATTTATTGTCGACCGCAGCCTCACTCAACTTATTAATTTTTTGAACTTATCCTGACGAGATAGAGAGTTTGATGATGAACCTGACTCAATTTTTTGAACGCTCATGGACTTCAAACCTAACTCAATTCAGTTGGACGTTAGATATATCTATTATAGGACCTCTTATCGTTAGATTTATTGTCGACCGCAATTTCACTCAACTTATTAATTTTTTGAACTTATCCTGACGAGATAGAGAGTTTGATGATGAACCCCACCTTTTTAACGCGAGTGGACTAACACTAACATAACTTGCCATGGCAGGAAATGAAGCACATTACTCAATCTTAAAGCAGGTCCAGTTGGTTCACTTAGATGATCTATGTGATGCTCACATCTTCCTCTTCGAGCACCCGGAAGCCACCGGAAGATACATCTGCTCCTCTCACGACGCAACCATTTACGATCTCGCGAAGACGATCAAAGCGCGGTATCCTGAATACGACATCCCCGAAAAGTAAGCCTATTCGTACCCAAATTACGATTTATGTTATTTCTCGTACTTCTGAGACTTGTATACGCGAAAAATGCGAATACGAAAACGTGAATTCTTATTATAGGTTCGAAGGGATCGACGAGGACGTAAAACGAGTACACTTCTCATCGAAGAAGCTCATCGATCTCGGGTTCAAGTTCAAGTACACTACTGAGGACATGTTCGATGCGGCAATTCAGACCTGCAGAGAGAAGAAGCTGATACCGACGAAGTCTGCGATGAGCTGCGCAGCTGCTGACGGAGAGAAGATTAATGGATGTTCAGAAATCGCAAAGTCGATGACTACGAATAATTGTGCGAGTGAATAAGTATGTTAGGTTTGAGCTCGTGGTCGTATTGGATCGATTACTCGGATTAATAAAACTTATTTGTCGCAGCAGTTAAGCTTGAAACTGTTAGTACAGATCTGCTGACGGAGAGAAGATTAATGGATGTTCGGATATCGCAAACTCGATGACTACGAATAATTGTGCGAGTGAATAAGTATGTTAGATTTGAGCTCGTGGTGGTATTGGATCGATTACTCGGATTAATAAAACTTATTTGTTGCAGCAGTTAAGCTTGAAACTGTTAGTGCAGTTGATAAGAATGATGATGTTAGCTTATTATGCACCCGTGCAATCTCTCGGCTTCAAATTATATGTTGCATCATTTGCGATGTGCATTTTACTCTCGCGATAATCAAAACTTAATATGGTTTTAATGATCAACTAATTAAAATTTAAAAATTTGGTGTTTGGTGTACCCAAACTTTTAATTTTGCATCTGAATTTAGTAATTATTATAATATACTTTTAGGTTTATTTAAAAAATGGTAGGAAATAACACATACAATGTTGGAACTTGATAATTAGAGTATGATACTGGATAAATTGTACTATTATCCCTAACCTTATATTAAGGTTTCATTTTGGTATTTTAAAGGAAAGAGCAATGCTTTTTTATATTTTCAGTTTAGTCCTTATTTTAGAGAAAAAGTTATCGTTTTTCTTTAAAACGATAAATACGGATGATTATCAAAGTCAACGATTTAATTATTCATCGGCACGATTCGTAACCATCGTATCGTATCGTACAAACAAAATATCGACACAATACAATTTTGTAACGATGGCACAATTCAAAACTCTTTTTTTTTTTTTTTATTTACTAAATAATTAAAAATTTAAAAAATTTGATAAAAATATATAATAAATAATTAAAAAATTTTATTATTAAAAAAATAAATATTTTACATCATTATGTATTTTTAGTAACCGGCACTCATCAGCGCTGTTCGATACTGTTCGGCACGACCCCGCGCCACAGGACTACTGATAATTTTAAATTTTATGTGCGTTAAATATTTAACTTAAAGTCTGAGGACCAAAGTAAAATTTGTTCGAATTTATGGACTTGGATGCAATTTAACCCGTTTATATAAGTTCTCGGGAAGAGCGGGGACTTCGACGTTCGAGAGCTTCGCGGCGAAGAAGAAGATGCGAGCCCTCCTCCTCCTCCTCGCCTTCTCGAGGGCAAAGGCCCACGCGCTCCTCTCCTCCTCCCACTCTGCTCGTCGCCATTGCCACGCGCCCGCGAAGAGGGAGAGGACGAAGGGCGATCGCATCCTCGGCCCCGAGCTCCCTGACATCTGGCGCTCGCCATTCCCCGATTCGGCGCACTCTCCGCCGCCATCGATTGACGGTAAGTGGCACCCGCTTCTTGATTTTGTTTATGAGTTTGATATTTTTCGTTGGGGAATTATCACAAGCATGTGGTGGGCATTGGCGCTCTGTGTGGGTTTTGGGTGCTTAAATGGGTGAGATGGTGTAGGGTTTGATTTGCTCCATCCTACGACGCCGTTGATCGATGATACGCAATACCACATCTTGGTTTTGTGTTTATGCTTGATCTTTTTCGTTGGGGAATTATCACAAACATGTGATGGGCATTGGGTTGTTGAGTGGGTTTTGGGCTTCTAAATGGGTAATGGGTTGTAGGTTTAGTTAGGTATTTGTGGTTTCTTGCATTGTGTTTGATGAAATTGGAAAGAGTTGTGTACTTGTGTGAGAATCTGTTGAATATAAATATTAAAAACACCGTTCTATGGTATTTTAAGCTTTTGCAGAACATGTTAACTAATCGATTACGATAAATTGGATCGGATTTTGGAGTTTTTTCTTCTGCAGTACCTCGACGTGACATGAGCATGAAAGCGGTTCAAGAATCAGTTTTCTTTTTATAAGGACTAAAAACGAATCACTTATTTTGGCTAATATGATATTAGAGAAAGAGATTCTAAGTTCGAGTTCCGCCATACTCCTAGCTTAATTTAATTTTCTCCAATTTAATTTAAGTCAATATCTTGGGCCTATCAAAAAGTCTCGTGTTCAGACGTGAGGGGAATGCTAAATATAAATATTGAAAGCCCCATTCTCCGGTAGCTTAAGCTTTCGGAGAAAAATAGTTGCTTCATACAATTTAATATGGTATCAGAGCAAGAGAACCTGAGTTCGATAATATAAATATTAAAAACATTGTTTTCTGGTAGCTTTAAGCTTAATGGAGAAAACGGTTGTTTCATACAATTTTACAGAACCATTTTTCCTTATTCAAGAAAAAGGGTAGATTCTACTGGTAGACACCGAACTTTGATGAAAGTTTTACGTCAACTCATATTTTTTGAAGTGAACTTGGCACCCTCCTCCATCTCCGCCTCCGCCACTGTCACCACGACCATCGGTTGAAGTTAAACAATACCCACTTCTTAATTTGGGATATATGTTTGATCTTTTCGTTTGGGGAATTATCACAAGGATGTGGTGGGCATTGGGGATTTGTGTGGGTTTGGGCACTTAAATGGCTGAGAAGTTGTAGAGTTAGGTTGCTATATGTGGTTTTTTACATTGAGATTGGTGGAATTGGAATGATTTGTGAGAGAAAATCTTTCCTTGTTTCAATTGTACTGGTATACCCAGAACTTTATGGAAGTTTTACTTTAGCCACTATTCTTTGAAAGTGAACTTAGGGTTTCCCAAACTTTTGTAAACGTATCAAATGGCTTAGTCATCCAACACAAAAATGACCAGTGTCCTAGGTAAGTTTTTTTTGGAAACCATGTATGCACTAAAGATGTGAATTAGAGGTTAGTATTTGATGAGACTGGTGCTTTAACTTTTTACAGAAAAGCTCCTTTTAACAATGAAACCTTTTTTCTGATCGGAAGAAACATTCGACCCGATGTTTCCTGTCAAAAAATGCTTACTTTACTTAACATCGACATCATCTTTGAGTCAATGACCTTTACGTCGGTTGTTGGAATGAACCATTTGATATATTTTATATAGAAATTTAGGGGCCATTCATTTCAATTTAAAGGAATAGGGGCCAAAGTGAAAAGTCTTTCATCGAAGTTTCATATGATCAGTATTAACTGAGTCTTTATAACCTTAAGCTGCTTAATCATTAATATTAACATAGTCTTTTCGATATCCTGATCTGTAAAGGTTCCTTTTTTTCTCTTTTTTGTTGTCATTTTCTATCTGAACACTTTCATTTAATTATTGAATCCCTTTGAGTTGGAGTTTTATTTTTTCTATTTAGGCAAAAAATTATCTTTTACTTTGAGGTTACTTTTGAGGTAAACATAAACTTTCCTTGTTTTTTTGCTTTTACTCTTTCTTGTCACTTAATGAATACAATTTAAGTCTTACCCTTTTAAAACCGTAGGGTCCTTATTCTTCTAATACTATTTTTTACCAGTAAGTATATTGTGTTCTCTCATATTTATATATCATCTTTCATTCAGCGCACGAGGTGACAAATCCAATTATTATTGATGGGAAATCTATTGCGGAGGAGATAACGTCACGAATAGCTGAGGAAGTTCGCCAAATGAAGGATGCTGTAAAAAAGATTCCCGGATTAGCTGTTATATTGGTTGGGCGAAGAAGAGACTCTCAAACTTACGTGCGATATAAGAGAAAGGCCTGTCATGAAGTTGGAATAAGATCTCTAACAGCAGAATTACCTGAGGATTGCGCAGAAGATGAAGTAGTGGATTCCGTGTTGAGATTCAATGAAGACCCATCTATTCACGGTATCCTAGTGCAACTACCTTTACCACAAGTAATTTCTTTAGCTATTCTGGTTGATTTTCTAAGAACTAGCTTAGAGGATTGTGTAAATTCCTTTATTACTGAAAGTTCCATGAGTGGCAAGTTAAAAACTGCTGACTTTCTTGCACTCGAGATCTAGCCTGTCAAGCATCTTTTATTTGACTTTGTATCATGTTTGTTTGCAAGACAAATTACAATTATTCGCAGATATACTCCTACAAAATAATTTTTTTTTCTATATTTTAACAAAAAATTCCAAATACCAATCTAACTTGCCTGCATAGATTGGATTAGTCTTCAGTTTAATAGCAGGGTACTTTTTCAAGAAACTGCAGTCGAAGGGTATTCATGAAAATTTACACTTGCAGTGGTTTACACATGTGATACATGATTTTTCCGGGATATAATGTAAAAGTCTGTAAATCCTTGTTATTGCAGCATATGAATGAGGAGAGAATTTTGGGCGCGATAAGTCTAGAGAAAGATGTTGATGGCTTTCACCCCCTAAATGTTGGAAATCTTGCAATGAGAGGAAGAGAACCTCTGTTCATTCCTTGTGCTGCGAGAGCTTGCGTTGAATTGCTTCTTCGCACTGGCGTTGAACTTTTGGGAAAGCATGTGGCTGTGATTGGGCGAAGCAAGGTTGTGGGCCTGCCAACAACTTTATTATTGCAGGTGTGTAGATTTTAATCTGAACTAAGTGGGCCTGCTTTTATGTGAAATAGTGCAGACATCCCTTTGCTACTTGTGTGTGACCCTGAAAACCTTATTGGCATGTGTGCCCCTGCCAGGTGCATCTGTGCAGAAACACCTATATCATATGCATAGCCCTGATAGGGGCGCGGATGAAAATAAACGGCTTCCATTGGCACATTGCAGAGTACTTGCTGCAATTTCACCTATTTGCGGTGGTTTATATGCCAAAAAAAACCTATTCAGTATCCTTGCACTTTCCTGCAATCGCATAGGATCCTTGAACTTCAAATTTCCATAATTAGATCCCTGAACTTTGTAGACTTTGTAGATTCTAAGTTTTACTACATTGATCCTCGCTTAGGTTTTCCATGTATTTAGTATAATAGCTGTTTGAGCATGTGATTAAAATTTGATCATGCAATGATTTAAATACAAAGAGAGAAGGAAAGAAAAAGTGATACTGTGCAACCAGAAATAGCCGTTGCACTCATCGGATGGAAAACCGAGGCGAGGTTAGGATTTCTTCGCTCAAAAAATTTGGGGCCCTAATTGCCAAAATTTTAAGCTTAATGATCTAAATGCAATTTTTGGTTAATAATTGGATCAAGAAAATTTGATGTTTCTCTTTTTAGAGGCACCATGCTACTGTCAGTTCTGTGCATGCCTTCACAAAGAACCCAGAAGATATTACTCGGCAAGCCGATATTGTGATCTCAGCTGCAGGAATGGCCAATCTTGTACGAGGAAGTTGGTTGAAGAGAGGCGCAGTTGTAATTGATGTCGGAACAAATCCCGTGGAGGTAAATATTTTTCTTGGCCACTTTATTTTTTAATTCTAAACCTATTGATGATTGCTAAGCTTGCATTTACAAAAAAGGTTTGAGATGACCTGATGCAAATTTCCCTCATATTTCATGCATGAGAACCGATGGCCAGCCTGCCATTAAGGGACCAAACTGTTTGCTTGCTTAAGTGCTTTGTCCTTTGTGGAACACCATCTGAAGCTTCCATTTAATGCACTAAATTATCTCTATAATAAGTTGCTTTGGAATAAGATTCCCTAAATCCTCTGAATCCTTGCATTGCTTTTTGATTTCTTGATTTTGTCAATCTTCTTCTTTTCTTCTAGCCTACCTCTTTCTTTTGTGGAACCATGGAAACTTTTGAAGAGAGAGATCTAATCTGTTTGTTCTGAAATTTTCTGATGTTGAATGACCTAATTTTCCTGTGCTTCTCAGAACAAATAAAACTGATGCAATTATAAAATTTCATATATTTGGTTTCATCTTTTCTTGATCTTTAATTGTACTATCTGTATATTTGATTCACTTGTCAGGATCCCGGTAGTGAGCATGGTTACCACCTAACTGGAGATGTTTGCTTCAAAGAAGCAGTGGAGGTGGCCTCAGCTATAACGCCGGTGCCTGGTGGAGTGGGCCCTGTTACAATCGCCATGCTTCTTTCCAACACTCTCGACTCTGCCAAACAGATATATGGATTGAATTGCTGATTTCTCCAGGATGTCTCGATTTTTGTCTTCTGTTCTCTTAACATCTACACCATATGTTTACCATTGTAAATTTAGTAGTTCCGCCCCTTTTCATATGTCTCGAGATTTTTGACCTTCACATTTGAATAAATAGTTTTTGGATTTATTCCAAATTTTGTCACTGAATAGCTTTTCTTTTTTTTCCTCAAGTATTAGTTAACTCATGCATGATTTGTTGTGAGTTGGATGGAGCGACGGAAGGACTCGAAATCTTTTATCAAGCTTTCTCACAAGATCGTAGCTGAACATATTTTGTGGATTCTTTTTTTTTTTGAGAGAAAGGCAGCATGCTACCTGCTTCGTTTATTTTTGAAATAAACCTAGCTAAAAATATGAAGCAAATATTTTGTGGATTCTTATATTTATGAAACTATCTATGTTGATTAATTTTTACATTGGCGCAATAAGAGAATGCTTGTAGCGTTTGAGTGGCAATAGTCTTATTATTTATAGACTGAAAGTAAGAATTTTGGCAGGCACTGATTACTTAACCTACATGTCAATAATTTCTGATTTTGGATGAGTATGAATGCTTTCTTATTATCTACTAATTGTTCTTTTGCCTTTGAAATCTTTTTAGTGATCAGGAATGGACTGAATGCTATCTTGCCATCTCATTAGGTATGTTTTATGGTATAATTATTCAAGAGCTTCTTTTAGTAGGTTATGCATATCGCAAATAAAACACATGAAATACTTTAAACAAGCAGCACATATCAATTACATATTTGCTTATAAGCAGTACATAAATCATTACATCACCAAATCATGAGCTTCCTCCTTTAATCATTGGTTCAGTGTTCTACTACTACCTTCTTCAGCATGCTTTGACCCACTATTACTTAAACGTATGCCATCTTCATTGCCTTTTTTTCTCTTCTCCTCGCAGCTAAAACGACATCCATGTCGCCGTGGCTTCTGGGGATTCTCTGGGTCACTCTCGCTCTCCAAGAACAGGGCTCGAAGGCATCTTCTTCTGATTCTTGGGTCTTGAGGTTTTTTTGTATCAGGTTTTACATTTAAATTTGTCTCTTTGGCTTTTGGAGGTTCTGTTCTCCCTAATTGGCTAAGGTGTTCGGTTTGTTTGCTTGTGAGATTCAAGTGAACTCCTGGATTGTGCGCACTGCACGAGCTCTCTTGCAAGGTGGAGTTGTTTATGCTTTGAACATTACTGTTAATGCTGGAGTTTATTCCTGGATATGTGCTATATTTAGAGTGCAAATTTTCTTCTCGTAGTTCTATTTCGCCACCTATAACCATTGATGCTCCCTTGTTTTCTCCTGCGAAGGTTATGATACTCACTGCTTGTCCAAACCCTGGCTTTTGTGATATCCCATTAATCTGCTTTTGGTAGAGCTTTCCGAACCCGTCTTCAATCTCTTTCTGAAAGCGTGCTCTTTGACCATCAAAAATTGTAGCCCGAGGGATGCTCGAAATTGATATTTTGGTCTCTTTGCCCCTTGAACCATTTGTTATTCCTGGCTTTTCTATGTTCAATTTATCTCCATTCTCAGAATGTTTTGGGCTTGATATTTGAAGTTTTACCTTTAGTTTGCTACCTTCTGAGGGAAATTCGATAGGAGGTTTCATGGTAGAAATCTTGGTTTCTATTGTTTCTGTTGATTGTTTGCTTGTTTCTGGCTTGGGGGCTTCAATTTCTTGTTTGTCTTTGTTAGACCCTTCGGATAATATGTTGGGATTTTGGGTTTCAACAGGAGCCTTTTGTTTAATTTCTCGATTTATCTTGACCTCCTCGTTAACTTTTTCGGATTGTTTTTCTATTGCTGGTGTTTGAACAGTTTTACTTTCTTCCTCTCTGTCTAGATTTGCTTTTGTTTCTCGTTCAATTTCCTTGTTAGTGTTTTCAAAATCGATAGGAGCAGAATTTACTACATTATCCTCTAGAGATTTAACATACTTGTGTTGACCTTCTGAGTTAACTAGGTCGGCGTCTGGTTGTGCGAGAGATTGTGCTACCACTACTGGAGAAGCTGGTTGAGAAGGTGGTGGAATAAGAGGTTGTGCTTGAGATGAGTATGGAGGTTGTGCTCCCACCTCTGGAGAAGCCGATGCAGAGATCAGTGAAGAAGTCGGTGGAGGAGCTTGTTCTTGGCTCGAGTGTTGAGGCTGCGCTACCACCTCTGGAGAAGTTGATGAAGAGCCCAATGGAGAAGCCGGGGTTGGCGGTTGTGCTTGAATTGAGTATCGAGGTTGAGCTGCTGCCTCCACTGGAGAAGCCGATGTGGCAGCTGGTGGGGTAGGAGATTGTTCTTTAGGTGGGTATTGAGGTTGAGCTCCCACCACCGGAGAAGCCGATGGAGAGGCCAAGGAAGAAGTTGGTGGAGTAGCAGATTGTCCTCGAGATGAGTGTCGAGGTTGAGTTCCCAGCACCGGAGAAGCTCGTGGAGAAGCCGGTGGAGTAGGAGATCGTGCTTGTCGCCGTGTTGAAGGTGGAGGGGGCGGAGAGGGAGGGGCACGTCGACTACGGAAGGGGAGCCAGAAGCGGAATGGCTGCGGTCTCTCTTGATTGGCCATTGCACCTGTTTGTGCGAGAGAGGATGAGGAATTCAGGGAAGAATTGAAATACAGAGCTTCTGCGTTCGGAGATAATATTGGAATAGGTTTGCGTCTGATTCTTTTATTGTGTAGTATGTTTTCTTAAGTTAGTGTATTTTCAATAGCTTCTCAAGGTAGAGAAGAGATCTCTTGGCTTGTTGCAACTTAAGGGGCAGGTTTCTTCTATTCATCTTAAAAGGGGAGTAGGTTTCTTTATTTCTTCTTAAAATTTGGCTTGCTAATTAGGCATTACGGTTATATGCTAATTCATATTTACTTAAATTATACTCATAGTGAGTGCTCTGGTCATTGTTTTTGTGACTCACGGTGAAGCAACACATGGAGAATGTTCTTTGCTTCTCTACTACATTGATAACAAGGCCTACAAAAATGCTTTACCATTTCTTCAAGTAGGAGATGTTTAGCCTCTTGGGGAATTCCTTGCCTAACTTTGGAGGAAACAATAGTCTTAAGATGGAGAGAAGGATAGAATTCTCCTACATATCTTTCAACTCATTAAGACTACCCACCCCACCTCCGACCTCTGCCTCCGCTGCTGCCGCCGCCGCAGAGGGGTGCTTGACATCCGTCGGCATCTGAATCTGCATCCATTTTTGGTCAAGGTACAGAAATACTTGCAAAAAGCAGTACTCAAGCTCAGGTTGACGGTCGTTGAAGATAAAATACTACTTTTCTTTTTTTTTTTTCTTAAATCTAATTTTGTCTACTTAATATTTAGCTCTTGCTTTAGAACCACATTGTTATTTCTATTGAAGTATTTGGACTTCGCCAGCTCCTATTAACCTTAAGAAAAAATTATGACATATACTAATGTCTGAAACATGTAGCAGCAGAAGAAGATGCAGGGATTTAAAATGGCGATAAAGTCGCATGGAAACCGAATCAAACTCGCGGTTCTGCAGCACATGGGCATGAACGAGAGCTTCTCCTTGATGAATTTGATCGCGCATTTCCAGAGTGCTTCTCCGACTGCTTCTCCGACTGCTACTATACCCCATAAAGGATTAGAGAATACTACAGTAGCAGAGATTTTAAAGACAAAGGGAGAGGATGAGGCAGGGGCTCTGTATTGGTGTAGCACCAATGACACAGTTTATGATGCTGTCAGACAGGTACAAAGTTTTGGGTCCAAAGAAATCTATTTATCTACTTTTACAAATACATGAAACGAGAAAATGATCATCATTTTTATGTATGCTCTCTCTCTCTCTCTCTCTCTCTCTCTCTCTCTCTCTCTCTCTCTCTCTCTCTCTCTAAGACTGTCAATTGAGCTTGTTATTTGCGAACCGCTCGCGTTTAGCTTGAAAAACGAGCCAGGCTATAGCTTAACTAAGATTGCATGTGCTTAGCTTGATTAGGTATAAAATATAAAACACAAACAAAAATCATGTGAAATACATCAAATATAGTTGTTACGTAAAAGAAAACTCATAATTTATCACTATTCATGCGGAGAAAATGTTTTTATGTTATACTACTATAATTTTAATAATAAATCAAGTTTAGCAGTCTACATGTGGGAAAACATTATTTAAATACAAACATGCTTGTTGGTAGCAATGGACAAGAAAAGAATGTTAAGGAATAGTCCCCTCATCTACAATACATGTTTCATTTTGATTGGCTTTAAATAGCGGGATCTTAACGTATTTATATTCTTTTTTCAATCACCAAACGATTATTCTAACTATCAAAAAATTATATGACTCAGCCTATACAAATCAGATCCAAGCTATAACTTCTCCTTTTAATCTTCTCTTCTCTTCTCTTCTTAGTAGGATAGCGGCCACGAATGGTTAGTTATTGATTTCTGCAGTTGGAGTTAACTTTTTTGTAAGCTCAAAATGAAGTGCAGCAACATTAGGATTGAGATTTTTTTGTAACTTGCAGATGACACAACATAATATTGGAGCTCTAGTTGTTGTGAAGCCAGGGGATCACCAATTGCTTGCTGGGATTGTAACTGAGAGAGGTAATCAGCATTAAACACTTCCTCTTTTTTTTTTTTTTTTTTTTTTTTTTTGCAGAACATGCTACACATATAAGGTTTCTCTGAGACCTAAAGTTGCTTGCATATTTTTCAGATTATCTTCAGAAGATCATTGTGCAAGATAGATCTTCTAAATCCACAAGAGTTGGAGATATCATGACCCAGGAGGTAAATTCTCTCTCTGTCTCTGTCTCTAAAATAATTTTAGCATTTTATACTCAACATTTTGGTGACTGTTACAGAGCAAGCTCATTAAAGTGACATCTGATACAAAAATACTACAAGCTATGGAGCTAATGACTGGTAAACCATGAATTATTCCCAAAATATTCCTACCCAACTTCTTATTTCTACACTTTGTATTTTTATTCACTCGAAACAAATGAGAACAATTAGGGTAGCTTATTATTTGTTTTTTCGACAATTGATTTTCACAGACAAACATATTCGGCATGTTCCTGTTATCGATCAGAAGGTAGTCGGCATGATCTCGATTGTCGACGTCGTGCGAGCGATCGTAGATCAACAACACGAGGAAGTAAACCGTTTGAATGAATATATCAGAGGAGATTATTACTAGTGTATAAGCCATGGAGATAATAAATAAGAAAATTAGCGTTCATAATTGGAAATGTTGTGATGTTCAGACAGCACTACTTTTTCCTGACGTTAATGTATTTACTGTCAATCGGCAGGTACTGAAAGCCCTTTCTGTTAAGAAAATTTGTGCTTTTTTTTTTTATTTGATAAATACTTTAGAGTTTTTGCTGTGCAGAAAGCTAAGATGAGTTCTGAGCAATGCTACTCATATACTCCAAAAAGATGTATGATGCACATCTCATCTATCAAAGGATGGATGAAGTGTAAGATATATCTTTCTTTTGAGGCATCCAAAAAAATATTTTTCTTAATTTATTTGGTTCGATTAGATATGAAATAATAGTTTTTGAGTGAATTTAGATTTTAAAGAACTAATTTTCGGATTGGCCCTGCCAAAATAAGTTCAGATTGAAACCTAGCTAATTTTACGGCGAAATATTAAGAATTAGAAGTAAAGTGGGGACCAATGGAACTTAAGCACGTGCTAATTGAAGTTAAAAAAAATTGTATCTAAAATAATAATAAAAAAAAAAAAAAAAAAGTTGGGGAGTTCATTTTAGAATTGTCTATAGTTGAGGGGTTAGATTAAGATCCCTCAATTTCTAATTTTTTAAAATTAAGCTATTTTAGTCAAAAAAAAAAAAAAAAAAAAAAAAAAAAAACAAAAACAAAAACAAAAACAAAAACAAAAGAAAAGGAAATGGCTGAGGAGCAATTTCAGAACGTACTATGGTTGAGGGGGTGTTCTTACATTTTTACCAGATATAAAACATCGATCGAAATAAACCTTCCCCAAATCGCGCGGGAGAGAGATCGAAATCGAAAGGTAACGATCGGTAAAACCCTAGCCCCTTATTATCCTCTCTCTGTCTCTGTCTCTGTCTCTCCTCTCCTTTTGTGTTCTACGATTTTTGTTGCCGATTTTTTTAGGGTAATTATTATTCTTTTTGAGCCAATTTATCCTTTTTTTTTTTTTTAATGTGGATTTGATCCAAATTGCTGGTTAGGGGTTTGATTTTGGATGCGTCTAATAGATTCGGAATTGGATCTAACATGTCTAAGTGCTATTGCTACTGGAATTGAATTTTTGGATTGAGCACTCTAGTTGTTCGAGGAAATGCTCGAATGAGATGTTGTTTATGAGACATCATAAAGATAACAATTGTTCCTATTTTTGGATTTTATCATGTATTTTATGAAAAAGATGCATTTTTTTATGTATATGTTGTATTCTTTGACAATTTTGAAGAAGCTTCTGACTTTTCTCCACAATCATTTTGATCCCTCGTTGGAAGTTCTCTCGCTGACCTGCTGTAGGGTATAGTGATGTTTGATAAAGAGTTGCATCAGTAGTGTTATTGGGAGAAGCAAAATATTGATCTGTGCAATGTTCGCTGTATAATATTTGATTAAGTTGGTATCTAAAGTTTGATTTTTGGAATGTTAGTTGCAGAGAAAAATTGAAGAAAGGATGAAGAACTGCACTGAGAGATGGAGACTACATTGAAGTGTATGAATGCGATGTGAAAAGATCGTTTTCAACATGTGAGAGTTGAGGTAATGCGCTGTTTCATCTATGTTTAGTCCATTGACTACTTAGATGCAGCAGAGAAACCTCTCTTTGTTTCCAACTTTTGATCAAATTGGTGCTTAAGCTAAGTTTGGTACCAATGAACACGCGGCTCTATTCAAAGTTTGCGATGATGAATTTGACTCTGCAACTTCACTTCCTTTAGTCTCCGTTGTGTACAGTGTACTCGTACTCCTCTCCTGTCGGCCCATTGAACCACCCTCCATGATGGCGGCAGTTGCAGCTGCCGCCATCTCCTCTGTTCGCTACCACATTTCAGACTCCATCCTCGCTGGCCTGAGCTCTGCCACCACCTCCCCGTCCACCTCCTCGTTTGCCACCCTCCTCCATGCCTGCTCCCGCCTCCGTCTCCTCCGCCTCGGCCGCTCCCTCCACCGCCGCCTCCTCCTCCTCCCCTCCTCTCCCTCCCCCTTTCTCTCCAACCACCTCCTCAACATGTATGCCCGGTGCGGTCGCCTAGACCTAGCTCGCCACGTTTTCAACTCTATGCCCCTTCGCAACCTCGTCTCCTACACCGCCCTCCTCACTGCTTACGTCCACCATGGCCTCCACGACCTTGCCTTCCATTTGCTCCCTCGTATGCTCCCCCACCACATCCCCAATGAGTTTGCCCTTGCTGCTGCCCTCTCTTCCTGTGCGGCCGCTTGTTGCCCTCTCCGTGGGTACCTCCTCCATGCCCTTGCCACCAAAACCTCCCTAAACACCAATCCTTTTGTTGCCAATGCGCTCATCACGTTCTACTCCACCACTGATGTCGACTCCGCTTGGCTCGTCTTCCGCTCCTTGCCTGCCAAAACCCTCGTATCCTACAACTCCATGATTGTTGCCTTCCTTCGCAACCACCGGCTTGGTGACTCGCTCGCCCTATTTGGCCAAATGCACCGAACCTCTCTCCCATTTGATCGTGCGACCCTTCTCGGCGTAATCCCCTCTTGCACCGATCTACGCCATTGCCGGCAACTACATTGCCTCGCTATCAAAACCAGTTCTCTTCTTCAAGTTGAAGTTGCCACTGCCTTTGTCAAATCCTACTCAGCTCTTGAATGCGAGTTCGATGAGTACTATAAAATCTTCTGTGGTGCCAAAGACCACGACATTGTCTCGTGGACTGGGATCATGACATCATGCGCTGACAAGGAGCCAGAAAGGGCAGCTCTTTTATTCCACCAGCTCCGTCATGAGGGTCCAAAACCTGATCGGTACACATTCTCTATTGCCGTCAAGGCAAGCGCGGGATTTGCAACTGCATGGTATTGCTCATCTCTCCATTCCCTTATTTTGAAATCCGGGTTTGGAGATGATACGGTGCTTTCAAATGCCCTAATTCATGCCTATGCAAGGTGTGGTAGTATCGATTCAGCAGAGCATATTTTCGAACAGTTGGTGGATCGCGATGAAGTGTCGTGGAATTCGATGATTAAGGCTTATGCCGCCCACGGGCAAGGAAAGGAAGCAATAAGGATTTTCAAAGATATGGTAAAACATGTTGCTCCGGATTCTGCAACGTTCGTTGGATTGTTAACAGCTTGTAGCCATGGTGGGTTAGTTGATGAAGGTCGAGGGATATTTAAAATGATGTATGAAGTTTATAATATTTCCCCTCAGCTTGATCATTACGCTTGCATGGTGGATATTCTGGGGCGTAATGGGAACGTAAGAGAGGCCCATGATCTAATTGACAAATTGCCGATGAGACCCGATTCCGTAATTTGGAGCGCATTGCTTGGGGCATGTAGAAAGCATGGTGAGGCACAGATTGGGGAAAAGGCTGCCAAGAAGTTAATGGAATTGGAGCCTAAGAATTCAATCGGGTATGTGATGATTTCGAATTTGTATTGCGAAAGTGGAAATTCGGGTGATGGAGCGTTTGCCAGGAAGGAAATGAAGGTGTGTGGGGTGAAGAAGGAGCCTGGATTAAGCTGGATTGAAATCGGGAATCGGGTTCATGAATTCTCCGCTGGTGCCCGTCGCCACCCACAAAGAGAACTTATTTATGCTGAGCTTTATAAGCTTGTGGAAAAGTTGAAGGAGATGGGATATGTTGCACAAACGAGATTGGTTTTTCATGAGACTCTGGAAGAGGATAAGGAGGAGCGGCTTTTACTTCACAGTGAGAAGTTGGCACTGGCTTTTGCACTGATGAATCCTTCAGCTATTGTGGGAAGTGTAAGAATTATGAAAAACATAAGGATCTGTGAGGATTGTCACAATTTCATCAGGCTGGCATCAAAATGTATTGGCAAAGAGATCGTTGTGAGGGACGCGAACCGGTTCCATCATTTTGTTGATGGGGAGTGTTCTTGCGGTGACTATTGGTGATCAATATCATGGCACTACAATGAGGTTAGTGGAATTAGGTCCTACAATTGTAATATATGGTTGTGTTTATAGTTTTAATGCCTCTGTGGACAATCTAGAAACTGTAGTGACCTTCTAGATGCTTAAATATTTCTACGATAAAATGTTTAGAATCTGATACTAAATTGATAGAAAAAAATCTGGTTTGTGGGATGATTAAGCAACATCATACAATGCGTGCTGTTGCTATCACTGCTCTCTTTCTGTGAAGTATATTACTATGATTAAAACTAGGCTAGATTCTCATTTCTACTTGAGAGACACCGAAATATGTCTGTCCCCGGTAAAACCCGTTCTTTTTGTATTTGTTTTTGTTCAAAAAGCGGTGTCTAACTAATATCTTAGCTTTCACAGATGCCTGCAAAGCCTTCGAGGTCAAATTCTTCCTGCTTTAAGAGTTTATGGTCCGTAAGCCGTTCAAATTCACGCAAAAAGGTAGGCGACTTCTAACATTTGTCGAGACTTGAGTGTTTCAAAAATTTTGAATTACTCTGGTAGTGTTATGTTTTCATTACTCAGTGGCGGGTTTCGCTCTTACTGGAGAAATATGAAAATGTTTCGGAACGTTCTTGTTTATAGATGGGTTAAGTTCATAGTTTTCTTAAAGGGGACTATAATGTACAGGAAAATCATCAAATGTGTGATACTATTGATTTCATGTCGACATGCTCACATCATCTTGATGACACCTCGGAGAGAGGTCGACCGTTCGGCCTTTTCACGCCAATGGAGTCAGTGTTAGAGAGTTTTCCTGTAGCTCAACTGGTAAGTTCTTGGACACTATTAATGTGCTGGCAATCCAACAGTCGGGACTGAATTTGACTTTTTTTACATCGCAGGTGGAGACGAAATCTTCTTCTTTGGCGGACCGTGCACCATCGGAATGGTAAATCCCTTTCTGTTTCTTCACCTTGAGCTTATTGCTGATGCGGAGACTAACCGTCGTCATCTACACCCTCCTCAGATCACGAGGACTGAGCAATTATAGTTGCATTTTAGAGACATAAGAGACGCAGCTAAGCTTCGAAAGCACTTGGATCGAGCACCTTGATCTGACGGAGAGCATCAAGCCTTTCAACTCTCGTATGCGTGAAGAGGATGGCAACGACGGAAAATCGCTCAGCGTGTCGAAAATGTTTATCAAGAATTCTGAAAAATGAAAAAAATGATTGTGGGGATAGTTTTCTTTGTAACAGTTGTACAAACAAAGGATTTAATCCATAGGAGTCCTATTATGATGTCATGTGAGTTATTGCAGGGTCTGATAAAGAGTAATAAATGATGTTTTTTTTAAAAAAAATTATGTTCTTTTAATATTTTGCAGTACTAAGACTTCTGATTGTACTTTGTCATGTACTTGGTAAGCCACTAAAACTTACTCTCATATGTGACTTTTTTAAAGTCACGAATTCAATCTCTGATTTGTAAGTTTCGCGAACTCGACTTTGTCCTCTATTATCCTACTATAGTTAAAAGGTCGATCTTCGTACAGATGCAGATGACTTTTTCGAAGTCATGAATTTAATTTTTGATTTCCATATTTTTTGAATTCGACTTCATCCGACATCTCACCATAGTAAAAAAAGAGTCAAATCTCCTCATAATTGTAGATAACTTTTTCGAAGTCATGAATTCGATCTCAGAATTGTAAGTTTTGCGAATTCAACTTCATCCCCCATCATCACTGTAGTCATAAATTTAATCTCAGGCTTTTGATTGTACTTTATCGTGTAATCGGTATGCCGCTAAAACTTACTCTCAAATGTGACCTTTTTAAAGTCACGAATTCAATCTCTGATTTGTGAGTTTTGTGAATTCGACTTCGTCCTCTATTATCCTATGGTAGTTAAAAGATCGATCTTCGTACAGATGCAGATAACTTTCTCGAAGTCATGAACAATTTCTGATTTCTACGTTTTTTGAATTCAACTTCATCCCCCATCTCACCATAGTAAAAAAAAAGACGATCTCCGTATAATTGTAGATAACTTTTTCAAAGTCATGAATTTGATCTCAAATTTGTAAGTTTTGCGAATTCAACTTCGTCCCCGTCATCACTGTAGTAAAAAAGATCGATCTCTTTATAATTATTAGATAACTTTTTCAAAGTCACAAATTCAATCTCCAGATCGAGATCTCTGTTCAGTCACGAGTTCAATCTCCCACATCCACAAAAATAAACAGAGGCCAGCTGGTGCGGTTCACGGAGAAAGCCATAGACTCGGTCTACGAAATTTGTTCCTGTTCCATTCTCTCTGATTGGTCCAAACATAGTCGATTTCCACTCTCCCTTGAAAAGCATAATAATAATGGGGATTTTTTAAAAATAACCCTATAACAATTGAAAATTTGGGAAATAACCCTCCCAAATTTAATTTTACAAAAATAATCCTACTTTTGCCACCTCAGCGCCATGGAGGAGAGAGGAACTGAAGACGCTGAAGCGTTCAGCGTCTTCAAAAAAAACCTGTGAAGGCGCTGAATGGATCAGCGCCTTTAACATTTAAGTTAAAGACACTGAATGGTTCAGCGCCTTTAACATTATGTTAAAGGCGCTGAACCAATCAGCGTCTTTAACATAGTTAAAGACGCTGATCCACTTAGCGCATTTACAGAGAAACCACTTATCACTTACACAGAACTTAACCAAAAATGGCAGGTTTTTTGTGAAGACGCTGAACGCTTCAGTGTCTTCAGTTCCTCTCTCCTCCGTGGCGCTGAGGTGGTAAAAGTAGGGTTATTTTTACAAAATTAAATTTGGGAGGGTTATTTCCAAAATTTCCAATTGTTATAGGGTTATTTTTAAAAAATTCCCTAATAATAATACATAATAAATAATATATTTTTAAATTTAATTTAAATCATTAAAAGTCGGCGACGAATCCGCATTGGTGCGGAGAAACGCACGGCGATTCCACCCACCCAAGGTAAAAATGTATTAAGACCCCTCAACTTTAACTTTGTGTGATTTTTCTTTTTCTTTTTTAATTCGCATGTAATTTTGGGCTTTGCTTGGAATTTGTGGAAATTAAAAACTACTAAATTATAAATTTTACCTTAAATTTTTTTTAAAAAAATCTTATAGTAGTACTATATAAAAATTTTATTTAAAAAAAATAAAAAGGGGACTATACTAAACTAGCCGTTTGATTTTATTTAAAAAGTTGAGGGGTCTATTACAAAAATTTGTGTAGGTGAGGGGTGAAAAAAAAAAAAAAGTGTCGGAGATCTCAATGGCGGGTTCCGATCACTTCATCTTCCGATTCTCTCTCCCCTCCCTCCCTCCTCCTCCTCCTCCTCCTCCCTCTCTCTATTCCCTCCTCTTCTCCAAACCCTAGGTCTCTAAATCCTAACCCTAAACCTAGATGGCCGGAGAGAGGAGGTGGCGCCGCCCCCCTCCTCCTCCTGCCGCTTACTCCGGAGGGTACTCGAGAGAGGTGCACTGCAACGACGCCCCGGCGGCGGGGGCGGGGGCGGGGGCGGGGGCGGGGGAGGGGAGGGTGTATCATGGGAACGCGGTGTCGACGACCAAGTACACGGTGGCGAATTTCGTGCCCAAGTCGCTGTTCGAGCAGTTCCGGCGCGCGGCGAACGTCTTCTTCCTCGTCGTGGCGTGCGTATCCTTCACCCCCCTCGCGCCCTACCGCGCCGTGAGCATCCTCCTCCCCCTCGTCGTCGTCGTCGCGGCCACCATGGCCAAGGAGGCCGTCGAGGACTGGCGCCGCAAGCAGCAGGTATTGCAAACCCTAGAGATCCGATCTTGCGCTCCAAATGTTCGACCATTTGTCGAATGGTATCAAGGTTGAACTTTTGATGAATTGCAATTTTTTTGTTTTAATGATGTAATGTGCCTTAGTTCCTTAACTAATGAGTTGCAATTTAGTACCTGAATCCACCTTAATTAATTAGTCCCTGATTTTATCTAATTTTTAGTTACATTTACATGGTGAGAGTGGTGTTCTATCGAAAGTCGAGAACTTTGAACAAAAACATAGCTGGTAAAACGAGGGATAAACCTATTTAGCTGACGAAATAAGGGACCAAATTGCGAATTTTGTCGAAAGTACAGAGACCTGTGTATCTTCTCTTTGATCTGTTTTAATTGGTGTGTTTTGCTTAATAGTAAAGGTTTTTTTATTATTTATTTTTCCTACATTAGGATATGGAGGTCAATAATCGAAAGGTTAAAGTGTACAACGAGGCGAATTCTTTCCATGAAACTGAGTGGAAAAGGCTTCACGTTGGGGATGTAGTTAAAGTTGAGAAGGACGAGTTCTTCCCCGCGGATCTCCTTTTACTTTCTTCGAGCTGCGAAGACGGGATTTGCTATGTCGAGACCATGAATCTCGACGGAGAGACAAACTTGAAGCGTAAACAGTCGTTAGAGGTCACATCATCTTTTACTTATGACCACTCTTTCCAGAAATTCAAGGCATTGATCAAGTGCGAGGATCCAAACGACAAATTGTATTCTTTTATCGGGACATTGTACTATAACGGCGTCCAGTATCCTCTATCTCCTCAACAGATTCTATTGAGAGATTCTAAACTCCGAAACACACAATATGTCTATGGTGTAGTGATATTCACAGGGCATGATACGAAGGTCATGCAGAACGCAATGGATCCACCTTCGAAGAGGAGCAATATCGAAAGGAGAATGGATAAAATAATTTATCTTCTGTTTACGATTTTAGTTGTTATTGCGTCGATCGGTTCCATCTTCTTTGGAATCAAAACGAAGGGAGAAATGAGTGAAGGAAAGTATATGTGGTATTTGAGGCCGGATAAATCATCGATTTTCTTCGATCCTATGAGAGCTGGGTTGGCAGCGTTTTGTCACTTTCTTACAAGTCTTATGTTGTATGGTTGCTTGATCCCTATCTCATTGTATATATCTATAGAAATTGTTAAAGTTTTACAGAGTACATTCATAAATCAAGACCAGAAAATGTACTGCGAGGAGTCGGATAAGCCTGCGAGGGCTCGCACATCGAATTTGAACGAGGAACTCGGTCAGGTGCATACCATACTATCGGATAAAACAGGTACACTGACTTGCAATTCCATGGAGTTTGTGAAATGTTCCATTGGTGGTGTTGCTTATGGTAGTGGATCGACTGAAGCGGAGAAAAGTCATTGGGAAGATAAAGAGGATAACTACTTTGAGCTTAAACCTCTGTCTTCCGGATTTAAGGGGTATGAGAGATTAGTTAAAGGATTTAACTTCTATGACGATCGTTTGATGAACGGACAATGGGTTAAGGCGCCTCATTCAGAAAATATACAGATGTTCTTCCGTGTTCTAGCTATTTGTCATACTGCCATTCCTGTTGTAGAGAACAAATCTGTGTCTTATGAGGCCGAGTCCCCAGATGAAGCAGCTTTCGTCACAACTGCAAGAGAACTCGGTTTTGAGTTCTTTCAAAGAACACAGACGAGCATCTCATTTCATGAATTCGATCCGAAGATTGGCAGAAAGGTTATTAGGTGCTCATTTCTTGACTATATTACATCTCTTTAGTATTCTACTTTGTAGGTGATTTGTTTTTTAATCTAAATTCCTCTTTATTAATATCAGGACGTACAAACTTCTCAATATTTTAGAATTTAGTAGTGCTCGCAAGAGAATGTCTGTCATTGTGAGGACTGAGGAGGATGAGCTATTGCTTTTCTGCAAAGGAGCAGATAGGTTGGACTTTGAGCCTTCTGATGATAACTCTATTAGCTTGTATATACATATATTCACTCACTTTATACCCTGCATAATTGTCTATTTACATATATATCCCTGTATAATCTGAATTTCATATATGCTCTTGAAAAATTTAGTGGATATATATATGTTTCTCTTTATAAAACCTTTCTGGAAACACGGCCAGCTTTTCCCCATGAGTGTAATGACTCCAACTTTATGTTAGGGCTTTTTTTTTAAAAAAAAAATAAACTCCACTTCTAACGGTAATATGTGAAATTCAATTTTACAAGGGTATATATGTAATAGATGATTTTGTAGGGACATACATATAATATAGCCTTTGATTGTTAATTTTAAGCTCACTTTTGTTTTCCTATATATGGTCTAGTGTAATCTTTGAAAAGCTTTCCAAGGATGGACAAGTGTTTGAAGCTAAGACTAAATGCCACATAAGTGAGTACTCTGAGGCTGGTCTCCGAACCTTGGCAATAGCATATCGCAAGCTCACAGAGGAAGAGTATAGGAGTTGGAATGAAGAATTCTCAGCTGCCAAAAGCTCTGTCAATGCCGATCATGACATGATTGTGGATGAAGCGGCTGAAAAAATCGAGAAAGATTTGATTCTATTAGGTGCTACAGGAGTGGAGGATAGATTACAGAAAGGGGTAAATATTTAATTGAAATTAGAAAATCTCTATTTGGTGTAATGTACATCAATTTAGTAATATTAAGTCACTTATAGTTTTAGCATTATCTGGTGCTTGTCACGATTTTCTTTTTAATTGCATGTCATGTTCTAAAATTAATTTTCTCAACTTCCATCATTTTGTCAGGTCCCTGAGTGTATTAACAAGCTTGCGGAAGCTGGAATTAAGATCTGGATTCTAACTGGTGATAAATTGGAAACAGCAGTCAATATAGGGTGAGTTTCGCTGATGTTTTAAATCCTAGTTTTCATTATTTTTTGTTCTATTATTTTGTGCTGGACATCATCTTTGTGATCTTGCAGGTTTGCATGCCATTTACTGAGGAAAGAAATGAAGAATATTGTCATCACGCTCGATACACCGGAAATAAGTGTTTTGAAGGATGGAAATAAGGAAGCCGCCAAAATGGTATATACGTCAAAGAACTTTCTATATGCTATCTGTACTAGTTGGAGCTGCTGCAAATGCTGTTATGAAGCTGTCAGAGAAAGTGCTAAGAGCTTTCTCTTTGATAACTTCCAATAGCTTCCCTCTGTAGCAGAAGTAGAAACTTCAAATACGAGCTTCTGCTTTTGGGTCTCAAAAGCTTATTCTAGCTTTTCTACCGGTGGAAGCTCCAGACTTCTCATTTGCCAAATGCTTAGCTACTGCTATTCTGAGTAGACAAGCTGTTCCTAAGGCATACCTAGTAGGCATTTAATCTATAATAGCCGGATTCTTCTTCTCAATTTCCTGTTGCTTCATTAGGCTATAAATGAGAGAATCGCCAATCAAATACGTGAAGCTCAATCACAAGTTTCTTCATCAAAAGGAAGTTCTGTACCCTTCGCTCTTATTATTGATGGCAATTCGCTTGCTTATGCTCTCTCGAGTAGTCTAGAGAACTCGTTTTTGGATTTGGCAGTTGATTGTGCATCAGTTATTTGTTGTCGAATTTCACCTAAACAAAAGGCACTGGTGAGTGTGTTATGACTTTTGCGTGTTCTTTTTTTTTTTTTTTTTTTTTAATTTGTGCTAGCTAGAAGTAATATGATAGGGATCTCAAAGGATTTCAGGTTACTAGATTGGTCAAAAGGAGGACGAGAAAAACTACGCTAGCAATTGGTGATGGAGCTAATGATGTCGGCATGCTTCAAGAGGCCGATATTGGTGTAGGAATCAGTGGTGTCGAGGGAATGCAGGTTTGTATATAATTGAGTTTATTTCTTTTCTAGTTTCTCATTTTGGTGACGATATATACCAGCAGCAATAGTCTTTGGGGTTTTCGATGTATATCCCTGCAAAATCTTTGTTTCTATGTTTCTCACCAAAACCCCTCAAAAGTGATTTTTTTTTTTTTTTTTTTTTTTTCAATTACAGGCTGTGATGTCTAGCGACTTTGCAATAGCCCAATTTCGCTTTTTGGAGCGTTTGCTCCTTGTGCATGGGCATTGGTGTTATAGGAGGATTGCAGCCATGGTAATAGGATTCACTTTTCTCTTTCATTCAGTACTAATCTAGGTAGGCTAAATTAGGGTTTCTACTGCAATCAGATCATGTTTTGTATTCTACAACAATTAGAACAAACAGTGGCAATTTTCTACTTCATCTAGCTTCTAATTTAATTGCAATTTATCGCCTTCGTGGTTTTTGCCAGTGAAGATTGACTTTCACTATTTTATTTTCTAAACAGATATGTTACTTTTTCTACAAGAACCTCGCATTTGGCTTTACCCTCTTCTGGTTCGAGGCTCATGCTCTCTTCTCAGGACAACCTGCTTACAATGACTGGTACATATCTTTCTACAATGTTGCCTTCACTTCCCTTCCGGTGATTGCTCTTGGTGTGTTCGATAAGGACGTCTCATCCACTATTTGCCTCAAGGTGCTTGTTCTCTCTTTCGTTTTCCCCCAATATTTTCTTAATCATTGTTCGTAACGCATAATAATTCATCATTATCCCTACAAAACTATTTATTTTTGTAATGTTCTTGTGAGACCTGAATTCTCAAAAGGCTTATACTTCTATGCATACCCTTGTTCTTACACAAATGCCGCTTTATTAACTTTTCGAACGGAACACAAAAGCACGAAAGCATTTGCAAACTGTAGTATTGTTTGGACATTTAAGCGTAATTTCAGTAAAATCCCAAGTACTCTACTATCTCTACTTAGTGCTCTAGTTTATCCGCCCCTTAGTTTATTCATGAAATTATCCTCGATCGTTTAATCGTGATTTCGTCAGCGTCTTTTTCTTAAAAGAAGTTCACATTCGACAGTTCCCTTCATTACACCAAGACGGCATACGGAACATCTTCTTCAGCTGGCCCCGCATAGTAGGCTGGATGCTCAACGGAATAATCACCGCGACAGTAATATACTACTCCACCACCAACGCCATCCTCGACCAGGCGTTCCGCAGCGACGGGCGTGTCGCGGGGTCCGAACTCCTGGGCGCGACCATGTACACGTGCGTAGTGTGGACCGTGAATTGCCAACTGGCGCTCTACCTAAGCTACTTCACATGGATTCAGCACTTATTCATCTGGGGCAGCATCATTTTCTGGTATATATTCCTGGTTATCTACGGCTTTTTCCCGCCCACCATTTCCACGACCGCATACTGGGTCTTCCTCGAAGCCTGCATTTCGAGCCCGCTTTACTGGCTGTCTTCTCTATTCATCGTCGTCACAGCTTTGCTGCCCTATTTAACGTACGCGACGTTCCAGACGATGTTTTTCCCAAAGAATCAGAACTCAATCCAGATAGCAAAAGTCGCAAATTCGTGAGGCGGTACAGCTACTCCGATCCAAAAGCACGAGATTTTATGCAAATTATACATCACTGTTCATATTCGTTGTACACCGGAGCCCTCGCTCTTATTTATAGTGCGGAGTAATTGGCGAAATCGAAGCAAATGAAGGGCTACAAAGAATCATGGTTAAATACATAGAATGTAAAGTGTGGAAGTATTCTTTTTGTACTAGTCCTTGAGCATTCTGAGGGTCAGGTGGTTGGAGAATATACTGCACCAATCTTAAAGCATGTACTCCATATAGATCTGATATAGAGCAAGGTTTATAGAGCTATTTCTTGCAGAAACTGTTGTTGAAACAATTGTTAAGGAGTACATATATATATATAGTACAAGTATTTCCAAAGCACAGAAACTTTTGTACTTATAAATTATTTTTAAGGACATATGCTTCGTAGATCGGTTTCGTTATGCATAATTTATACTATTAAGATTATTTAAAAATTAAAATTTATAATTCTTTTATTATTATTTATTAAATAATAAAAAAAATTAGTACATTTATAAGTTTAACAATATAAAATAATTTAAATTACATAAATTTTTTTAAAAATTATTATTATTATTATTTTCATTCGTTTATTATAAAATTTTATTTTTGGATAGTGCTGACACTTGTGATCATGTCTATTAAAATCGATCGTCAAATTAAATATTTTATTATTTAAAAATAATTTATAAGTGCAAAAGTTTGATAATTTCGAAAGTATAGCTCTGTATATAAAATTTATTGCTCTACTAGGGAAAAAATGGTGTTTGATTCTTGCAAAAAATATGATCATCATTGGAGCTTCTATTTGGTTGGAATAATAATAATAATAATAATAATAATAATAATAATAATAATAATAATAACAATTAATTGGAATAAATTAGTAACAATATTACAATTTCCATCTTAAAAAAACAAGAAAAAAGAAAATCTCTCTCATATAAGTTTTTTATTCCTTCAAAACCGTCGATATTCATTAAAAAAATATAATTAACTATAAATTAAATAGAATAAATTTATTTTTTATTCTTTGAGATATTATATTTATTTTTTTATATTAGAAAAATATAATTAACTATAAATTAAATAGAATAAATTTATTTTTTTTCCTTTGAGATATTATATTTAACCATAAATATATTTGTAACAGTTAAATTTTTTTAAAAGACATATTTGCAAATGTAAAATTAATATTTTAATTTATATTTTATTTAAAAATAAATAATAAACTAATGATAACAAATCAGAAAAGTAAATAATTTAAATGGTTTAAATAAATAAATATAAAAAATTAAATTTTATAAAAATATATCTATTATTATTTACAAAATTATTATTATTATTATTATTATTTTCTACTTCCAACTGAAAAAAGAGGTCGATTCAATTTCTCGAACATCACTAACAAGTACACGTAATCTCCACGTGGCATCATTCTAGTGGGCCCCACCAGATTTTGGCGCTAACTTCGAGGATGGTTAGCGCGGCGGGCCCTACACCTGCGAGATACTGCTCCGTGGACCCGGTTCACCATATTCCCATTCTCCCTCCTCAAATCACCATTAACCCAACAATTTTTTTTCCTTTCCAAAATTTTATTTTAATTTTTGTAAGTGATGTAGTTCATAGAAAAAATATTATAATTTGAGATAATCTCATAATTTTATATATAAAATAATAATAAATATTGATTTACAATCGTCTGAACAACATCTACAATATTGAAACTATATAGAAATCAAATTTCATAATTTTTTTTACATCGTTGATCTAGTGAATGAGTAAACTCCAAAAAGAAATGTTCAAAATAAAAATCTCATAAAAAATAATAATAAAAGATCCAAATTTTAAATCGAAAGTATTGATTTTATTCTTAATGTTAAGTAGAATTTTTATTAAAATTTTATCTAATTTAAATTATTTTACACTGTTGAACTTATAAACGTGGCACATCGGTCGTTAAAATAGTAATTTTTGAAACTCTTTGATCATTTGGTAAATAATGTCAAAAAATTATGAAATTTAGTTTCTAAATAATTCTAGTAACGTAGATTATGTCTAACGAAATCGATCGTCAAATCGAAGTTGTTAGATGTATGCCCTAGAAGCCAACTTGGTCGACACATATATTCTTTCTAGGATATAAATTTGTATTTGATATTTGACATTATGAATGTTATTGGATTTTTATTTCCATTCGTGTTGTGTATGTGTCCATAAATTGTCCAAGTAATTAATAAGATGATGATACGTATTCCCAAGAGTTGAGAATTTGAGACATGTATCATTAGTGATTAATTCCTAAATGCTCCCGATCGATGGATCATCACGGGGACAGTGATTGATCCGGTGAGATTGGTGCACAGTCGCTTCCCTTTTAGGGTAGACGAGTCTCGAGTCAACAGTGTGGGGACACTGGAGCGAATGTGCAGGTGGTTGTTGGAGAACAAGGGTACCGAGCGTGATCATCACGAGAAGTCACTTGGATGTCTACTCACTCGTCAGTGACTTACTCGATATTGCAGTAGTGTGGCTAGTCATTTGACCTGCGGTGTCTCGGCTATTCACAATGGGGTTACTGCAGTTTGACTGTACATACACTTGGTCCCTAGCCATTTGGGTTCTTGCAGTGGGTGCATGTTGGCTATAGTAGGTTCGTTGTAGGAATAGGGTGTACACCTATATGGAATCTATCGCCCTTAGTAGAGAAGGGAGTTAGTCCTATGTGATTTATGAGACCGAGTTTAGAAGACCTTTGCCAAGGCGTAGTAAATAACGGAAAGGGTTTCCGATATTAGAAACTCGAGTCGAATAAATTTGACATATGACAGACGGTAGGGTTTGACGAGCAATGCCATGACCTTCGTCTAGTTGGGACTCCGGATAGAAGGATTGTATCACACATTAACTGCACCTAGAGATTCAGTATTTCATTCTACTGGAATGCCACTATATGCTGCTATGCGTCACTGGTGGATTGTGAGACTCACGAGAATTATCTGGATGATCGATAATTTTTATTGGGCTGAGTTTGAATAGTTCTAACCCACTGAAAAGAGTTTCAGCGATATTGTTGATGGTGATCACAATAAATCTCACTACCCGATAGAATAGAACCTATGGGGTCACACACATAAGAGGTTGTGACTGATCGGATAGTTGGATCGCGATTTTTGAATCGCCTGAGGACTTAATTGTCAATATTTGATAATTGAACTAATTTGTAATTGTTACAAATTAATGATATTAAAGTGCAAATGTTGCAATAGAGGACTTACTGCTATATTAATAATTTGATTTGATCAAATTAGGATTGAATTCAAATCGAATTAAATTAGGATTTAATGGATTGAATCGATTAGGGATAAGATAAACTTAAATCTAATTTTAAGTTTATTTTAATGTTTATCTTAATAATTATAAAAAGAGATTATATCCTTTTATACGTACGAGTTTTTATTAAAAAAAAACCCTAGCCGTCATCTTTTTTTCGTCTTCCTCTTTTTTAAATATCCACATTAAAAGAAAGACGTTCTCTGCAAGAGAGCTAGCACCCCGGTGAGAATTTCGATCAAGTCAACAACCTCATGTGGATACCGGTAGAGGCCGGACGGACGCGTGTGCGGCTTTAAGAGAACCAAAATTCACGATCATCAAATTGCGGTATAGATCTCCCCGCGCAAAGGTGACTATTAGATCTTCCTCTTCCTTTTAATCTTAGATACATGAGGAATCCTGTTTTGCGTGGTTTTTGAGATCATATCTCAAGTTTTTCATATTTGTCTATTTGATTTTTTTTTTTTTTCGCTGTATTTATTTTTACGCAAAACCTAACAGAAGTCTCGTCACCGAAAATAACTTATAAATATGAAAATATCTTACTTTCGAAAACAATTTTTATCATACTATGTGAATTAATAACATGTCTAATTAAGAACAATGTAATAATTTTATTATTAAACTAATAATTTTTAAAAACTATTTTTATTTTTTTTGGGCAAGTTGGGAGATTTACATTTGATTATTATTATTCTTTCTTACACTAGTTGTCAATCCGTGTATTGCATGCTAATATTTTTAAATTTATTTTAATAATAACTTTAAATTTAGAAAAGAAAGATCTAATTTAAAAAATTAATTAAAAATTTAAATCTTAATTATTTGCAGAGATAATTTTTTTTTTTTAAAAATAAGATTAGATAAGATTCTATGTTAGATATAGTTATAACTAGAAATTTTACTTGCTTACCAAGTTTCTTTCCTAATTTTGTTAATCTAAAATTAATTTAATTATAATAAATTATTTTAATTATTATAAATAAGATCTCAAAAATTCATCTTATCATTCAGGAAAAATTAAAAATTTCGATTTCTGCTTTCGTAATATATATAGAGAAAGAGAATAATTTCGAAACATTATAGCAAATTGACGACCGGCATGGTTAAACATGAGTTAGAACATTGAAATTATTTATAAATTAAATTTTAATATTTTTTGAAATTATTAATCTAATGGTCAAAAAATTATAAAATTTATAATTTTAATAGTAAATACGTAACGTTTACTAGTTTAACGGGGTAAAAAAATTAAAATCAATTAAATTTTAGTTAATTTTTTTTAAACTATTTAAAATGAAATTTATAGTCCTGATCTCAATTGCAAGAGAAAATTATCATAATTTTTTGATAAATATTTATTTCTAATCGTTCATTTTTATTTTCACTTGATGCACGAAAAAATAATATTAAAAAAATATAAATTTTAAATTTTAAATAATTTTTTTTTCAGTAATCTATGTTATATTCAACTGTATCAATTATATATTTCATCATAAAAAATAAATAATAGTATTCTAGTCAAGCTCTCACTCAGGTCATTCATCAGTGGTCGACAGATGACGTGGTGAACCGGGTCCAGGTGGACTATTTAACTGTGAACCCTCCGCGCCAAAAAAACTCGTCGGCCACAGTGTCCGTGTTTTCTGGATCACACTCTTCACGAGATGATGCGAAGAGGACGAGGAGGAGGACGACGAAGCAAACCCTAACCCTAACCCTAGCGAGGTCCCTCCCATGGCGCTCCACCTCCTCCTCCACCACCTCCCCCTCTCTCCTCCTCTCCCCGCAAGGATCGGCCCCGCATACGCCCTAACCCCTCCCCTTCCTCTCGATCGGAGAGGGTTGGGGCTCTCGAATGGGGAATTGGGGGCTAGGAAGCTGCTTTGCTCGACGCGGGGGTTCGCTAGGGTTAGGGCAGCGGCGGATGGAGGGGTGAAGAAGATGAATTTGAACGAGTACATGGTGACGCTGGAGAAGCCGCTGGGGATCAGGTTCGCGCTCTCCGTTGATGGGAAGATCTTCGTGCACGCTCTCAGGAAAGGGGTAATTTTCTTTTATTATTATTTTTTTTTCCCCGTATACTTTATGTGTTTTTGCTATGCATCTTCTCCTTAGAGTAAAAATGGCACCTTTGAATGGTTTTGTGTCCTACAATGTTAAGTTTATATTTAGTTTAATAGTGAGGAAGTGACATTTTACACATTTTTATGAGTGTTAGTGCAATGTGCAGCTTCTTTTGCATTTTAGTTTCAATTTCTTCCAAAAATGGGATTTTTTTTTTTTTTTTGTATCCTTGATTTTGGATGTGATGACCACTCATTTTGAGTTTTGAGCAACTCAAATTCCTCTTTTGTGGCTGTGCTGATTCTTACCTGTGTAGAATTTATTATTAATTTATTTTTCGGATTCAACATTCTCTCAAATGCAACTCTTTCGAGCTTCGGACGCCGAAGGAACAGCAGGGGCGCCTTTGCCTTTTCTTATTGTTTGTGAAAAGTGGTGCCTTTTCATGATCTAATGGATGCTAGTTGTAAGTATAGAGCTAAGCGTGTGGACGCGGATACGGGATAGTGAGCACAAACATGACAAAATGTAGACATGCCGAAACGGAAAATGTTCAAAACAAGAATACAACTAGCTTAGGATTCGACAGTGGATATTCATTTTTACGTGCGTGTACATTACTGCGCATACATATATGGGTTTAGATTTCGATAGTTGCAGAAGCATGTGTATAAGCAGCATGCATGATTTTAATACATGTGGGCGTGTACGCATGCAAACGGACACATGCAATTTTGCATATAAAATATTTACTTCTATGTTCATGCATGTATCTAAGTAGGAAATTGGTATTGCAATCTATAATGTAATAAATACACTCGAACTTCTCCAATTTGTCCACTATAAAATTATATATTCATTAATAAAATATAGTAAATTTGGGTTAGTTTTGTAGGATTCTCACCCTTAAAAGATTATCTTATTCTTTTATCTGTCTCTCTCTCTCAAAAAAAAGGAAAAAAAAGAAAAAAAAATGATTCAATTGGCAACGCATCGCGGAGCAATTGCATCGCCGAGAATCACCTATCTGACAAATATCTAATACATCGTCGAGAGAGATGAGCACTGTCTTTTTCCTTCTGTCCATATGTTCCAACAGTGGGCGAGGAGAGATGAGTGAGCACCTTCCTCTGGTTCTCTGGCCACTGCAGTTACAGCCAGTGGCCAATTCAGGTTGGGCTTGATTTGGTAATCATCGCTCACTTTGAAAGAGGAATATTCATTAGTTGCTAAAATAATCAACAATTGCTCCTTGTTGAACAGAAGGTCCTAGTTTTTAGAAGCATATTTATGTCTAATGCAGCAAACTGGATATATTTGAAAAGATTATAAATTATGCGTGTTATTGATTGCAATTTATTTAACATGGGAAGAGTTCCTACAAGTTCAGCAGAGAGTGTATGCTTATTATTCGCCAATTTGCTACCTGTCAATCTTCCGGACCATTATACCAGCGGAGAGTTGAGAGATTTTCCTTTCTCCTCTATTTGACGAACAAATAGTATTTAAAGCAGGCTAACCAGTTTACTTGTGAACTCCAATATACCTTCTATAGCATCACTTTGATTGGGAAATTGTTCGAGGAAAAACATTGTGTCATTTGCCTAAAGTTTATACACCAATGTGTTAATTCTTCCTTTCTATTCGGTATTAAATTTTTTAAATTTTTATTTTTTTAAACAGCATTCCTGTTTTCTTTGTCCGATTGCAGCATTTGATGTTAGATATATTACATATGTCATTACAATGCATTCTACTTCTTTGTTTGAAGGATTTACTGAGTTTCCAAATTTTCAATGCTCTTGTGGAAGGGAAATGCAGAGAAATCACGAATAATTATGGTTGGAGACACATTAAAAAAGGCAAGCAAAACATCAGGCCAAGGGTTTGTGGACATCAAGGACTTGAGAGATGCAGAGTATGACACTGATTTCATATAGAATCGTTATATCTACAGTATGTTAGAGTATGAAACTGCTATATACATTATTTTAGATAAATCGGGTAATCACCTACAAGAAGAGAATAGTTACTTAAAACTCTTGTGGAAACAGTATGTCCATCTGGAATGGGATTCTTATGAACTTTTACGTCATCCATCCATGTTAGTACAGAGGAAGTTATATAGATAGTTCGATGCTCTTTGTTTTGTGATATTGATGTGGATTATTACACGTTCATGTTGTTAGTCCTTTCTGATTGGCCATTAACATTCTTAACCCTTTCCTCTCTTTTTTTCCCCCAGGATGTTGCTAAAGGATACCCCCGGATCTTTTAGTCTTGTACTGGAAAGACCATTTTCTCCTTATCCAATCAATCAATTACATTTACATGGAGAATATCATAGCTTATTTAATAGAGGGCGGGTCCCCCAAGCTACTTGGAATAAAACTGTCTTGGCTTCAAATCTGCATCCATCTTCCGAGGGGAGCGGGAATTGTGGGTTTGCAGTATTTTCTCCCAAGTTTTCAGGGCAGCAAGGATGGATGCTTCTTGCGAGTGAGACAAGTGGAAACGGTGATTACAAAGTGCCGGAAAATGTGGGTACTTTTGGTAAACAAATAAGTGAAATTGTTAATATATTTTCTGAGGAGGGGAGTGAAGATGTCGACTGGGCTTATGGTAGCTTCCCTCTAGAGGAGTATATTAAAGCACTTGATCGAGCTAAAGGGGAATTGTACTACAACCACTCACTTGGCATGCAATACAACAAGGTAACAATAAACTCAAAATGTGCACAGGAGATTATTTCACATGAAATGAATACCCATTAATATGATATGATTTCCACTTAATGGTTTCTTATATTTTTCAGCTGATCACGTTGCTAACTGCATCGAACAATTAATCCATGTGCTTTATTTAGCTTTGGACTAGTGCTGGTACTTGTCTGCTATTGTCACAAGACTTATTCATGTGTGTGATTTGAATCAATATCCTAGAAAGCAGTTGTAGGATATGGGGTAGTCAACTGATCGCACAGTGTATATGCGGAATGTTTGTACATTTGTAGTTTATATAGATTTCTATTTTCAAACACTAGTCTATGAAAGGAAGAAACTAATAAGCATGAATGCAAAGAAAAATGAAAAAAAAAAAAAAAAAAACAAAGGAGAGGGACATTGAGTGTATACAAGGACTTGTTACTAATTGTAGTTGTTATATATTTAAGAATATAATGGAACTTGGGCTTTTCAATGAGTAGTATCATCATAAGAAGACCGCGAAATTTAATATCCATATGCTTTTAAAATGCTCCTTATTTTTACCTACATGATATGTATTTCTTTTATTTATCCATTATTTATTTGTTTATCTATTTATCTATTATTTGTTCTATTTGTCTATTTATCTACTTAAGTTTTTGCAGATTACTGAGCAAATATTCGTTGGATCCTGCATTCAAACAGAAAAAGATGTGGAGACATTGTCAAATTTCCTGGTAGTTTTCTTCTTTGATTTATAACTAAATACATTGTCATTCAATTAATAATGTTGGTAAAACTACTTATGCTTACATGCTTCATGTGATTGCCCATATGCTGTCCTACTATAACAAATTCATGCACTATACAATTTGGTGTTTATGTATGTGTGCGTGCATGTTTACAAATCTAGGTATTCCTTTTCTTATGTCCTTATTTCTCCTCAATAAATTATATTTCTCGTGTGATTAAATATGCTTTTATTGGACTAAATTGCTTCAGCATTAATTTTCTCTAACAGTCTTTTTCCTTCTTAAGTCCAATTTTGGTGATTTTGGTAATTGTCTAGGCAGTTAGCAATTACCCTTTATGCCGCACTCCCGTCAAAGATACGTGTTTCAATCACGGCAAACTTTTGTATTAATATTAATTCTCCCGCACCTTTGTAATAGATATCTGAGCATACCCTTATATTTTGTCTAGTATTGTAATGGTTTTTACTTTGAAAGCTAATTATGATAGTTGCAAGATCTCATGTATCAATTAACCATTTGTTCATATTTGATTCAGGGGATTAGTGCTGTTTTAAATTTCCAGAGTGAAAGTGAGCGCGCCAACTGGGGAATCAATTCAGCGTCCATCAATGATTCTTGTCGTGAGAATAACATCCTGATGGTTAACTACCCAGTAAGGTAGGATTTTGCTTGACTACTCCTCTCAAAAAGCAAATGAATGCTAAAAGAAATATTAAGAAACTAGAGAGGTAGTTTTAAACCGTGTACATCCTATAAAATATTCATTTTGCCTATTGTTTTTACCATCTCTCTCTTTTTTTCTTCTTCTTTTTTTTTTTTTTTCTTGTCACTCTATCTTGCAAAATACTGGTGTTTATTGAAATCAATTACCTAACTGAATGACCATTCTGCAGACATGTAATGTTAATCCTTTTAAAAAAAAATTAAGGCTCCATGTTCTGAATTTTCACATAAAACCAATATAATCTATTAATCTTGGAACTGCTAATGTTTTTTTCCCCTCTTGACCAAGTAGAATACCAAAATTTTCTTACGTGCATGAATTTTACAATATTGGCACGTCTCTTATCAGTGCGATCATCTCCTACTCTTATGTGAACTTTGTTGTAATTGCAACTGTTTTTTTTTTTTTTTTTAACTATTTTTATTTTGTGCTGTTCTTCAGGGAGGTGGATTCCATGGATCTGAGAAAGAAACTCCCTTTCTGCGTAGGGCTTCTACTACGGCTTCTAAGGAAGAACTATCGAATATATGTGACTTGTACCACCGGATTTGATAGATCACCCGCATGTGTTATCGCTTATTTACACTGGATTCAAGATACTTCTCTTCAAGCCGCTTATAACTTTGTTACTGGTTTGCACTCTTGTAGGCCTGACAGGTAAATCTACTTTGCAATTTACAGTGGATTCTAAATTAAATCTCCCTGAATACAATATCTTTGCATAATAACAGTATGTAGCGCTACATATATATCCCTGAAAAATTTAACCATGTTTATTCCCCAGTAAAATCTGAATTTTCAGTATGATATAGAAAGTGGCATTTTGTCGAGTGCAAGGGTAAAACATATGTAAGAAAGCAAGTTTTCAAGGGCATAGAATGAGATACAGATACTGCAGGGATGTAGTAGATAAGTTTGTGGTGCAAATAACTCGCAGAATTTAAGGAAATTCTGCGAGTATAAGTATATAAATATATATTTGTCTGCTTATTTGGGAGTTAAAGCCCCAACTGTTAGTTTTCAAATGCAGAGCAGCAATCGTCTGGGCAACATGGGATCTCATCGCCTTAGTGGAAAACAAAAAGCGCGATGGACCTCCGACCCATGCCGTGACCTTTGTTTGGAATAATGGTCGGGAGGTACTTGATTTATGCTTAACTACTGAAAAAGTCGTCATTTGATCTTTTCTTTAAATAAACATATGCCATCAACCGAACAAAAATGCCGCAGTGATGTGATTACGCTTCGAAATTTCATGCTGCAGGGTGACGAGGTACAATTGATTGGAGATTTTAGCAACTGGAAAGACACTATAAAGGCTGATCACAAGGGTGGGTCGAAACACGAAGTTGAACTCAGACTACGACACGGAAAGTACGTTAATCCGTCGTTTTCTTTTTTCCTTTTCTTAATGTTTAATATGGGATTTTCTAGCATTTCTTTTTTCACTCGTACATTTTCGTCAGATACCATTATAAATTTATAGTCGGTGGGCAATGGAGGCACTCAACTGCACTACCCACTGAAACAGATGAACAGGGGAATGTAAATAACGTAATTAGAGTCGGCGATATCGCTCGCATTCGTCCTGCTCCTAGTCAGCTGCAAATAAAGGTATATTCGCGACGTTTGATATGAATTTCCGTTCCGTCCTCAGGTCATTTTTCAGAATTTCAATTTTAACGATGTAGCCACTGAAGTTTTATCTGAATTTCAGTTTAGTCCTTCTATTTCACCTACGAAAAGCGAAGGATGCTTTGCTTAGGTGCCGTGAATCAAATTTAATCCTAAAATTTCCAACTGTAACAACTGGGTGCCTAAACTTTTAGTCATTCCCTTGGATTCCATTATTTAAACAAACTGGGCCAAAGCTGTATCAACTCCTCCACATAATTAGGAGACTAAAAGTAAATTGCATGGTCATTAAGTGCACATTTCCTGTAAACAACGTTCTTTTACTTTATATATTAAAGGTCTAAATATCGGTGATTCGACAATGGCAGGATCCGACAGTTGTGAAGGTCATCGAGAGATTGCTGACGGAGGACGAACGCTTCCTGCTGGCTTTTGCAGCACGTCGCATGGCGTTCGCCATCTGCCCCATCAGACTGGCTCCGAAGTAAGGCAGATGCTGCAGAATAAGACCTGGAGATAAAATTCTGCACAATTGGAAGGTAAGATGCCGAAAATCGCAGCAGCGAAATAATGTCGAATACAGGTGTATATGTATGTATGTATGTATGTATGTATTTATTCAGGTGGATGGTACATCTGGATCCTTATTATCTATCAATGTAAGATTGAGAATGATTTTTTGTTAATTTGATGAACTTATTTAAATGGAAGATGCACCCTCTCACTCTTTTATTTAATGCTTCTTCTTTTTTTTTTTTTGTTATTCAGTTCTTTTGGTGTACTTTTTTGTGATTTTGTAGGGACGGTTATAAAATTTCGACATTTTAGAGTATTCGATTGAAATTGTGTCCCCCTTTTTATTTTTTTTAATTCTTTATTTTGGGTCCCCGACACCTTATCCTATTTCCTATCCGCGCGTTATCTTTTCTCAGTGGTGGCTCTTCTCCCATTTCGCTCTCTCTCTTCTTATCCACTTCTACCACTCCGAAACCCTAGATATCTCCCCATCTCTCGATCTCCAAACCCTAGATCCAATGACGGCTCTCCTCTCATCCCCTTACCGCCCCTCCTCTCTCTCCCGCACCTCCCACCTCTCTTCCCAACGCCGCGGCTCCGACGCTCGCCGGAGACTCCACCTAGGGTTCCGGTGCTCTTCGTCGACGCCTCCCCGTCTCAGCTTTTGTAAACAAGAGGTACTCTCTCTCTCTCTCTCTCTCTCTCTCTCTCTCTCTCTCTCTCTCTCTCTTCCATTGTGCACTTCTTGTTTGTGTTTTTGATATGGATATATGATGAAGGTGTTAACGTTATGTTAGATGCGTTTTTTCAGAGGTTTGATTTGTGTTAATGGCCTTGTGAGCAATGTTAGCTTCAAAAAGGTGAAATTATGATTAAACGGATCTAGCAAAGTAGTAATTAAGAACGAAGAGATTTTGTGAACATTTTCATTATCATTATATTCAACGCCATATTTATCAGAAATTAACTCCTCATATGGACTTATCAGTGATGAGCTATGTGGAACTAACAATATTCTTAGGGTTTCTGTGCGAATCGCGGAAAAAAAAAATGTTCTTCCTTTAATTTATGCTTTCAATTTTGGCTAATAATTCCGTTACTCGCTATTGTTTTAATAATTCTGTTACTCACTTCACAGCATTGCTTAGCTATATTTGGTAAGTTGATTTTGTAGCATAGTAGGATATTGTGTGTAAAAATATTTCCTTGATTTTTTTTTTTTTGTTGTTTTCAATTAATTCCTTTCTGTAACAAGGTTCTTCCTTCTTGCTAAAAATTTCTCGCAGAGCAAGAAACCTTTTAGCCTGAAAGAATGTGCGATATCTGTAGCACTAGCAATTGGATTAGTCACAGGTTTGCCGGCGATGGAACGGCCTGCGCATGCTACCCCTGCAAACTCTGCAATACCCGATGTCTCCGTGCTAATCTCCGGACCGCCCATAAAAGATCCTGGTGCCTTGCTGAGATATGCATTGCCAATTGATAATAAGGCTATCCGAGAAGTTCAGAAGCCGCTTGAGGATATCACCGACAGTCTCAAGGTTGCCGGCGTCAGGGCGTTGGATTCGGTTGAAAGAGTAAGCTGAGCAAGCAAATATCTCTCAATGAATTTTGTTAATATTTCTTCTACGAGAAGCTCTCTAGTAGGATGATGGATAAAATGTATGGATAGTCCCTGCCCTATCCTGATATTGCAATTTAGTAGTTGGACTAATGGCGATATCAGGCTAACAGTACAAGAATTATCTATACGCCTTTGAAATATTTAGTCTTGCCACATTGAATCACATATCTGGATCAGCATTTGAGTTTTAATAACTTATATTACCACTTCATAGAACTAGCCGAATTGAGTATTTTGTCCATTTGTTGGGTCTTCCCTTGTGTGCCTATATATATATATATATATATATATATATATATATATATATATATATATATATATATATATCGCATTCACTATTCCAATCTGATATGTTAGACTATATTGTGGTTACTTCTTGACTAAATAACCTATGAAAAGAGAAGTTTATCCTTTTGGTTGCTTTATTGATTATTTTCGGCTAGACTTTTGTGAGGAGCTCAATTATATTCTCATATTGAGTTTTCTTTGATTTGAAGAATGTGAGACAGGCATCTCGAGCTCTTAGCCAAGGGAAAAATTTGATTCTGGCAGGTGTTCCTGAGTCAAAGAAAGCAGAGGGTCAGGAATTGTTGGATAAGTTGGCTGTTGGATTGCAAGAGCTCCAACGCATTGTAGAAGAAAGAGATAGGGATGCAGTGGCACCGAAACAGAAGGAACTTCTACAGTACGTGGGAAGGTGAGATAATTATGCATCAAATTCTTTTTGAAAATCAATTTGCTACTGATCCTATTGTTAGCTTCGAATTAGAAAAGCTTTTGCCAGTTCTATTAGAGAAGAGTGTTATGGCACAGCTTACTGCTATATTTTGCAATTTTACCTATTTTTTGATGATTTATTGTGCATTTTCTTCCAATATCAGGGCTCTTTTCTCTAGAATATAGAATTTACAATGCCTAATTTACTTTATTGAAGTGAAATTATTCCTTAGCGCCATCTTCACACGACTAGTTTATCGGGAAGTGCTAAATTGATCATTGTGAATCACTCGCTTATACAAGGAAAATTACGGTTTTACTATTCTGACTCACTAGATCAATTAAAAAGAAATCTTCTCAGAAGCACAAATTCTCATTTATACCCTTGTGTCATTGACTGCTGCAGCTGAGATACTTCCTCGGACATTGCATTTCTGCAGTGTAGAAGAAGATATGGTGGATGGTTTCCCATATGAAGTGCCCGAAGAGTATGGCAATATGCCTCTTTTGAAAGGGAGGGCGACTGTGGATATGAAGGTCAAAGTTAAGGACAACCCCAACATTCAGGATTGCGTGTTCCGGATTGTTCTAGATGGGTACAATGCTCCTGTGACCGCAGGGAATTTCTTGGATTTGGTGGAAAGGCACTTTTATGATGGCATGGAAATTCAAAGAGGTATTACATTAGATGGCTTAACGAATTTTCGACTTTCGTTTTCAGTATATATGCACCTCCAAACATGTATTTTTCTTGTCTGACACTAATGCGAGTCAAAAAATTGCTGATGGCTTTGCATCTGCCCCTTTCTGCAGCTGATGGCTTTGTTGTTCAAACTGGAGATCCAGAGGGGCCAGCTGAGGGTTTTATTGATCCCAGTACGGGAAAAATCCGTGCCATTCCTCTCGAAATTATGGTTAGCGGCGACAAATCCCCTGTTTACGGTGAAACATTGGAAGTAAGTTGCTCTTCAGTTCAATCTCATTTCTTTTTGGTATTTATTTAGAAATTTCATCATAAACAAATCAAGGAATACAAAAAAGTTAAAAGCGCCAGCATCAGTACAATAAGTTGCTTCTTACGGCATCACTGCTCATTAATGTACAATAATGTGCTAATATTTAGGAACTCGGTCGGTACAAAGCTCAGACAAGGCTTCCTTTTAATGCCTTCGGAACAATGGCAATGGCTAGAGATGTAAGTCTTGTAGATGTCATTCTCATGTTTTGCGAACTTAATGTGTCAGCTCCTAACCTAATTTAGGGTTTTTTTTTTCATTATGATCTAATTGAAAACAGGAATTCGACAATAATTCTGCTTCGAGCCAAGTCTTTTGGCTTCTCAAGGAGAGTGAATTGACACCGAGCAACGCGAACATTTTGGACGGGCGTTATGCTGTGTTTGGATATGTGACCGAAAACGAGGACTATTTAGCCGATGTCAAGGTCGGGGATGTCATCGAATCGATCCAAGTCGTGTCGGGCCTCGATAATCTTGCAAACCCTAGTTATAAGATTGTAGGTTAATGAGAACACTCTTTTGTACTCCACTACATGAGGGTCCATTCTTTTCCAAATTTTTTGCCTCCCCGGTTCTTCCCATATCCATGTAAACTCACCGAGCGATTTGATCGGCTCATCGATCACAGAACTCGAGTATTTTTTTGTTTGCTCATCGATCACAGAACTCGAGTATTTTTTTGTTTTATTTTTTTCCCTGAATACTGAAGGTGATGGTTTCTGCAACTCTCATGTGCAATGCAACTGTGCCTTTTTTGGAAACCAAAGTGGTGCATAGTCGGCAAAGAGACTGTTTGACCACCGACTATCATTTGGATGATTTTGGTCAACTTACTAGTGCTTTTGTTACATTTAACAATTTTAGTTATTATTTTAAAATAAAAAGTTTCTTAATTTTAACAAAATTCTCAATCCAACTTAGACCTAATGACTCAAAATGAAAAACAGCAATATTCTAACATCACAAGGATATGTTTTCTATTTGGGCATAGTCGGCGTAGTTAGACGTCTCGGCGCCGTATTCAGTTACCAAAATCGGTTTTTCGATGCCGAATTCTTTTTTAAACGAGTCGACATACAAATCTACACTCCCGCCGATTCCTCTTTTCTCTATAAACCCTAATCCCGAAATAAAACCCTAAGGCTACGTTTGGAAATAGAATTGTGATTACAAGAATTAAATTTTTTATACCTAGAACAAAGATATATTCTAGAATAATTAAGAGTAAATAGAAATTTTTGTTTGGTATGTAAATGTGTTATTCCATAGAATAACTTTTTTTTTTGTTTGGTTGTATTACGAGAATAATTGGGAATTGAAGAAAAAAGTAGATACATATTTTCCAAAATACCAACATTGCCCTTCTAAAGTTTTCTTATTTTATATTTTGATTTTAAATTTTATAATTTAAATTTTAATATTAAAATAAAATTTAAAATTTAAAATTGAAATTTTAAATTTAAATTATATTTTAAAATTTCATACTTTAATTTTCAATTTTAATTTAAATTTTCAACTGTAAATATTAAATTTTTAATTTTAATTTTAATTTTAATTTTAAAATTTAAAATAACAATTTAAAATTAAAATTTAAAATTATAGTATGAAATTTAAAATAAAATTTCAAAATTAAAATTAAAATTAAAATTAAAAATTTAATATTTACAGTTGAAAATTTAAATTAAAATTGAAAATTAAAGTATGAAATTTTAAAATATAATTCAAATTTAAAATTTCAATTTTAAATTTTAAATTTTATTTTGAAATTTTAATTTGAAATATTAATTTAAAAAATACAATTTAGAATTTAAGTTTAATTTTTACATTTTAATGTAAATTCATTAATTAAGTAAATAAAATATTTATTTAATATTTTATATTATAACTATGATTTCATAAAAATACAAAAGTTAGTAAATAAAATTTATAATTCGTACTATATTTTATTTACATAAAATAGTATATTATTAATTTGAACTATATATTATCATATGTTAATTTAATATTAAAATAGTGGTTTTAATTATTTATCAAATTTACTAACAAATTCTACACATACACAGATTTGCATTTCAGTGTTGTAAAAATTTTAAAAATTTCAATTCACAATTGGTCTTTTATATACAGAAACATGTACCCAATATCAAATTGTAAGCAAACACTTATGAAGTTAAACATAAATCAATATCCAGCTTAAATTTGGATTGATAAGGCAACATCGCATCAGTCAGAGAAGAAACAAGCGAAACAGAAGAAACTAGGCAACATCGCCACAGTCAGAGAAGCAAAGTAGCGAAACAAAAAAAAAAACAAACTAGGCAACATCGCCACAGTCAGAGAAGCAAAATGAGCAATGGTATTAGTTCGCCACAGTGGAATATGTAAATAAATTAAATACGCTCACTTTCACAAAGATAATTAAAATAGTACATACATCTATATCTATTATTCCATAGCTGATCCGTTATCATTGTCCGTAGGGTGTCACCCCGTCGCGATTCATCTGCCCCAATCAAAGGTGTAGGATCATCGTCTTGATCATTTTGAGAAAATGGTTCTAATGTCATGTTGAAATACATATCAGTCCCTTGGTGCCTCTTAATGAAGTTATGGATCACACGACAAGCAAGTGCGATGCGACACTACACTTTGTAAGGGAAAGGTGTCGCTTGCCGAAGTACCTTGAAACGCCTCTTCAAAATGCCGAACGTCTTCTCGACGACATTCCTCAATTGAGCATGCCTATGATTGTATAAATCTCTTGGTCCTCGATGTGTCCGCGCTCGTGCATTGCCATCAAATTGGCTCAAGTGGTAACGCTCTCCTCTATAAGGCGCAAGAAATAGCTCAGTATTTGCATATCCTGAGTCAACCAAAAAGAATTTCCCTACACAATAAAATAAAAACCAAAGATAAGTAATAAATTAAGCAAGCATATATAACTCATCAATTTGTAAACAATTTTTAATAATTTAACCTTCAGGAACTTTGAAGCCTCCACTTTCACAGCACCAACGCAAAACCCGCATATCTGCCGCAGAACCCTCCCACCCAGTACAAACAAATAAGATTTGGTGGTCAAACGAGCATGCGACCATCATATTCTGGGATGTAAATCCTTTTCGACAACGATAGCGCGGTTGCTTACTTTTTCTTACAACAACCGGTATATGCGTTCCATCAATGGCGCCAACTGCATTCTGCAATATAAATAGAGAAGAAAAAGTTAATTCAATATTCTAAAAAATACCGACTTACGAACAAATATGACTATTAACATCACCTTAAAGGGGTGGAATAATGGGTTGCCTCTAATTTTTTCATGTATCCCTACATTACCTGCAGGCATTTTGATGTAATCATGCCTAAGTTCTATTACACCTCGCAACACACTATTAAAATATCTGCTTATTGTCTCCCCCGAGTGCTGAAAGGTTTCGGCTAAAACTCTATTTGTTACTCCATGGCCTATAGCAAATAGAAAAATGCCTAGCTGTTCGTCGGTAGTCAAATTTCGACTACCCTGTATCAATCCTTTCTCGACCAACTCATCTCGAAGTCTGATAAATATGGTGTTGGACATACGGAAATATTGGTACCCTCTATCTGGATGCCCTCGTAGAATATCCATAATTACTTGATGACCAGTGAATGGTCTTGTGCGACAAGGTCGCTTGTACAGTGTGTTGTGAAATTGAATCGCAGCTTCATTGATCACAATAGTAACCACTTCATCCCAATAATCATCTTCCTCATCTAGAAATGTCATAAGTTGGGCTGCAGTTGGTGATGAAAAAAATTGGCGATTGATCAAAGCTGCCATCACTGCAACATGTCAAGAGAACAATATTAAGTCAAAGGAAGAAATTAAGGCTGGAAAGAAATAGGTCAAAGAATAGAAAAGCTGCCTTAAACATATGTCATAAAGATAACAATATAAGGACCATCATGTATGAAAGAGCAACATTGCAACAAAGGGCACATTATTAGTACTCACTGGAACATTCAACTTGAGAACAACATTACCTCACATCTGAGAAAGGCACAATAGTAATATGTATCTTTTATGATACAAGATTGGCTCAGGTTAAAAAGGGTCGAGGAACAAATGATGGCTGCAGTGGAGAGTGTCACTGCCACCCTACCAATTACACCTATAACCCCTTTGTACATCATCGCCTCAATTCAATTTCATTTATGCATCATCGCCACAATTCTGTCTTAAATTGCATCGTCGTCAATGGTGCTTGCATAGTTGTAAAGTTGCAAAACTGCAAAACTGCAAAAGTGCAAGACTGGTAGATTGAAAACTACAAAACTGGTGCAAAGTGCTTGAAACCTGATGCAATGTTGGTAAATGATGGCAAACTGGTGCAAAGTTGCAAAATGATGGCAAACTGCAAAACAGGTGGAAAGTCCCAAAATTGCAAAACTTAACAGAACAGAACCAACTAGAAATCTGTACAAATCAGAACCAAATGCATAGTTGTAAAGTTGATAAAATGCAAAACTAAAAACTGCATAAGTGGTAGAGAACAACATAAGCTCACCAAGTAAAGAGAACTGAAAACTGCATAAGTGATTGAAAACTGCAAAACTGAAAAACTGAAAACTGCATAAGTGATTGAAAACTGCAGCTCACCAAGTAAAGAGAAAACTGCAAAACTGAAAACTGCATAAGTGATTGAAAACTGCAGCACAGGGCAAAATATTACTACTCACTGCACCATGTAAAGAGAACAACATAAGCTCACCAAGTAAAGAGAACTGAAAACTGCATAAGTGATTGAAAACTGCAAAACTGAAAAACTGAAAACTGCATAAGTGATTGAAAACTGCAGCTCACCAAGTAAAGAGAAAACTGCAAAACTGAAAACTGCATAAGTGATTGAAAACTGCAGCACAGGGCAAAATATTACTACTCACTGCACCAGGTAAAGAGAACAACATAAGCTCACCAAGAACTTCATCACAATAGTAATGTGTATCTTTTATGATACAAGATTGGCTCAGGTTAAAAATGGTCGAGGAACAAATGATGGCTGCAGTGGAGAGTCTCACTGCCACCCTACCATTTACACCTATAACCCCTTTTGTGCATCATCGCCTCAATCTAATTTCATTTATGCATCATCGCCTCAATCCAATTTCATTTATGCATCATCGCCACAATCAGAGATGAAACTAGGCGAAAAACCCCACATTACCTCACATCTGAGAAGGCACAATAGTAATGTGTATCTTTTATGATACAAGATTGGCTCAGGTTAAAAAGGGTCGAGGAACAAATGATGGCTGTAGTGGAGAGTCTCACTGCCACCCTACCATTTACACCTATAACCCCTTTTGTGCATCATCGCATCAATCCAATTTCATTTATGCATCATCGCCTCAATCCAATTTCATTTATGCATCATCGCCACAATCAGAGATGAAACTAGGCGAAAAACCCCACATTACCTCACATCTGAGAAGGCACAATAGTAATATGTATCTTTTATGATACAAGATTGGATCAGGTTAAAAAGGGTCGAGGAACAAATGATGGCTGCAGTGGAGAGTCTCACTGCCACCCTACCATTTACACCTACAACCCTTTTGTGCATCATCGCCTCAATTCAATTTCATTTATGCATCATCGCCACAGTCAGAGAAGAAATTAGGCGAATCACCACCAACAGCAAACCAACATTCAAATTGGTAAAAATTAAGGCCTGAAAGAAATAGGTAATAGATTAGAAAAAGCAATGGTACATAGTTCAACTTGAGAAGGCACAATAGTAAGATGTATCTTTTATGATTCAAGATTGGCTCGGGTTAAAAAGGGTCGAGGAACAAATGATGGCTGCAGTGGAGAGTATCACTGCCACCCTACCATTTACACCTATAACTCCTTTGTGCATCATCGCTGCCATTCAATTTCATTTATGCATCATCGCCACAATTCAGTCTTAAATTACATCGTCGTATATGGTGCTTGCATAGTTCAAAAGTTGCAAAACTGCACAACTGAAAAACTGCAAACCTGCTTGTAAAACTGAAAAACTGGTACAAAGTTGCCAAACTGCAAAACATAACAGAACAGAACCAAGTAGAATAGAATAGAATCAGTAGAAAGTAGCTTAATGTTATGGTCAAGTCTCAAATGTTGATGTTAGAATGCTGGCTGCAGAGTTGTGAAGTATTCAATGCCTCCATACCATTCACACAGCACATACAATTTCGGCAAAAATACTTGACAGGTAAACAAAGTGGTAAGCAATCCATATGTACACTGTTAAAAAACTGCATAGAAGGAGGCACACAAACCAGCATACCTGAAGTATGAAAACCAACCAATGAAGAAGTTTAGAAAATTAAAAGACAAGGAAAGGATATAACCTTAATAACAGGAAAAAGGCTTGAGTAAAAACCAACAGATTATGTGTAGTAGAAAAGTGAAAAGATTCATAAGCAATTATATGAGAGCAACCATAGTAGTAGCAACAAAGGCACAAATACTGCATTAAACCAGAAAGACAGCAGATAATTCACATTAAAACCATCGGGAAGGCAGGATAAAAGTAGTAGAATAGTAGGCCATAACTTCTACATAGGTACGACATACGTCATGGCAATACAGTACATGATAGGAAATACAACATAAGCGATAGCATTATAGAAACATTTATAGAAGTTCAGATAGATGCATAAGAAATATAACATAAACGCAAACAGCATTTGGTCTTGCTAATTGTTCGCAAAACCCAAAAAAAAGCAAGTTTGTTAGCAAGACCACAAAAACTGCAGGTTGAGGTGAGAATGTGTTATCTAGAAAGGAGGGAAGGAAGGTGCATCAGGCTTTTGTCCAGTGGCCATCCGTTGCATGCTCATTTGACGCTCAATCCACATATGTAGGATGTCACCACTTAAGGACATGAATATGGATCTGTTGCGCTCATCTTTGAGTGCTTCACATGCAGAGAGAATGGCTTCAAGAGATAGTCCAGGAAAATCATTTAATCTTGCCATACAATCCTCGATAGAATGAACCTTTGGACGAGCATCAAGCTCACGTTGCAGCATACACTCGGCTATGTTCAATCTCTTCTTACCGAGTTCAACAAGCTCCTGGATACTATCAGAGGTGACATCAAGTTTTCCCTTGCGGCTTGATGTTGGTGTTGCCTTGCGTGAGGGAGGGGAGGAGCGACGCCTCTTGCCAGAAGATGTATGACCTGAGGCACTGCTATTATATGGATTTCCCCTCTTGACAGGAGTAGGAGTAGGGGAGCATGAAGTAGTGTCATTGACATCTACATGTTGTGCTGACGGTGGCATAGGTTGTGATTGAGCATTAGAAGTTTGGCCACCTGCACAAACACCCATCATTGATTTTCGTATATCTTCTAACAGTGCAGTTGTGGCCGGGGAAGACGAGGAGCTGCTTTGAACTTCGTCAATATGCATCCCCGTTGTAAAACCATGCCTACCCTTGGCAGTAGTATTCCCAGATAAGAACTCTATGTCGTGATATGCAGGAAAGGGTTTATCCCTGCATCTTGCATAAGATGGATTTTCCTACACAATATAGATTTAGGAACAAGTTAACAAATGGTTATTATATTATGTCAAAATTGAAAGAATAAAATAATAGTGACTTACAGATATTATAGTGTCCCAATCACTTGGATCGCCCGCGGTAGGAATGTTGCGATCATAGTCCCACCCCCACCCGCTCTTATTCGCTAATGTTTGGTACATGACAAATTGGCGCTTCAAAACTTTGAGTCGATTTTGTAAGTGGTTTTTCACGAAGTTGAGTTTTGTTCGTGCATTAAAATCATGGATAATTCTAGTCCAAGCCAGTGTAGTAAAACTTCCATTAATGAAATTACCAAGAACATGTTCCTCGGTCATCAAGTTCAACATTGCCGAATCCATGACCTCCGTCCAATTACCAGAGCGAACTCTGCTTTTTGAGGATTCCTGGCCCGAACTTTCTATACTGAGGATGTCAGTTGAGACCACATCGATGGTGTTAGGATTTTTTTTTACTACACGTTGTGCGCTCTTGTTTGGAGGGGCCATCGAAACTAATTAAATATGAAAATCAAGATGGAAACCACTTTATATGTTAGGATGAAGTATAGATTATTCTTGCATTTGTTATATCTGTTCCAAAGAAGTACAAGATGATTCTATGGTGGCTGCATGTATTTAAACTTACCACCCAACCATAGAAATCAAACTTCAGTCTTGTGCTTCATCAAGAAATTAGATTCATATTTTACAAAGACAATCAACACTTTTACATCTCAAACAATTCCACGGCAAAAAAAAAGTTTACCACAGATAGAAACAGAAAAAAAGAGCCATGGCACAAGAATATAAGAAATCATTTTTAAAGCATAAAACTGGAATATCAAAATTTAACAAGATAGGGGTCACATAAGAAACAATTCCAAACAAGTGTAGCACACATTCCCTCGAAGGCAAACAAGCTCAACATTGCATATTCCAGTTCAACAAGAAGTTTAGCACAGATAGAAACAGGAAAAAAGAGTCATGGCACAACAGTTAAAGAAATGATATGAAGTATAAAACTGGAATATCATAATTTAACAAGATAGGGGTCACATAAGAAACAATTCCAATAATTTTAAGCATCAAACTGCTAATATCAAAAATATGTCATAATGTGAAGTAACTATGCAATGTAAATGGATCAAAACAGAGCCATGGCACAACACAACTAGATTATGTACAAAGGAATCAGCATTAAATTGTCAAAAATCAATTTTAAATTTGGACTCTGTCGTAGAGGAAAAAAGTTTAGCACAGATAGAAAGAGAAAAAAGGGAAACATAAGAAAACTACAATGGATTATCATAAAGAAGGCGCTTGGCTCAGCATGATGGTGTCGTCATGTGTATCTCTATGGCAGCTGCATAGAACTGCTTCCATGCCTCCAAGCCATTAATACATCTGACTTGCAACATGCATCACAGCTAAAAAAAAACCAAATCCTCGAAATACCAGCAATGTAGAGTACATCTTACATAAGGAAACCTCACCTCTGAAAGATAAAAAGGAGATGTACTGAAATTCTTCTTAGTCTGAGTACACAACCACTACTTTCCCTCGAATCCCCTCTTTTGGTGAAGGGATTGCATTGGCCTTTACTGTGCCGTATATAAATAGAAGAAAACAATGAAATTACTTCTGCCGATTGGAGTAGATAATCGGAGTTAATGGATGCGACTACACATTAGAGGCGATAGGAGATTGAACAAGATGGGGGGAAAAAAAAATTAGTAATGCCGCTCTCCAGCCAAGGGATCTCACCTCGAGTAACGACAGATCTACAGCAGGATCTGCTCTTTGGCAAATGTACTTGAGATAGAAACGCAATAAAATCACCAAATAGCACACCTCAATTAATGGAGGTTTTGATTACCAGGGCGACGAGGCAACCAAAGTAGATAAGATACGGAGGTAATGGAGACTCACCAAAAATCTCCAAGTAGCACACCTCCTCAATTAATTGAGGTTTTGTTGCACAAAGGGCGACGAGGCAACTGCAGTAGGTTAGATACGGAGTTAAAGGGAAGATGATGATGATGCGTCCTGGGGAAGAGTCGAAGACTTCGCAGAGCGACCGAGTAAAGAAGCGAGAGAAACCACCACCTTCCTGCCTACAGAGGTAGTAGGGTTTGAAGAGCGACCGAGTAAAGAAGCGAGAGAAACCACCACCTTCCTGCCTACAGAGGTAGTAGGGTTTGAAGAGTGCTCGGAGTAAAGAGGAGCGAGTGGAGGGAGTGAGAGAGAGGAAGCTTTGAAGATAGGGTTAGGTAAAAATGGAAGTAAAGAGGAGCGAGTAGAGGGAGTGAGAGAGAGGAAGCTTTGAAGAGCTGATGAAGATGGGGTAGGTCGGCGCGTGTAACGAGGTCTTAATTTTCTCCTGCCCTTGGAATAAATTGCAAGCAAAACTCAATTCCTACGGTTTAGAGGAATAGGTTTTAACGGGTAATTCGGGAATAAGAGAGAATTACCCGTTTTGACCAGAATAACTAATTCTGCTCAATTTTTACCTTGTTTGGAAGATTATAAAGAATAAAATGCTTTATTCAGTATTTATTCTGTTTCCAAACGCTGCCTAAAATTATTAGGGTTCCAAACCTCTTTCGATTCCTCCCTTTTTCCATCTCAAAACTAATTTGATTTAATTTGCATTGCAGATTTTTTTATTTTATTTTTGATACCAAAAAATCGGAGCTTTGTTCATCCCCGCAAATCTCCACAAAAACTCTTTTTTTTTTTTTTCTCTCATTATTTATGTAATAATGGTTACAACAGATTCAATTATTTGCTCCCATGCAAAGAATCAAACCACCATTTTTTGTTCATTTCATATCCCAAACCCTCTTTTTCTCCATTTTTCATGCTAAAATTACGTTTTTTTAGCACCTTCTCTCTCAATTCCACCTTAAGATCACATCTCAACGCAGGAAATCCAGTTTTGGCACTTAGACATTTCTTAGAATCCCAAAAGCAAGGGATTAAACCCGACGAATTCACAATTCCATCTCTTTTGAAGCTCACTTTACAGCTAGAAGAGCCTCCTCTCCATGCCCAGCAAATCCATGGCTTTTCTTTTAAATCCGGCTTCTTATGCGACCCCTTCGCCGGCACCGGATTGATCGAATCCTACTTCAAAAACGGGCACTTTGACTCCGCACACCAACTGTTCGAAGAAATGCCTAAGAGGGATGTGGTTTTATTCACTGCTGTGATTTGTGGGCTTGTGCAAAATGGGTTCGGAGATCGAGCTTTGTGCTATTACTTTGAGATGAAGAGGGATAAAATTGAGCCGACAAAGATAACGTTGACGAGCGTGCTATCCGCATGTTCGCAAGTAAGGAAGCTCGCATGGGGGAAAATTCTTCATGGGCTTTTGTTTAGAAAGGGCTTTGCTGATGATGCTGATGTTATACTGCAAACCGCGTTGTTAGACATGTATGGGAAATGTGGAAGCGCAGTGTACGCCGAGAGAGTTTTCGATAAAATGCCCGAGAGAAACTTAGTTTCGTGGAGTTCGGTAATTGGTACCTTTGTTTCGAATGGGCTATTCAAAGGTGGTCTTCAGTTGTTTCATGACATGGTATTCGAAGGTTGGCGCCATCCGAAACCTTCAACGCTCTCGTCGGTGTTAAGCGTTTGTGGTTCAACCACGGACCTCTGGAAAGGGAAAGAGATTCATGGATACATAATTAAGTGTTGCGATAACCAGTTTGCTGAATCAGAGAGCTTGTTACTCTCTAATGCCACTATCGACATGTATGTCAAGAACGGCATCATCGAATCTGCTCTTTTGGTCTTCAAGAGGATGCCGACGAGGAATGTGGTAACATGGACTATGTTGATTGTGGGTTACGGAGCGCATGGATTTAGTCGAAACGCCCTAGATATGTTCACCCAGATGAAGGAATCAGGAATTAATCCCGATGGAATTGCGTTTCTGTCTATTCTGTCGGCATGTAGCCACGGGGGGCTAGTCGACGACGGCCAAAAGCTATTCGATTCCATGCGAAGAGATTATAGCATCGCCCCCGAAATGACGCACTTTGTGTGCATGGTTGATTTATACGGCCGTGCCGGGCTTCTCGAAGAAGCTCATAGCTTTATCAAAACGATGCCCGTGGAACCGTCCAAGCTCGTGTGGGGAGCACTTCTTTCTTCTTGTAGAACATACAAAAAAGTTGCGTTAGGGGAGTACGCAGCTGCGAAAGCGATACAACATGACAGGTATGATGTAGGTAACTATGTCCTACTTTCTCGTCTCTACGCCGAAACCGGTCGATGGGCGGATCTCTCGAAGGTGAGATTACTCATGAAGGAGTTGGGTTTGAGGCCAATTACCGCGTTTAGCTGGGTCGAAGTGAAAAGAAAGATACACAAGTTCACGGTCGGAGATCGAATGAAGGAATCGTCGAAGGACATGTACGATTTCCTACAATCATTGAGCTTAAAGATGAAGAGGGCCGGGCTTTTCCCGGATACATCAAATGTGGGTCATGATATTGACGAATCGCAAAAGGCGAGTGATTTATGCGGGCATTCGGAGAAATTGGCTTTAGCTTTTGCTGTAATACAATGTGCAGGCCAAAGGGTGATAAGAATAGGTCAGAATCTGAGGGTGTGCAGGGATTGCCATGAATCTTTCAAATTTGTGTCTTTGAATTATGACAAAGAAATCATCTTGAGGGATCCGAATCGGTATCATCGGTTCGCCAAGGGAAATTGTTCTTGTTGTGATTTTTGGTAGTTTATGCCATCATAATTTTTTTGGTGTTCCAGTTTCAGAATAACTGTAAATAGATAGTCCAGTGAATGTACAAAATCTGGGTCTTAGTTTCCAGTTCTTTGGAGTGATATTTTTTTTAGGATTTAAGTTACACTCTGCATCCTTAAAACTCTGTGAAAAGATCTCAGAATCAAAATTTAGCTGTTTTTATGACAAACATTTGAAATTTTTATGTATAAAATTGGAAGGTATATTTCTTACAAACCAAACAATGATCTTTAATTTATTGTTGGCTATTGAAATTACTCAACATCTTAGTAACAGATTTTCAAACCTGCTGATTTTTAGAATTAATATTTTAAAATTAAAATGAATAGAAAGTATGTTAATGGAGAGAGTAAAATAATTAAATTACTATTACTATATTTATATTATTTTAAAATTATTTTTGGTATAAATTATAAAAAATAAGTGGGGCTAAATGTACCAACTTAAATTTTAGAGCAAATTTTTTTTATAAGTTAAAATGTAATTTAGTAATATTTTTGGGGTTTTTTTTTTTAGCCGCATCTCCTCTGCTCTCTCTCCTCCGTTTCCACTTTTTCTTCTTCTTCTTCTTCTTCTTCTTCTTCTTCGGATCGGCGATCATGGCGGGGGCTCCGGCGATACGCTTCCCGATCGTCGCCGCGATCCGGGCGATGGGCGGCGCCGCCGCAGCACTCGTCGTCATCTGGGCCGTCCATTTCCGCGGCGGCTTGGCCCTCATCTCCGACAACAAAGATCTCATCTTCAACGTAATCACAACACTCTCACCCACGCTCTCTCGCTCTCTCTAGGGTTCTAATTCCTCTTGATCCTTAGTATTATTATTGCGCTCCTTTGATTCTCCTGTGTTTGATTTGTGCGTGAAACTGTCGCTGTCCCCCAATTTATTTATTTTTTAAAAAAAACAACTTTAATTTGGGATCGCAAGGGATGAAACAATCGATTTGATGTTCAACATCCAAGTGAAGTGTTTGTTTGATGAAACTAAGGATTTTTTTTTTTTTTTGGTAAAAATATATGGATACTCACTCAACTACATATTTTTTGTTTTGATTGAGACACCTCTTAAATTTTGGTTTTTCTGAATCAAGTGATTTTAGGTAAATAAATTAGAGATTTAATCAAATTAATTCATAATTCCATCAATTTTATAGCTATTAATAGCTATAGAAATATGCAATTCAAAAAAAAATTACAAGTTGAAGGGGTATCATCAGTAATTACTTAATAATAATCATAATAATAATAATAATAATAATAAGAGAACTTGTTCATCAAATAGGATTTTATCATCTTTTTTTTGTTCATCTTGTGATGTGATTTCCTATTTGTAACAGGTAGATAAAATTCTCATCAATGCATAGAAAAGTTGTATCGTAAAATGTATAGATAGTAGTTCGTGAATATAACATTTTTAGATCCCTAACCGTCAATTTTTTTTCCCTATTGTAATGACCTTAGCATTTATTACTTCTGTTCAAGATTTTTTTTAAAAAAATTTCTAGGACTAAAGTGGAACTTCGTATAGAAATAAAAAAAAAAAGTGATTAACTTGCATTATCAGGATAGTACAGGGATTAGTGTGCTCTATTACACTACGCAATTTTGAATTTATGCATACGACAGTCGATTCCTACAGAGCACGCATGTTGTTGACAGCATACTGACATGAATTCAAATCTCGTTTATTCCCTGTAGGTCCATCCTGTACTGATGGTGATCGGGTTCGTACTTTTGAATGGTGAAGGTGGGCGCTCCACTCCAACTCATCTTATAATTCTTTTTGACTTAATTACAATCAATATTAAGTGTTCAGTAAGATGGTTTATTATGAAAGGAGTAGTTGGAATTTCTTGAAATAAGACCGTAGTACGCTTACAACATTTGCAAGTTATCTGCCAAAAGTAGAAAAGATAAAATGTACTGAGACATTTACAAGTTTCTGCAGTGTTCATTGCTTCTTTTGATGCTCAAATCGCTGGTTCTGTTGATTCTCTTGTTTCTGGAGGTAATTTAGAGGTTCTTGTAGATTTCCATACCTTAAATTTGTTGATTGGCATACCGTAAACTACCGATGGTTTTGATTTGAATCCTTCCACCGGGGAAAATGGGTATTTCTGTTCGATATAAAGGAACCTTAACTCCTCTCCCTCCATCTCAAATTCTAGTAGTACTAAACATTTCTCCTGTTCCCTTGATTGCGCCACCTAACCCATGGTACCGCTACCATCAGCTCTTTACTTGTCACTTCCGCTGCGACGGACAGTCATCCTACCACACAGTAAGATGACAGAGGTGGAGAGGAAAGCTTACGGCCATTAATTGCAAATAATCCAAAATCGTGAACCAGTGAAAGTTAAGCAGATTTAGGTTATAGAGCTTAGAAGCTTAGGCATGCCGCGAACTGAGTTAATCCCTTCTATCTCCAACTAAACACAGCACAACTATTTTTATATAACACCTAGAACTACAATTCTCCTCAAGGATGTTTATCACTATCCCATGGATATATACGCGTACAAACAGTACCTAAAAGTATATTTTAGGACTTGTAAATGAGGCAACAGAGGTAAAGGCCTTACTTAATTTTCGTCACGAGAGTGTAGGTCGATGCTATATGATGTGACTCACTTGTTTTCATTTTTCCTCCACGGAAACATATTGTGGGGCTTCATGCAGCTATATTAGCGTATAAGACGATGTCTGGAACCAAAAGTTTCAAAAAGATGGTTCACCTCTCTATTCAATTCCTCGCCTTGTGTTTGGGTCTGATTGGGGTGTGGGCTGCCTTGAAGTTCCACAATGACAAGGGGATCGACAACTTCTACAGCCTGCACTCTTGGTTGGGTCTCGCATGTCTCTTATTGTTCGGCATTCAGGTGAGTCAAGACTCTTTATACCCTACCATTACCTATTTTTTTGTTTCTTTCTCTAGGGCTTCTATAGAAGTGTTATTTGATTAGAAATGTTTTTGTGTATGCTAAGCCAAGATTGCATTGAATAACTCGTCTTTTTTCCATATATAGTGGGGTGCTGGATTTGTAACCTTTTGGTACCCGGGTGGCTCAAGAAGCGGCCGAGTTCTCTTGCTTCCTTGGCACGTGTTCTTTGGCGCGTATATATATGCCCTAGCTGTTGCAACTGCAGTTACAGGCCTACTAGAGAAAGCCACTTTTCTCCAAAGCGGCAGCGTAATATCTCGCTACTCGAACGAAGCTCTCTTAGTGAACTTCCTAGGTCTCCTTCTCGTACTGCTGGGCGGGGCTGTTATTCTCGCACTCGTTACTCCTGGAAGCGCCAAAGGTGATACATATATAGGTATTTCTGAGTATGAAAGTGTTACTTAATTATTCGAGCTTTTGGAATTTCTCTTGTTGGTTCTATTTATGTGACACATGCTTCGCCACCCTGATAGAAGATTCACATAATGTTCTCTCTCTTTTTCTCTCTCCTCTCCTTCTATATTAATTATATCTCATCTTTAGGGAATCAAAAAGAATAGAGGGGTTAATATCACAAAGTTTTCTTCGGATTGATCACACATGAGAGGATTTAAGGTATGGCGATTAATGTTGTCGGATTCACACCGGAGATCGATGAGATATTGCCAAACTTTTTTTTTTTTCTAATTTTTAGGGTAAATTACACTTTTAGTCTTCGAACTATGAGGTGTGTGGCACTTCGGCCCTCAAATTTTAATTTTTAGCAAATTTTGACTCGAACTTTTTAAATTGTTGCAGCGGACTAAATGTTAACATATTAATGATATGCAAGTGATGTAACATCTTAATTATAGCTGCGTCATCAAGTATAACACTATCACATCACACTTTTATATTAGCGACTCGTAAGCATTTAGTCCACTAAACTGAGCTGCGGGACCTGATCGCAACAACTTAGAAAGTTCAATCGAAAAATTACTACAAACTAAAGTTCGAGAACTAAAGTGTCACGCGCTTCATAGTTTGAGGGCCAAAAGTATAATTTACCCTAGTTTATATGATTCTTTATCTATACGAGAAGTGCGGTATGATAAGTTTTTGATGTATCAAGAATACATTATGTCTGAATTTTTTTGATGCTTGTATAATTATTTCACTTATATCCTTTCATCTTGTACTGAAATTTTAGATCTGGTATGAATGGTATTTTCCTTGGGAATATGTGTGTCATGTTGCCTATTTTTATTCATCTGTCTCCTGATTATGGTGATCTACTCATATTTGACGTGGCTTCTGAAACAGCTTCTCTTTAAACTTAAAATCTCATATTATTTTTGCTGGAGCAAAAAGTTGTTATTAATGTGAGCTTTTGTACTCCAAAAAGTAAAAGCCGCAGTTGAATCTCCCACTTAGAAGTTGTGGAGAAAGGGAGCTAAAGAGAGAGAGTTTAAATTTGTTAAGCTCTTGAAACTTGAGCAATGATTCATGTAAGAGGCAACAATGGCATTCACATTATCATATTGCAAAGAAATTCTGCTTGGATGCTACAAAATACTAAATTCTTTCAAAAGCTACCAAATTATTTTTTGTGATGAGATATTTATATTGACGATCGGTTTCGTTTGACATCTTAAAAATTAAATTTTATAAATTTTTGATATTATTTATCTAGTAAGTAAATAGTCTCAAAATAAACAGCTAAAAATAAATATTTTCTAAAAAGTAATTATAGAAAACTTAAATTTTAAATCAGAGGTGTTGACTATGCTATAAATTTTAAATTTTATTTCAGATTTGGACTTTTTTGATTACTAGATGAATGATGTGAAAAAATTATAAAATTAAATTTTTAAATAGTATAATATATTATGACACAAAAAATACATGTGTATCGATACATAATAATATAAAATATTTATTTTCTTTAATAATAAAATATTTTAATTATTTATTATATTTTTTTATTAAATATTTTAAACTTTATAAAAAAATATATTAATTAATTAAAAAAATTTTTGAATTGATTCAACGGAGGTTGTATCGTACCGATATCTTGTTGGCATAATAAATACGACCCATGATGGATACTAAAATCCTTGATTACAACCTAAAATTCTAATAGCTAATTGGCAAGAACCAACAAGAACCAACAAAGGCACAAACAAGAAATTCTCAACTACATTTGAATAGAAAGCTCCATACAATTATTATGCACATAAAAGAAAACTCACTTCACCAGAAATTAAGTTACCAATACACACAAATATTAATACCATCTCAAATAAGAACTTTAACATCAAACATAACAACCATTTCATTGAACTTAAAACACAAACTCCAAGAGAGTCCAAACACCTTTACTACAACATTTAAAAAACTCACATAACACCACCTACTTATTATCACTTCCAACAACATAGAGACTCACACACCAGCCTTGCCTAGATATACCACAACACACTGATTAACACTTTGTTATATATTTAGAGTAATGATATTAACTAAGCAACTTTTGTTATTGACAAAGTAGATTCATTGAACCTCTTAGAATTCAACGACTGGACTTTGGCATATTCAATGTATTTAATCTGTCAATAATTGCAGTTGCTGCCTTAACGTCATTACCCATATATGGTTGGAAGGCATTCAGTGCCTGCGGTATGCCGGCTCCCTTTGGCTGTTGAAGAAGACAGAAGCAACCGGGGGGCCGAGGTCGTACTGGGCGGCAAACAGGCGGGTGTTGAAGTTCGCGCGGCTTTGCATGGGGGCAACCACCGGGAACGGCAACTTCTGCTCGAATAGTATAAACACGTAACGGTGGATGCCGAGCAGCGGGCGGGGGCACATGTAGGGCAGCACCTCAAGTCCTGCCCCCCAGAAAAGAAAAAACAAAAGAAAAGAAGGAAATTCATATTCAGTATATTCACATGCATATATGATTTAGGGCTTGTTCGGCCTTAGTGTAACGTGCAGCGTTGAAGCGGCAAAGAAAGCATTTGTGCTCATTCGACCGACATTCTAGCTACTCCAGCAGCGAGCTGTTAGGGAGGATGCCAATTTTTTGACAGGGAAAATCCGACATGCGGAAGTTCCAACCAGGCGAAACAGGAATTTAGAGAATAACAAGCTAAATATGGCAATGGCCAAACAACTTCTTTGCTCTAATCAAAATTGTTTAAGATTTGAGTCATCTGTTAGACCAAAAATATGAGGCAAAGTATAGGTGGTAGATTCACTGAATTGTAGTTTGGCAGGATTTGCAATGAAGCTAACTAGGAATTAAAAGAAGTAACTTGCTCTTTTTATCCTTTGAAGAAATAATCAAGAGTTAAAAGGTCGGAGAAACTAAAAAGCTAATAAGAGTAGCTACGAAGATGCACCACAAGTTCAAGAACTTTCTCTTTTCAACTAATTACAGGAATTATAAATGTACCTTATACTCCTGAAGAATCAGAAAAGAGAAAAAAAAAGAAACAAAGAAAAAAGAAGACACTTTCCTTATATTACTTTATACTCTCACAAAGACATATTATTTTGCAAAACCTGGTATGAGAAACTCCTAAAAGAAGTAATAGCTTTCCCTATCTCGCGGTAACATAGTGGGGAAGAGAGTTTTATGTTCCACATATACTTGGAAAAAAGAAGAAGAAGAAGAAAACGAAGAAGCAAAGAAACGCCATTACCTTCTTTTAAATCAGCCCCACCCGGAATGTCAACAACTATCCTGTATCGCAAAGAAAAAAAAAGAAAAGAAGACATAAGTGGCTTAAACACTAAAAGTACGGTGCCGTCAAAGAAGAATATGTAGAAAAAAAATCTAGATTGATCGTCACCAGTGGACAACTTCCCTCATACGGGGATCGCTCGGGCTAGGTGCATCAGGATCTGTCATCACCTGCACCAAAAAATTGTGTCCATAAACCGTAAGATAGTAAGTATATATCTAACATGCATGCAAGAAAAAAGAAATCCAGTGTAAAGATCAATAGACCAAAGTATATAAATCAGGGCGAAGGCCAGCGATCTGAATGTTTGGTGGATTAACGGTCATCGAAGGCTTCACATCACAACCGTTGGTCACATGCTTCGATCCGTAGTACACGGACATGCTATTTTTGGGAACAAAGAGATCGACCACCTCTCCTATAACCCTTCCTACAACAAGAGGTTCGATGAAGTTCGCCATTGCCACACCAACACTTTGAGAAAGGTGAAGAGTGAGGTTTAAGGTCGCGAGGAGAGGGGGTTTTATAAGGAAAAGTTTATGTTTATGTGCTTATTATTAGATACTAAAAGTAGGTTGCTTTGTGATTACCAGCTCGCAGCACGTGGACGACGAGGGACAAAGAGTATATTAATGGCTCAACACATGTAAAACGCAGGTTCTGTTGTTTAGGAAGGTGAAATACCGGGGGGTTAAAACTGAATGTAGGAGATACAGCAATGTTAAGAAATGTACATAGTGGCGGTAATAAATGAAAGTGTAGAATATGGCGTATTCTTCGTTCATTATGTTATCTCTTTCAACAAATTCACGATCTTCAAAAAGAGTCATGGGAGGCATTGTCGATAGCCTATATAAGGGGTGATTCGATACATGATGAATCACTCAAAACAACCAAGAGAAAAACGAGTTGCAATATTGATTTCTGAATGATACATGGAAACTCATTGAACCATGCATCAAATATCTTTTGTTCTTCTCAAGGATAAAAAATATCTACAGTTTACTATTGGTTAGTTAGCGTCGTCATGCTCGTAAAAACTAATAGACGCTAAAATATCGAATTAAAGTAGTACATCTCGTCTATGTGAAGTTATCGTAGCTTCTAGAAGAAGGAACTTACTTTTAGTGTTCTCTTTCATGTGAAATCCTCGCACCTTCTAGCGTGAAAAGAATGAACTTACTTTTGAGGCGATAATACACGTGAAACGCCGCTCATAGATACTTTAACAGACTCAAAACACGCAATGCAAAGGCTTATTTCAAGTAAAAGAGAAACTAGGTGCGACAAGTGCAGGTTATTTGTAGATAGTAGTAGAGGGCTGTAAATGTAAGAGTACAAACAAGCACATGAGAAGTGAATTTCTAGTGTTTCTTTTTCATTTATTGTATCTCATATTAGTCTTGAAAGCAATTCATTTCAATAAAATAATTTCTAATTACGTTGAGTTATTAGGTAAAATTATACTCCGTATTTCCTAGCAACGACTTGATAGTTGCATGCTAATCAAAGCAATCTACTTTAACACTACGTTTCCTTCAGCATCTGTATCCCTCTCCTTCCTCATTTGCATTCCACATTTAATCTACCTTAAGTAAAGCATGGATAACAATTGAGAGGGGACACTCGAGAATGGAGATAAAGATTTCGTAGGAATTTTAGTTGAATACTTATTCAGAATTTCGACTCGACAGACCAAAGAACCCCTGAGCTGAAGAGATGGAGAAAATCCATACAATGGAAATTCCACAATCCAGAAAAGGGATATGTCAGTTTACCAAATTATGCAGAAACCTGAACAGTAAATTGTTCCAAATGCACATCCACTTAAGTTTTTTTTTTTTTTTTCCCAAATGAATTAGAAATGAATTTGCAAGTTTAAAACTTATGCATTTAATGAATAACTTCAGAGCATATGCTGAGTGAAATTAGTGTAAGTGGATGCTGTCATGCACGATACCTATTGTCGGATTGGAGGGTTTAATAGCACCAGATATTCATAAGAAGAAAACAAAGTTGGCAAAATATATAATGATTTCGCTCATCAATGCAGACCACAGTCCAAATTTGAAGAGAAAAAAAGTACACTTAAACAATTCAAATACGAAAATAAAAAAGTCGCAAGACATTATATATATATATAGGCTTGTGTGCTTTTAGAAATACGGTGGCCTCCGTGCTATCAAGTCATTTTCGATGTTGGAACTTCTGAATCGATGATCGACTTCGTTAAACTTGATATAGAGTATTTAAAGTATCTAGAAAACAAATTTTATAATTTTTCGATATCATTTATCTAGTAATCGAAATGGCCTAAAATCAACAATTTTAATGGCCGTGAATCAACAATTTTAATGGTCGTTGTGAGCCGTTTGCAAATTCAACGGCATAGAAATATCCAAATCACGCGAAATTTTGATAGAAAATTTTTTATACTATATAAAACAAGATCAATATCTTTGATATAAAATTTTAGTGTTATATCATCACTTTTTGTAAGATTTTTATTTTCAATCGTTGATTTTGAGCCATTTCGACCACTAAGTAAATGATATAAAAAAATTATGAAATTTATTTTCTAAAATTATGAAATTTTAGTGTCATATCATCACTTTTTGTAAGATTTTTATTTTCAATCGTTAATTTTGAGCCATTTCGACCACTAAGTAAATGATATAAAAAAATTATGAAATTTATTTTCTAGATCCTTTAAATACTCTAGATTAAGTCTAACGGAGTCTATCGTCGCTTCGAAAGTCTTAACATCGGAAATAACTTGATAGCGCAGAGGCCTCCGTGCTTCTAAAAGCACACAAAGCTAGCTATATTAAAAAGAAAATGCGTTTAGACAAACAAAAATAAAAAATACCTCATAAACCCACATAACATCTTCGTTCTTTATCTTCCTGGATAAGCTCTCAAGGGCAAGTTTTGCCATGTCGTTTTCGTCTTCCTTTAAACGAGTTAATGTGCGAGGCTACATAATTATCTCTCCTTAAATTGAGGTACATGTTGATCCCCTTCATTAACTGTTTGATCCTGCAGTAGAAAAGGAAGATTTTTATGTATTCTCTTATAAGCATATTGCGCGCATAAACCACTCTGCTAGATTAATAATAGAAAAATGTTTAACCTTTAACCCTAGAAAAGAAACATCACTCGTGCTTCTCTCCGTAGCGAAGAACGAAAATTGAACCAATAATTTGCAAGTAGAATACATGCAACAAATATATTTAATACGATATGAAAGATTCTACTGTAGATTGATAATAACAACAGCTTCAGATGTACATAGATCAGTAGTGAGGGGGAAAAAAACATAAAGAGTAGTTGATGAATTCTAAGCCCTAAACCCTAAATTGACCAGTAAAAGTTAAAATTTTCCAGTAAAAAAACTCTTTTTTTTTTTTGAACTATTGAATACAAATACATTTGATTCTTCTATGTCTCTACGCTATCTCTTATATCATCCAAACCATAAACCCTAATAGCGCATGTAAATTCTTTAAAAAAAACATATTTTTTCAGAGGTACATTACAAAAAAAGGTGTAATTTTCGATGAAATTCTCAAAATCCAAGAGAAAATTCGTACCTTCGTAGAGGAAAGAGTGAATTGGAGCATGATTCCAGGTCGAGAACTCGATCAAGATGAGAATTTTCCCTCAAAACTTCCCAAAAACGAACTCGTAATCCATTAAATGATTCATAAAACTCAAACCCTAGAAGTAAATTGAATAAGGAAAAGCAACGAAACCTTCGCGAGTGAGAGAGTAAAAATGTATGGATAATCCATCTATTATCAGGATTTGCGATTCGGTCCCTGCACTTTTTATTTTAAATACGCATACATATATTCACACTTTAGTTATTAACTATAAAAAATTAATCTTTTCTGAAAGGAAATATTTCTCTTTTGACTGGACCGTGGCTGTAAAGTGATCATTACAAAATAATAATTATTTTATAATAAAACTTAAAATTTTGTATACGATTTAAAGTAGTTTAGTAGAAGTTCAAACACAAAAAAAATTGGATAAAACGTTCAGGCACTGTGTTGCAATATGGGGATCCATTAGGGAGTCTTTGCGCCACCTATGCCCAACAAAGCAAGTCGGCGACGAAACCTCCGAGGTTGCCGGGTTTCACTAGATGGGTTGGAAGTCGGTAGCGTAGTATCTCACGTCGCCGACTCCAGCGTAAATGAACGAAAGGCTCGATAATGAAGTCGGTGGTGAAGCATAAAAATTGCCGAAATTGGCATTTGTAACTTGTAAGCCCAATCCTTATTCCATATGGAGGAGAAACTCAACATTGCCCTCATCCAGCGTGATCTACAGTTTCATATTTGCTGGAGCTGAGAACAGAATTAAAAGAATGGGCTAAATGCTTGGCACTCCCAGGATTCTTATCTCAAATACTCCAGGTTCTGAAACAACTTGCTCGACTTTAGAACAAACACAGTGAGGTATAAACTATTGCAAGATGTAATCGGGTTAAGAAAAGTTTTCCATAAACCCAGGATAAGCAAACTATGATCGCATGAAAGCACCAGAAACCACTCTCTATACAGAAATTTACCCAAAAAGGTTCCAGCAGCAAAACGAAAAAGCACACAATGTACTACAAACTTGTTGCATTAAAGATGCAATCCCTGTTTTACAGAAAGGTACCAATTTAAGATTGGATACCAACAACAGACCACAAGAATCTTCATTGGCGAGGGAAGTTAAGGTAAAATAGGAGTCTAAATCATGTCTGCATTAGAAGCATTTCACACTAGCAAATAGTACGAGGATAAATAATAAATTCGCTGGTTTAATACAATACAGCTTCGAAACTTTGACAACAGAAGATGAACTTTCTCCTCGCATTTTGTGGTGCGGTGATGAGTAGTGTGAGAGAGGTAACCTGCAGATAGGGCCAAACATCCTGTAATTTCTCAGCTTAGTTTTGAGAGGTATAAAGTATGGGTTGGGCTAACTCAGCATAACAGCATTTAATCATTCGAATTGGAGTAGACGATAATAATCCTGTTAAGTTACTCCTAGAAAGATGTTAGAAGTTTTAGAAAAAAATCCAAGAGAAACATTTGATTCCATCAGTAGAAAAACAGAAATGTCAAGTATCTTGTTGCTTTCTGGTTCATAAACGTAAAATAACATCAGCTATTGAACATGTAATGCAGTTTTGAGCTTTTGCCTCGTGTTCGGTTACTACAGCTGTCCATCTTTTATTTTTTTTTTGAGAAATTCGCTGGAAAAAACTTGCTTAATAAGCCAATTTTCTCCGTATTAAATGATTGCTTATCGTAAGTAAATATATTTGACCACAATCAATGATATGTTGATCTTCGATTCAGATTACCTTTAACTGAGTTTTAGTTGATTCTAATATGTTAAATTGTGTGCAAATGATTTTATGCACAGCCACCCTATATTATACATGTACATATGTAAGCATGAAAAGGAAAGAAAAGACAGAGCATACTAACTGGTGATTGGTTGAATGATGCTATCCATCCACTCGTGCTTGCTTCAACTGATGCCCTTCACTCTGCTCCATTAAGCGCTTTCTTGAGCAACTTTGAAGCTCACTTTGAGAGTCATTCGTTTGTGCCGCTTGTACAAGAATTTGTCTCCCATCTCTTACTTGGTCACCTTGTGGATGATAATACTCACCAGATGACTCGAAAGCAATTAAAGTTGATTCAGTTTCTGCAAGACTCGCCAGTTGTGCATCTGCATTTGCTGCAGAACCTTGATTATATGTATATTCTTTCTTGAGAATCTTATTTTCGAGAGGAAGTGACTGTGCCACAGGCCCTATAGGCATTTCTTGAGATTTTGTAACACCAACCAACCCAGAACCTCCTAAAATAGCCTGAACTTCACTGCCCTCTGAAGAACCAGAGACATTGTATCTGCGCACTACAGAATAAAACTTGGCCTTTGATTGTATAATTTTGGTCATGAGATTTCTCGTGCTTGTGTTTTCTGCAAAATTAAGATGAAAGATATGTTTAATTCTTGTAACAACATAGTTTACCACTTCATAATCAATTGGTAATAAGACCTCAACTTCAGGTCCAAACCAAAAACCCCTCCCCCCTCCTCTCACACCAAAAACACACATACACACTAGAAAAAAAAAAAAGGCCAACTTTATTTTTAAACACGTCAGCTTTTGTTCATTTAAATTTGGATTATTACTGCAGCTCATCAAGGATTCCATTACAGCTAACTGCTGACAAACCCTTTAACTATTGAAGGAACCTCCAATTTAGCTGATGGAATGACTCAAAACAAATTTAATGGAAGTAAAAGTTTATCAATCAAAATAAATAAAAAGCAAACTGACATATAGGCTAAAGAGTTTAACCATTTAGAGTTTCGTTAATGTAAATATATAATTACAAGAGAGGTATACATTGCAATCTTTATTACCATATAACCTTGTAGTATATATAGAATATACCATATTTTATATATGTCTCGTTATGTATGTAATGTAATATTTACATACTAAATATATCCTAACATCCTCCCGCAAACTGAACATCCTTTGCACGGATGCGAAGATTAGTTCGCTAGGTTAAAAAACGGGAAGTTGACAAGGGCTTGGTAAAGATTTCAGCCAGAAGAGATACTAATCAAATCCAAGTCATACGACTGAGCTTTCTTCCTTAGAAAATGATGATCAAGCTCAATGTGCTTCGTACAAGCATATGTTAGATAGGATTGGCGGCAAGATATGTGGTGTTAAGATTGCCACAACATATACAAATAGATCGCCAAAGGGAGATTCCAAGATCACGAAGGAGACGCCGAATCCAAACGGTCTTAGCAAGCGCATAGGCCACAGTGCGATATTCTGCTTTAGAACTAGAGCGAAAAATAGTAGATTGCTTCTTTGCAGACCACGAGATAAGATTAGGTCCAAGAAAGATACTATAGTAGGAAGTGGACCAACTTGTATCTGTACAACCAGCCCAATCAGCATCAGAGAAGGCAACAAGCGAGTGATTATCGCAGCGAGAGATAGGAATGCCATAGGATAGTCCGGCGAATTTAACGAAGAAGACGTTTGACAACTTGCATGTGAGGCTAACGAGGTGCATGAAGATATTGAGCAACTGTATTGATAGCATAAGAGATATCCAGCCATGTGAAAGTAAGGTATTGTCAAGCACCAACCATCTGACAATAGATGTAAGAATAATCAAGAGTTCGCCCCTCATGAGACGAGAGACGAGTGGTAGGTGAAGGAGGAGTAGAGACCGGCTAACTAGCAAGAAACTATGACGCTCAAGTAGATGATGCGCATATTGCTGTTGAGTCAGAAAAAGACCAGAAAAGGAGCACATGACTTCAATACCCAAAAAATAATGCAAAGGCCCCAAGTCCTTCATCACAAATTCCCGTGGTAAAGAACTGATAAGAGATGCAACCAGAGAAGAACTCCCGACAATAATATCATCAACATACAGAAGAAGAATGCGAGTCCCAGAAATGAGTGGCAAGTGAATATCAAGGGATTTGCAGTGCTGCCAATAAAACCAATCTCCAAAAAAAAAGGAGGTAAAACACGGAAACAAAGCCCAAGGTGCCTGCTTGAATCAATAGATAGCCTTCTTCAGTCGACAGACATAATTAGAAAAAAAAATGTGCAAAGCTAGGCGGTTGTTTCATATAAACTTCCTCAAAAAGAGAGCTATGGAAAAAATGCATTCTTTACATCAAGCTATCGAAATGTCCACCCAAAAAAGAAAGCAACGGAAAGAACAATACAAATAGCAGTCGACTTTACTACGGGAGAAAACGTTTCATCAGAGTCAACACCCTGACGTTGGTTGTAGCCCTGAGCTACCAGTCGAGCTTTAAGACGCTCAAGAGAACCATTTGCCTTTTGTATACCCACTTGCAGCCAATAAAATTAATTGATGGTGGAGAGGGAAAAAGGCCCCAAGTAGAATTTTTCTAATAGGGCATGAAACTCCACGATCATAGTTGCACACCAACCTACATCTTGAAAAGTCTCAATAAAGGAGTTAGGCTTGCTAAGAAGTAAAGACTTGTTTAGAAGCCAGGAGCGAGGTAGACGCAGTCAAATCCTTTGTCATGGATCGAGTAAGCATAGGGTGTATGCGAGAAAGGATAAGTGGAGCCATAGGTGAATTAGGTAAAGTACAGGATGAAGCGGGTGATGCAGTATCTGTACGAGTAGAGGCTGAAGGGTCCGATGGCGGTGGAGCAAGTTCCGAAAAGATGTCGTCGGGTACAAACACGAAGCTCTTGGTGACCAGCAGAGGTATCATTCTCATCTCTAATCTGTGCATTATCAAAGTTCAAGTTTGTAGGAAATTGAGAAAAGTACTCAGATGGTGGTAAAACGGGTTGAGGAAGGTGATTAATACAAAAAGTATTAGTACAATAGATAATGCTAGAACGCATGAAACTGAAGCCAAAGATGGCATCAATAAAAAACGGACTCTCACCCAATAAAGGAGGATTAGAGAGTTCTAAAACAGTCGAAAATTTGAATTCACGAGCATTGAAATGTTTGAAAATTTTGAAATACAGGAAAAAGAAAAAACTGTTTCAACAAAGATAACATGCCAAGAAATAAAGATTTTACCAGTGCTCGGGTATAGGTAGAGAAACTCTTTGTCTATGAGATAGTCCCAAGAATACACAACGAAGGGATCGGCGAGAGAGCTTATGATCAACAACATCCTGCCAATCGGGATAATAAAAACAACCAAACACCTTAACAAGTTGCAAGACAGAGGAGCACAACCATGCAAAATATCGTATGGTGATTTTCCTTTTAAACAGTAAGTGAAGGAGTGCAGTTGACAAGCCCAAAAACGATGGGGCATAGTAAGCTTTAAGAAGCAAACTTCGGATGATGTTAGTTAAATGTCTATGTTTTCTCTCTGCTACACCAATTTGTTGTGGTGTTTGAAGACAAAAAAAACCTATGAATAATCTCATTATGTGAGAATAAAGTAGAAAATTTACCATTCACATACTCCGTACCATTGTCCGATTAAAAGGTTTTAATTTTTTGATGAAAATTATTTTCAACCATTGCTTTGAACTCTAAAAATTTTTCAAAGACCTCACATCTAGGAATTAAGTGTGCCCCTGATATAGGGGCACGATACAAGGGGGGTCTCTTAGGACCCCCCCCCCCCGTCGTGCTGGCGATACTCTATGGGTATCACGCGAGACAGCGCGATACCCACAAGGGTATCGCCGGCACGTGTCGTACCGTATCTTTCCTTCTTCTTTTTTTCTTCTTTTTTTTTTTTTTTTTTTTTCAGAACACATTATTTTTTTTTATTTGATCGTACCATCTTTTTTTTCCCTCTTTTCACCTTGGTTTTTGTTTTTTTCCCTTTTTTTTTCTCTTTCCACCCATGAATGATTTTTTTTTTCCTTCCTTTTTCTTTCTTCCCTACCCTCTCTCCCCCTCCCGCAACAAATCTTCTCCTCGACTCTCTCTCTCTCTCTCTCTCTCTCTCTCTCTCTCTCTCTCTCTTTCTTTTCCTCTCTTTTTAGTTCTTAATTCTTTTTTTCATTGTTTAAGAAAGAGACAAAGAAATTGCAAATCCAAGATCTACTTATTAGATAAGTAAAAAAATATATAATTTAATATTTTATTTATAATTTTTGAATATTTTATAATTATAAAGCTCTTTTTTAAAAAAAATATTTATTTATAGTTTATAAAAAGTTGAAAATAGATCTACTTAATTTAATTATCCTATGGTAAATATGTAAATTTAAATAATTATTGTACTTGTGAATTTTATTATTATATTATTATTTCTATTCTCTATGAGGTATAGTTGTATTTTATATATAAAAAAAATTATCAGAATGTTAATTGGTGAGTATAGTAAGCTATATATAGCTAATATTCATAATTATTTAACTAAACCTTTCAAAACAATATTATTAGAGTTTATTGGGAACAAAAAAAATTAAAAAAATTCGTACAAGAGTGCCACTGGGACGTCATGCGCATCCATCGTCACACAAGCGTGCCACATGTCGGCACGGAAGCGTGCCTACGTCGTATCGTGCCAGGCGGACAGTGGCACGCCCCCGTACCACGGCACTTTAATCCTTGCCTCACATTTAAATTTTAAAAGATAAAGTCAAGAATATCGAGAATAATCATCCACAACGATTACATAATACTCATAAAAACCGAAGGATCAGAAGACTGCCATACATCAGAATGAACAAGTAGAAAAGAGAAGGCAAATTTTCAATCAGAATCAGTAAAAGACAGTTTGACATGTTTTCCTATGTGACATGCATTGCAGATAGACAAATTTATTCCAGAACTACAATCAGAAATATTATTTGCTTTAACAAACTTCGAAAGAACAAGTAAACTATGGTGACCCAAACATCTATACCAAATATCTCCACTAAACCTAGATGCAACACAAGCTAACTATTGCTCATTCCCTAGCAACTCGAGAATAAATAGGATAGAGTGAAGTGCCTGAACTACGGCATCTGAGAAGCTCCTTTCCCGTTTCCTTATCCTTCATAGCAAAGCTAGATGAGTCAAATTCAAAAAGAGAGTTGTTATCATGGCAAAATTGATGAACAGCGTAAATTTTGTTTAACAGAAAGAACAAGTACATTTTTTGAGAGCAAAGTCAAAGAAGTTTTCAAACGTGTTTAACCTGTCTAAGTAATATTCAGCAAATTTTCATTACCAACTAGAATCTTATCTTGCCCAGTATAAGGTCTAGAAGATAAGAGAATACCAAGATTAGCAGCCATATGATTGGATGCTCTAGTGTATGGGTACCAAACCTCCTCTCCGGGCTGATGGAGACTTATGACAACGAAAGTTTGTGAGATATCATTTACAACGAAGGAATGATTGAAACGATGCTTGCATTGTAGGGCAAAGTGATTACATTTTTCACATATTTGACAATGTGTACCAGATCATGAGACAGTAGATTGTTGGTTAAATTGGTTATGACTAGATTGAGGATGTGGATATGCTCTATAAGATCCACGGCCAAGATTAGAGTTATGTATACCACGCTATCCTCGACCTCCGCGATATCTACACCCACGACCTCCGCGGTTGCTTCGACCACGATTTGCATAGAAGGCTTCACCATTAGTAGTAGAAGTAATAGGTGGTGTCGTTAAGATAGCATGACATTGAACCTCAGTTTCTTCTTGCATAAGAAGTGAGCGAAATTGTTCAAAGATAAGTTTTGTCCAGTATGTATCAAGAATACTTACAAAGCCTCTATAGTCCTCTGGTAGCCCTAGAAGAACAGTCATGACCAAATTATGATAAGACTCAGATTCACCAACTGCCTGAAGGGCATCACCTATTAACTTGACTTTTTGCATATAGTCAGTCATCTCCATTTACCCCTTTATGATACTTCGTAACTTAGATTTTTAAAAAAAAGGTCGTAGAGGCTGTCTTGTCAAGAAACTACGCCTCAATGACTTTCCCCGCATCACGAGTTGTTTTAGGTTAAGCTGGATATGACTATCTATAGAATACTAAGGGATAGTGATGGGGAACTGGGTCCTTTTCGGACTTCTACTCATCGTCGAAATCGTATTCAGAATATTTGGTTGGACGATGGACCGGTACTAGAAAACTAACTTAAATCTGAGTCTGATTCAGATTCGGCGGATTAATTTTAGAAGTTTCATTAGATTAAGATTTTTAGTTTATTTGGAAGTTTTAGATCGGAATTTTATTCCTTTTTAAAACTCTGTTTTAAATTATGCAATGAGAATGTGTAATTTTCTTTTTAGGACTTCTAGTCGTATTCTTAGTCGTTTTAACCTATACTCTATAAATAAGGGTCAAGACTCTATTGTAAGATTTGCTTTTGATTAATGAGAATTGAATTATTTGAATTCCTCGTGAATTTTCCTTGCCTTCGCGAAAGCGTCGACCAGAGCGAGTCCGGCTCGGGAGAGTCCCGTGGATTATTTATGTTCTTCTTTTCCCTTCTCTTTTCTTTTCTATTTTATTTTATCCATTACAATTAAAGAGAGCTATTGAAATCGACTTATCTGCGCGAGACTCACTCGCAAGATCTCCCCACAACCGGGCCGCACAAGAGAAGTCAAACGTAAGGCGCATTCTCCATACGATCCGCCATCGCTGCGACAACTATCTAATCGAGATTGCAATCAAGCGATCAAGCCTACTCCGTGGAAGCAAGTCGTCGTCGAATCCTTCGATTTCTCTATTTTTTATGTGGCTAATTCTAAACCCTAATTTTCCATTATCCTAGTTCTTATCTCATCCCTTTCTAAATCCTAACCCTATATATTTTTTCTACTATTTTAAAAGTTCTAACGAAGAGGATAAGATTCGACGTTCGAAGAGGTTACACCAACTCGTCCGCATGCGTACGATGGATCCGACCTTGCGGAAACTCAAATGTGTGATCTTTTCCTAACCAATCTTTTATTTAAGTTTTCGAATTTTCAAATTTGTCATTTTTTTTTCTCTTTTTAGTTTGATTTCTAAGAATCGCTCGATCCGTATTTTAAGCAATTATCGAAAACCCTAAACTCCCTAAACCGTTCTGAATCAGATAGAGTAGCATTAATTTAGGACTGTATAGTGGTGTTCGTCTTTTTCCAAATTAAGTATTCAGGAATCATAATTATTTTCTTATCAGCAATTTCAATAACTTGAGGAATACTAGTCCCAGTCATATGTGAGACAATATCAAAACTCTCTAAAACATTAAGAAAAACTTGTTTCCACACTAAATATGTAGACTCGGTGAGTTCTAATAGCACAAGAGTATTGATGTTAATGACTGGGAGAGTAGAGATTCATGAAGACATGTTTGCCACCAAAAAAGAATATCACCACAAAAGGAAGGAAAAGGTCAGATATTACCAATAGATGAATGTGATATCACCAGAGTCAAGCAGGAATAGAGGTGGCAATCCAGCTCGCTGTTCGCGAGCCAGCTCATGTTCGGCTCGAAATGAGCTCGAGATTGAATTACTCGTTTAGTAAACGAGCAGAACAAGAGCTGGGGTCCGCTCACTCGGTTTCGGCTCGATAACAGCTCAAATACATATATTTTATTTTTATATAATTTGTATATATATATATATATATATATATATATATATATATATATAGAGAGAGAGAGAGAGAGAGAGAGAGAGAGAGTCCGGCTACTATGCTATCGTTAGCACCAAGTTTTCCACCGTTAGATCTACCCCTTTGATCATTTCCACCCCTTAGATCATACTATTTTTCCAACCACCCACTAAACCCTAAGGGCCCACTATCATCCTAACCACACATCTCTTAATCCAAGGGCTAAAAACCTAATAGCATAAATGGCTTGGTGCTATCGATAGCATAGTAGCCTAGTTCTATATATATATATATATATATATATATATATATATATATATATATATATATATATATATATATAATTTCATTTTTAGCCCAATTTAAATATAAAGTCCAACTCAGTTATAAAGAGGCCCATTTATCTACAATGAGATGGAATGCTTTCAAAAGCACAAAAAAAAATTTAGCACTTGGAACTGACTTTTTGGTCATTGGATCAAAAGTCAACAATAATGGTTACTTGTGAGACCCACCATTATGTATGATCCAAAAAACGGCTAGAATTGATTCAAAGGCCAAAATTGTTATAGCACCAACACTTTAGTGCTTTCAAAAGCACCTCGACCGGACTCTATACATATATATATCATAAATTTTTACAATTTGGATTTTAGGCCAACCTAATGTAAAAAAAAAAACTATCTTTTGTGAATTTTAACATTAGATTAAGATTCTAATTTTCTTTCAACTTTTCACCTAATAATAGGACTGGAAATCTAACTTTGTTGTTTGCCAACCAGTTCGTGTTCGGCTTGTTAATAAACGAGCTAAACATGAGCTTGATTTTTCAGCTCGATATTTTAACGAGCCATCTCAAACAAGTTGAACATAAGCTTGATTTTTCAGCTTGATTTTTCAGCTCGATATTTTAACGAGTCATTTCATGTTCGGCTCATTGACACCCCTAAGCAGGACCAAGATGAACCCAGCGGCAGAAAACGAACCGACCGGCAACAAGGAAGCAGCAGAGAAGTCAAGCACCCAAGATGAGCCGAAGAGCACCATAAACACCAAAAAAACAAGCGGGGAGATCATAAAGAGGCAAAAGAGAGATCACAAATAGGCTAAAATTACTGTAACGCCGAAATTATTGTAGTGCTAATACTGTAGCGCTGAAATTACTGTAGCGCTGGTACTGTAGCAGCAAGGCTGATTATTATGAAAGAAGAAATATCCACTCGCAAAGAAGAGAGGAAAGGAAAGAAATGATCAACACCGATAAGATCCGGCGAGGAAGAAAGGTGGCACCGGATCACCATACCCTAGAATTAGGGTTTGGCTCTAATACCTAGAAAGATAGGCTAAAGAGCTTAACCCTTTAGGGTTTCATTGATGTGAATATATAATTACAAGAGGTGTATAAATGGCAACTTTTATTACCATATAACCTTATACTATATATAGAATATACCATACACTATATATGTCTCATTATATATGTAATATAATATATACATGCTAAATATATCCTAACACAAACAATACTAAAGTTGAAGTCCGATTTCACAGCGGCCTATAGTTGAGAACACCACACATATTTTCAATAAATAAATCCATGATAAACATGATTGAAATAAAATAAACAAAACAAACATACCCAAGATAGACTCGATAGCAGCACGAGCTGCCATTTGTTCTGCTTCTTTCTTATTCCTTCCAGGATCGCCCTTGTAAGTTTTTCCATCAAGAACCACAAACCCTATGATAAGAGGAAGTTGCCCTTCTGATCTAGAAGTTGAGTACACCGGTTTCTCTGCATTTGACTTTACAGTGTACTCATGGAGAATAGACTTACAAAACACCGCAGTCTGCTGAGCATTACAAAAGGGAAGATGTCACAAATTATCATCTCCAATGTAAATCTTTATGTATGAAACATACAAACAGTCATACACACTCTAACAAGTCACAAGCCATTGCTAACCTAAGTCAATATTACTACGACCATTTTCATACTATTTAAGTATCATATACCAAGTTATCAGATCAGCTAATTGACTGATTCATAGCAAAAGCATAAGCAAATCAAAGGCCTCCATCGTACTGTAAAATGCTCAAAAGATATTAGTTGTAATCATGAATCATAGTACTTCTCTATACTAATTGTGATGTAAAAGTTGAGGATACAGACTAAAAGACATGATTGTACAGCAGATTAGAAACAGATTAATCTAGAAACAGTCAGCTGTTCAATTTAAGCATGTCTATGCTCTTCGCAAATTTGAAAGCTACTATTGTCTGTATTCTAGAATATTTCTTTACTAACAATTCCCCAAAATGCGCAAATATCATAAGACTTGACTAAAGAACCTATTTGACTCTTCTAGAAGAGCTTCTCTGTCTAGTAGTAGAAGCATAAGTGACATAATGGGCATCAATTATTTCTACTAAGTTTCAAGTAAAGATTTTATTCGAATGAAATCAACACTTAAAAATTCATGCCACATGTTTTCTCCCAACTAAAATAAGACAAAGTGTGGTCGTGAAACCTTCTATGCACTTGGCAAGCAAGGAGATATACTTCCTACACGACTTAAGGCCCATGCAACAACAGTAACCTAAAAACATATAGCCTTGGAGATTTTTTAACAATGGTAACAGTCAGAAGTTTTCATAAAGTTAATGGGACCCAAAGCGAAAACACACCACTAGGTCAAACCACAAAAAAAAGAAGGAAAAAATAGAAAAATCCTGAAATTGATAATGAATAAGTTTAAAGTGCAGCACTATCAATATCGATATATACCAAAGAAACAGAAGATCTAATGAAAAGTTAACAATCCAAAATAATCACGATGGAAAATACCTGGTAAATCTGGGGGTCAATCTGGGGAATTTCTTCAACAGGCTTTATCTTCCTAGATAAGTTCTCAAGGGCAATTTTTGCCACATCTTGCTCAGCTTCTTTTCGATGCGCAAATGTGTGAGGTGATCTGAATACCTCTCCACTAATGTAAACAGTCGCTCTGAATTGTGGTGCATGTTGATAACCTTCATTAACAGTTTGATACTGTGGCAGGGGAATGGATAATTTATGCGCGTACTCTTGCAAGCGGTTTTTGCACTTGAATTGCTCTGCAGAGAAATGTTACTGCACTTCTCTCCAAATTGAAGAAGGTAAGATTGTAATATCGAATGCAATTAGGTAGATGCAACACACACACACATATATAATCATCTATTGTGATATGAAACATTCTCCAAAACTGGATGAGAAACTAAATATATTATATACATAACAAGTATTTTTCCAAACAAAAGGAACAAATAAGACAAATTTCAGCAAATTTACAATTAACGAGGAAGCAGCGAACATAGATAATTTGCCGGGCCTAGATAACAACTTTAGACATGATAGCTAAATACTTTTTTGAGAGAGAAAGGTAGCATGCTACCGCTTCGTTTATTTTTTAAGATATAAATTTAGCTAGAAATGTGAAGCAACTAGGCTTCAAACTCGGGACCTCGGGTACCAACCACCAAACTCTTTGCCACTTGCGCAAAAATGATAACTAAATACTAAGCGGTGATACAAGGGTGTTTAAGGCCAGAGGTGACTAATTAGCTAAATGTGCTCCTTCTAACAAAGCGACCACTTCAACGCACTCGGTTAAACCAAAGGCATACAATGTGCATCTCGAATTACATAGTACGTGAAAAAGTATAAAATCTCTCTTAAAATTTTAGGTGAGGGTGTCAGTCTCTATTTCTCCAAGAAAAGATAACAGCGTGACGAATAGAAAAAATTGACAAGATATTGACAATCAAACTGAGTGATTCAACTTCCAACATCCATAAATGTTGTTATTTAACAGGATCGCAGTTTCTAAAAGAATGTCACCACCTTCCCAATATATATTTTGCGAGATAAAAGGAAATAGCACAAGCTCTAACAAATCAAATTGTTAATATCCACAGCTGATCATTTTCCCTTCATCAATTAGAGATTTCCCACAAGTCCCCCTTCACATCCATCCAGATAGTGTTCCATCACACGGCTCTAAACAACCAGTAAAAGGCACAAAAACTGAGAAAAATAAAATCCTAGTGAGAACATTTCATGTGAAAATTTTCACACAAAACACCAAATGTGAAAACCCTAGAGAGAAGAAACAAGCGAAGCGAACACATCAAACACACAAATGAACAAGAGAACCTGATACACGTCCCACCTAATCTCGAAACCTAGCATCCGAATCGCAGGGAAAAAGGGATGATTCCATATGAAATCACAACATCAAACGGATACAAAGAGTCAGAAGCGGGTTGCAAGGGGTTAGGGTTTTCACCGTGCTTGGAAGGCGCGGCGAACTCCATGATCTCCGGCGGCGGAGGTGACGGCGCCACCGCCTGCGGCGGAACAGCGGCGGCGGTGGAGGAAGAGAAGGCGTAGTGAGAGAGTGAGAGAGAGAGAGAGAGAGGGAGAGAGTTCTCGAAGCTTCGGGCCCAAAATGCGCCACGAACGAAGTGGCGTCGAAAAACACTTGGAAAAGAAAGGCGTGGTTTGTTTTGGGGAAAGTAGAGTGGATCATCGAGTGACCGTTTGGCAATTAAATATGTTTTTGTTGCTACCAAATTTTAAATATTTTGTATTTTCTTTATTTTTAAATAATAAAATATTATATTTTTAATTTTATAACAACATCCTACACCTCACTCTGTCTTGGGATGGAGCGAATTTCACTCGTCATGAGGTGGGATGTAGGATGTACAGTGCATAAGGGGATTTGATGTATATCACAGCATTCCATCCAAGGATGAGAACTAATCTATCGATCACTTCGAAATAACTGTAGAATTCATCTGTCCAAGAATTGATCGGTGAAATTCACTCCATCTTTGAATGAATAAGATGTAAGATATACACCTTATTTGAAGTGTACAAGTAATGTTAATATTTTAAAAATGAGAGACGGAGATTGTATTTTTTTTTTTTTTTTTTTTAAGATATCTACCTGTCTTTTTTTGATCTCCTCCTCGTTCGGCTGTTTATTTCTTCTATATATATATATATATATATATATATATATATATATATATATATATATATAAAAGTTTTATTATTTTTTATTTTTTATTAATTTTTGTGAGGAGAGAAGTATAAAATTAAAATATAAAATATAAAATATAAAATATAAAATATAATTTTACAAAACAATTATAAAGAAGAATAAAGAGAATAAGAAAAAAATATATATAAATACGTCATATGACAAGGAAGGTTGATGAAAATAAAAAAATAATAGGGCAAGAAAAATATGAATAAAACGAAATGCGAAAGAGAGCGAATGGAGAAGTCATAATAGATGAACAATTAGTTCAATCTATCTTTTTATTTTTTTAAATAAAATTATATTACATAATAGTAATCAAAACAAAATTTTATATTTTATTATAATTGATTGATATGAAATTTTAAATATAATATAATATTTTATATTTATTTTTTTTGTGTTCGGATAAAATATCGTATTTTTATGTAATTGAAAAAATGACTAAATTTTTTTAAATTTTTTCTTAAAAACTCTTTCTTTACTTCTATGCTAAATTGATGCTTATTTTCGTTAAGAATAAATAAATAAAAAAACATGCACTATAAGATTATGAAAAAAATTAAATTTAATTCAATTTACTGATTCTAAAAGTTATATTTTAAAAATATATATATAATTTTATGAAGAAAATGGATGTAAAACTAGAATATAAAACAGAATTTTGTAAGGTAAATTAGGGCACATATATAAAGAAGGAGAAGGATGAGGAGAAGGAAAAAGAAGAGAGAAAGAAATACCTAAAGATATTATATAAGAAGAAAGGTTGACGGAATTGGAGAGGTAATGGAGGCGGCGAGGAGCGGAAAGGGAGAAACGCGAAAGAGGACGAGGGAGAAGTCATACGCGAAATAAATATTTTTTTTTTTCAGTTAAAACTTTTTTTTATTTTTTTCGAAAATATTCTGTATTTATTTTATCCTGTTGAGTTATCTAAACGGACTAACTAATAAAAAATAGAATTTTGTTTTTGAGATTTTTCAAATAGTCCTAATATTTTTATCTTATCGAAATATCCAAACAAATTAACTAATAAACAAAAAATAAGACTTTTAAAATAATAACGTTTGGGAGTTTTATCCCTATAACCCGTTTTAAGGAGAATAGAGTGTAGTGGAGTGGAAGTTGTTTTATTAATTTAAATTTTTTAAAATAGCATCATAAAAGAATAAATATAAAAGAAAATAAAAAATTAATTAATTAATTATATTTTATGTTAATTAAATAATAAAATAAAGTTGAGTTTTGTTTTACAACTATATAGATAAAAAACAAAAATTAAAAAATAATTTTTATTTAAATTATAATTTATAGAAAAGTTTATTTCTGCGAAAACTTTTATTTTTAATAAAGTAACTCAACTCAGGCATTTTTTTATTATTATTATTCACTTATTTTTTAGATTCGTATTATTTATATGATGGACCGTAAATAAAATATTTCACGTTAAAAATTTATTCCCACTAAACCCTCCATCGCATTGCAAACTTTCATCTCTACCGTTCGTTAATTTAAAAACATTTCACTTGAAAAAAAATAAATAAATAAATACAGAGACACTTCAACTATACGTTTATATGCCGTTTTGAAATATATATCAATTTTTTTTTTTTAAGTTGATGTCTCTTTATTTTGAACTTTTTATTTAAATTATTTTGAAAAATAAATTAGAATTTTGAATTAAATTTAATGATAATTTTATTAAATTTTAATATTCTTAACATAGTTTTGCGAACCACTGATTACTAACTAACATTTATTTTAAAATTAATCTAAAAATACACTTAATGATAAGGACTAAAAAAAATATATTAATAACAGTTCAAGAAGTAAAATAAAAAAACATTACAAATTTAGCATCTCAAATCAAACTTTTTTTTAAAAATATAAAATCTTAAAATTTTATAATTTGCCAAAATATTTTATAAATTTTCGCGTCCAATATGATCGTCTACCTCCTTTTTTTTAAAAAAAAAATTACGTTTTTGCAAAACTATGAATAATTTATTATTTTATTTATTTTTGTCTAATATACCACTAAGTTGGTAAACATATATAAAGTTATTTGACTTTTTTTTTTTTTTTTGAAAGGGTCATTGGCCAATTAGAAATTTTTTTTAAGAGTTATTAAAAAAAGTCATCGCGAATTAGAGAGGTTAACCGGTCGGATTCAACGTGGATCTTCAAAAATCCGAATCCGTCTATCCGAAATTCAAATTTCGACAAAAAAATCTAAAATTTGAATTTAAATTCGAATCTAAAAATTCAAACATGAAATAATTATTTATCTTTATAATATTTCAAAATATATTACATTAAATCTAAATTTTTAAAATATAAATTTAAATATAATATTAAATATTTATATATAGAGATAATTGCCTGTGTAACTCTGAAATCTGAAGAAATATCTGATTTACCCTTCTTATTTTTTTCTTTCCAATATACCCTTCATACGTTCCACCGTTATTAAAAATATTCCTACCGTTTCCTTTTGTTAAGTTAACTAGGGTTAAACGAGAGTTAAATAATAATCGGAGTTGAAAATTATTAGATATATCTATTTTATTCATATCTATCAAAATTATTGAAAATTTTAAGGATACGTAAGAAAAGTTGGTTATGGTAAAAGAGTATATTTGAAAGTGCAAAATGATAATTTCACACAGATAACGGCAGTTTCAAACGGTACATATAAAATTAATTTAGATTCGGGTTTAATAAAAAACTATATCTGATCTTAAATTCTTTGGATGTATCCAAAATCATACCCGTTTAACATCACATAAATTCGCTCCGTTCGAATCCTAATTCAAATAAATTTTCAGATATCCATGCCTGGCGGCATCCCATCTCTATCTCGAAAGAAAATACTTTTTGTACATTCAAAATCGGATATGTATTTTACAGCTCATCTATTTTGGGATCGGATAAATTTTACTGATCATTTCAAAATGATCAGTAAAAAAGTCCCCACCCCTGAATAGATGGGGTATATATCGTACACCTGAAATCGGATGTACGGATAGCTATTCAAAAGTTTGAGAACTAAATATATTCCAAAGTTAAAGTTCAGGGACTGTAGTGCAATTTTCCCGCGCGGGGAGAAAACTCGTTCAACGTTCCCTCGTTGAAATGCGACGATTCCACGCGCACGCGCTTCCCCAAAATCACCCCTCAACTCTACGACCTCCTCTTCTTCTTCTTCTTCCTCCTCCTCCTCTCTCTCTCTCTCTCTCTCTCTAAAACCCTAGCTCTCTCACCATCACTATCCTCCCTCTCCATTAGCGTTGCGCTCTCTCTCTCTCTCTCGCTGTAGCGGGGCCGATGCTTCCCAAGTTCGCAGCGCTGAGGAGCAGGGGGAGCTCCGGCGAGGTGAGTCGCCGCGATTTCTCTAACCCTACACACCAATCTCTCTTTCTCTACGGCGTTTCTTCGTTCAATTAGTAGTGATTATTTGTTGAATATAGGTACTATAAATTCTGCTCCATAATAGTTTAAATTTGTAGAGAACAACAGTTGTTGTATGTTCTTTAACATTGAATCACAGTAGGAGTTTAATTTTCTCTCATTTAATTCAATTTCACTTTTTAAACCTATCAGAATATTGGTAGCTTAGTTTCATGTTGTTTAATAACAATTTTACTGAAGCTACTTTATGATATAATTACAATTTAAATGCTTTTGAATTGGTAAAATTGTTTGGAGAACCCCACAACTGTACTCTAACTTTAATTTTTGCTTATCTTGATTTAGTTTATTTTAGCCATTTGAATGGGGTTTTTGTTGAAATGATAGAATCAATATTTTATTTAATGCAAACGATTAAAATCGAGATAACTTGTTCGTGGATTAAAAAGTAGTTTACCAATTCTTTTCTTTTCTTTGTTTCTAGTATAGAACAGTAAGTTTTAAATTGTTCATATTTGTCCCAACCAGTTGAATTCTGTTGCAAAAATTCATCTTTTTGAGATTTCTTTATTGGTTTAAATTGCAGGATTTGCTAAAAAAAAAAAACATTAGAATGAATTGTATTGTATCTTCAATTGTAGAATGGTTATTTTCGAGAAAAAATTCAACTTTAATCGATCAACTGGCGCGGAGAATGGTAAATTTGCAGATTATGACAATTTTGAGGAATACATTTTACAATTAGAACTTTGGAGGGCAAACTCCACAACATTCACTACTTTGCAGGGAAATATAGAAATTCTCGCCCCCCAAGTCATATTTAGAACTAAATCCTTGTAATGTTCAACTTTCCTGTTACTGCCAGTAACCTGTTAATTGATCGATCGAATCATTTAGGCATAATCGAGGATCTTGATCTTTGAAGCAAGAGTTATTCAACCCTCGTTTTATTTGCATGTTGGTGATATAGAATACATTGTAGAAACTTGTTTGATCTTATGCTGATGATTTCCTTGTAAAGCAAAGAGCACCAGACACCTCAATTTGCTAAACCAGTAATGCATATCGTTTTGTATCATTGGCGTTAACATTTTGAGCTTAGATGCGTCTTATCGTTAATGGTTACCTTAACAGTGTAATGCATGAGAATGAAAGGTATTATCCACTTATTGCAGAAGGGAAAGCAATTTAAGAGATTCGATTCGGAGCAAATTCAAACAAAAAATGAGTTCGCCAGTTCGAAGTCAGAAGGATCCCATTTTTCATCCAAATCCTCACTATCTGATAAATTATCTTATCACTCTTCTCCTGCATCACCGATCTTCTACAATTCACCTATAGCGACTCGTGCATTGGATGAAAGATCGAGCCAAAGCTCGTTCGGGAAATATTCTAGTTATGATGGTGGCGAAACACCGACTGCCTCTTCTTCTACTCTATCTGAGGACATCGATATTGGCCCTCCTTCATTACTCTCTTACGAGGACGCCGAAGAACAGTTTTTGGAAGACCACGAAGGTTACTTCTTACACTTGTCGGTGAATAATGTGCGAAAGGCTGAATACCCCAAGCTTGATCTTCAGAGAATTATCTACCTGGACCATGCATCTTCCCCGCTGTACTCACGATTTCAGGTACTGATACTTCCAGATAGTAGATTGATAATTAAAGGAACTTCTGAAAAGTTTCCTCGCGCTTCTTTTTTAAGACTGATAATTAGCACCTTCTTCTTGAGTTAATTAATATGATAAAATTAAGAGGAAATCGCTGCCATGCATTTTCTTTTTTTCTTTTCTTTTTGTTTTGTTTTGTTTTTGGTTGTGCATTGCTAGAATATTTATCCCTATTTTCCAGGTGGAACAACACATGAGGTTCCTACTCGAGGAGACGAATGCCTTCTTAGGTTCAAACTATACCTCTGAAACATCAAATCCACTGCCACTGCAGGATAAGTATGTTAATTTTACAGCCCAACATATTCTTGACCTTCTAAACACAACCCAAAATGATTACTCAGTGATCTTCACTCCTTGCCTTTCCACCTCCTACCACCTCTTTTCCGAGATCTACCATTTTCAAAGAGGATCTGTTCTTCTTGCTAGTCGCGATAATCAACACGTTATCCGTCATATAATCAAATCCGCGATGCAATCCAGTGCAAAAGTAGGTGCAGTTCCTCTAAGAAGCAAAGACTTACTCATCCACGAGCAAGATATGCACAAGATAATACGAAGGCAAGGTCAGAACGGCCACCGATGCGGGCTTTTGATATACCCGGCTCAGTCGTTCTTATCCGGGATATGCTATCCACTCAGCTGGATAGTGGGTGCGCAGCAACATAACTGGGAGGTTCTTTTGGATGTTTCGAGTTGTCTCCCTACAGTAAGAGTAGATCTCTCTTTGTATCAGCCAGAGTTTGTGATTGGTTCCACACACCACATACTTGGGTACCCTTCAGGTGTTGGCTTCTTACTAGTGAGAAAAAGTGCTTATTCCGTAAGCCACGAGAAGGGATCGGTGCAACTGAAATCAGCAAGAACCTCTGATGATGGAGAGAGTGTGCATGTTGTAGAGGAAGGTGAGAATGTGAATACCCAAATATTTGCTGCATTGAGTTTTGGATTTGAGCATTTGGAGAGTATTGGAATCGAGGCCATTCAGAAGCGGGTCGAGAGCTTGATTTCATGGCTGGTTAAGAGTCTCAAGTCATTGAAGCACAAGTCGGGCGAGAAGCCCTTATTGCAGGTTTGTTGCTCTTTCTTCAATCTCTATGTTTGCTACTTTTCACCTATACATCTGCATGTTAAGTACAGAGAAATATGTAATCATTATTAATTGACGAAATTCTTCGCATTGGTTAGTTATATGGATCGACGGACCGAAAGTATAGGGGCTCGATACTGGCGTTCAATGTGCTCGATCCGACCGGAAACATACTCCCAGCGAGACTCGTTCAGAAGTTAGCAGTGCGGAACAACATATTCTTGGGCATCTGCACTCTATCTGATCCCAATCTGTCCAGTATCTTGCATCAGAAACCTGAGAAAAGAACGGACGGCGTGAATCTCGATGCGCCAAGTTCGAATCTCGAAGCGGTCCGGCTCTCGCTCGGCCCGATTTCAGCCTTCAATGATGCTTACCGTCTGGCCCAGTTCTTGTGCCGGTTTCGGGATGAAGAGTACATGGCTATTGAGGCTGCTGTTTATATTGAAGAGCTGCATAATAGTTTCTAGCTACTTTTAAATGTAGGTTTTGTAAATAGAAAGATTGTTAGATTAAATTGTAAGAAAACTGACTTTTTTTTTTTTTGTTTTGTTCTGTTTTGTTTTGTGTGTGTAGTTATTATGAATTATTGTTCATTGTTTTCAACAATAAGCTGGGATTAATAACAGTTATCTACATGTGCCTTTTGTTTTGGAACAACAATGAGAAAATTAAAATCATCCGCCAAACAGAATTAAAATGAAGAAAAAAAGAGAATGGAGTTCATTCATCTGCTTGTACATTCAATTGCATAATGAGGTTTTCTCCAATCATTCTGAAAGACAAGATGAAAATAAAGAAGTCGAGAATTTCTACATGATACAGCAAACCAGAAAAGAAAAAAGAAAAAAAAAGATGCATCTGATTTAGACAGACCATTTTATATCATCTGAAAGCATTTCCAGTATTCTGAGATTCGGGTTTAAGTGTTATCCAAATTTCAGGACAGCAAAATTACAAGGCAGAGTGTGTCCTCAATGCCACACAAAATAGAATCAGATACTCATAAGTTAGTGTACAAAAAAAACAAATTACACATCAGGAACTGGTCCTTGCATCTCACTCGCGGCCCTTTTCGATTTGTGCTTCGATCTCCTCTCTCTCTTCTTGTTCCTGTAGAAGAATTACCAACGAAAAGAATAAATTAACACAACTGGGAAGTAAATGAAGAAACTCGCAGAAAAAAAATTACTCTTCTTGTGCGCTCGGATCCCAGCAGCTCTTCAATTTCCGGTCGATATGCCTCATGTCCTTCGCTGTCGGTATTTTCAGTCGCTCAACCTGTGATAGTAAACAGGAATTTATTTTTTCTTGATTATAAATCAATCGAAGATAGTACTTATAGTCTATATCTAGCAAATCGACGTTCTTCAAAACTAGAGAAATTACGTGCTGTGGCGCGGAATTGTGTCGAAAACTTGTCGGCACGGTACGGTGCGTGCCGGTCACCAAAAAGAAATATGTACTAACATATAATGGCATGAAATATTTATTTTCTTTAGCAACGAAATTTTCTAATTGCTTATTATGTATCTTTATCAGATCTTTTAAACTTTATTGAGAAAATTACTTAGTAATTTAAAGAAAAAGGGTTTTGAGCTGTGCCATCGGCATGGGAGCTGTATCGTACTGGCATCTTGTTGGTACGATACGGCATATTGATACGGCTCGTGCCGCCGATGGGTACTTGAATCCTTGATCTCCGCATATCAATAAATTTTCATGTGAATGAAAGATCCAAATTGAGAAATTACGGAAATTATCACCAATGAAAAATACCATCAAAATACTCCGAACAACACAGAATATAAGTCTTACCAAGAAATCGATGGTTCCCATCAACTCAGCAAGCTGCGAGACAGAGTACGCGGTTCGTTGCCTTGAAAATAAATTATGCAAGTATCTGTAGATATTTATAGAGATCATGTAACATGCAAAAAAAACAAGCTGTGAAACAATTTTTCAATTTCAAGAAGATGACAGACTAAAATTTCAATAATACGATAAAGGAAAGTTTCAGAACCCTTCAAAATCGAGAACTTGGTGAACTGCATTTGATCTACGCAAAGCTGCCAATGCCAACTGCACGAGTAAAAAGAATGACACCAAATAAACATGAATAAGGATACACCAATATCACATTAAACAATCATAGCAATTTCACATTAAACAATCATAACAATCATAGCAATTTCAAATGAAGGGCTTCAAAAAAAGTATAGTGCAAACATCGATAGAGGAAATTACCTGCCCAGGAGTGTAGAGAAGAGGTGCATCAGTCAGCATCATCTTGTCTACCTCCGACAAAGTAGTTTCTCGCATGTCCTATAACAAAGAATTGAAATTAAAAATCAATATAGGTATGTAAGGCAATTATAGCGCGTGAGAATATTTGGAAAATCTATTGAACAATAGATGCATGCCTACAGATTTTGTAGTTTTTAAGTATCGTGGAATTAGGCTTCTTTCCTGATGGTAGAGGAGTTTTCAAAGCGCTCAGAATCATCCATTTTCAGTGTCAATAGGGATTTAATCAGTCGTGCAAAAACTTTCGCCGATTATGCAGAAGACTCGAACAAAAGCATAAATGGAAAATCAAAGCTCCAGTTTGGAATTCATTTTTTAGTGAAAATACACTCTTGTGTACACTATTTTATTTCTCTTTTCAGGTCTTATACTCGAGGGGAAACGCAGAGGCTTAATTTTGAAAATAAAAAATTTGATAAGATATGCACAGAGTAGACTTTATTGGATTACAGAGTTGGTTGTGATACCGATAAAAAAGCATCACGTACCTTTAACTTTTCTTGTTCACCATTTCTTGCTTGGCAGAACTCCTTGACAACCAAAATATGAAGTTAGCCAAATTTGATCATACACAAAAATAAATTTGAACCTCCTCGAGAAAACACGCACGCACACATACACACGAGAGAGAGAGAGAGAGAGAGCATTGGAACATTAGTATCTAACAAGGTGCTAGTTTGAGTATGAATTTGAAAGGAATCACCTCTATATCGTCAATAAAGCCTTCGACGGATCGGTACGGAGCATAAACAATTAGATCGAACCCTAAGCTCTGAAATTAAATGAGAACTTTTACAGCAAAGTAGCAGTTTGTGGGGATATCAAAAGAATAAACAACTCTAAAAAGTGGAGGCCGAACAAAAAGGAGAAAAACCTGAAGAACAATCATCTCATTATTGAGAATCATCTGATGGTCCTGCTGAATCCCCTTACCGAGTTCCTCAGCAGAAACGTGATTTTCTTCTACTTTACACGAAGTATATACGCAAGTTAGCCTATAAAGACACAACAAAAGCATGAATTGAGAAAGCACTTAACTTGAAAGATAAAGAAAATAATTAAATTAAAATATACACTTTCTAAGTATTTCACGGCCTTTGCTTTTTCGTTGTCAAATTTCATTTTAGGAAATGAAGCACACGGAATATTTACATCAAGGATTCAGTTGTAATCAATATATGAACATCAAAACCACCAAATCTTTTAATCAACACCATAACTTACATTATATGCTTTGGATGATGTTCCATCACAGACCATTGTAAATAAAACCTTTTAAAGTATAATATTGCCGTCGCCTGTAAGGAAAGAAACACAACGTAAATTTTCCACCTTGAAAAAGAAGGAAAAAAAAAAAAAAAAAGGATAACGAATGCAATCTACTTTACCTGGATTTTATGAGGGAACTTGAATGCCGCACAAACCTCTTGGATCTTTTGTTCATAAAATACCCGCATAAGTTGCTCCTCTTCACAATTAAGAGGTTTTGCAGAGGACTGCCGTTCAGCTAAGTAAATTACGATAGGTCAATACCAGTTCAACTACATTTCAGTACAAGTGGAGACAATAGAGCTCAATAAGAAACACCAAAATCAGATGATTACTAAAGCACATTATATATTGCTTTACATAATCAAATAATTTCTAAGGAAGGAATAAGAGAAGAGATTACCATTATCTTTTTGGTCGAGAACAGGTTCGGGGTACGACAGCGACCCATCAACATCTACTTCCAAACGCGTCACGCCATACTTCATAAAAAAAAAACGAGAACAGTAATTTAGTTCAAAAGGCATTGGACTATGTGATGAAATCTTCCAAAAACCTCAGTTGATTCGCAAAGAAAATTAGTGAATAGTATGATCAACAGAAGAAAAATTTACAAAAAAAATATCCCTTAATTCTCCAAATTTAAAATGTAAATCAAAGGATAATGAACAATGTAGTTGCCAATGAATATTGAATAATATTTACAGATTATTCATACTTTATTGCCTTTTTGCCAGAATTTGCCTACCACTGAACCAAGGATTTAAGTGTCGTGGCACGAGATCGTGCCGAAAACTTGTCGGTACAATATGGTACGGTGCGTGCCGGTCACAAAAAATATATATGTATTGACACATGCTGGTATAAAATATGTTCTTATTGATTATTACGTATTTTATCAAATCTTTTGAATTTTATTGAGAAAATTACTTACTAATTTAAAAAATAGAGAGTTTTGAGCTGTGCCATCAGCACGGGGACTATACCGTGCCGATATCTTGTGAGCACGATACGGCACGATGGATACGGCCTGTGCCGATGGGCGCTTACATTGAGGATTGAAAATTCGGCAAAATACTTCGGCAACCAAATTAAAATTAAAAAAGCACATGGGATTCTCAATTTCTTATGTAAAAACTTATTACTACTCACTTTCATTATAGAGAAACCAAATAAACACATGATCGCAAAATATAGCACAATCAAAAAAAAAAAAAAAAAAAAAAGGGCTCATTTATTATGCAAAATAGAACCTGTTCGAGCATTTTCGAAGCTCTCCGATTCGCAGCCTCATGCTTCTCCAACTATACATATATAAACAAGAACACATCACTCAGTTCTAATAACTTCAATTACAAACCCTAAACCAATTAATATATCAGTTCCCCGCACAACACCCATCAAATTGTTTCAAATTAAGAGCTAATTAACAAAAATTAGGTAAATATACTCGCATTTGATTTGGGTTTTCGCCCAAAGGAGCAAACTTTATTAGAAATCTAGTGGGTCAGAGCCAATTTAATCACGAAAATTAGTTTTTTTTTTTCTTTTTTTTTCTCCCTCTAAATTCTATAATTTTACATCATCTAGCAATGTAGGCAGAAAAAAAAAAAAAAAAAAAAAAAAAAAAAAAAAAAAAAAAAAAAAAAAAAGAGGAGAATTACCAAATCTTGGGGCGTAAAAATCCACCTTTCTCGATGTGTAGAGGTTTGGAAATCGGCCATTATTATTCTAAAAATAATTGGAGCAAATCACAAAAAAAAAAAAAAAAAAATAGAGTAAGTGTTTGTGTAAAGGTGGAGTTGGGGTCGAGTGCTAATTTTGTTTTTAGGGTTTTTTTTTTTTTTTCATTTTTTTTTGGTGAGGTTGTACAGGCCCTATTGGGCCCAGCCCAACAATATATTTAAAAAATGGCCCTCTCTCTCTCTCTCTCTCTCTCTCTCTTTAAAAAAAAATAATGCTACTTGTATCATTCTGTTTAAAGTGTATATCTTAAGTTCCAAATAAAAATAATAACTCAAATTAATACAACTTAATAGGGTTTCTCATTATGTTGATCGAATTCTCTCTTTTGAGATCCTCGTTAGTGACACCTCCTGCAACAGCGGTGATGACGGAAGTTTCTTGTGTTCTAATAATTCATTTCTCTAAAATTCTAACGAAGGTGATATGAATCTCTTGTTTCATTTTGTGTTTAAAATCATATTATTTTTGATTTTTTTTTTGTATTAGTAATAAATTTTTGTATATTTATGGTTCAATTTTGTAATTTTGGTTAAATAGAATGCACCAATAGATAACGGCATAGTGGGAGAAAGAAGAGTTTTATTTTCTTCAGTAATGGACGAAGAAGATGAAGTTTTTTGTTTTTTGTTTTTTGTTTTATTTTTTTGTTTTTTTTTTTTTTTTCAGTTTGAGGACGAAGATGACCGTTACAAGAGTAAATAAAAAAGTAGGAGATCTTTTAAGGACAAATAAAAAAAAAAATTAAAAAAAAGTGATTGTAGAATATATATATTTAAATGGGCAAAATAGTCATTTCAGTTTTTTTAGTAAGAGGTTGAAAATTTATAAAAGTAATTTCTAATCTTGTAGGTACAGTTTGTTTCGGGGTAGAACTAGGAATAAGGGGTTTATCCCCCTTATTCTACCAAACGCATCAGGAATTATCCGGTACAGCTAGATCCACAACAATTCTTATTCATTATTTTATAATTTTTTTTTTTTACCAAACTATCTCTCCTCCCCTCCTTTCTCTCTTCCCAATACACTCTCATCATCACAAATCCATCTCTCTCCTTTCTCTCTTTTCCTTCATCCCATCTCCTTTCTCTCTTCCCAATACACTCTCATCATCACAAATTAATATTATAAAATTTTAAATGTTGAAATTTTATATTTGAAATTTTAAATTTAATTTGAAAAAATAAAATATTAAATTAAATATTAATTTAAAAAAAATATAATTTGATTATGATTTTGATTTTATCTTAATTTTTTTAAAGCTTTAATCCATTAATTAAAACAAACTAATTAAATTTTAACAACTTTTATTACATATTAAATCTCGAGGGCAAAAACATAAATTACTCCAATCTAACCTCTTTATTCTTCTTATTCTCCATTCTCATACCAAACACAAAATCTCTTATCCCTGGAACCATCCCAAACGCTTTTTAACTCTAGTTCCGTACTTTATACTTATCCCAGAATTAGCTAGTTCTACCTTAACCCATTACCAAACGAGACCGTAAAATTTTAAGCGTGCGTTTGGTTAGGAGGATAAGGGGGGAATAACCCCCTTGTCCCCCTAAAAATACCCAAACAACAATGTTTAGGGGGGGGGTTTTATTAACCCCCCCTTAGCGGGTTATCCACGGATAACCCGCTTAAGGGGGGGTTTTGCAATCCCCCCCCCCGGGTTGGAGCTCGCGGTTACCGAGGCATTTCTTCTCCCCTGCAGTAGCTGTCTCCTCCATCTCCATCTTCTTCATCTCCCTCTTCCCCCCTCAAACTCCATCTTCTCCATCTTCTCCGGATCGCGGCCGTGCTCGGCCGTCATCGCGATGTCCACCTCCATTTCTCGCGGCGGCGGCGGCGGCGGAGGAGGAGATCGTCGAACGCGGCTTCGGCGGCGGCGGAGCTACGAGGCGTGCAGGAGAAGGCGAGCGCTCCCCCGTCGCGAGGGTGCCGACATATACGTAACCCTAGAGGACGAGCGTAACGGGATTCGTCTCCGTCTCCACCATGCCCCGAACTCTAGAGAAAGAGAGAGAGAGATCTCGTTTTCCCACTTTCGGTTTCGATTATATTATTATCTCTCTCGATCTCTCTCGATCGATCTCTCTCCTGAGATTCACGAACGAAACAAACTGGGAAAAAAGAATCGGAGAAGAGGAGATAAAAAGAGTAATAATATAATGCCATTTTATATAATTTTTTATAATTATATCTAAAATAAAAAAAAAGAATAAATTTATAAATTAATTTAATATTATATTATATTATAAAGAGTAAATTAATAAATTAAAATATTTAATCCTTCAATTCTTCTTATTCCACTATTCCCAACCAAGCACAATTTTCTCTTATTCGTCTTATTCTTCTTATTCCTCTTTAACTTACCAAACACAATTTTTCTTAAACCCGGTATAACTCTTAAACCCAACCAAACGCAAATTTACTCTAATTCCGGCTTAAACCACAATTTATACCTATTTCCGGTATAACTAAAACCCTCTTAAACCCGAACCAAACGGAGCCTAAAAGGATAGTTTTCATACTAACCTTCTAAGAGAGATAAATATGAAAGTCAAAAACATTATAGGGGCATAAAAGTAATTGCTCTTTTTTTAAAAATGATGAGCTTTTTAACTTTTGAATTTTTTCTTAAAATTCAAATAATTTTATTCAATTAAATGACACATTTTATCAAATTTATCAAATGCAAAAATTTTAATCATGTTTTGAATTCAATAGTTAGAATAATAATTGACAACTATTAAAAACGCTGAACGCCATCAAACTATGAACATATAATAACTGAAAAGAAATCATTAAATTTAACAGTTATATTAATTTTTTTTCTTTAAAAAAAAAAAAAAAAAAACTGCACTACTCTTATCATTTTTTAAAATCTAAAATAATTGGCTAAATTCTAGTGAATGCGGTTGTTTATGAATGAAAACAGCAGTTCTCGTCTTTCTGAAATAACTGGCCATATATAGTGTTAGAACTACTGCTCCACCGACTACCAAAAAACTTGTTTCACTTGAGAATAAATTTAATTAAAGTAATATAATTATAATTATTCTATTAACTTTTTAATTAATCTAATACTTTGACTAATCTAATAATTTAATTAATTAATTAATAATTTAATTAATTAATTATATAATTAAATAAGTTAAATTATTTAAGTTATTATTTAATTAAATATGTTAATTATTTAATAGTTAATTAAATAATTTAAATTATTATTTAATTATTATATTTATGTTAATTAATTAGATAAAATATTATTATTTAAAAATTATAATTACTTTTATTTTTTACTATTCTAATCTAACTATCCAAACTCTATTTTTCTTATTTTCAGGAACAATTTAATTTTTATTCAAATACAAAATTAGTCTTATTCCTGCTTATTTTTGTACTTATATCTATTCATAAAATAAGTTATTCTAGTTTATACCCGAACTAAACGCAGCCTAGAAGTCTTTGAATGGGAATGAGGATTGTAAAAATTAAAACTCCTCATTGTTTGTAGACTAGGAATTTCTCAACAATTATAGTTAAAGGAGCTTTTTTTTTAAAAAAAAACTTCTTAAAGCTGAGGGAATTTCCGTATATTTTTATAGTTTATATTTGGAGCCAAATTGAATATATGATGTACATCTTATCCAACCAATGATGAGATTTTCTTTTCGAATCACTTTAAAGTGAATAGTAAAATTCACTCCACCATATAATGAATGGAGTGTAAGGTGTATATCCCATTTAAGATATACCAAGAATATTTTTTTTTTATATTTGAGAAGGCGGGCTCAATTATGCTCCAACCCAATAATATGGTTATAACACTTGCCTACAAAAAAAAATAAGAGAATTTGTATTAACTCATGCTCCGATCTTCTTAAATTATTATAATTAAGTTTCACAATTCAATTCAATTTAGTTGACTATATAATCTGTAGCTAATGTGATAGTGATGTGATATTTTAATCATTAACATATTATTAATCACATCACTATTATATTACTATCGTACGTGCCAGTAATTCTTCACGATTTTAGTTCAGTAAATTATTTGTGAAAACTTAATTACAGTAATTTAAAAGTTTGAATCAGAAACTGCTACAACTAAAAATTTGAGATTAAGTTTTTGAGGACAAAATTAATAATATAGTTTTTTTTTTAAGGTGTTATAGATAAAAGTTATATTAAAAAATGCTGAATGAAAATAGAGGAAAAGTGTTTATTTGTTCATTTTGCCAGAAAATGATTGAGAATAATATGATAGAGGTTTTCTCTGGATCTATTTCTTTTCTACCCAAGTAGATCAAATGTAGGCTGTCAGTCACCTTCCACCAAGGACTATAGTTGAATTGTTAGTTTTATATAAAAACTGGGTGAGAAAATGATAGTTTAACAATATTTTTAAAAATAACAACAGTATAATATAATATGAGAAATACTCTGGTACTTTTTTTTTTAATAAATAATAAAAATATTCTTCACCGTTGATCAACAAAGGATAAATAAATAATTTTACTTATTATCAGATTGACAGATAACTTTATAAAAAGGGTGCTTTCGTAATTAACACCACAAAATAAAAAAAAATATCAATTAAAATATCTTCTACTAATTTAGTCATTAATTTAAAAAATTTTAGAATTACAATTTAGGCATTAATATAAAAAGTTTAATTTAAAAAATTTTAGAATTACAATTTAGGCATTAATATAAAAAATTTAAATTAAAAAAATTTAGAATTGCAATTTAGACATTAATTTAAACAGTTTTAGAATGACAATTTAGACATTAATTTAAAGAATTTAATTTTAAAAAATTTAAAATTACAATTTAGATATTAATTTAAAAAGTTTAATTTAAAGAATTTTAGAATGACAATTTAGGCATTAATTTAAGGAGTTTAATTTAAAAAATTTTAAAATAACAATTTAAGCATTAATTTAAATAGTTTAATTTAAAGAATTTTAGAATTATAATTTACGCATTAATTTAAAGAGTTTAAATTAAAAAATTTTAGAATTATAATTTAGGCATTAATTTAAAAATTTTAGAATTACAATTTAGACATTAATTTAAAAAGTTTAATTTAAAGAGTTTTAGAATAACAATTTAGGCATTAATTTAAAGAGTTTAATTTAAAAAAATATAGAATTACAATTTAGGCATTAATTTAAAGAGTTTTAGAATTAAAATTTAGTCATTAATTTAAATATTTTAATTTAAAAAAAATTAAAATTAAAATTTAGGCATTAATTTAAAGAGATTTAGAATTACAATTTAGGCATTAATTTAAAAATTTTATAATTACAATTCGGGCATTAATTTAAAGAGTTTAATTTAAAGAGATTTAGAATTACAATTTGGCATAAATTTAAAAAGTTTAATTTAAAAAAATTTAGAATTACAATTTAGGCATTAATTTAAAGAGTTTAACTTAAAGAATTTTAAAATTACAATTTAGTCATTAATTTAAAGAGTTTAAATTAAAAAAATTTAGAATTACAATTTAGGCATTAATTTAAAGAGTTTTAGAATTATAATTTAGGTATTAATTTGAAAAGTTTAATCTAAGGAGTTTTAGAATGATAATTTAGTCATTAATTTAAAAAGTTTAATTTAAATAAATTTAGAATTATAATTTAGTTATTAATTTAAAAAGTTTTAGAATTATAATTTAATCATTAATTTAAAAATTTTAATTTAAAAAATTTAGAATTACAATTTAGGTATTAATTTAAAGAGTTTTAGAATTATAATTTAGGCATTAATTTAAAGAGGTTTAGAATTACAATTTAGGCATTAATTTAAAAGGTTTAATATGTTTTTTTTTAAAGTTTTTTTAATTTAAACATTAATTTTGTATTACAATTTTAAAAAATTTCAATGTGCTTAAATATTTGATTTAATAGAAATATATGGTATAATTCAAATTTATTTTAAGAATAGAATTGTACGGATCAAGTTAAATCAAATTTATATAGTAAAATTTAATTTTTTAAAATAATGAGATCATATATTTTAATTTAAAATAAAAATTTATAATAAAAATTAATAAATTCCTAAATTCTAATTTCTAAAAATAATTTTCTAAAATTAAAATTATTTACAATATATTAAATACAGATAATTAAAATATTACCATTTAAGACGATAACTAAATTGGAATATTTAAAATTTATAATTTTTTCAAAAATAAAAAATCTCACTAAATTCAAAATTTTAAAATTTATAATATTTACAAAAGTAAAAATTATCAAAATAGAGATAAAATTACTTAATTACTTTTGAATCAAAAGGCTAAAATAATCCTATTTTTCGATACCTGGTAACCGGTACCTCTTCAAAGTGACGTGCTATTGTAGATCACGACTTAAAAATAATCAAATCTGAGCCGTAGAACAGGTATGAATGGACGGTAATTTAAAAAAAAAGTATAGGAGTATGGCTCATATAATATATATAGAGTTCAGTTACTATATATATATGCTTAATTGTATAAGCACAAAGTAATTGATACTTATAAATTTTTTACCGTTAGATTTATTTCTCTACTAATTTCATTTTTTAGATTATTCTATTCCACCAACCACTTACTTAACCTAAGAGACTCGGTATCATCCTAACTACACATTTTTTCATCCAAAACCTAAAAATTTATAAGCTCCAATAATTTGATATTTTTAAAAACATAAAAACTCATTTCAATATATATATATATATATATATATATATATATATATATATATATATATATATATATATATAATTTAAAATATATTGTTGTAAAATATAATGAAGCATTTTCCAATAGATCTAAAGTCCCCATTACACTTTTTTTTTGCTTTTGTGTCCATTTAAATACAATTTCTATCAAACAAATTGGGATAATAAGAACTAAATATGTGATTCCATCAAATTTCATTATTTGCCTGCGAAAAATATTAATGTTCACAAATCAGTGAAGTTATTAATTTTAACATAATTTTTAACTTAATTTAAAAATCAAGCAAAAACATTTCTCTCCTCCCTCCATGTTTCTGCTGTAATTAATATAATAATAATAATCATTTTAGTGCTTTTCTTTTTCTTTTTATTTAATTTTATTTTTCCTTAAACTACGTGCCCTTCAACATGTATTTTTCCTTTCCTTATAATGCTTTGAAGTTGCTTTATGTGCACTCAATGTGATAATAATTAATGTGAAAGGACCTTAATTATCTACTGAGGTTTTAAATAAAATAATTTAATCACCTGAATACATTATCAATAATTACAAATTTGACAAGTTACCAATTAGATCTAAAATTCAAGAGAAAATTATACAAAACAAACTTAATTTATAATTTAAGTTTTGATTGATGTAGTTTTGACTTGTGTTATTTTTTCAGTTGTCATCAGAAATATAAATTATAATTTTCAGTTTAAATCAAAATAAAACAAATTGAGTTGATCTTGTAAAATATATTGTGAAAAAAAGTTTGAGAAATTGAAACAGACACTCTTGCATCATCTTCTCAATTTGTTGGCTTTTGGAGTTTAAGGAAGGGACAAGATTAAGTTTCTAGTGGTAGCCACCTCACCATTGTGTTGTCTCTCTCCCACTAAACCCACTTCCCTACTTATTCTCTCTCTCTCCCTCTCTCTCTCTCTCTCTCTCTCTCTCTCTACCAACTGCTTTTTCTCTCTCTCCCTCTCTTTGTAAATAAAAATTTAGTAAAAATTATTATGCAGTAAAGACATTAAATCAGTTGTTAAATGGTCCCACTTGAGAGACAAACAAAAATAAGCGATGTTATTCGTACATTCATTTTGAGGTATATGATATATATTTTATTCATCTAAGATAAAGTATATTTTACTGATCATTTCGAAGTGACCAGTAAAATTAATCTCATCTTGAAATAGATGGGATGTAAGATAAATACTCATTTCAAAATATACATTTACTATAAAAAATTTAGTATTTAAGAATATTTTTATTTATACCTAATGATACTTTAAAATATCTACATATAGTTTAGCGTCAGTAAATAAAGAATCGCCACGTATATAATGACGCTTATGTCAAGTATCGGTAAAATATATTATGACGTTTTAAAATGTTATTATTTTTTAAAATATTGACGTTTTAAAATATCTAAACAATTAAAAATAATAATAAAATTTATTATTTAATAAATTAATTTAATACAATAAAAAATTAATTTGATAATATTATTTAAAATATCAGTATGTACTATATTATAGGATTAAGGAGGCATTTTGCGTCCAAAAAGCTTCTTTTTTTTTTTAGTATTTAGCAATTTTTAACAAAATTTTTGTAAAATTCTTATAACAATATATTCTCTCACTCTCTCTCATAGCAAGTGATATATCACTCTCCCCTATTCTCCTCCCCCCCCTCTCTCTCTCTCTCTCTCTCTCTCTCTCTCTCTCTCTCTCTCTCTCTCTCTCTCTCTCTCTCTCTCTCTCATCTCTCTCTCTCATCTCTCTCTCTCTCTCTCTTCATATCTCTATCATTGTTTTTCATTCAAATCTCTCTCTCTCCTTTCTTTATTATTAGGTGATTATTTTTTCTTAATACCTCTCTAGATCTCTCTCTCTCTCTCTCTCTCTCACATACACAAACATGTTAAGCCCTTCACCTCACACCATGACCATTTCCAAATTGATCATCACCACCATCCTAACTCTCCTCCTCCTCCTCATCACCACCCCCACACCAACCACATCCGACGGCACGTCGACGGAGTGCCCGTACCCCTGCCTGCCACCGCCGACCTCCGTCGATGGCAACTACTACCCTCCACCGCCACCGCCATATACTCCGACCGCCTACGGTTACCCTCCTCCTCCTCCTCTGCCGCCGTACTCCTACTCCCCTCCCTCCAACTCTTACCCCGCGCCTCCGCCGCCCGACCCGATCCTCCCCTACTACCCTTTCTACTACAAGCACCCGCTCGTTCCTTCGGCGGCCACCGCCGTTGCGTCCACAACTGTTACCTGCATGGGTGCAATTTTGCTAGCCATTTTTGTAGCATTTGTTCTATGGTAACTCATATATATATATATAGAATTAGACTAGAATACTATCGATAGTACCAAGTCATTGGTGTTATCAAATTTTTAGCCGTTGAATGAAAAAATATGCGGTTGGGATTATAGTGGTCCCCTAGGATTTACTAGGTGGTTGGTTGAATAGTAAAAATCTTAGGGGACTACTATAATCCCAATCGCATATCTTTTCATCTAACGGTTGAAAACCAATTGTTTGGAACTATCGACAGTATTCTAGCCGGACTATATATATATATATATATATATATATATATATATATATATATATATATATATATATATATATATTATATGTGGTATGTAATATTTATTTCTTTTAGATTTGCCATATATATATATATATACATATACACTTTGTGAACTGGTAAATTAAAGGTGAGTTGCTCCAGAAGTATATATATAGTATATTAATTCACCTTAATTATAACACGTACAATTAATGTTCATGTTTGCAATTAGCTAGCCTCCTAAATTTTGCTTTCTTTTTTGTATTTTTGTCGCATTAATTTTAGTTCGTCTTAGTTAATTATATATACACCGATCATTACCAAATGCAGTTCAGTTTACATAAAAAAAACGCACTAATAAATTTATCTAAATAATTTTTTACATGTTTTGGATCACAATGTGGTTTTTCTATGTATAATTTAATGTTTTTTTTTTGGAGTTGGGTTGGAAGTCAAAATCACAGACATTAAATCACAATCAGGATTGGTGCGACTTCAAATCGTGTGGTCCTTTCATTTGTTTATCAATTTAAAAATGGATGGCCATGAATTAGGATTGAAAGGAACCCACAATAATTAATTAACACCCCTCATATGATTGTGGCCACGTTTAGATCTTCTCCTTTTTTTGAATCTATTGCCTATAATTAAACTTATTAGGATAATAAACTTTAAATTTAGATCTCAATGCACAGTAAATCTAAGATCTCAGAATGTTTTATCGCACATGTGAATCATTACAATGTTATTAATGAACCACACTTTTATAGAAGCTCCAGCTGGGATGAATAAACTGCGTTTGATGCGCGTAATAATTTATTGAATTGGTACATTTTAATACAACATATTCTTGGTGTCTATCATACATAAGAATGCCAAGAAATGAAGGACTATACATATAACTATTGCTACTCAATCTTGTTGTTCTCTCTCAAAAGGAAAAGAAAAGAAAAGAAAAGAAAAGAGAAAATTGTCTAACAATATTTTCCGCTTTCTCGAATATCGAAGCGGGAGATCATGATCATCGCCGTTGGAAGTTGAGGACCTTGATGGAAAAGCCGAATAAAAAGGCGAAGAGGGCCGCGAAACCGACAACGGCGACGGCAACTTCGCCCAGAAAGTCGTGATGGAACCCGAAGTAGTCTTTCAGAAACTGGGACACATTTATATCGTCGGGCTTTTCGGGGTGTATGTCGCCGAACTGGGACGTGACTAATCCGTACAGTGTCCACGATACGGGGCACGCCCACGAGTACCACCTCCACCACACTGGCATCCTCTGCAAAATAAATGGAAAAACTGAAAATCAGAACTTAACTCGTAGAACTAATCAATTTAGTCTTGTTTTTCATAAAACAAGTACTAGTTGAATATATGTAGGGGTGGCAGCTCAGGTTTGCTTAGTCGTGTTCATGTTCGACAGACGTGTCGATTTGAAGAAATGGATCCTAAATGTCCAAAACAATAACTTGTTTCTTAATCATGTCATGTCGAGTTCTTTTCGTGTTTCACAGGTTCCTGCTATGTTGATTTTGAGTCTCTTAATAAATCATGTGACATATTTGTTTATATCGAGGTCGTGTTCTTGTACTGTGTTTGAAATTGTCGTCGGTAGTTGCATGAAAGAATACATGCAAGGATAGTGCGAGAATTTTGAAATATTGCAATTTGGATGTTGATCTCACATAGTTTGAACTAGATCACTTTCACCGATCCTTATATGATTCATAATTAAGGGGAGTAAAAAGGCCATTTAAAATGACAGCAGTTAGAAATATTGGGAATCAATTCGCGATAATTTGAAAGTTCATAAAATTTTCCATATAAATTTAACCAAAAAATGGACATAAATTAGATCAAGAAACTTACAGGCCTGGGGATAATAAACCCGGAGAACAAATTCCAGATGCCGTAGAACGCAGAGGAAACGATGGAGGCAATGTTGTAATTTGGAGTAACTCCGACGCAGAGCATCCCATAGAATGTGAAGTAGAGGAGTGTGAAGTACATGAAGAATATGTACCAGCAGAACTTTGCCGCGGTCCATTGAAAGTCGATCATGGCGTACACGATAACTCCGTATATCAGCGATTGGACTAGGACATATGGTAGTTCGATTGCAACCTGCGAGTATTTAGCTTATATCAATCCTCTTGTTCTGCTGCACAAGTGTTCAGATCAGCACTGATGGGCTTTTAATTCTACCAACTACTTCTGGCTGTAGCTAGAAGCAGAAGCTCCAGATTGAAACTTCTGGCCTCAATCGAAATACTTGGATTCTGCTTCTTGACTAGAGCAGATGTTTGAAGAAGCCCTAATGGAAATTTGTTTCCATTATAATTTTTCTTAGAGCCTCTAGCTGCAGCTAGAAGCAGAAGCTACGTACCGAGCTCCTGCTTTTGATGGCTAGAAGACTGGAAGCTCATTTTTGACTTCTTAAAACAACATCTAGTTCGTAATAGTCTTATTGTGCGGGAAGTTTAATTTGTGCCGCTTTCCTCTTTTATTCTATTGTTCTCTTCTTTCATTATAGTAATGAATTGCGAGCAACTTCTCACAAAAGAAGTGCTTATTATTATGAACGCTAAAAAAAATTACCTGTCCAAATGCATAAGGGAATGCCGAATACATTCCTGCGGCGCTTTCTCGGTAGAAGACCGTTCTTTCGATGGCAACGACGGGTTGAACCGAAGATGAGTATGAGATTCCCATGAAGAGAACAGCAGCATACATTGATCCCATGGCGTTGAATAGATCCTGTTGTGTACTCCTGCATCAATTTTTTTGTCGCTTGATAAATGTTTTGAATCTAAAACAGGTATAATACAATGAAATTGCGTATATAGAGTTGAACTAGGCTAATCGAGAGTATTGCTTTTCACATCGCAATTCACAGATGCATCAATAAAATCAAGAATCTTGACACATACCGTGAATAATCAAATCATAGCAAGTACATCCATGATGTGCAATTGACACGGCAGATAAAAAATCAAATACTGTTGAGCCTAAGCTCAACTCTATATAAATATATTCCCGACAAATTTGTAAGATATATGACATCCAAAAACATAAAAACGGGTCAAGGAAAATAGTTACCTTTTGTTTCCAAGGCGCCAAAATATTGTGCCGAACACGAAGGCAACAATGAGAGAGAAGAAGAACCTCAAGACAGTGTACGGAGGGTTCCTCCAATACGATAAGTGTTGTTTCCAAAGGCAAGCCATGCATTGAGAGAAAAAGGATTGAGAATACCGAGTCGGGAAATATAGATCACTCGTCTCAGGAGGGGGTGTACTTAATGAATTAATCAATGCTTTGTTTCTCCTGCAAAACAACACCGAATGAATAACTCGTTGCAAATTTAAGTTTACTCGGGGTTCAAGTGAGAAAAAAAGGGTTAGCAATTCACTTACTGATACAGTTCTGAGTTCTTATATGTTTCACTGAAGTTGACACCCAATATCTCTTCTTGTGCCAATGTGGTCACTTCCAACATCCATGTTGCAGGATTGTACCCTGGTTTGATCTTACTAACCCCTCGAATTCCCTAAATTTAAAAAAGAAGACCACATTTAGTCTCACGAATAAAATTTCAGAAAAATGGAAGAATATAAAGTGTAGCTTTTTTTATTGCCTCACCTCAAAATAATTGATAAGATGAACAGAATGGTGTCCTAGTGGGCCCACATATATCTCCTCTCCACCTCTCTTCATTAGAAAGAGCTGCAATTGTGCCACAAATAAAAACAATGAACATCACACAAACTGATAAAGAGTTATAGAAGTATTTTTCGAATGTTTACCTTGATTTTTTGCATATATATACACCCTACAAATATGTAACATTGCACAATTTCCCTTGCAAAGCTGGCATGTGCGCTCATGCCCCTGCCGGAGGTATCAATGCAGAAACAGTTTCTACATGTATACACGGCAGGGGAAGGAAAGCAAATAAATATGGTTTTCAAAGGCATGCATGTAGATACCAACTTTGCAGGTATATTTGTGCAATCTCAGTTATACGCAGTGGCTAGAATGAAAATGCCGTCATGTTTTACTTGTCTTAATCAGAAAGACTTTAGGATTGCTAAATCACAGACAAGATAAATAAATATGAAAAGTAACATAAACACCTTAAATATCCCTCTTTTTTTTTTATTTTTATTTCACATTCATCTAAGGGAACTCAAAATTAGTAGTTCGATTGAAATTAACAAAAAAAAAAAAAAAAAATCCTTACCTCATCAAAAGCTTCAAAAATATCAATACTAGGCTGGTGAATTGTGCAAACGACAGTTCTACCAGTGTCGACGGTGTTTCTCACAGTCCTCATAACTATGGCTGCGGCCCTCGCATCGAGACCAGAAGTGGGCTCATCCATGAATATGATCGAAGGGTTGGCCACAAGCTCCACAGCAATCGTAAGCCGCTTTCTTTGCTCCGTTGATAAGCCATTCACACCAGGTAATCCAACAAGTGCTTCTCTCACTGGATTAAGCTCTACTAGTTCCATCACCTCTTCAATGAACATCTGCAAAAGAATAAACTCATTTTTTGAGTACAAATCCAAATTAATAGCTCCTTTTGTTTCAGCAATAACAGGTAGATAACTCCATAGTTGTTTTGGTCGAAATGGGTTGTTATGGAATAACTTAGGAACAACTATTCCATCTCACAACCGGAAAAACGTTGTCCCATACTTTATCCCTATTTATCGTCATAATCATTATAGTTGTCTTGCAATTACAATTATTCCTCTAAAGTCGAATCAAACATAGCGTTGACTTTAGTGCCTCAATGAATTAACCATCTACCAATCGAGAACAAACCTTTCTGGTCTCGGAATCGACTTCAGGAGGTAGTCTGAGCCACGCGGAGTAGATGAGCGATTCATAGACCGTCACATTAGGAGAGTGGATATCATTTTGTTCACAGTAACCGGAAACACGAGCGAAGGTTTCTTGCTTTTTGGGATAGCCAGAAATGGTGATGTTTCCTTCTATGTACCCTCCGGTTTTCCTCCCGGCTAAGACATCCATAAGTGTAGTTTTTCCAGCTCCACTTACACCCATGAGAGCAGTAAGAACACCCGGCCTGAAAGACCCACTAACTCCTTTGAGGAGCAGTAGCCTGTCCTCTTGAACTCCTTGTGCTTTCATTTCCTGATGTACAAAAATCTTGTGAGAAAACCCGATTTGGGCCATAAATCTAGGGCAAAATGTAAGGATAGTTCCTATACTTTCACAATTTTCATGCTTAGTTCCTGAACTTTCTGACATTTAAAATGGAAATTTTGAGGGAGTAAGAAGCATAATTGTGAAAAAAACGAGTACTATACATGTCTCTTTGCTGTTAAATCTACGTAGAATTGTATAGATAATGTAAACTATCAAGAGAAAGTACCGGTGGCATGTCGACGGAGTATCTTATATCATCAAAAGCAACTGCAAGCGGCGCAAATGGAAGAACCATTCCTCTCTTATTCTCATTAGAATCCTCAGCTGTCGTCCTTGATGAAGTACTATTCCTAGCGTTTCCTAAGTTATACAATTGTCGAAAAAAGATGAGAACCTTTAATTGTAAATATGTGTAAAATTGAAGCTATATATATAGAATTATAGACGGAATAGACTTACCTCTAGATGAAGAGACACTATTAGAGGCTTGCCCTACGGTTCGCATCTCCAGCACCTCCCCAGTAATATTTGTATGCTTCTCCTTAATTGCTTCTTCAGTTAGAATAGGCTGAGCTTTCCCTAATGCTGAGTGAGTGCATCAAAAGAAAATTTTCAGAACCAAATTTAATAAAATCCATGGAAAATTCTGAAAACAGAATCGAAAATCATCGACACTTACGTTTTAGATAGGACAGTGCCACCGTGAAGAGGCCGTTGAAGAAGAGAACGAAACCGACTAATGCACCGACACCAATCCAATACCAATTTGCTTCTGTAAACATTCCGCGGAATTTCAAGACTGCTATGCCAAGTGGCTCACCTGTTGTGGGATCAATCTGAAAATAAATAATAAAAATATATATATATATATATATATATATATATATATATATATATAATATTAGAGACTAAAGGGAAAAAAGAGTCTCTCTCTCTCTCTCTCTCTCTCTCTCTCTCTCTCTCTCTCTCTCTCTCTCTAATTCAAGTTAGATTCTCTTACATGTCTCCATTTGTCTCCTAGGAACTCGTTCACTGAAATTGCGTTCTGTGCATACATGAGGGGCGAGATCCAGTAACCCCAGATCCACCAATTCCTAATCTTATCTGTCAATATATTCGTACATAAAACCATTAAGTACATGCACTTAAAGTGGCAAAAATTACCGATGTACAAATATTAAATCTTACCATGTGATAAGATGAATCCACCGAGAACAAGCATCACCAGAAGTGCAAAGGATGCAATTGTATTCGCAATAACCATGATCCTGCCTACTGCTGCGACCAATCTAAAGAGCCCAGCAGCCATTTGATTCACAAATAGAAGCAGCAGATACTGCTTAAATAGCCTGTGCAATAACAACAAAATCACTTAAAATTAGTAGAAGAAACACAGAATTTACCGACACACCTGAATTATTTCAAACTTTTTAGTATAGATGAAATCAGTTTTTGTTTTTTGGTCGATCAAACTAACCTTCCTACGTTTGGATCAAAACCAATTACATAGTAATTCAAGAACACCGTGACCGCCACCTCGATCATGGAAACAGGAAACTTAAGGATCCATGTTGGTATAGCATACGCCCATGCGGGGAAGAAGAGGTAGTCCCGTTGCTTGAAGAAGACAGGGAGCTTAATGGTGGTCAAGGCGAGCTCAGAGAAGCCATTGAAGTTGTGGACTATAATAGAGAAGAAGAGAGCACCCATGAAAACCACCCCATCATTCACATTCCTATGGTGCATGCGGGTTCGTAAGAAGAGTGTCATTAGAATGATTGTCAACAAAGTGAGCTGCAGTCGAAGAATTACCAAGTTTTATTAGTGGCGCATAATTTATTATAACATGGATTGAAACAAAGGGTACTTGTAATACTAAAATTGCCAACCTGAAAAGCCCTGAATATGTACACAAATGAATTTCTCTTCATTAGTAAGAACTCCCTAGCTGCGCAAGCTTTTAGCAGCTCCTTCTTGCTAAGGCCATACTTTGATGTAGTGAGAGAAGCTGGGTGGCTCTTGCTCTTATCAAATGGGACCGAAAGCTCTCTCCCAAGCTTCTCACCGACATGGAACAACTGGAACGCCTCTGAGAACACCCTCACGGGAACGTATCGGTACGGCTCGGGATGGCGCGTCCAATACTGATGCTGATCTTTCCTTGAAGTCACCTATTATTTACAAAAGAAAAAAGGGGGTGGGGGATTATATATTTGTTGTCGCCGTTCAATTTAGGAATAGTTTTTAGGGCCATTTGGCTAAGCTGGATCTTCTACAGAAATGATATTTGAGTAGAGTTATTTGAAAATATCAATAATGATTGTTTTTTTTTGTTTATCAAATTCTCCTAAAAAATGCTAGTGACTTTCTGTTTCAAGCCTAGAAGATTATTTTAGCTTCTGCAACAGCACATACTCTGGACTTTTAATTAGCCAAACACTCGGTTTATGAAAAACTCTGCTTTTCTGAACTAGAAGAGCTCCTCAAGAAGCGAGGCCTCAAAAAAGCAGATACAGAATACAAGAAAGCAACCATCTACTAGTTAACTTACTTCTTGTAAGAAGTCAGCGACGCCCTTCCTCTCAGGGCACCTGAACCCCATGGACTCAAAGAACTCGAGCACGTGCTCACGCGGGCCTTGGTACACAACTTGCCCATCTGAGAGGAGGATTATGTCGTCGAAAAGGTCGTAAGTCTCTGGAGCAGGCTGAAGCAAGGAAATTACAGTCGTGCCACCAAGAATGTGGGTCGTTTGCTTGAGAGATTTTACTATCTGGAATGTTGTGGAGCTGTCAAGACCGGTGGATATCTCATCCATGAACATAGCTCTCGCTGGTCCGACAATCATCTCGCCTGTAAAATACATTTTTGGACAGAAAAACAGCAATAAAGATCAGTATATAGGTGTAGTACATGTTAATATAAAAGATCAGAATAATGAAGAAAACAAATTACCAGTCGTGACACGCTTTCTTTGTCCTCCAGAGATTCCTCTCAACATTTCATTTCCTACTATGGTATCGGCACATATATCTAAACCTAAAATCTGCATAATTTAATACAGGAAAATAGGCATAAACATGAGGCTTAAGTTGTGTAATTTAACGATATCTTTCAATAACCACATAAAACTTCTTCATGAGATGCAATACCTTGAGCACATAATCAGTAATTATGCTTGTTTCCTGTCCTCCCATTGAAGCCGCCTGCAATTTAATCAATTTGCATAAGAACAATCTCTTCCATAAGAACAAAAATGAAACTTCTAATTGAATTAATTCATTCAAGCATATAGATATCTAAGAGAGAGAAACTTTAAAAGTGCAAAAAACTCTTGAAAGAACTCTGAAGCTCACCTTCATGTAGACGTCGAGGTCAGGGTTGGGCTTGATATTTGCAGCCTTCTCCCTTCTAGATAGCTCAGTTAACATATCTATACATTAAGATCAAAATTTTAATATTTGATCAAAGTAAACCTAAAACATATGCTAACTATGCCAATGAAATTGAAGAAGCTATACTTACCATATCGGGTACCGACTCCCTGGCACCGAGCGGAGAAAGCGAGGGTTTCTCGCACCGTCATCTCCGCGATGTGCAAATCATGCTGACTTATATAGGCTGCTGTTCTCTGAGGCACAAACTCAGTCATCTCATGGCCATTGTAAGTCACTCTACCCGAGACCTGTTTATTATTTTTTGATTATAAAAGAAGATTCTCTGTGAGTTTTAACTCAAACCAAGATGTTGATCAGAAAGAAATTGAAGAGATTTTCAATAAACCCAAATTCTCGACCTTTAAATCCGAGCTCAGCTTTCCGGCCAGAGCCAAAAGCAGCGTGGTCTTCCCTGAGCCCGGAGGGCCCAAGAGCAAAGTCATCCTGAAATTCATATTTTTTATACATTTTTTTCAGTGGAAACAACAAAAAGAATTAGCTTGATCCCAAGATGAATTGTTTCTTTGTATACCTCCTTGGTTTGATGATTCCGCTAACGTCGTGAAGAATGTTTAGCGGCCTCTTCTTGTTCGGAACTACATGTAGAATATTGGCTACGGCCTAAAATCGTAAAAACCAAGATGAAGCGAACACGACCAACTCAATAGAAAAAGGAACTACTTGCGCATTAACAAAAATGGTCCTTTTTTGGTTCCTGTAAGAAAAGTACCTCAACAGCATTGAGTGTTGAATTGAGGAACGAGGGGAGACCTCTGTTTCCCACGTAAGCGAGCGCCTCGATGTCGAGGTGCTCATATCGCACCTCGATGGTCGGGAAATCGAGTCCGACTCTGAAGATTCATACAGGAATTTCATCAAATATATGTTGGGCATCGTCAAAACATAATTGTGACAAGATAAAACCTTATTGCGCAGTTTCAATTTGCTACTCAAACAAGAGGATTCATAGTTGAACATAATCCAAATCTAAGTAAAACCAGCCAACGGATCAAAACAATATGAAAAAGTTGTAGAACTCCTCACCGATCGATCCGATCCTTGAGCTTCAACAGGAACCTCTCGTTATCCTCCTCCGCGACCCGAACAAGCCTCTCGAGCAACTTCTTCTTCTCCTGGAACCCCAAGTTATCGATGTCGATCTCCTTCCGGATCCCCTCATCCAAAAAGATCCCCTTGCGCACCCGGCTGTAGGTCGGCAGCTTCTCGAGCGCCGCCCACTTGAGGGCCTCCTCGTCGTCCTCGTCGCGCGACGACATCGAGAAGATGTCGTCCCCCCGCCGGAAGATCGAGGAGCTGTTCATCCGCAAGCTCGCAATCCCATACGCCTCCGTGCCCGACTCCATATCGAACGAGATTCCTTTACTGCTTCAATCCAAAGGAGATCAAATTTACCACCAAAAAAATTGTTGTTTTTTTTTCCTCTCTTTTTTTTTTTGAGATTTTGATGCCCTGGGGATTGAATTGAAGAGGATCCTCTTCTCTTTACTCTCTCAAAGCCGAGAAAGAGATCAAATTCATAGGAGATCGACGAAACTGCAGCAAAAAAATTGGTTTTTTTCCTCTCTCTCCACTCTTCAAAATCATACAAAACCGATGGGATGAACACGAAAAAGAATGAATTTTTGAGAGATTATGAGGGCTTTAGCGATTGAATTGAGAGGGTTTCTTCGTTCTCCTCTCTCTCTCAAGGGGTTGAGAATGAGCGCTACTACTACTACAAATGAGAAATGAGAGGGAATATCGAAATGAGAAGTATTTAAAGAGGAAGAGATAAGAGTCCGTAGAAGTTGGATTTTTTTTGGGTGGTCTACAGTTTGAATACAAGTCGCGAGGCCAACGGTCAAAAATAGACCACTAAGCAATGTTGACTTTCTAGTCTCTATTTATTTATTTATTTATTTATTTATTTATTGACTATTGTTTAGAAAAACATGCGAGTCTAGTTTGGGAGTGAAATGTATGAATAATCCTTTTACTTTTATGATATTTTAATTTGCTCTTTGTTCTTTTTATATACATCCCCTTCCTTTCAGAATATTGAAAGTAAAATATATATATATTTTTTTAGAATATAAAATAATTGAGTTTTAAATTTGAGATTTTGAATACTAACTATCAAATTTTTGGCCAACTGTGCTCACATAGTTAGTAAATAAAAAATAAAAAAATTAAATTTTTATGTTGAATTTGTGTAAGACACGTATGGTGCTACTTAACTTTACTTTTTAGGAATCTTGATATGCTGATTTTTACTTTTATTTAATTTATTATGTGAAATATAAATTTTGTACAGAAATTTATAAAAAATTAACTAATTATTGATAAAATATGAAGACCAGCCGGAACATGATTGATAATAGATGAATGGTATTTACTATTAATTTTAGTTTTTAGATTTATAATAATTTTATCACCAAATAATAAATCCATGACAGGAAGATATTTGTGACATACCAGTGTATCTCAAAAATTGTAGGGACCAAATTGCAATATCTGTATAGTTCAGGGAAAAGTTAGATGGCTGTGAGAGCATGGCAAATTTTGTGAGACTGACATGTGGGACCAACTTCTAGAAGCCATAGGAGAGTTTTTTTTTTTTTTTTTTTTTTTTTTTTTTTTTTTTTTTTTTCTTTTGTATATAGCTCCTTAATTTATTTTTTTTTTAAATAGTACTATAAAATTTAAATTTACAAGAATGATATTATATCTGCCACGCGTGCGACACGTGGGCAGGTGACCAGGGTGGAGAATAAGTTGAACACGATCAATTTAAAAATAATAAACCATTCACCGTATTTAACACGGTGGATAATTTATCGTGGTTTTTATATTTATATTCACTTTTTTTATATTTTTTTGCTAAAATTTTATTTTTATTTATTTAATCTTATTTAATTTTAATGTTATTATATATTTTATTATATTATTCTATTTTAATTAAAAAAATATTATTATATTATTAAAATATAAATTAAAAATATTCTAAAATATTTTAATAAATAAAATATTTAACTTAAACAAAGTATTTAATATTTAGATAAAATAATTTAAATAAAATAAATCTGATAAATAGTTTATACTAAACACAAAAAATTGATTACCGTGTTCAACTAACAAACTAACACGATACGACGCGACGCACACTCCAGTCGGCCGCGTGGCGCTCACGTGGCGCATGAGTGACAGACATAGAATTATTTTTATAAATTTAAATTTTGAAATTTTTTCTACTTCTTTGATTGGATGATACATTTTTGTAAAGTTAAATTTATATAATTCTTTTTTATTTGGGCATTATTGAAAGTTCTACTCATTTTTGTGAAACTTCTGAGAAGTATTACTCAAATTATGTTATCCAAACAAAAATTATAATAGTTTTTATTAATTAAATTCTTCTGAATTTTAAATATTTTATTAATTTTTTTTAAAAAAAGAAAAATAGTAAAATATTTTTTTTATTTTTATTTAAAAATAAAATATAAAATAATTGGACTTTAAATTTAAATTAATTCTAGAAGCATATTAGGACACTATTTAAAGAGTTCTTGTTTTAGTTATTTCTCCAATAGAAAAGGTACACATTAACAACAGTATTTTAAACACGAGCTATAAATAATAAAAACATATTTAGTCACATTAAAAATTATATAATTTATTTAAATTATATATTATATTGAGTTGACTATCTAGTCGACTTTTAAAATTTAATTTTACTATTCAATTTTTTTAATTTTTTTAATTTGAATTAGCTTAAACAGGATCATTTATTTTTTATAAATTTAATTAATATATTTCATGCAACTTTCATAACTTAAAATGTACCTAAATAAAATATGATTGGCGAACTCTCAAATCAAATAATTTAAAAAGTTGGATAGTAAAATCTAAAATTTAAAAGATTCGATAGCTAGCTGATTTAAAATAATCTACAGACGAGTTCTATACGGTTTTATCTAAAACATAATAAGATGACCCCACAATAAAATAAAAAAATTATCACTTTTAAACTTTTGACTTCTGACGCTGTTAATTTTATATAAAATATCTGTTAAATTTTATGTATATATATATATATATATATATATATATATATATATATATATAGAAACAGACCCCGTAATCTTATTAAAAACATGGGTATTTTTTAAAAATAATATTCAAAAATTTTGTATTTTTAAAAATAATCCTATAAAATTTGTAATTATAAAAATAATTCTATGGGTGCCACGTGTGCGCGCCACGTCAGCGGGGAAGATGACTCGGATTGAGTTGAGCACGCACTTTGAACATGCGTGTTTAGACGAGGCACGCGTCCCACTTCGCATCGAATTTTTATCAAATTTATCTTAATTTTATTATCAAATTTTATTATCTTAAACTAAATTTATCTTTTAAAATCTTAATCTTATTATCAAATTTTTTAATTTTTATGATTTAAGTCAGTTAAATACACTTTATATATTTTTCTAAAAATTATAATAAATTTATTAAAATAAATAATTATTTTAAATTTTAAAGTTAAAAGGTTGTCCACGCATGTTGAGAATGCGTGTTTAAACACGCATGTTGAGCATGTTGAGACTGCCTGTTTAGACACGCATGTTGAGACTGCGTGTTTAACTAATTCTACCTCGCTGCCATGGCGCGCACACGTAGCGCCCAGTTGGCAGGTATAGGATCATTTTTACAAATATAAATTTTATAGAATTATTTTTAAAAATATAAATTTTTAGATGATCATTTTCTAACCAAATTCTAAAAACATACATTTTAGTCGTATCTTGTAACCTGGAGGTCAAAAGTTTTATAAGAAAAGGTGAAAAAAAAATTCATGCAAATTAAGAAAAAGAAAAAGAAAAAGAAAAGAAAAGAAAAATTCCACAAAAAATTTCTGATGATAACATAAAGGTCAAGGTAAAAGGTCAAGGTAAACGATATTATTGGTGTATATATATACAGTAAAAGGTCAAGGTAAACGATATTATTGGTGGATATATATATATTTGAATAGAATATATATAACGTACGTAATAAATTTAACAAATGTACACTGTGTTCCTCATTAATGATAATAATGGAGACGTAGCTTCTTCGAACGCCACTAAAATGTTGAACATCTAGAAGAAGGGGTTTTATTATTTTGTATATAAATTTATTTATGTATTTATTTATTTTTTTTACTCACAAGTCACAAGTCCCTATGCCCCACGTTTTATTTCTTTTTGGTGTTCTTTTTGCTTCGATCTTCTCCCAGAGGTTTATTAAGTAAGGATTCGGAACGAATTTTTAAAATTTGAATCGAACCGAATTCGATTATCAAATCTGAATTCGAATTTGAATTTGATGAATTTTTAAAATTTATATTCAAATTTGAACTCAATCAAAAATTTAAAATTCAAATCCGAATCCAAATTCAAAAATTCAAATCCAAAATAATTTTTTTTTTACAATATTTTAAAATATATTATATTAAATTTAAATTTTTAAAATATAAATTTAAATATAATATTAAATATTTATATACATATATATTATATAACGTAAAATCAATTCTAGTTCGGATCGGATTCGGATTCGAGTCAGGTACAATCAAAATTCATATCCAAATCCAAATCCGTCGGGTTTTTATTTTTTATATCCATATTCGAATTCATATCCGTTTAACATCGAATAAATCCATCCCGTTCGGATTCGGATTCAGATTCAGATTCGAATTCGGATAAAATTTTAGATATCCGTACCCATTGACATCCCTAGTATTAAGTTAGGTTTTGTAAGAGTAGTGTTCAAACCAAAAAGATCGTCACGTGGTATTAAAGTCGATATAGTCAAGACATCAATCAATATAGTCAATCAATATGAATCAGCCAAGTGAGTAGCGTCTTGAAACTAAGCGGGTGTTAGACAAAAAAAAAAAAAAAAAAAAAAAAAAAAAAAGACCATTTCTCAAAAAAAAAAAAAAAAAGAAAAAAAAAAAAAAAGTGCTGAAATCATGATGCGTAGAGTCCGCAAGTGATGCAATTCTTGTCCAAACGTGTTTTATTATTAGACGCACCTAAAAAAATACGCTATTATCTAAAATGGTGAGTAATTTTAGAATAGAATATGATCGATTGATGCACGGAGTCTCAAAAGAAGTCTGCATTAGTATAAAGGTGAATTTTTTTTTCAGGAGAAAGGTCTTATAATCTTATAATTAAGCCAAAGGCCATTGCTATTTTTTTTCCTTTTAATTTTTGTATTTATAATTTTTCTAAATTAGATTTACACTATTTTTTATAATTTTTCTAGCGTAAACTTTCTACTTTCTTAGGAGTAATTCTAATCATTCTAATTGGTCCCCAAATTCTATAACTAGTTCCTTTCCAAGTAATATAAGTCGATTCGGCTCTTTAGGCACAGTCTATTTTCTGAAGCTTGTCGAGTTCTTGTTTGAGAATCGATTCGACTTCTAGGCTGATCATGTCGTTTGAGCTCGAATTCGTGTTTGATGGAAAAGGAGCATATCCTTTCTCAACCCAATTGCTTGATCCGAAGCGCACTTCAGAGAATCAGTTTCGCAGCCAATTTACGACTGGACGCAGTTAGCGATCAACCTTCGGCTTTGCCAAAACAATCTTTTGGCACTTCGCAACCGAGCTACGACCAGACACAGTAAGCGGTCAACCTTCGGTTCGCCCCAAACAAGGAGAAATATTAGATTTGTATTTACAATGAGTAATTTTTTTTTTGGAAAGATTCAGAATGTAACGTACAGTTTCTGAGCAAAACTAATATTTTTATTCTCATTATAATGGCTTTGTAGATACCAGCGCAATCATGTCAAAAGGATCAATTTTTTTCCCTTCCTTCAGCAACTGAAGCTCCAAACTTCTTTGGTTGGTTTTGCTAACACTCTACCAGAGACGACTATGGACAAGCGCAGAAGAAGCTGCTCGCAGCGCGCGCGCGCACACACACACACACGAGTAATATAAATATGATCCTTCTCTTGTATATGCGGATTAAAGTCTTAAGTAGAGGGTGCAGCATAAGTTGGGTTGGATTGAAGCCCCAATTCGAGGCATTATCCTCTGTATTAAAAAACTCCAATCAACAAATCAATTGAACCAAGCCAATTGTACATGTCTTAGGTTGGGTTAAGTTTGGGTTGGCTTAAATTTGGGTTCACATGATCAGTAAATGGAATGTTGATTCTTATATTCTTTTCTCTCTAGTGTGTCAAATTGGTTCACATTGGATTAAGTTTAGGTTAGGATCAATTTGGCTTAATCTAACTTAGCACATTAATCAATTCGGATGTGACAGGTTTAGGTTGAACCCAGTCCTAGTATTGTTAGATCAGGCTATTTGGATTGACGAATCCCTAGATCCAATGTAACTCAACAACAATGGTATTTGAGCTGAAGTGTAGTTATTTTTTCGTTGTTTGTTTTGATATAATTCATACAGTCTGAAAGTTAAATGTAATTACTTTTTCTATTTATTTTGGTTTAACTTGATGTTGGTGTAATGAGTTTTTTGAGTTTTATTATTTGTTTTGATGTAAGTGGATCACGTTATTCCCTAAATATAATAATAAATTTATACCCACAAAATTTAACATATTAAATAATTAAATTATTTGTTATTATTTAAAGATAATCCTAACCCAATACAGGCCTGATTTGGGCTAAACTCGGCCCGATCATCTTTAAAATTGTAACTCTACCACCATCACTTTTATAATAATAAACTAGTAATTAACCCTTTTTTTATATAAGGCTAAATTACAAAAGAAAAAAAAAAAGTAAATATTTGTTTTTTTTTTTTGACTTTTAAAAATTTATATTTTACTGACTCAAAAATTCACGTTGATGCATTTAGATACTATTCCGTCCATTTCTTATATTTTATACTAAAAATATTCTAAAAATAAAATAAATATATTAAAAAATTATTAATTTTTTAATACAATAAGTAACAGTAATTTCGTTATTTCGTCGTCTCTATTAATGACATAACCCTTTGAAAATATTTTTAAAATTTTTTAAAAAATAAAATATAAGAATTTGAAAGTCAGAGAAAAAAATAAAAAAATAAATATTTACAAGAAAAATTCTGTATTTTAGCCTTTTTCTAATTTATATTTTGAGGCTTTACATTCAATTGGACGATTCATCTGCATTGGTTTAATTCGCTAGTTTCTTTAATTTTTCTACTTTAGTAAAGAAAAGAGAGGAAAAAAAAAAGGAAAAATTTTTGAACTATTTCCAATTTTGTTTGATTTAAATCATATTCAATAATATTGATCGTCGGTTTAGAAATTCTATTATCGAAAATAAATAAATAGCTATGAAACACATTTGCTATTAATAATATTCTAGTTCATATATATATATATGAGTTGTGCTGGAATGCTATTAATAGCACCAGCCCAACTTTACCACCTATTTTGTAGTCTTTGGATCGCATTGAGATTCGTGCAAGCCATTTAATTAAAAAAAAAAAAGCTTTTTATTTTTTACTTTTTCTTTTTACTTTTTCTTTTTACTTTTTTTCATTAAAGAGTCTCCACGAATCTCAATGCGATCAAAGGACTATAAAATGGGTGGTAAAATTGGACTGGTGCTATTAATAGCATTCCAGCCCAACTCATTCATATATATATATATATATATATATATATATATATATATATATATAGAGAGAGAGAGAGAGAGAGAGAGAGAGAGAGAGAGAGAGAAATCATACAAGACATATTTCCTTCTCAATAATTGTAGAAATGCCAGAGTTTGGCCAGAAACAATTTCGCATCATTGCAAACTGCAGACCTGCAGTACAGCAGTAAGCCCCCACCATCCCCCCTGTTCTTTCAGCTGGATCCAATGAAAAATATAGCCGCTACATGTAACTGAGGATGTATCCAAAATTATTTCAACATATTTATACATGGGTGCGTTTGGAATGGGATTAAGCTGGAATTGGCTACACCGGGGATAAGTGTAAAATACGGAACTAGAGCTTAAATTTGGGATGGTTCCAGGGATAAGAAAATTTGTGTTTAGTTTAATAATGAGGAATAGGAGGGATAAAGAGAATAAGATGGGTAAATTACTTTTTTGCCCTCAAGGGTTAATATGTGATAAAAATTGTTAAAAACGAATTAATTCGTTTTAATTAATGAATTAATGTTTTAAAAAAATAAAATTATAATTATAATCATAATTAAAATGTATTATTTAAAAATAATACATTTAATTTAATAATTAATTTTTCCAACTTAAAATTGAAATTTAAAATATAAAATTTCAACATTTTAATTTTAATATTTACAATTATATAATATTAATTTTAAAAAATTAATTTTTAACTTAATTTTTTTTTAAAATTCGCAAAATTCGTATATTTGATAAATATTTGTAAATTTATACCCACGAGCTTTATTATGTCATTAAAATTTGCTAAACTCGTTTTTCTCGTCTTAATTAATGGATCATTGATTTAAAAAAATATAAATAAATTTATAATCATAATTAAAATATATTATTTAAAAATAATACATTTAATTTAATAATTAATTTTTTCAACTTAAAATTTAAATTTAAAATATAAAATTTCAACATTTTAATTTTAAGATTTACAATTATATAATATTAATTTTAAATAATTAATTTTTAACATAAATTTTTTTTAAAATTCGCAAAATTCGTATATTTACTAAATATTTATAAATTTTTGCCCACGAGCTTTATTATGTCATTAAAATTTTCTAAACTCATTTTTCTCATTTTAATTAATGGATTATTGGTTTAAGAAAATAAAAATAAATTTATAATCATAATTAAAATGTATTATTTAAAAATTTTACATTTAATTTAATGTTAACTTTTTTCAAATTAAATTTAATGGATTAATGGTTTAAAAAAATGTGATAAAAGTTGTTAAAATCTAATTATTTCGTTTTAATTAATGGATTAATAGTTTAAAAAAATAGAAATAAAATTATAATCATAATTAAATTATATTATTTAAAAATAATATTTAATTTAATATTATATTTTTTCAAATTAAAATTTAAATTTAAAATATAAAATTTCAACATTTTAATTTTAAAATTTAAAATTTTATAATATTTATTTAAATAATAAATTTTATAATATTTATTTTAAATAATAAATTTAAAATTTTATAATATTAATTTGTGATGATGAGAGTGTATTGGGAAGAGAGAAAGGAGGTGGGATGAAGGAAAAGAGAGAGAGGAGAGAGGGATTTGTGATGATGAGAGTGTATTGGGAAGAGAGAAAGGAGGGAAGAGGAGAGAGAGTGAGGAGAAAGTTTTTATTAAAATAATATGTTGGGATGAGATAAAGTAGATAAGAAGGGTAATATGGTAAAAATTTTTATAGTAAAATAATAGGATGGGATTTGTTATACCAGCTATTTTTCTTGTTCTGGGTTAAGCAATACCAGATGGTTCTGAAGCGTTTGGAAGAATAAGGAGAATAAATCCGCTATTCCCGATTCTAGTCCCGAACCAAACGACCCCCTAGTAAATAATTTATTATTATTATTATTATTATTATTATTTGTATAAAAAATGTCCCGAGCATCTCAAATGGTCTCCCATCTGTGTATACGGTAGTTTGGTATTATTTTAAGCTGAGTAATGTTGCGCATATACTTGCATAGTAAAAATTATATTAACAATAGATTTACACAAATTATTGATTGTGGATGTCCATAGTCAATAAATTTGCTCCCATTTACTTCCTAAAATATTATCTTTCCAAATTTGCAAACCATCTTAAGAAGAGTACCGCTATTGAAAATATTAATTAGTTTTTTAAAAATTGCTGATGTTCTGTCTAAACATAACATGACATTGCATTAAAAGATAAGGACGGTATCATAGAGGAGCTTAAAGTATCACTTTTTTAATAAACTAAAGCACTAGCTAGCTGCAGTAATATATAATGCACTGACTTATCAATAAAATTTTGAGATATATTTTGAGTGCATCACCCATTTGCACTGGCCTCCTCAACTTTTGGAGCTGCCGCTCTCGACGCCCCACTCCCGCCGCTGCGGCCAAATCCGGGGATCCTCAAATTTCCTGGACGGGCGAGCCAATCCACATCCCTCACCCGCAACACCACAAACATGGCGAGCTAGCAGATGAAGCCCATGGCGGCTTTTTCGGAGTATGACTTTATATAATCCAACAATTCTTTAACTTAAAGACATATGTCGAACTCCATAAAACACCATATTGAAAGTCTTACCAAACTCCTACTCTCCTCACGTAGCTCTAAGACCGAGAGAAGTTATACTCCAATTGAACTTCTCTCAAGTCACTAGCTTCGTCAAAATATTCGCTGGATTCATATATGTACGAACTTTCAACAATAAGATAAAACCATCATCCACCACATCTCTCACGAAGTGATAGCAAATATCAACGTGTTTCGTTCGAGAGTGAAACATCGAATTCTTTACTAAGTGTGTTACATTTTGACTATCGCAATTCACTCTCACCACATTTTGTTTCACTTTCAATTTTCTTAGAAATCATTTTAGCCAGATAGCCTCCTTACAAGCATGTATCATCGCTATATACTTCGCCTCTGTTGTCAACAAAACGACTATCAATTGAAACTTCGACTCCCAGCTAATAGCACCACCGCTATGGAGAAAACATAACACGCAGTAGACTTTCTTCTGTCTCTATCTCTTGCGAAATCTGTATCCACATATCCGACGTACTCCAAACCCTCAGAATCATAACAGAGTGAGAAATCTGCAGTACCCCTCAAATACCTGAGGATCCACTTTAATACATTTCAATATTCGCAATCTGGATTCGTCATATACTGACTCATTGCATTCCGGGTATTTGATTCCCACTGCTCTGCTAACTGAGTTTTCAAGATAGATTTTCGACCCTTACTATTTTCGGTGACCACCTTGTTGTCGACATACAATAGCAAAATATAGAAGCTCTCATCATTATAAACGCAGAAATATGCATAATGATTCGTTTCAAGCCTATCATAACCTAAACTCATTATGAAGAAATTAAATCGCTTGTACCAGCACCTTGGCACTTATTTTAAGCCATACAATAATTTGTTCAACAAACAAACCAAATGCTCCCTATCTTTTCCGACAAAGCCTTCCGATTGCGACATATATATCTCCTCCTCTAGTTCACTATGCAAAAAAGTTATTTTTACAGCTATCTGCTTGAGCTAAATTCCCGTCGCGATCGCCTAAATGACTTGAATAGTGGTAAAACGAACCACTGGTGAGAAGATCTCATCAAAACCGATTCTCGGTTTCTCAGTATAGATTTCTTCACCACCAATCTTGTCTTGAACTTATCCACATTCCCATCTATGTCTTTCTTCACTTTAAACACCCACTAGCATCCAATCGCATTCCTTCCCTTCGGTAAATCAATAAATTCTCAAGTCTTGTTCTCTCGAAGTGACTCCATCTCCTCCTCTATCGCGCGCAGTCACTTCCCAGTATCGGTCGACTCATAAGCCTCCTTATATAAAGTCGGCTCATTTTTCTCCGTCAAAATAATATATGCACTAACACGGTTAACAGTATGAATAAATGAAGTGACATAGTCATTATATTTTGCAGGAGGTCTAATGACCCTCATAGGGCGCTCGGAATCCGCTGGCGGCTCTACCGGTGAATTTGTATCTTCAAATGATTGCAGAGACTCCAAGCCTGATTCATCATCAACCACCTTATTGTCCTGCTGTACCTTCTCAACTTGCACCTCATCGCGTGCTTCAAAGAGCTCAATTGGAACCATAGCATCATCATCTTGCTTTTCCTTAGTGCCTCAAAGGACCCTTCGTTGAAGGCAACGTCAAGACTTACGACTATTTTCTGAGTAGCAGGGTCCTACAATCAATACCCCTTAATACCTTTTGTGTAGTTAAGAAATATGCACTTCCGAGAGTTTTTATTCAATTTTGACTTCTTCTTCAGTATCCACGCATAAACGTCACATCCAAAGATACGAAGATAGGAGCAGTCAACGGACTTGCCGCTCTAGGCTTCTTCAGGAATTTTCAAACCAAGTGATTTTGTCGGCGCTCGATTAATCAAATAACAAGTCGTGCTCACGACTTTCGCCCAAAATCTATTGTCGAGTTTTGAGGTACTGAACATACTCCAGACCCTCCCCATAAGTGTTCTATTTAATCTCTCCGCTACACTGGTTTATTGCAGTGTATCGGGTATCGTGAACTTCTTTGATGTGATAGAGAAAATAACAACCGTCGTTGCTTTCCGCAGATACAATCTTCACAAAAAATTAATGGCGTGAACTTATAACATGGAAGAAGTTCACGATTAGATAATATCTGCAATCCGCGCTTGCTCATGTGTCCCAAACGACGATGCCACACCATCGGAGACTCCACCTTTGCGCTTGCAACAACCGCTTCTCCCACTTAAGTCTTGCCCACCAATCTATAAAGATCGCCTACTTGCTCTCCTTTCATCAACACCAAACATTCTTGACATACCTTCGAGTGATCTTCCTCGCCGACAAATTTAAACTCTTGTTTGTAAAACTAAGTGATAAAAGACTTTTTCGAAGTAAGAGAACATCCCGAATATTAGAAACCGTCCGAATAAGACCATCGAACATCTTGATCCGAACGTCTCTCACTCCAACCACCGAACATGTCATGTTGTTACCCAAATAGATAACTCCACTATCCCATGGCTTATAAGTATGAAACCATTCCCTATAATGAATCATGTGGAATGACCCCCCTAAATCCAAGATCCAATGATAAATAAAATCGGATTTATCTAATACGACTAACACATCTCCGTCCTCTGAGCTAGTCGACTTAGCATCCACTTCGACTATATTACCTTGAAAATTATTTGAATCGAATTTACCATCAACTCTTTTAATCTGACAGTCTTTCTTCACGTGCCCCAACTTTTCCAATTTCAGCACTTTTCTTTTTTTTTTGCCCTTGGACTTTAATTTCGACTTTTCTCGATCACCACACTTCCTCTCGAAAGGTTTTCCCTATGTTATCATAGCCTCCCTCGAAGAGCTTCCTTGGCTAGACTTTCGTCTCATTTGCTCGGTAAGTAACGATGCAACAACCGACTCCATCTTAAGAATTTCAATATGTCTCAAGCTCATAATCAAATTATCCCAAGATTTCGGCATCGAGTAAAATAAAATACTTACCCTTTCTTCTTCATTGATTCTCACATCTAGGACCGCGAGCTTGCTCACGATAGAGTTGAATATACTTAGATGTTCTTATACCGGTATCCCGTCCTTCATCTTTAAATTGTACAATTGTTGTTTTAAAATAATTTTGTTTACCAATAACTTTCTTTCGTAGAGATTTTTTAATTTATCCCAAATTTCTTTTGCAGTAGTTTCGGTCTCCACATTGAATAGTACCAAATCATTCAGTGCCAAATATAGGTTTGTCAAAGTCATCTTATTTTTCTCTTCAAATTGCTTTTCTGTCATTCCTTCCGGCTTTTTTTTCTTTCCTTGCAGGGCAATCCCATAAGCATCTTTAATTAAGATTGCTTGCATCTTTAGTTTTCACAACACAAAATTCGCTCCATCAAACTGAAGAATCTCATACTTCATCGTTGTAACTTTCTCCGTCACCGTTTCACTGTCAACAAACTACGAAAAAAACGAAATGCTCTAATACCAATTGAAAGTGACTAACCATTGGATTACTGAGCCCACCTCAAACTCACACAGCACACGAGCGCAACGAAAATAAGATCTTTTATAGATGAAAATAGATGGGGATGATCATAGAAAACAAACACAATAATTACAAAGTAATAAAACGAACAAGAAAACACCAGATTTACGTGGTTGGATTAATAATGTGTCAATCTACGTCGGCGAGCAAGACTACCTTAATGCGTTCTTCGATTAATTCACAATACAAAAGTATAAAGAGTAAGATTAAATTACAAGAAACTCTTTCTCTTTCCGAAACTTTTCACGTTTTTCTCTCAATTAGAGTGTCATTCAATAAAAATCAAATATCAAAAAGATGAATCACAAAAATCAATATAACTCTAAATACCTAATTCTAATATAAAACAATCTCCACCATCCAACCAAGTTTTTGATTCATTTCTAGTCGTTGATCTCTTCTTAAGAATTCTCTTTACAGTATTTCTAAACCATCCATAATCTCTAGAAATAAAATTAAATCCAACATATTTAATCTGTTGCGGAGTTGAGTATCGGTATGCAATACAAAAATATGATTGCATACCGATATCGAGATTTGAGTATCGGTACAGAATATGAAAAAAAAAAATTCACAGTTTCGAATTTTGAGGAACTCCTAAGATAATCTATAATGTCGGTATTCAAACTTCAAATTTCGATACCCAACATTCAAAATTTTTTTATTTTTAACGTTTCATCGTGATATCAATTAAAAACATGACTTTATATAATCCAACCTATACATGACAATAAGAGAGTAATTTAAACTTTCTGAATAAAAAGTGCTACGAGCATGTCAAAAGGTCTCTCATCTGTATATACGGTAGTTTGGTATTTTAAACTGAGTAATGTTGGGCATACTTGCATAGCAAATGAGACTTGAATATAGATGGTACAGATTATATTATCAATAGATTTACACAAATTATTGACAGTGGATGTCCAATGCCAACAAATTTGCTCCCATCTACTTCTGAAAGATGGGCATAAGGAGGCACTAATAAAAATATTACCATTCCAAATTTGTGTACTTATTTGGAAAGAGTAGTGTTCTGATAGTCTAAATAGAAGAGGACACTCAAAGCATTACTCTTTCGATAAACTAAGGCACTCGTGAACCGCAGGAATGATATTATATACTGATTCATCAATAAAATTTTGAGATGCATACCGAGATAAGCGTAGCATCATGCATCTGCGCCGGACTCCTCAGCTTTCGGAGCTGCCGCCGGCGGCGCCCCACTCCCGGCGCGGCGGCCAAATCTGGGGATCCTCAAATTCCCTGGCAGGGCGAGCCAATCCACGTCCCTCACCCGCAACACCACAAACACGGCGAGACCGCAGATGAAGCCCATGGCGGCGCCCCCGGAGCTTGCCATGGACATGGCGGCGCATGCGAGCATGACGAAGGCGTCCTCCTTCCCGGACATGTCCCGCGCGGCCATGGCGAGCTCGATCCCGGAGAAGAGGAGCAGCACGCCGAGGATCCCTACGGGGAACTGCTGGAGAATTCGCACGAAGGAGGCGCCGAAGAGGAGGCCTAGGATGAGCTTCCCCGCGGCGAGGAAGAGCACGGCGGCGCCGCTGCGGCCGCCGAAGCGGTACTGGCCAGCGAGACCCCCGGCGCCGTGGCACACGGGGAGGGCGCCGAACCAGCACCCGACGAGGTTCATGGCGCCGACGCTCACGGACACGGCGGCGGCCGAGAGGGGCCCCTCCTCGCGCTCCGGGAAGAGGTCGGCGGAGAGCTTGCACACGGCGATCACTGAGTTGAGGATCGAGAGCGGGAGCTGCGGGATCGCGGCGCGGAAGAACCCTACCTTGAAGTCGTCCCAGGTGATGCTGACGACGCGGATTGGGGAGGGGCCGAGCTTGATTTGGGCGAAGACGGAGGGGTCGCGGACGAAGCAGAGGACGAGGCCGAGGAGGAAGACGATGAGGGCGGAGGGGATCAGGGCGCAGGCGCCGGCGCAGCTTCTACGACTGCGATTGCGGGTGCGGGTGCGGGTGCTGTTACCGCCGTCGTCGTCGGGGCCGGCGCCGGTGGTGAGGAGGAGGAAGAGGAGCGCGGAGAGGGCGAGGACGATGCCGTCGAGCCCGAGCCATGGGCGCGGGTCCGAGGAGGAGGAGGAGGAGAGGGAATTGAGGGAATTGGGGGAATTGGAGGAGGAGGAGGAAGAAGAGGAGAAGGGTTGGATGAAGCGGATGTAGGAGAGGGCGGTGAAGGTGAAGGAGAGGCCCTGGGAGAGCTGGACGCCGCGGACGACGGAGAGGGGGAGGAGGCGGTAGAGGAAGGACATGAGGCCGGTGGCGCCGAGGACGAGGAGGATGGCGGCGACGGAGAGGCCGGCGGCGGCGATGGCGGGGAGGGAGAGCGGCGGGGAGGCTGCGATGGCGACTGCGGCGATGGACTTCATGGGCTGGACGGGCATGGGCAGGCCGAATAGGAGGCCGGTGAGGGCGTTGTAGAGCGCGGTGAAGATGAGCGTCGTCCCCAGGTCGAGCCCGCACGAGAGGGAGAGCGCGAGCACGATGGGGATGAAGGTCCCCAGATCCCCCACCGCTCCCCCCAGCTCCGACCACACCGACGTCTTCAGCCTGAAACTCGTCGCCGGCGAGGGGCAGCGGAGGCGGAAGCGCGACGACAGCAGAGGCTCGGAGGGATCGCCATTGCCACTGCCACTGCCGACCTCAGCCATAGCAGAGGAAGAGTAGGACTGTAGGAGGAGAGAGAGATAGACAGAGGTGGCGTCTGGAGGAGTGAAGGGGCGGAGGAGGAAGATGGTGAGTGGTCACTGCACGTTTTTGCTAGCAAGATATTCGCTCCAGGTACGCTTCCATCGCTTTCCCTATTCCTCCCTCTTCAGATTTTTTTTTTTTTATTATTAATTTTTATTTAAATTCCTATATATATATTTATTTATTTAAATTCCTTTTTATATATATATATATATAAACATGCTCAAGCCTGAGTGGGCTAGCAGTCATAGTATTTCGTGATTTGCATTTCCCAAAATAGAGAGTAATTTTATTTCACCAATCAATGCTAGTTTAATTTTTTTTTTTTTTTTTTTAATCTTATACTATTCTATAATTGAAGGATTAATACAATTTAGTTGGATAAATAAAAATATATCACTAATATGATAATAATATAATAATAGTATTATGATTGATGACAAAAAAAAAAAAATATTTAAGATGCAACAACATTATTATCACATCAGTTATCAGTTATATATTATTATTTTGCTAATAAAATTATATTATAAACTTTAATTGCAAAAATATGAAAATTTTAAACTATGAATTATAATAAATAAAAATTTAATTAAGATGCAACAATATTATTGTCACACTAGTTATGCATTATTATTCTGCTAATAAAATTACATCATAGAATTTATTTGTAACAATATAAAAACTTTAAACTATGAATTATAATAAATTAAAATTTAAGAACCAAAGTGTCACACACCATATTGTTTGTATTGGCTATTTATTTATGAATTATTTATGAATTAAAAAAGCGTCTAACTCTATGTTCCATGATAATAGGCTTACAAGACTAATAAGTTAAGTTAGGTGAGAGCCCAATAAGTTGAGTGGGACTGTGGTCCATAATAGACCTAACGGCAAAAGGTCCAATAATAAACCTAATGTCTAAGTGGGTTGAGTCCGATTGAGACCTGTGGCGCAGTGTCTGTATGCTTTAAATGAATTAATTGCGTATTTCTAACAGCTCGAGTTTTTGATTAATGGGTAGCGCCAACGATCCACCAAGCAAAAGTTATATTTATCATCTATTATGACTTAAACATATATGAATTCTCAATAATTTTAGCCACGTGGCAAAATTTTCTTCACCCTCACCAATGTGATTCTTTATTTTTTCACTATCAAATTTTTAATTGCTCCTTCATCAATGTCATCAATTACAAGAAATGCCAAGAGTCATGAATAACTCACAAGATTATAGTGGGATGAGTGGGTATTTAATTTAGACCACCAAATTTTTAATTCCTCCTTCATCAATGCCATTAATGATAAGGGATGTCAAGAGCCATGAGTAACCCACAAGGCTGTAGTGGGTTTAGTGGATATTTAATTTAGATATTAGTGGGTGTCTTAAGTGTAGGCTTAATGGGTGAGTTATGTACATGAACCTATAAATAGTGGGGTTGGCTAAGGCCAAAGTAACAAGAGAGAGTTGTATCTTATAGTTGTTATTTTCTAAGTAAGAGAGTACTTAGTTTTTCTACGGAACATCTACTCTTTTATAGAGCGCGAAGGTCGAGTTAGCAAACGGAGAGCAAAACTTGCCCTCTTCGAGCAGGAAGGCGGACGCAGCACGAGCTTTTGCTAGGCGAAAAGCTTAAGTCCGTGATTTTTATATCAAATTAATTCATCATAATACTTTTTTTTTCCTCTCTTTTTCCCTCCGCCGCGGTCGAAGGGATTGTCGTTACCGTTACTATCACTTTCACCGGTGAAGACGTCATCGGGCTTTTTTGCACCGCTAATAATAAGAGACTTTTAATGGATATGACAAATATGATACAAAAAAAAAATATTTAATATTTTATTATTATTAATTATTTCTATATTTTCTACCCGCTGCGAAGTGCGGGCTCCTTCACTAGTGCATTATTATTCTGCTAATAAAATTACATCATAGAATTTATTTGTAACAATATAAAAACTTTAAACTATGAATTATAATAAATTAAAATTTAAGAACCAAAGTGTCACACACCATATTGTTTGTATTGGCTATTTATTTATGGATTATTTATGAATTAAAAATACGTCTAACTCTATGTTCCGTGATAATAGGCTTACAAGACTAATAAGTTAAGTTGGGTGATAGCCCAATAAGTTGAGTGGGACTGTGGTCCATAATAGACCTAACGGCAAAAGGTCCAACAATAAACCTAACGTCTAAGTGGGTTGAGTCCGATTGAGACCTGTGGCGCAATGTCTGTATGCTTTAAATGAATTAATTGCGTATTTCTAACAGCTCGAGCTTTTGATTAATGGGTAGCGCCAACGATCCACCAAGCAAAAGTTATATTTATCATCTATTATGACTTAATAACTATATATAGTTAGACGTGGAATAATTAGATGAATAAGACCACAGTAGATATGTCGATAAGAATATAATTAAATATTTTTTTATTAATAAAGCATTAATTTTTCTTCAATGTGTTTAATCTTAAATTTAATTAAAAAATCTAATTAAACTAACTAGAAGAACTCAAAAAAAAAAAAAAAATAATAATAATAATACTCATACATTCTATTTGAAATATATGATATATATTTTATCCATTTTAGAATTAAAAAATTTCGAAAGAACAAAAAAGATTTATTTCATCCTAAAATAAATAAAATATAAAATATTACCATTTACAAATACCAGCTAGTCAAATCTCCAAAAGGAGATTAGATATTATTGTCTGAGCCGAGTGTATCACGAGTACTGCGCACCTTGTATGCTTTTCAATTTTTAACTCACATAGTATGTAATTTTGGATGGTGAAATTAAAATTATTACATAATTTGTAATTACAAAGGAGATAATAATAGATGCACTATGTCTAAGAAAAAAATATCATTCACAATTTAGAAATTTCGCCCCAAAAATCATAATAAATTAAAATTTTAAGATCAAAATATCATAGTTTGAGACCAAATGTGTAATTGACCCTTTTATTTTATGTAACTCTATCTATCCACTAAACAAATATATATATATATTAGAGTTTATATATTTTCAAAAGTTCAAGCCCAACTATACCTGTGAATTTTTTACCAGTTGATTTGTATTGAAATTTATATTATTGTACTTTCTCTTTCTCTCTTTTAAGTTGATTTTACAATAGTATAAATCTTAATGCAAATTCAATGGTAAAAAATTCACGAACATAATTAGACTTGTACTTTTGAAAGTATATAAGATTTAGTATATATATATATATAGCGTAAGGCTACTATACTCTTATGAGGATAAATCCTTTTGTACTCATAATTTTTTCACCCTTAGATGAAAGAATGTGCGGTTAAGATGATAGTGGTCCCCCTAGGGTTTACTAGGTTGTTGGGAAAATAGTAAAAATCTTAGGAACTATTACTAGGTTGTTAGGAAAATAGTAAAAATCTTAGGAACTACTATAATTCTAACCGCACATTTCTTCATCCAATAGATGAAAACTTATGAGTATAAAAGGATTTTACTCATAAGAGTATAGTAGCCGGATATATATAGGGAAAAAAAGTAAACCCTAGGGAGACCACTATCATCCTAACTGCGCATTTTTTCATCCAAGGATAAAAAAGTTATGAGTATAAAAGAGTTTATACTCATAAGAGTATAGTAGTCCTATGCATATATATATATATATATATATATATATATATAGAGAGAGAGAGAGAGAGAGAGAGAGAGAGAGAGAGAGAGAGAGAGAGAGAGAGAGAGAGAGTAGAGCTTATATGCTTTTAAAAAGCACAAGTACTTTCATGCTTGTAAATTTTTTATCATTGAATTTGTATTGGAATTTGCGTTTTTTATTTTATCTTTCTCTCTCTTTAGTTAGCTTTACAAAAATACAAATCCAATACAAATTCAATAGTAAAAAATTCACAAGTATGGATGGGCTTGTGCTTTTAAAAGCATATAAGCTTTACTCTCTCTCTTTCTATTTGACAATTGGCTTCATTAGGCATGATCTATGTTATTAGAATTATTTAGAAACTAAATTTTATAATTTTTTGACATTATTTACTAAATAATCAAAAAATTTCAAAAATTATTATTTTAACGGCCGATGTGATACGTGTGTAAGTTCAATGGTGTAAAATAATCCAAATAAAATAAAACTTTAATAAAAAATTCTACTAAATATCAAGAGTAAGAGCAATACTTTCGATTTAAAATTTAAATATTTTATTACTATTTTTTAAAATTTTTTTAATTTCAATCATTCATTTTAGAACTACTAGTTCAATAGACAAACGAATTCAAAAAATTATAAAATTTAATTTCTAGATAATTCCAATATTTAAATTATGTTTAATAGAACATGTCGCCAAATCAACTGTCTCATTATTAAAACTAACTTACAAATACGGAGTTCTTCTTATTTTCAAAAGTATAACGTTCTCTCTCTCTCTCTCTCTCTCTCTCTCTTTATATATATATATATATATATATATATATATATATATATATATATATATATAGTCCGGCTAGAATACTATCGATAGCACTAAATAATTGGTACTATCAAGTTTTCAGCCGTTAGATGAAAAGATATACGGTTGGGATTATAGTAGTCCCATAAGATTTTTACTATTCAACCAACCACCTAGTAAATCCTAGGGGACCACTATAATTCCAACCGTATATTTTTTCATCCAACGGCTAAAAACTTGATAACACCAATGGCTTGGTACTATCGATAATATTCTAGCCTATATATATATATATATATATATATATATATATATATATATATATATATATATATATATATATATATATATATATATATATTCTAAAGCAAAATCTCCCAATCCATACATATATACAGAAAAAGGAAAATCAGATATGCAAAAAAAAAAAGAAAAAAAACAACAGTTATAATTTTCTTAACTACATATTGTGAAAGGAATTAAATATAGGGTTAATTGCATCCGGCTCTATATAAACAGGTCGAATAGCAGATATATTCCTATAAAGTTCACCTTTTTATATTTATCCTTTCAAAAGTTCTAAGTTATTTATATATATCTCTCCAGTTTATTATCGTTAGTTCACTGTTTAATTTTTAATAGATTATGTATGCAATGATAGTTTTGTCCTTTCAAAAATATTTCTCTAAAAAATAATGTAGAAAAATCTGGAAGGGTAAAAAGATAAATTTATCTCACTAACTAACTAATATTAAGTATTTAACCTATAGTTAACTAGAATTTTCTAACAGATATAGACTGTATGAATATATATGAATAACGTTGGACTTTTGAAGGAATAAATATGAAAAATTGAACTTTGTTAGGATATATCTGCTATTCGATATGTTTACAGGAAGTCGTATCCAATTAACCATTAAATATAATTATAACATTGTATTTTCAGCTATATAAATTTTTTTTCTCTCTCTCAAAAAAAAAAAAACTATATAAAATTTTAATTATATTAAAATTCTAACTATATGTAAACAAATAATTCCTGAAGTTAGATAGGACAAAAGATTAGATTATATTTAAATGGGTGCACACTATTCTTTTCCTATTTGGAGCATATAAAATCAATTATTGTGAAAAAACTCTGTGCTTAAGAAAATGTCACAAGGCCAATAGGAGACCACGATATTTCATTGTATAGACCACGCAAGAGTGATAGCGATATCAACTCATTGTAGAAGGAGGTGTTTGGTAGCTTCAAAATCCAATTCATTGCTCTATCACAGTGTGATGTCACTGAGTTCGCACTAACCGAGCTTATTCATTGAAAAAGTTTAAAATATGACAGTAACATTATGTTATCAGATTCTTAATCAATTAAATTGTGGTTTTTATCGTAATTCTTTTGAGATATTTATGATATGATGTAATTACTACATAGAAGTAGGGTTATCAACGAGCCGAACACGGGCGAGCTGTGGTCGGCTCGTGTTCGGCTCGTTTAATAACGAGCTGAACACGAGCTGGCTCGTTTAAATATCGAGCTGAAAAATTCGGCTTGTATTCGGCTCGTTTATTAACGAGCCGAACACGAGCTGGCTCGCGAACAACAAGTTTGATTTTCATTCATACTATTAGGTATAAAGTTAAAAAAAAATTAAAAAATTAAAATTTTAATCTAATAATTAAAATTTACAAAAAATTGATGGCTTAAAATATAAATAGTAATATATATATATATATATATAATATATATATATATATATATATATATATATATATAATTAGGCTAGAATACTATCGATAGCACCAAGCCATTGGTGCTATCAAGTTTTTAGCCGTTGGATGAAAAAATATGCTGTTGGGATTATAGTGGTCCCCTAGGGTTTACTAGGTGGTTGGTTGAATAGTAAAAATCTTATGGGACCATTATAATTCTAACCGCATATCTTTCATCCAACGGCTGAAAACTTGATAGCACCAATTGTTTGGTGCTATCGATAGTATTCTAGCCGGACTCTCTCTCTCTCTCTCTCTCTCTCTCTCTCTCTCTCTCTCTCTCTCTCTCTCTCTCTCTCTCTCTCTCTATATATATATATATATATATATATATATATATATATATATATATATATATATATATATATTCGAGCTGTTATCGAGCCGAACACGAACGACCTGAAAAATTCGGCTCGTTTACTAAACGAGCGATTCGATCTCGAGCTCATTTTGAGCCGAACACGAGCTGGCTCGCGAACAGCGAGCTGGATTGTCACCCCTACATAGAAGTACTCAATGAAGTCAGAAAATAAACCATCTTCTCTGAATATATTATCACTTGGTCAGACTTGGGCCCCTCACTAAGAACTCTCTACAGCCCAAGACATCGTCTGGGCCATTAAGGCATTTCGCCCATGGGCTTAATGCACAAGAGCCCGCAAAGACGAGCCAAATTAGATAACATAAGAATGTTTTTTTAGAGAATACTTGAGAGAAGCATTCCTAAATGTTCCTATTATGATCATATGAATTCTTTATTATATTAAATTAATTTATTAAATATTAAATTTTATTATTATTTTTTATTTTTCGATGCTTTAATTCGTCGGAATTTAAAAAAATTCTGGCGCATGACGACTCTTTATTTACAGATATTTTAATGGATCCTAAACTATATTAGGGCGCTTTTAGCATCGTTAAATATATATTTTTTAAAAAACCCTTAAATGCTATTTTTTTTTTGTAGTAATAGCTTAAGAGCTGTTTGGTATTGAGACCGTCTAATGCTAATAGGTAAAAAAATTACTAAGTAAATTTTTCTGCCACAAGACGAACTTTATATTTTTCTATATTATCTTTATAGTCTCATTTAGTTTTATAAATCCACTTGTATGGTATCGATTTAATTTTTATAAATAACTCAACAAGATTTCATACTTTACTTTTTATTTTTTATTTTTTTGAGAGAAAATTTCATACTTTATTAATTGTAGTTCACAAATTTAATTTACTTTTCCGTTTTGTGAAGTATAGAGAAACATGCTTCTCTATTTTCTGCTGTGTCTACAAAAAAAAAAATATATATATATATATATAATTAGACTAGAATACTATCAATAGCATCAAGTCATTGATGCTATCAAGTTTTAGCCGTTGGATGAAAAAATATGTGGTTGGGATTATAGTGGTCCCCTAGGGTTTACTAGGTGGTTGGTTGAATAGTAAAAATCTTAGGGGACCACTATAATTCCAACCGCATATCTTTTCATCCAACGGCTGAAAATTTGATAGCACTAATTGTTTGATGCTATCGATAGTATTCTAGCCGGACTATATATATATATATATATATATATTAGGAAAATAATCGCACTAACTTTGATTGTGATTAAATTATCTAACTAATTTTGTTTAAAATTTAATAACATAACTTATCTTTAATCGCTATCCAAAAATTGTAGACGAAAGAAATTAATCCGGAAGCGTGCGAGGCACTGCCCTAAGGCGTATTTCCGTCCTTCGTGCGGATTAATCGGTGACACCACCCTAAGGTACGACCGGAATTCCTCTTCCTACGTGCACGACCGCGGAAGAAGTTGACGGAGATTCTTTCAACACCCGATAAACAAAATTAAACAAATAAAATAAAAAACTTGAAACAATTTTCTTTCTTTCTTTCTCTATTCTTTTCTCGTTTTTTTTTTTTTTTTTTTCACTAAAACTATAGCCCACACCTATATGTATATATAGGAGCAGAATAGTGCCGTTGGTCAACATGCCATTGGGTTCCAATCCCAACGTCATAGTGAATTAATCCAATTAAAGCTAAAACGTTTCCACCCAACGTTCCACTATGCTTTAATTACACCTAATAATGAAATTAAATAAATAAGAATAAATTAATTAATAAATAAAAATTAATAATAATATAAAATTATTATTAAGGGTTTTAGAAATTTTGATTTTTTATTCCAACAAAATATATATATATATATATATATATATATATATATATATATATATATATATATTTTGTAGAAACTCCGACGAACAAAAATAAGCCCTTGGGATCTTAGATAAGGTATTATATTTTCGAACCACTTCAGAATCTCTCTCATCAATTTAAATCGTAATGTAACTTCAAAGGCTCTAAACTGTACCTATTGATGTAGATTATTAATTTAAATGTTTTATTTTCAAATTTGAAATGTAAGAGATCGAATCTACAACGGTAACATCAAATCACTATAATCGTAAACTTATTATGGGAACATAACATTGAGTGATCCATAAACATTTTTCAAAACCACATGGGCATTGATTACATGTTAAGTATGTGGGGGTTTAACTAGCCAATTATTATTCTATTCAAGTCCATTACACTTTAGATGTTTTAAAATCTTAGCTCTAATTAATAAACTTTATTACTTACTTGGAAAAGCAACCAAAGATAAAGTCAACCAATAGCTATTGCATAAATCAATAAAGAGTTGCATTATCCACCACATATTTCAAAACTTTATCTAGATTTTCTTTTTAGAAAAAAAAAAGAGAAAAAAATGTTTGGAGCTTTTACAGTTAATTGGGTGGCAAATTAAATTGGCCTATAACTCACTTTTCTAAAATATCCTAATTGACTTTTTTTTCTCTATAGTGCTTAGCCAGTTACAGGAGAAATTAATAAAAAAAAATAAGATTAATTGCATACTGCTCTTCGTAAACATATCGGATAGTAGATATATCTCTACAAAGTTCAATTTCTTTTTATATTTATTCCTTCAAAAATCGTAAGTTATTCATATATATCGCTTCGATTTATTACCGTTAGTTTATTATTTATTTTTTAACAGATCATATATAAAATGACAGTTTTGTCATTTCAAAAATATTTCTCCAAAAATTTTAATTGTTAAAATAATACAAAAATGTCTGGAAGGGTGAAAAAATAATTTTACCTCAATAACTAACTAAGATTAAATATTTAACGTATGGTTAATTAACTAGATTTTCTAACCGGATAGGGATATATATGAATAACGTTGGATTTTTGAAGGATTAAATATGAAAAGTTGAACTTTGCATGAATATATCTGCTATTCGATAGGTTTACAGAGAGCCGTATGCAATTAACCAAAAAAAATTAATAAAATTTTAGTTGTTATAGTTTTTTTTTAACCCTCTCCTGTACTATAATATTAATATTTTTAATAAAATAAATAAAAATTTATAATTATTATAATTCAAAAGTTATTGATTTTTTTTTTAAAAGAAAATATCATCTAAAGCTTCTGTTGAAATGAAAGTTATTTTTGGTTTGAAAATCACTTACAAGCAAAAAAGAAAAAAAAATTGAAATAAAAGTATCCTTTAATTTATTATAATTTTTCTCATTCCTACACAACATAATTTAATATCGAAAATTTACTGACATGATGCAACATAATGTGTGCATCCAATTATAATATATATATATATATATATATATATATATATATATATATATATATATATATATATATATATATATATATATACATAATAATATAAAATATTTATTTTATTAGTAATAAAATATTTTAATTAATTATTATATATTTTTATCATATTTTATAAATATTATTAAAAAATTTATTTACTAATTTAAAAAATAAAAAATTTAAACTGTATTTTCACAAAAATTATGTTATATCAATATTTTATTTGTGAATAACAGTTCACTTTGTCCGTTTGGTAACGGGGATAAGGAGGGATAACCCCCTTATCCCCATATTTATACCCAAACAAGATTTAATGGGATCGGAATAGCTAAACTCATTATTAGCGAGTTATCCTGGAGTAACCCGCTAAGGGGTGGGTTTAGCAATTTCCACCCTGCGCGAAATAGCGGAATAACGAAATAGTGGATAAATATTTAATATTTAATATTTAATATTAATATTAAATATATTTAATATTAATATTAAATATTAATATTTATCTAAATATTAATATTTAATGTTTAGATAAATATTAAATATAAATATTTAATATTCAATATTTAATATTTAATATTAATATTACAATTTAATATTTAATTGTAAATATTATTTGAATTTTTTAATATTTATCTAAATTAAATATAAGATTGATTAATATCATAAATTTATTTAATTTTAAATTATATCATAAAGGGCAAAATAGTAAATAAAAATATTTATCCCCTCAATTCTTCTTATTCCTCTATATCCAACCAAACATAATTTTTTTCTTATTTATCTTATTTTTTTTATTCCTATATAATTTACCAAACACAATTTTCTTTAAACCCGGTATAACTCTTAAATCCAACCAAACAGAAATTTACACTAATTCCTGTTAATATCATAACTTATACCTATCCCCGGTATAACTAAATTTTTTTTATCTTCGAACCAAACGTAGCCCGCGATTCCAGTCACATCATTAAAGCACACATGTGGGGTATTAAACTCCCGACTTTTTGGATGGCATTCCAAATAACCAACCACAATACTTACTCATGGTAACTTATAAATTATCAATTTATTATTTTTCGTAAAATATTATTCGTACATCTCAAAAAAAAAAAAAAATATTTTTTATTAATTTTACTGTGAGATATATTTTATTGGCCACTTGAAAGTTACGAATAAAATTCATTCCATCTTAAATGAGTGAAATGTATATTCAGAATATATAGATTGCTTTTATTTTTTTACCCTCTTTGACCCCTTCTTTCAAACAAGGTAAGAACAACTTGCCCAAGAGGTCCCCTCCTATGAACACCATTTGAGTGGACCAAATAGAAGGAGGGAAAGATCTCAATGAAGATCATCCTCTCTTATATAGAAAAAAAAAAAAAAAAAAAAAAACCTTTTCAGAGGCCTCAGAATCTTTCTAGGTAGAATTTTCAAAAATTCTACGAAGTTTTGTTATTTATCGCGCACTTGAGATGCTTCTTATTGTATCTTGAATGTAAAACATTAAAATATAGCTCCTTAAAAGTTTTTTTTTTTTTTTTTTTTTTTTTTTTTTTTTGGTATTAAATTGGAAGGTCTATGTCATCGTTAGATTCATATCAAAAGTTTAGATATTAAAATCAAAATTTTTGAAATTAGTAAATAATATTTATTGGAAATTTGATGGACCGTCCGTTATATGCTATCAGCACAGATATACATAAAATAAAAAAAAAATTAAAAACCAATAATAAAAATAAATGCAAAAAAAAATAAACTAAAATTTTTACGTGATTCGGCAATTGCCTACGTCTACGGAGAAAGCGAGAGAGATGCATTCCACTATAAAAAATAAAAAAAAATACAAAATTACATCTTATATTTTTTTTCAAATAAACAACCAAGAGTCTTATGGTAAACCATATCTATCTTATTTTTCGCGACCCAACTCATATTCAACTCTTTAATAAATAAATCGGTATCTTGCGATACGAATCTTGACTTCCGCATTCCCTATCAAGTTTGGTCCAATCATCCGACATTCACCGATATCGTCTCATATATATAGATCAGAACCGACATTAACATTCATACAATACATTATATGGTGTCATTTCAATACTCATCTGATAACTATTGTTGTAGACAAATTCCGCTAAAAGTAAACACTTGAAGCATCTTTCACCGTAATTCATGACACAAGTACGAAATATATTTTCGAGAGTTTAAATAACATGCTCAGATTGACAGTCGCTCTACAAATATAAAAAAAGTCGTGCTAAAGTTCAACTTCGTACCAAGAGTTAAATTTCTCCAGCTCAATGTTTTTTCGAGCCAGCTCATGTTCGTGTTGTTGACGGTCTTCCGCGTGTCCTAGAGGGGACTTAATTTTTTTTTTTGTTCTACCCATCTCCTTTTCCATTTTGGTCCATGCACTGCAAAAGTCTAGTGGTCCTGAGGCCAAATACTACCAAGGAGTGAAAGCTCCAACTCAATGTCCTATCCTGCAACCCACAGAGCGAAAAAAAAAAAAAAAAAAGAAAAAAGAAAAAAGAAAAAAGAAAACTAGATTTGAATCTTGATTTGTGAGCAACTTGATCCTGTTTCATGTAATCAACTGTTTCTAGCGTAAATGACAAAAAATTTAATGATTAATATATAAGACCCGAGTTTGAAGTCTAGTTGCTTCACATTTTCAGCTAAGTTTATTTCAAAAATAAACGAAACGACTATTTTTCTCTAAAATAAAAAAAAAATATTTATGTGTGTATGGTGTACCACATAAAACATTATGCATATAAAAATTCAGAAATTTTGTATATTGGTTTCTTGCAAATCGAACAATGATCTATTCTAGTTTATTAAATTTATAAAATTTTAAATTTTATAATTTTTCATACAGAGACTATTTAGATTGTGTCTTTCAATTATATATAAAGAAAATTTATTTGAAAACCGTTTAAAAAAATATATAAAAAAGTATATATAAATATATATATATATTTTTTATTTTTTTATTTAAACTGTAGAAATTATATTTTAACCAAAATTATTCTAGGAAACGGATTATTACTTACATTCTTACATAATACAATAATAATAAAAATATTTTCAAATCTTATAATCTCTTTAAAAAATTATAATATATATAAATAAATTTTTTATTTTTTATTTAAATTGTAGAAATTATATTTTAACCAAAATGATGCTATGATTATTTCATACAATAATATGATAATAATGAAACAAATGATTGGGAATGCAATCGCGCTGTCACGTAAAGCTAATTATTAGTTTAAATTTATTTTTTTTATTTTTTAAAAATTTTTATATTTAAAATATAAAAATTATATTTTAACTAATTATAATAATAAAAATATTTTTTTTACCGTAATTTTTCGCGCAATTTCAAACTAATGTGATTGGTTATGAGATCGCCCCGTCACATAAGTCAAATTATTATTATTATTATTATTTAAAAAGAAAAATTAAAGTTCAAATTTTTTATAATAAAATTTTAAATTCTTGGTACGCCCAATTAAATCGACCCAAAGTTGGGCCCCACAGTTAAGTGATTCCACGCTGTCGTGTGGGCCCCGCGAATGTTTTTTTATTGGGCCGTGACACGCTGGACTAACGTTTCAAAAACTCGTAAACGGGCCCCACCGCGATGGTATCCAACGGCGCATCGGACGGTCGAGATCGGTGCGCCTCGATGATCGAGTGCTTACGTGGCGGACCGTTGGAGGTTCGGGGGGCGTGCCCACGACCACGAGGGTCATTTCCGTCATTTCGATCAGAGGCGCTCGGGGCGCGCCAGTTCGACTTAAAATGAGAGATAAGCACAATCTAATTAAGCAATTATTGTTAGATAAATAATTCGGAAATAATTAATGTTAAAATTGTATGCTAGTCCCCAAACTATTCTGATATTACAAGTCGCTCTTTGTACATTTTAACAAGAAAGTCTTGTTTAAATTTTATTTTTAAACGCGTTTGGTTTGATGAGAACAGTAATTTACGTTTTTGAAATAAGATGGTCTAGCTTTTTTTTTTTTTTTAGAACAAATTTATTTTTATTTGAAAATAAAATTAATTAAAGTAAATATAGTTTTAATTATTATGTTAATTTTTTAATTAATTTAATATTTTAACTAATTTAATTATTTTATTAACTAATTATTTAACTATTAAATAATTAACTAATTAATTTATTAAAATAGTTATTAACAATACTTATTATTATTATTATTTTATTAATTAATATTTAGAATTAATTAGCAATAGATAATTAAATAAATTAAATTATTATATAATTAATATTTTTATATTAATTAATTAGATAAAACATTATTATTTTAAAATTATAATTACTTTTATTTTTACTACTATAATATAACTATTCAAACACTATTTTTTTTTATTTTCACAAATAATTTAATTTTTATCCAAACGCAAAATTAATTTTAGTCCTATTTATTTCCGAATTTATAGCTATTTCTAAAATAAGTAATTCTAACTTATACCTGAATCAAAGATAGCTCTAATTTATATATATTACACTCTTATCTGTGATTTAAAATATAATATTTTTAAATAATAGTTTTTTTTTCTGCTCCTGCAAAATAATTTGATTTTATTTTTTTATAATATTGTTATAGAAAAAAATTACTTTACTTTTATTAATAGCATAATTTAAAATTAACTTTCTCGTACAAAAAGATTTCGAAATGATATTTATTTTTTTTGAAAATGAGAGACTAAAGCTTAATATAAAGAAGAATCGAGTGTCAATTTTGGGATAGTATAAGGACTCCCCGTTAATATTACAAAAATAATTAAAATAATTAATTGATTATTATATATTAATTACTTATATACAAAACCCCTCCTCTTCTCTCTCTCTCTCTCTCTCTCTCTCACTGCGAACGCTGCGTCTCTCGTGTTTCTCTTTTTCTCTCTTCGTTCTTTCGAAATCTCCGCTCTCAAAACCCTAACCCTAACACTAATCCTAGCACTCGTGCTTCTCACCCACGCCCGATCGATCCGCCGCAAATGGCGGGGTCGCCGCGGCGATCGGGTAGGGTTTCGCCGGAGCGGTGATCGCGCGGTTGGGTTCGTAAGGCGAGCCCTTCGCCGTCCATGGCGGTGGCGGGGGGTAAGGGCGCTCCGGAGAGGATCCGCAGGGGCCTCCGCACGGCGCTGTTCGTCTTGACGATGCTGGCGTCGCTGCTCGCGACCTCGGCCCCGGCGCTCGTGGCCGTCGCCGACGCGGGCGCGGCGCTGGCCCTCGCGGCGAGGCTCGCGTGCGGCGGCGGCGGGGGCGGCGGATGCGGCGCGAGGGCGCAAGTGGAGAGGTACGGCTTCAGGAGCTCGTTGATTGATGTGCCTCTCGCTTCCCTCCTCAGATCCCTCGTAATCACATGTAAATCTCGCTCCCCTTCTGTTTTTTTTTTTTTTTTTTTTGGATTATTAGTAGAAATGTGGTTGATTTTGATGAAAGCACGAGAAGCTTTGTATGATTTAAAGGTAGAGTTTTGCTTCTTTACTCTTTTACAATGGAAAATTAAAAGTTATCTCCTTTATGATTTAATGTGCATCAAATTTATTAATGGGTTTTCCATCACATTACTACTTTTATTGAGTTAGTTTACATTTGTACGGAGATGGTGGACCAATGTTCAGCAAACAGCTCTACTGATCTACAGTAAAAATTAAGAATCTGCTGTGTGTTGATGCTAAAAGGCTGTTCTTTTGATTTTACTGTGTGAACCATTAGGTAAAAATGCATAGACCTTACCCAGTTTTTTAAAAATTTGATTAAAATTTTGATTTTAGTTTCTTTTGAAATAAACACGTAAACTTTGAAACTTTTGATTTCACTATCCTAGTCTTCGAGTATTTGTAAGATTTTTGACTGAATTTCCCATGAAGTAACAGGACATTCTGGTAGATTACAGAATAGTTCATCAAAATGTTACAGTTACTGCAGAGGTTAGACAGTAAATTCAAAACTTTCATTCGTATATGTATGTCAAAAACAATGTAAGGTTTGGTAAACCGTAAATTTTTGAAGTTAATGTATCTGTTTCAAAATATTACATTTTTTACCTATCCATTATTTCCTGTTTTTATTGGCCTTCAAATAGTAAGTTATGGGGAAGGAAGGAATTGCGAATTTCATCTGAATGTTTCTTAATAGTTATGCATTACAGTTGATGGTTAAAAATAACAGTAAATTTATCTTTTTTCAGGTGTTTACTGTTTGTGTGATGATCCTGGGCTTTCTCATGGTCCTTATCTTGGAACGGCAACACTATGTTCATTAGCTTCTGTTGTATTTCTAACCATTAAGGCTTGTGTTTATACACCTATATCTGATATTGGGCCTGAAGCTCCACCATCTTTGGCTAGTGAGGATCTGCATTTGAGGAAATCATGGGGCATGCCTGTTCTTTTCCTTTCATCGTTACTTTTTGCTCTCGGTCATCTTGTTGTTGCATACAGGACAAGGTGCAGAGCACGTAGAAAACTTATGCTCCACTGTATTGACCCGGAATCAGTATGTTTGACTTTCTATTTTTATTCCTATTTTTGCAGTCTCACAATCATTTTGTTCAAATTATTTATGTTTCTGTATGCTATGGTATCAGCTTTTGGATGGCTTGGAAACTTCTCTAGACTTGCATGTATGGAGTAAATTGATATCACAGGCAGTTGAGCTTTTTTTATATTCGTTTAACAGGAATTCTTGCTATGATAATGTACTTAGTCTTTTGTTGAGATCTCTCTCTCAGAAGCCTATTATAATGTAAAATTGTTGTATCTATTTAAGAAACCTTATTTAAGATTTAGTTCTCCTTTTGTGTGCATGTGCTTGCTTCTTGTGTTAATTGGAGTTTGATTTGTATCTTACAGTCTAGTATATTTTTCACTTTAACCCTTTGGTACTCCATCTCAGGTTTTGGCATGCAAGAATATGTTTTTTAGCTATCAAAAGGTCCCTCGATCTCCCACACCATGCAGTGGAAAAATATACTCGAGGAGTGACAGTGAAACAAAGAGGAAAGCCATACTTTGTTGTGAACAGGATCTTCCCATCAGCTTCCTCGCAGACAGCGACAGCTTGTTCATTGCCTGTCAAGGGCTGACAATCCATTATAAGCTTAGCTTACATGATTCACCTCCCACCCTTTCTCTATCCTCCTCAAGGCTCAAACTTCAGAGTCCTTCATTTGTAAAACCTAAAACCCATCATCATCTATACAGGAGCTTTAGTCAAAAATACTATGATACCTCTCTATACGATCCACTGTTGCATGAGTCTGCAACCTCGCATTCTTTATTATCAGATGGCATTCCTCTATTGAGTCTTGACGAAGGCAATGGTGATTTGGGTTCGTCTAATTACTTAAATTTGGGCATTGGGGTAGAAGAAAAGGTGGAGCTTGCTGTTGTTTTAGTGCATGGCTTTGGAGGAGGGGTTTTCTCATGGAGGCATGTGAGCAGTGTGCTTGCAAGGCAAGTAGGATGTGCAGTTGTGGCTTTTGATCGGCCCGGCTGGGGGTTGACTTCTCGACCACGTAGGAAGGATTGGGAGGATAAGCAATTGCCAAACCCATATATGCTTGAATCCCAGGTAATTCTTCTACTCTTTTTGTCATGGTTAATTAACTGCTCTGCAAGCTATCATCAATGTTGCAACTTATTCCCTGAGAACATTGAACCATCATTTATTCCTTCTAAAGTTTTCCAATCATTTGATAGAATATAGATTGTGCACTTTGTTGATGCGCTTTATACATTCTTTAGATTTTCAAGTAGAGTAAAGCTTCTAAAAAAGAGGCTCTTCTTTAAAATCTCATGCAGGTTGATCTTCTAATCTCTTTCTGCTCGGTGATGGGCTTCTCGTCGGTAATACTTGTTGGCCATGATGATGGCGGACTTCTTGCTCTCAAGGCTGCAGAAAAAGTTCGTGCCTCTGCGGATCCTGCCAAAGTAAGTAACAGACTTCAATTCAGTTATTTTTGCAATTTTAATATGTGCCTTAATTGGTCAATTTGGCAGACTTAATTGGGCTTTTACATACATATCCCTGTAAAATCATTTTACCTATATCCTCCTGTAAAACCTGAAGTTCGATACATATCTGTCAAAAAGTGTAGTTTCTCACAAAAATATGCTTGAGTTGAGGAGTCATCCAATTCATGGAGGAAGTTTGGTTTTTATTAGCATAAGTGCTCTAAAGAGTGGCATTTTTGAAATTGCAAGGACTATGTGCGAGATATTTTGTAGGGCAGATATGAAAAGTTCAGATTTTCTGGGATATATATATATATATATATATATATATATATATATATATATATATATATATAAACAAATAATTTGCAAGTGTATGTGTAAACATCGTTATATTTGTGATCTATTCAATGTTTTTTAAATGCAACTTCTGTCTGTTTAAAGGTTATTTCCGACAGATGTTTAGGTCCAGCTAAAGCCATTTCTTTTTAGCTAAATGTTTGTATTTGTATTAGGTGGAAATCAAGGGAGTGGTTCTAGTTAGTGTCAGCTTATCTAGAGAAGTTGTCCCTTCCTTTGCCCGGATCCTGTTACATACTCCACTTGGGAAGAAGCGCATGGTCCGCCCTCTACTGCGTACCGAAATCAGTCAAGTGATTAACCGTCGTGCATGGTATGATGCTACAAAGTTAACCGCCGAGGTTTTGAACCTTTACAAGGTATAATAATTTACATCATATTCTCTTTTGAGATGCGATGCCCTTCAACCAATGGTCATTTTAATTTTCTTCTCTCTCCCAGAAAAGGGGTTTTTGAGAGGGTTTTGTTGGGGACCTGGTCTACCACTTCATTGGTGGACTAAAGCAGCCAAAATGCAACACATACTGAGAAGGGCTCTACTTTTTTTAATATGACTTTTAAAACCCATTAGATAGGTGTATGTTGAATTTATTTACTTACTCGGTCTACTACACCATAGCCATCCAATCTTATCGGGTTGGTGGGCGGAGGGGGCATTGGTACTCACTAGTTGCTATAACTGCTAGGGGCCTCTTTGGCCTAGTCGGAGCTTCTATAGAAGTGCTTTTTTAGCAAAGTAGTTTAAAGAAGCATTAACGATTGTTAAAAAAGATCTCCATTACAACCTCTTATTGTAGCAGAAGCAGAAGCAATTTGGAGCCTGTAAGCTCATTTTAGCTTTCGGCCGCTGCAGAAACTCTATACATGAAAATTCACAAATACTTAGGGAGGAAGCGATTGCAACATTTTATTAGGGCAATTGCAACATTTGAGTTAAATCCTGTTAGGGCAATTGCAACATTTTATTGCGGAGCACTTATTATATCATTTGCTGCATGTGTACTAACTTAAAGAAGTCAAATAAATCCTGTGTTCAGGCACCATTATTTGTGGAGGGTTGGGATGAGTCGGTTCATGAGATCGGACGGCTATCATTTGCAACCATCCTCTCATCACAAAGCGCAGCAGCATTGCTAAAGGCAGCGGAAGATCTTCCCGTCCTTGTTGTCGCTGGTGCAGAGGATGTGCTTGTCCCTCTCAAGTCGGCTCAAGCCATGGCTTCCAAGCTTGTAAATTCTGTAAGTATTTCCTTTTCTCAACTATCTAAACTGATGTTGTCAAATCATTAGTCATGTCGAAAGTGTAACATACTCTTTTTCTTTGCTTTCTTTCGAAAGTAAACGAGCTATATATTAATTTCCTTATTCTGCTCTTCATTCTGCAGAGGCTTGTAGCAATATCAGGATGCGGGCATCTACCGCACGAGGAGTGCCCGAAAGCTCTTCTCGCTGCTCTGACTCCATTCATTACTAGACTGCTGTCGCCTACCGACCCCTCCCGAAGACAGTAGGGTTAATACTCTCTCAATCTTTTCTCCATGTTTCTTTTCAAATTACTCTCTATTAATCTTCCTTTTCCAATGAAAAAGGTAGATAGAGATCTCTTCTAACCTGCTAGGGTTGTATGAGTGCCTGTGTTTGGGTTTAGTGTTTTCTTGTCTTGGAGCCAGCCCCAGTACTCTTACTCTTCTTAGGGTGTTACTTTAGCTCCCCCTAACTTTTCTTGTCAGTAGTTGTCACCCTTCCCCATCTTATGACTAATTAGAATTAGGGCTTCTCGATTAAGCCAGTTAGATTTAGTATGCCATGTAGGCACAACCTTTTTACTAAATCTGATGCTAACCTAAGGAATCGATCGAACGCGCACAAACAACTAAGGATTGGATTTGATTTGAGAGATTGCTGCTATGTAAATAACTAGTTTTGATATTCATATGTGCAACATTCAAAGATTTTGAGGACTAACACAAATTAGAAGGCTAAATAAATAGCGAAAACTTGTATCAACTTTAATTTTGTACCTCATTACCGCCTCGTATTTTAGGATAATTATTAAATTCTGATGAATTTATCTGAACTATGAACAATTTCCATTCAACTGCATAACCTTCAAGAACTTTGACCTTGCTATTTAAGTTTTTAACTCATTTGAAATGGCTAAAATACAAGATTTTTTTTTCTTTTCTTGTCATTTTTAAAACTTATCATCATGAAGAAAACCATAATAACAAAGAGTTAAAAGTAGAACTCCCAATTTGGAATCATGCAAAATTTCTCTGACTTGCTTCAATGGCGTCTAGAAGCATGAGCGGTCACTCTCCGTAGACTTTGTTTTCTTCTGCTTCAGTTTGAACGAAGATCTTTTTTAACTGCGAAAGAATTGGGATATTCCGAATCTGATTCGACGTGTCGATCGATCGTTGATTCGGTGGCTCCACATCTAAGCATGTTGATCTGATTAGTTGTGTGTCAATCTATCTATCTGCCTAACTTTAGGAGCTATTTTTCTAGTTTGATTGAGCACACCACGAAATGTTGGTCACTTCCAGGATGCTACTGCTAATTATTTTGATTAATGAGATTTAGCACACATTGGCTATGATTTTATGTTTATGCATTTAGATTAACTTATAAATATTCAATTTTTTATTTTTTCTCTCCGACTTTTAAAAATTTATATTTTATCTTTCTAAAATTTTATAAGTACCTTCAGGGTTACGGTGTTACTTGTTCTTAAGTAAAAAAATAAATTTTTAATATATTTTTATATTTTTAAGGGTATTTTCCGTATAGATGGAATATGCATTAATTTAAAATTTTAAAAAAAGTAAAATATAGAATTTTGAAAGCGAGGATGAGAAGAATTTTTTTGTATTTTAGATAGTAATTTTCTAAATGTATTTTCAGTTTGTTTGGTTCTCATGAAAAGAGTATATATATATATATATATATATATATATATATATATATTTCAAATTCATGAGAAATTTTTTTTTTTTGTTGTTGTTTTGAATTTGTTATCGGAAAAATAAAAATCATGGAAAGAATGTTTTCTGTAGAGATTTTTTTTTTATTATTTTTTTCTAAAAAAAAGTTTGTCAATGTTTCTTCGAGAGTTAATATATTCTTTATATTCTTTATATATTTTATATTGAGTCCTGGTTTTTGTGCAATTATATTATTATTTTTGATATTATTTATCTAATAATCAAAATAATTTAAAATTAACGATAAAAATTAAACATAATTTAGATATTTCTGTATTATTAAATTTGTAAATAAAGTATTAAAATGGTAGATTTTGAGTTTCTTCAATTCGCTAACTAAATAAATAATATAAAAAAAAATTATATATATATATATTTTTATAGATAAATTAAATATTTTAGATTAAATTTAATAAAGTTGACTATCAATTCGGATCTCTAATCATTAAAAGCAAATTGATTACCCTGACTTTGGCGGTGTTGATGATGCATGGTGCGAGAGACAATGAGCTCTAAATTTAAGTCGTAAGTGGGCACGTAATCGTAAACTCGGTACGTAATCTTATACGTTCTTCAAACTCACTGGCGGGTTGGTGGGTTGATATTGCTTAGTTGGTAAGCTACCCGCTAGTCACGACACCTCTCCAAATTCAAATCCTATACAGTACAGTACATGAATAATTCATGCGGGGGAGTGTCCCCCAATTCAACAAAATTTTAAATTGAACATCCTGAATTTAATTTCTTTTTATTAAAAGATGTCTAAATTTTTAATTTTAATAAGTAGGTCTTTTAAATTTTATTTTATCAAATATTAAAATAGGATCCTCTTATATATATATATTAAAAAAAACAAATAATTAACTTAAAATAATTTATAGTTGATATAAATAGTGTATATTTTTACGTAAGTGTTTTCCACGTTCACGGGTCTTTGTGTACATAAACGATGGAAATGGACGGCGCATAGAAAGTTGTATGAGGACGCCCGCATACCGCGGCAGAGACCGGAGCAGAGCGGAGAAGTCGGTCAAAGCCGCGAAGGCGCTGCCGACTTTCGAAATCGCCCACGCTTTTCCCACCACCCCGGTCGGAAACAACAGAGCGTTCTCTCTTTCCGCACTCGTCCAAAAAATTACTCCCCCTCTCTCTCTCTCCAAAAAATCTTTTTTTTTGTTTTTGTTTTTTTTCCTTAGTGATTTGTAATTACTACCATTACTTAATTGTACTTTACGGTAAACAATAAAATAGTAAAGGAAAAAATAAGGAAAATCATAGTAATATAAGACTTAATTTTTAGCAGTTTTGTTAAAATAGAAAAGATTTTGATTGAAAAAGTGTTAAAACGTAAGTTGAAGATGATCGAATAATTAGACTCTGAAATCATTTTTTTCATCATTTTTAGTGTTGTATATATATATATATATATATATATATATATATATATATATATATATATATATATATATATATATATATATATATATAAGTTATAGCAATATTATTCATAGAGTGTATATTATATATGAATTAAGTTTCTATATTTTAAAAAGTATTATGTTATTAATGTTAGTAGGTTTTTAATTTTTGAATAAAAAAAATGTGCAGTATGATATTTTGATTTAGTAGGTGATAGATAAAATAATATGATCTACGGGATAAAATTAGTTTAAAAAAATTAATCTACCTGTAGAAAACTTACTTTTCATCTATTCAATTCAATGGATAAAATTTTTATACATAGAATAAAATTTATGCCCTGAAGAACTATTACTTGGCAAGGCACAATATCAGGATAGTGCAGGGACTGGTTATGCATTTTACCACAAAGAAGAAAGAAAATAATGTGGAAAATTGGAGAAAGATTATAGTTAAATAAGCTTTAAAAAGTGTACCTATATATATATATATATATATATATATATATATATATATATATATATATATATATATATCCTCTCTCTCTCTCTCTCTCTCTCTCCCCATATTTCTCGTGACCTTTCCTACCTCTCTCTCTCTCTCTCTCTCTCTCTCTCTGTCTCTACCTTATTCTTCTTCCTCCTACATCTCCGGATTAAAACAAGAAATTTTTTGATCCCAGGTTGGTATTTCGATCTTGGTTTATTACAAAAATGTAATTTTTGAATCAAAAAAGAAAGATTTTTCCTATTAACGCATTTTTAGATTGTTTTTTGCATTTCTTATGAACCATTCTACTCAAAGCTGTTTTTTTTTTTTTTTTTTTTTTTTTTTTTTTTTTTTTTTTCTCCTTTAAATAAAAATCTCCCTTTTTTTTTTTTTTTTTTTTTCATGGTTTTCCCTCCCCTAATTTCCTAGTTTTCTTCTGTTAAATTTGATTTTTTTTTTAAAAAAAAATATTATATGGGTCTGGTAGAACTCTAGCTCTATGAAAATAATATTTAAATGTACTTAGTTTCCATGTTATCTCACTAATTCCAAGGAGAATAAAAAAATCAAAAATAAAAAAGAAACAAAAAAAATTGATGCCAAAATTGCCAACTGGTTATACATTCATTCTATTAATTTTTCTTTTTTTTTCTCATAATATTTGAATTAAGAGAAAAAAAAATATAGAGAGAAAATAATTTTAATCCATGTTATCTCATTAATCCGAGGTAAATAATAAGAGAAAGAAATAATCAAAAAAAAAAAAAAAAATTTTGATATTGTATTTTTTTTATTTTAGTAGTTTAGTTTCTAAGCAGATATTCTGAATCATCTTTTTAATCAAACACAAACAGCTGTGCAGACGATGACCACCCTTCCGGCGACCTCCACGGCCACCACACCACTCATCGGCGGCGGCCGCAGCCGCAGCCACAGCCGCGGCCACAGCCCCGCCGCCGCGCTCCCCGACTTCAAGCAATCCATCAAGCTCAAATATGTAAAACTTGGCTACCATTACCTGATAACCAATCTCATGTACCTCCTCCTCATCCCCCTCCTCGCCGTCGCCGCCGCGCACCTCTCATCTTCCTCCTCCCTACGCGTCCTCCACGCCTTGTGGGCGCAACTCCGCCTCAACCTCGTCTCCGCCGTCCTATGCTCCGCCGCCCTATGCTTCTGCACCACCCTCTACTTCCTCACCCGCCCCCGCCCCGTCTTCCTCGTCGACTTCTCCTGCTACAAGCCCGAAGAAGCCCGGAGATGCTCCCGCGAGAGGTTCATGCAATGCACGAGGTCCGTCGCCTCGTTCACCGAAGAGAACATCGAATTCCAGCAAAAGATCATCGAAAGGTCCGGCCTCGGCGATTCGACGTACCTCCCCGCATCCGTGCTCGACGCTTCCACCAGCCCTTCTATGAAAGAAGCTCGAAAGGAAGCGGAATTGGTGATGTTCGGCGCGCTCGAAGAACTATTCACGAAGACCAACGTGAGGCCTAAGGATATTGGAATTTTAGTTGTGAATTGTAGCTTGTTCAATCCGACGCCGTCGCTCTCCGCGATGATCGTGAACCGCTTCAAGCTCAGAGGCAACATCAAGAGCTACAACCTCGGTGGGATGGGCTGCAGCGCCGGCGTGATCGCAGTTGATCTCGCCAAGGATTTACTCCAAGCTCACCCGAGCACGTACGCCGTCGTTGTGAGCACGGAGAACATCACTTTGAACTGGTACTTCGGCAACAACCGGTCGATGCTCGTATCCAACTGCTTGTTCCGGATGGGCGGGGCGGCGATCCTTCTATCGAACAAGAGGTCGGATTGGGGCCGCTCCAAGTACCGCCTGGTCCACGCGGTCCGGACGCACAAGGGGTCCGACGACAAGTGCTTCGCTTGCGTGACGCAAGAGGAGGATTCGGAGGGCAACATCGGGGTGTCTCTGTCGAAAGACCTGATGGCGGTGGCGGGGGATGCTCTCAAAACCAACATAACAACATTGGGCCCTCTGGTGCTGCCCATGAGTGAGCAGCTCTTGTTCTTCGCCACATTGATCGGAAAAAAGGTGTTCAAGATGAAGGTGAAGCCTTACATCCCTGACTTCAAGCTTGCTTTCGAGCATTTCTGCATACACGCAGGAGGGAGAGCAGTTCTGGATGAACTGGAGAAGAACCTGAAGCTTACTGAGTGGCATATGGAGCCGTCGAGAATGACGCTGCATAGGTTCGGGAACACATCAAGTAGCTCTCTTTGGTATGAACTGGCCTACAGTGAAGCTAAGGGGAGGGTGAAGAAGGGTGATAGGGTGTGGCAGATCGCGTTCGGCTCCGGGTTCAAGTGCAACAGCGCGGTGTGGAGGGCGATCAGGACCGTCAATCCCGCCAAGGAGAAGAACCCGTGGATCGACGAGATCGACCGGTTTCCCGTGCCCGTTCCCAAGGTTTCCCCTCTCTGATGAACCAATCCAGTTTCGCTTTTTCGCTCGCTCGCTTGCTTGCTTGCATCTTGAGATCATGGCTTGCTTAGTTATCATGCATGGTGTCTTAGGAAAAGAGGATTTAGAAGATCAATCACAAGTATATATACTCATTGTGTGTTGGTGGTAAGTTATGCATATGTCTACGTACGTACTACTACTGTTCTACTATTGTATTTCATTAATGTAGAAAGAGGGAAGGGGTTAGAATATATCAATCTTTTTGTTCTAACTCACTCTTAGATGTGTTCTTCCCTTAACAATCAACTGTATTTTGTTCTTATTAATGTACTCCTACTTAATTTAGCAACCTTTTATGTACCCTTATTTGCTGTAAATTAAATTAAAGCTGTGTTTGTGTGGATGTTTTCTTTACTTGTTCATATATAGCTCCACAACAAGCTCCATCCACTAATAAGCGCACAAACAAACAGATGTTCAAATTCCTGATCTTTTGGATTGGTACTGGAGTAGATGTTATGGATATTGAAAGGAGGTGACAATTAATATTGATGATATTACTTGTCATAGAGAATAAATAATATATGCATTAATTGTTCCCACCTCTACGCTTCATGTGCTTAGCATGACAATTTATACCTTGTTTTGAGGGTTTGTTTAAGCTCCTTCATCAATTAGTTACATGATCATGTATTCTACAATAGTTGATACTTTATCTTGTTTCTCATTTTAATTTTTTTTTTTTTTTCTCTATCATGCTCATGTGCAACTTATGCATGATTTTATTCTCCCCAAAAGTGGGATTGCAATTAAAATTCGTTGTGTTAACCTTTTTATCAACGGCTACAACATTTGGTGGCCTTTTTCTCTCATTTAAGATTTAAAAATACAGTTCATCGAGACCTTCATCAGCCATTTTTAGCTAATGGTGGACCGTAGTTATGTTAAGAACATTGTTGGGTGCGAACCAAAGGTTGACCGTTGATCTCGTCCAGTCGTCGATCGGCTCTAAAGTTGAAGTTGACCCACTGTAGGCGCTTCGAATCAAACGATCAGTACGAGAAGGAATCGACTAAACCAAATTCTTTTCAATCAAATACTAGTACGCTCAAAAAGCAAGTTCGGATTAGAACAGCTGAGCCAATGTCAAACTCTCAAGAAGCTCTTGAATCAACTTGTATTGTTGTACGTAATAGAAACTAAACCGGTTACAAGGATTGGAACCGATTACAAGGGATCTTACGGGCTCAAATTTTGACACTTGATTTTAAACCAAATACACAATATGCTGTCCAAAATTCGGGTCAGGATTGGGCGCGAAGAAAATGCATGAATGTTCATAATCCATATATAATAGTTGTTCGATCCGGATTAGGTTTGGACTCAGATTTGAATTTTCGACATCTATATCTATACATATCCCTATATCCTTAATTACATTAATGAGTACAATAACATATATAATAGCAGCTCCGTTCCAATTAATCTAGTTCCTAATCGTTTCTCACATAAACGACACTCCTTATCAAATCAATGAGAGAGAGAGAGAGTTTTTGTTTTGGGAACTCAGATGAGTCTAAAAGAAAGATACAAAACAAGGGTCCTATCAAACACATGAAGCACGCAATTTAATTAACTGTTACGTACAGCTGCAGGTTTCTTCATGGAGCTCCAAAACCCCCCATCAATGAGCTGCAGGTTTCTCCATGCAGCTCCAAAACCCCATCAATTATACCAACCATCCACAACTTTCCTTCCTGAATCTTGTTTCCTGCGTCCCATTGAAAAGTACTCTGGGCATGCAGGTTGGAATTTGTATTTACGTTGATACCGATTATATAGGTCAGAATTTAAAATTCTAAAAAAATAATAATATAAAGAATAGACATTGTAGAATGTAACAATCCGGACGATCCGCAGCTGATCTATGATGAGATCTCTCTGAAATCGGCTGGGCGGTGAGGATGATGGCTCAATTGCTTAACCGGATCTGGGATAGTGTCTAGGGTTTTTGAGGAGAAGGAGGGATTGAGGGGAAGAGGAAGGAGGGAAAAGAACTGAAAGGAGAATGATTCAAACTATTCATATCTGTGTTCCCTATTACAGTTCCCTATTTATACTTTTCTCTTGAGGGATTAAATTGTAATTAATTCCTACTTAGGTACTTAGTAGCATAAACTGTAATTTGGACTTGGGCCTTAACTGGCCTGATCTTGCCACTCTCTGGGCTCCCAGGCCAGGCTGCTCCTCTCCTCGCTACAGTCTGCTTCCATCCATGGCTTATTGGATCCTCCCCCGGCTTCTCTGCGCCCGCCCCGTTTGGAACTCTCCAGACTCCTGACATCCGGTCCTGTCTCACCTACCCTCGTACGGAGCTCTGCTCAACCATGGTTCCTCTACCACCTCCTCACTCGGGTTCCTTTACTACACCCCAACTCCTCTCCTCGCCCCCAGAGCTTCTCCTTCTCCCCACTCCTCTACTGTTCTCTTCTCTCCTACTACTCTCTATACTGTGATTGTTACACAGAATAACTATTTTATTAATAAAAATTATTTAATTATACTATCGACAGCTTTGACCTTATACGGTAATTCCTACTATAACTAATTCATTCAATTAACCAACGCCTAGCTATATATAATTATCAAATCATAACAGATGATAAATTAAAATTTTATTTTGAATAATTACAAATTTTACTCTAATTACATAAATTTTGAAATATAATTAATGTATAATTTGGATAAACTCTTATCTCAAACTAAATTTAAGATTAAGTTTGGATTATACTATTTTCCTATTAATTCAAATTTCACCTTCGAATTGTAAATTTCATAAAACACGCACTTTGATTTTATAATTTTCTGATTTTGCAATTTCCATCGCTGTTGCTGTCGTTGTTATTGTCATGTTCGAATTGTGCAATATGATGTCTATCCAATATTATTGCCATGCGTGAAATCTTTACTACATGTAGTCTTGATTATCGATTCACATCATCTACGAGATTCTGCAAATATCTGGATCTAATATTTAGACTTCGTTGGTTTAAATGTATGCGCCATGCCAAAATTTCTTCATCCACATTCTGTGGAAATATATCCGGTTACATTAGAAAATGTGTCAACTTCTTTTTTGACTTGATACACAATTACAATTTTTTTTTACTTATATCATCTCGTTGGTTTGAATCGCATTATTTTGATTACCAGCATATTCTTTACAAATTCGATCTTCTTCGTGATTTTGCTCAGATTTTTCTTTTTAATTTTTTTTTTTTAAATTGAGATTTTTGTATCTTCGCCGTTGGGTTTAACTTTTCCTTCTTAACTTTTATTCTCTTCCTTAAAATCTTCTTCCCCAATTTTCATTAATATGTTTCTTGAATTTCATTTTTTTCCTGCCCCCAATTTTTGCTAATATTTTTTATATTTTTTGTGCCATTTTTGTAGTTAAATTTTTTTCAACCAATAATAAATTTACTACTGTCTCTTTCTAAATTCCTTTTTACCAATTTTTTTTTTTTTTTTTTTTTTTTTATAATTTCTATTCTCTACTATATTTCACAAATTTTGAGATTCTAAAAAATATCGAAAGATAATTTTTCATCATTTAAAGTTTGTTCCATCGAACTTTGATAAATTAGGCTGAATAAACCCATCTAAATTCATAATGAAACAAAAAAAATCAAAAATTGAGTTTCAAACTTATACGTTTCTGTTCGAATGACGTCCTTATTTCATCAAGATCTCGTAAAGTTTTTTTTTTTTTTTTTTTTTTTTTTTTTTTTTTTTTTTTTTTTTTACTTCGGTTTACTTACGTGGCCTCACTGGGTATCTGGAGAAGTCTTTTTTTTTTTTATCTTTTCACAGACTCTCCTCGCTCTTTTCGTGAAACGTCACAACCACCTTCTCTTATATGTTGTGCGGAGGCCAACTTCTTCAAAATAATTTCTTTGTTTCGGTTTTTCCTAAACGTTATCTTCGTTAATCTGCGATAAGTTGCTTGACTTTGATGTAGCCATCTAGTATACTGGTTCTATCTCGTTTAAAATTTGTTTGGTACTTTTTGATTTTTTCAAGCTCTGTCGTAACTCGTAATCTAGCTCTTTCTAGCTCCGATACTAATTGTTTGAACCGATATTAACGCTGATACCGATTAAATAGTCCAGAATCTAAAATTTTAAAATAAAATAATATGAAAATGAGATAATGAAGAAGAACTAATATTTTATTAATAAAAAATATTCAATTACACTCTCGATGACATCCTTAACCTTATCCATTAATATCTACTTTTTCCAATTCATCTAATTAACCAACCCATAGCTATATATAGTTATCAAATCATAACACATGACAAATTAATTTTTTTTTTTTGATAATTACAAATCTTACTCTAGTTATATAAACTTTTAAATATAATTAGTATATAATTTGAATAAACTACATACAAGTTGATTTAAAAAACGGTTGCTGTATCGGAACTGTACCGCAAGCTCAGCTATAGTAATTAGAATTACGTTGAAATTGATTGTAGTTTTAATTATAACGATCCGACATGCTAACAGTAATAATTTGTTAGATCCAAATTATGGGTCTAAAAAGCTCAAGTCTAATTATTATTAATAGCGTATGTGACCTCTTTTATTTTCAATCAGAACTCTTCTTTCATCCGCTGTAAAATTATTGAGGCATTACATTACCTGCAACAATTAGAGATTGTTTGGCTACATGTTATTGTTTCTATACTACAGTTGAAATTACATACGGATTAAAATTTCGGTATTTGATTTGAATCCAATTGATTTGAATACATTTCTCAATTGTAAACACCAAAACAAATTATTTGTATAGTTGCATCACTTTTTACCACATCTAACCAAATAAGATAAATATAATAATAACCAATATTTTAAAAATTAGGTCAAATAGTGAATTGAAAATATTACTGATTCAAAATCACTTGTTCAACAATTGGGTCAAACATTGGCGGGACTAGTGCCGTCAACATTACATCATAAATATTTAATTATTATTTTTAATTTTATTATATAAAATATATATGCATATTATTATTTTAGCATCATACTAATTATATAAAATACTAATTTTTAGACAATTAAATAAATATAAGTTTTCACTTAATTGCCACTTTTTATCAAATTAATCTATGCTAGCTATTAAAAAATAAAATCACCCAAGTTGTTTTAAGTCATTAGATTCTAATATGACTTGATAAAAAAATATTACCAGTTTTATTAAAACATGATCGATTCATCAGTTCGATAGTTGAATCACTAATTCGAATAATTCAAAATGATTTTTTTATTTATCGAGCTTAAAAAATTAAAACCAAATTACTTTATAGACTGAATCACGAATCGATTCATCTAATTTTTAAATCATTGATTGACTATGTTGTATTTTCACATGCTTGCATCTTCACTATATTATATTTGCAATTATATTTAGACCAATACTATATATATACATCTCATAAATAAATATATATATATATATATAATATTTTATTCATCTAATAGATAAAAATTATTTACTTGTCACTTGATATATCTAGTAAAAATATCTCACGTGTTAAATAAATAAAATATAAAATATACACTTTTGTCGCATGTCATTTCTCATGTTTTTGAGTAAATTTCAAATTATCATCTCAAATCGAAAATTTTTATTTTGCCAGCTAATATTTCTATTGGATTGAGTTGACTTTTAACAAATTCAATTAGAATATATTATGTTATATTTTTATTATATGTAATTTTATTTCATTTTGTAAATAAATTGCTCGTCCAAATCTAACAAATTTAAGAGTTAATCCAATCAAAACTTCAAATCCAAATTACAATTTAAAGATTTTTCACTTAAATTTACAAGTTTGTTCCAGAAGGGAAAATAAATTCATTTGAAAATACTAAAATTTAAAAAATATATTTAATATACCCTGCAAAATTTTAAAAACAACTAAAATTTAATTTGAAATTTTTTAATAATAGTAAGAAACGTAGAGCGTATTTGACTAGAAGCAAACAACAGATATTTCCAACCAAATAAATGGTGATAAATTCATTCAGTAAAGTTGAAAAGTTACAGATTCATAAACAGAAAAAGATTTAAAAAAAAAAGTGGGGGGGAAAAAAGGGTGCAAAATTTAGTTAACCAAAATATAAAAACAAAGAAGATAGTGGCACATTTAGATGCATAGAAAGATATATACATCACAACAACATTTACAGAAGCTGCAGCATTTTCAGGCGCTCTTCGTGTTCTCGATCCATCTTCGGCGTCGTATAACACCCCTGGAGGTCTTCCACCACGTATTCCTGCATCGAGATTTACAACTCGCTCGTTTCAGAACAAAACTACGCGACATGCGGCTTAACGACTAGTAATGACAGTATAAGAGACATAAAGAAAGATTAAGAACGGGGTAAAATAAATAAATGTATGCCTCAATATCAATAGGATGGTGTTCATGCCTTTGTGAGCTCTCTCTTGGTCAGGATATGATAGTGCCTCTGCCAGATCCTCTGAAGTGCCATCGTTGCCGCGAGGAAACTGTAAGCGATTCCGAGAATGGCAAAGACGACGACGAAAATGATGAAGAGGGCAAAGCAAGCCTCCATTGAAGCTGGGAAGCAGTCGAGGATGCCCCACCCGTAGCAGCAGTTGCGGCACCCTGCTAAGCAGGGGTCGTTGTTGTTGAAGGACGAGCAATGCAGAATCAGGCCTAGAAATCCGAGCATCACGAAGAATACTAGGACACCTGCAAAGATTAAACAGCAAATTAACAAATCAGTTATTGCGGGCAAATTTAGCGGATGATGATGACGATTTGAATTTCTTGGTTGTCCGGCCAAGGCTTCTTTAACAGCCTATCTACTCTGAAAAGCAAAAGATGGGAGTTTAGCAACAGAGCCTGCAGGGCCTTTGCAGCAATGAGAAGCTGAAATGAGCTTCGAGACCCCCAAACCAAAGCACTTATTTGAAGCTTCTGCTTCCGCTGCAGTTGGAGGCTGTTGGAATGAATTTTAAAACGAAAGCCGTTAACGGTTTTTTAAGCAGCTTTACTCAAACAACACTTCTATAAAAGCTCAAGCCAAGACAAATAGGCCCTCTAATTAATAAAAGAAGCTACAATTCATGCTCATTGTACATGCTCTGGTTGTTTATAGAGGAACGCAACTTCTGAGTCATAGAAATGGACCTACTGATAAGTGATCATCAAAGATATATGTACGTACCTATGCAGTAGTAGAAGGGAATTGGATGTTTTGATAGTATGCGATCCCAACTATCACTAAAGCTGTTTCTGAAGTTCCCATTTCGGTCTAAGTAGTACGCAAATCCACCAATGATAGCAATCACCTGTACAATAAGAACAAATTAAAAAAAAAAAAAAAAAAAAAAAACTATTTTATTTTATAAAACATTAATACTCATCATTCAAACAACATTATCCTAATGTTTGCTTAGTTTAAATGGCACCAATCTAACATAACAACAGTAATCCACCACCAACAATATTTTCACCCAAGTGGTTGCAAAGACATCCAAATTTTAACAGTTCTTTGAATCTTAACGTTTCAGATATTGCTAGAGTTGCAAACTATGGACATCAATAATTACTCTTATAGAGACTAAAAGATAACCTCATAACTTGAACTAGTCAGCAATAGTAGTTGAATCCTGATGATTAGTTAATCAAAGTCAAACATATACACAAAGATGTTCACTCTTACAATTTGTACAAAAAGGAATACAAGGAGAACATCTCGTGCCACGAAGATGCGGAACTTCATCTTACGCCGGGAATCATCTTCCAACTGCTCAACTCGGAGATGGAATTGTGCCTTGCATGTTGTGCAGTGCGAGAATGCGAATCCTTCCTGGAAGCATCATCATGATAAGAGAACAATCAAACACTATAATGATATAATAAAGCTAAAATTAGCATATCTTACTATCTGCAAGTGATGGATGCATGCGACTGAAGTATACTCAACTACAATAAATAAAAATGAAAATGAAACTCAAAGACATCAAATTATATGATTATGTTATAGAAAAAGAACTACGTCTTTTATAGTAATAAAAATTTACCAACTACTTGGCACAATGGAACGCTAATTTGGCACAATATTTGGCATTCATACTGTGTCTTTTTTCTAACAATTGGGTGTAATAATACGGAGTTAGGGCGGGGGAGTAGATATACATCACAGGATGTGATCGTCTAAAAAAAAAGGAAAATGAGTAACGTTACCTTGACCGACCGCCAATGATCAAGGCATGATCGGTGAACAAACTGCTGAGTGCCTTTGCACATGCAGGGAGATATCAGCTCATCACCTACACCAACGCAACAATAAAAGCTGGAATGGTTATACCAAACATCACATTTTTAAATACAAACTGTTAATTAGGATGAGCAGATCTCAATCAACAAGTTGGTCACATATAGCAAGGAGATATTTTTCTCATTCACCATAAAATACAGCGATAATAAAGGTAAAAGATTACATGAAAAATCAATTGCTTAGTTTCAGGCATCACCAGGATCAGGAAAGCAACAGAAGTACCTACTTCGGTACGATACATGTTCGGTACAAGACTAGAATAAGTTAGATATCAAACAAATTCAACTGATGTGCATAAAACCAAAAACTTGCTTGGAAGTTCAATAAACAGCCTCAGATCTGAGAAGAAAAAAAGAGTGTCTCTTAGACTACATTATGCTGCAAATCTACACTACCCCTTTCCGTGGTAGAGCAGCGAAGTTCTTGATCATTCTGAAACATCTAAATCAGAATCTAAAATGACTAGTTAAAACTTACATGTTTAGGCTTGTAACCGCGGGAAAAGTGCTTCCTCATCCCAAATGCCTAGCTACAACAAAACAACTAACTCTAGAATACAACTATATATTAACATACATCACACACATTCTAGATGAAAACTTGAGGCATGTGGAACTAAATAAGATGTTCGAGAAACTGTGCTCAATCCAAAATGCTAGATTCACCATTCCTTCATCATCATCATCATCTTAAATTGGAAAACACCAAAATTCCCAATACCACTGTTGCAAGCTTCTTCATCATCATCATCTTAAATTATGCTATTCTACCAACATAAAAGTAATCATTCTTCTACAATCGTAAAAGCACCAAAATCGTAAATTGAACCAAAATTGATCTCACAAATTGGAAAATTACCTTGCTCCGAATCAAATTCGAGGCAGATGCGGCAACACGGAGCGGAAGCAGCGTCGATTTCTTCGTCCTTTATCTCTCTCAAGCTCCCAATCGACGGCGACTGCGCCTCCTCCTCCTCCTCCCCCTCCCCCTCCCCCTCGGCCTTCGTACGAAGAAGGGGATGCGAATCGCCCCCATTCACCTCCCCAATCCGCTCCAACTGCGGCGCCCCTCTCATCGAACCCTAGAATCGCATCAAAATCATCAAAATCCCAAAGAATCGAAGGTAAAATCATGCAATTGGACACAAATTTAGGCGAAACAGAGAGGAAAAATCGGATTTTGGAGACGAACCTTGATGAGGAAATTATTATTATCGGATTGAATCGCAAGACACAGAACACAAAGTTTGGGAAATGTCCGAGACTTTTTTTAGGGTTTCGGGCTCCGCGTTCACACGTTCACTTTTCTAACGTGCGCCGGGCGTACTGATCGGCTGCGAACGCGAGGGGGAGGCGTGGTGTAGCGAATGGACGGTCCGTGATGGGATAAGCCCGAATCTGGTTGGACAGTGGGATGGGGCCCACATAATCTGCACCGTAGACCCGTGTATATCCTGCACCAGGTGTATAGGTGTATAAGGACATCCCCTAGATTCTTCCGAAGAGAGAGGTTTTACACCATTACAATTTTTATTTTTTTATTTTTTTTTTGATTGAGAGAGTTTTTTTTTTAAAAAAAATTGCTAATCAAAATTTGAGCTTACAATGTGAACTTAAAATTTGAATTTATAATTCAAATTCAAAGTTAAAGTCAAAACTTAAATTTAGAAAAATTAAATAAAAATTTTAATTTTTAAATTTTAAATATATATTTTAAATTCACATCTGATTTATAATTTAATATAATAAATTTACATAATTTATATTTAAATTCAAATAATTATTAGTAAAAAAAAAAATCCACCATTTCAAAATTAAAGTTAACTCCCACCATTAAAGCGTGCGAGTTATTTTTCAGCTATTCGATTTTTTTCGAAATAAAAATTAAAATATCAATCTCTTGATCCAAACTTTAATAATAAAAATAATTTTTAAACCAGATACTTTAAACCAATATGTTCTAAAGTTTTTCTTTCTATTTAATTTTTAAAATTTTAATTAATTAAAAATTTTAATACAAATTAATTTATTAATCACATTTAAAGTACATTGAAATAAATAAATTATTTATAATAAATAAATAAAATGATCGTTTATAGGAAAAAAATAACATTTTTAACATTTAGATTTAATTAATTTAAAATATTCTACTTGAGAATGTAAATAAAAGGATAATGTTAGAAAATTTGCACAATGATACATCAGTCCTATAAAAACTTAAAAACTACTGGAAAATAATAATAAAAAAAAGATAAAATTTAAATATTTGGAGGGCATAAATGACATTTTCCACATCTACATAATGAGTAGATAATAGGGATCTCGCCGCCAAATAAAGTTCTCTCTTTTTCGTCTTCGTCTCCACCACCGCCGCAATTTACTCCATCGTCTTCCTCACTGACGCTTTTAGGGTTTCCATGGTAAGCTCGCTCACCCCGATCGATCGAAGATTAGGGTTTTGGAGGTTTAGGGTTTGGATTGCCGCTTTGATAATTCGTTTCCCTTTATCTTTGTCTCGCAGGCGTTGCCGAATCAGCAAACCGTCGATTACCCTAGCTTCAAGCTCGTGCTCGTTGGTGATGGTGGAACCGGTAGTGATCTCTAGAATTTTTGTGTTTTTCTCCTATTTTCTGTGTTAAAGTTTAGATTTTCGTCGATTCCCTGTTTTGATAGGTAGGGTTTTTTAATGTGGTTTCATTTGGGAATTTTGTTACTGCTTTGATTGAGACTCTTCCTGACGAGTTTTGATTTTGTAGCTAATTACTCGGTAATTATAAGATTATTATTGTACTTCTTATAGTTTATTTTTTTTATTTAATTTGTCGTAATCCTAAGTTGGATGTTCTATGCGTAAGAAACCCTAAAAATTGATACTTGTTACAGTATGCAAATTTATGTAATTTATATTGGCATTTGTACAGTTAAATCAGTGTCTAAAAAGTATTAGCTGATAATTTGCAGTGTTTCATGAGTAATATTGGCGACATTCACAAGATCTTGCGTTAAAAGAGTGGCTTTTTGTGTGTCTATTATGTAAAAATCATGGGTTTTTATTTTTTAAATGTTATGAGCTTTTAAATTTGTAGGCAAAACCACATTTGTTAAGAGGCATCTCACCGGTGAATTCGAGAAGAAGTATGAGCGTAAGTATCATATAACATTATATTATTAGGCATTTACTTTCATTTTGCGCAAGGATTTAGGATACATATAACATAATGTTTCTAAAAATATAAAATTATACTGCAGCTACTATTGGAGTTGAAGTTCATCCGTTGGATTTCTTCACTAATTGTGGGAAGATTCGGTTCTACTGCTGGGACACGGCTGGCCAGGAGAAGTTTGGTGGTTTGAGGGATGGATACTAGTAAGTTTTACCACATCCTGACCATTGCTTTAACATACTAAAATGACAAATAAGGGGGTTTTCTCCCAAGTTGCAAATAAGTCTCATTGTCTTTCGCCCTTGATGAATATCGCTCTGCTTTTGTTTTAACAAGCATGGAGTCTACACTTAAGCCACTTTAGTAGCTTTAGCTAACAAAGTAACTCGTAGTTGTAAGTTGGCCTTCTTGATCTTTCCGTTATCTTCTCTATCTGTAGACGTTCTCTACTTGTACTTTGATAAATGGTGCAAAGTGGTGTTGCGATAAGCATGGCATTTTTTGTCATATCCAGTATTAGAGCTACGAAATGTTAATTAAGAAATAGTCATCTTCATTGGTATTTTTCACCTTCGATCATTGTTGCATGAGATTGATGGAAACATAGATTGTGTTAATTTTGTTTAGCCTGTGACCTTTTGTTTTTCTTCAATGTGCTGGAACCCAGGAAGGTTTTTTTTTTTTTTTTTTTTGAGAAGTATAACGTCTCTTTCATTAGTGGTGGTCAACATATCAAGTATTTTCACAATTCTTGAAATTAGTCTCGTTTGCTCATATTAGATAGGAACTTGGGAAGCAACAATGATTGTCCATATTTTTGTAATTGGAATCAAAACCTGGGCTACTATAGTGTTTTTGTAGGACCATGTATTTGGAACTTCACCTAGTATTTGGTAACTACCCCTGTGAAAGAATTGTTAAGTACTTGCATAAATTAGTTAACTGGTGCTTTTTCTGATGTTTGGAATGTAAGTGTTATAGTTATTGCTTTATTCCTTACATTGACTATTGCTCTAATTTAATGCAGTATCCACGGTCAGTGTGCTATCATCATGTTTGACGTAACTGCGAGATTGACGTACAAGAACGTCCCAACATGGCATCGAGATTTGTGCAGGTATTTGTTTCTGAACAGTATGGGGCGATTTTGTCTTGAAAAAAGAGTATTTCCATTAGCTTTATTTTAGCTTCTTTTGTGTATTTCTTGAATTAGGGTTTGCGAGAACATACCTATTGTGCTTTGTGGAAACAAGGTTGATGTGAAGAACAGGCAGGTGAAAGCGAAGCAAGTCACCTTCCACAGGAAGAAGAACCTGCAGTACTACGAGATCTCTGCGAAGAGCAATTACAACTTTGAGAAGCCCTTCCTTTATCTTGCCAGAAAACTCGCTGGGTAACGAGCAATATACAATTTGTTTTTTCCCGTGTGGGGTTTTGAATACAATCCATCTTTTTTTCTTCAAGGGTTAGTTTAACATATCAAATATGTTTTCAGTGATCCAAGCCTTCACTTTGTCGAATCCCCTGCTCTCGCTCCTCCTGAGGTGCAAATCGATTTGGCTGCTCAGCAACAGTGAGTTATCTTTCCCCGAGTTCTCTTTTCTCTGTTGTTCTAGCTATTATTTTGTTTGTTCTATAAGAATCACGATATTTTACTAAGCAGTTGTATAACTCTGCTTGTTCTAATCGCAAATAACTAAATTTTTTTTGCAGGCATGAGGCGGAACTTGCAGCAGCCGCCGCTCAACCTCTTCCTGACGACGAGGACGATATATTCGATTAGATGTTCATCACCTACTTCTAGCATGCAGCGTAGTAAGGTTTTCTAAGAGTCATATATATCGGTTTCTTTTTTCGAAGGAGAACTCCTTTTGAGTATGGACTCTTGGTTAGGGTTAGTGTTGTAGATGACCTTTAAATTTTCATTGGGCAAAATAGATGAATTTTCTTAGGAGATGTCAAATGTTATGCATGGTTTCTGTGGTTTGATCCCCAAGATTGGGGCTAGGCAATAAGGTATGTCTGCTTTCTCTTTCTCTTTCTCTTTCTCTTATCTGCTGATATTCAAAGTGAGGCAATACCTCTTGTTAAGGAGAAGAAATCTTTTATGCAAGGCCACCGATGAATCCAACTATGCATGGCTGTCTTCTTTCTTTTCCTTCTTCAGAGTGAAAATATGTACCGAGACTTTGAGCTTGAGGCTTGGCTTGGGGTTGCGGCGTGCGGAATGCAAATTTCTGGTATGTTTTCTGTTTGTTTCTTGATCGAAGTTGCATATCTACTGCGCTTGGGCTTATACATTTAAATTCCTGCTGTGTTTTCTGCTGAATCGTCGAGTATGTACGAGAAACTCGGCACTTTAGCCTATGCCTCAATTCTTAGGTATCGTTTGGTTCGGAGATTAGTGAGAATTAGTAGTACCAGGTACAAGTATAAAGTTGAGTATAAGGTAGGATAAATGAAAATAGTGTTTGGTTGGGATATAGGTTAGTACAGGTATAAGAAAAATAGTGTTTGGTTGGGATTGAAGAATAAGAGGAATAAATAGTTGACTTTTGAGTAAAATGACGAATATGCCCTTATCTTTTTATATGGGAGTAAAAATTGATAAATAAATATTGTATTATAACTTTTTAAATATAATAATTATAATATTTATAATGTAATTAATTAGATAATATATAAAATTAGTGTTAATTTTTTACATGTAAAAAATGATTAATATTATATAAAAATTATAATAAAATTTTCTGGTAAGATATATAATTTAAAAAAATGAATATTGTAGTGTTAATTATTTATATTTAATATTAATTTTGAATATTTTAATAATTATTGTACTTATCTATTAATTAATAAATTAAATAGTATATAAAATTATTGTTAATTATTTATATTTAAAAATGGATTAATATTATCTAAACATTACAATAATTTTTCCTGGTAATATATAAAATTTAGAAAAATCATTAATTAGTGTTAATTAGTGTTAAAATTAGAGTTAATTTTTTGTTGTTCTAAAATTAATATTAATTATTTATTTTGCGTTGGGAACGAGGATGCGGTACGGGGGAGAGGTTTTTTAGCCGGCGACGACGAAGAGCTACAGGAAAGGCCGAGAGGCGACGGCGGCGACGATAATAATAAGTAATTATTATTTATTTTATTTTTCTAAAATAATTATTGTAATATCTATTAATTAATAAATTAAATGATAGCTAAAATGAGTGTTAATTATTTAAATTTTAAAAATAATTAATATTATGTAAAAATTATAAAAAATTGGGTAAAGTGTGCAGGGGTAATAATAGAGGAGAGAGGAAATTGGGGTAATTCTGGGGGGGGGGGGTGGGGGTGGGGGTGGGGGTGAGAATTAATGTTGGTTGTACCAGGACAAAAGGCAAAAGGGGGGATTCGAATTCCCCCCCTGTTCCAAAGTGTTTGGGTACAAAGGGGGGGTTATCCCCCTTTGTACCCATACCAAACACTGCCTTAATGTATAAGACAATTATGGGTTTCAGTTTTGAACTTTGCCATACTTTGAATATTTTTGGTCGGTTTATTGTGTATTTAAGGTAAAAGCCTACACATAACTCATCTGAATTATAGACTATTTTGAAACAGTCATTTAATTTTTCAAAATTTTGATTTTATTATTTAATTTTCAAATTTGTTTGATTTGAGTCGATCTTAGATTTCAAAATTTTATTGTATCATTTAAATTTTTTTATATTTAGTAATACTTTATGCAATTTTTGTACCTATAAATTTATTAAAATAAGTAATTATCTTAATGTTTGAAATCAAAGTATTCTTGGCTGTTTCAAATCAAACAAATTAAAAAATTAAATAATAAAATTAAAATTTTGAAAAATTGGATAGCTGCATTAAAATGAGTGAATAGTTTAGAACTCTTGTTTTAAAATGGTCTAGAGATCTCCTTCAATGAAACTAGAGTGAGATGCGGGCTAAAGTACATGGTAGATTACTCCACAAATGAATGATCACACCAAACCAAATAGGACCATCTTGCACAAGTTCTCTTGGACAATTTTTTTATGCATAATTTACCTTATTGCCCTTTATTGGATTCTTCGAATCACATCGCAATTGGATTTGTTTGGTACTAACACAATGCAAAATAGCTGTTACAGAGAAAAGGTTCTCAGTAGACATTAGGTTGATGGTCATAGAAGTTGGAGCTTATGCACAAGAACTATCTTTGATAGAGTTGTTTGGATATGGAGCATAGTTATTTTTCCATTAAATTCTCCTCAGCAACTTTCCACAACAATTTGAAAAAGAGCTGCTGCTTCTCAGACTTAACATATCATTCCATTGCAAAAAGCTCTAGAATACTTACTTGCCAAAAGCTTAGCTTCTGCCTCTCGAGTATAGAAACTGCTCCAAATCGAAACCAGCTGCCTTGCTTTCGACACACCATCTTCTAGGCCGCCTTCTACAAACATTTATCTGCAATGAACGGGGGGCTCAGAATACAGAACATTTCTTATTGGTATGTATATGAACACACATTTACATCAACTGAATGTGAAGCTCAATGCGGCATTAAGATGGTAAGCAGTACTCACAACATTGCAACTGAATGTGAATTGTTCGTCTCGCTTAGGCCTCGGACATTGATGTTATCTTCTCCTTGAATCTCTTGGTTAAGCATTACATGACCTATATCCTAAGCATTCAAGTGATGCAAGAGATCAACTAAGGATATATAGGCAATGCTAAAGATAAACTAACATTCCCATTTAAACAATTTTACACAACTTGATTGAATAGTGAGAGCAACGTTCAAGCATGCATATAAATCGTCTATGGAGCATGCATCCTACATTAACATTCACAAGTATTATTACTTGCATGTTAAAAATGTTAGTTTTGTTACGTCGCATGCAAGGACTGTATGCATCATCTATGTCACAACAAAAACTCTAATCCATCTTTGAACTCTGCAGAATATAGCGGAGTACGAAGTTTGTATCTGCTCGGAAGCATCGTGTATCATTCGTATTAACATCTGATAACAATCAACCACCTGACCCATCTCCTTCAAATTCCCCTTGATGAATGCTTCTACAGTACATGCTCCTGTAACATGTTAGCCCTAAATAACAAATCAGTTCTTCTCATCAATCCAACAAAATACTTCCACGGTATTGTTAATCTAACAATGAAGGTCCTGCATCCAGGTTTATGGATATTTGTTACTATTTTGGTCAAAACTAGTTTGGTAAAACGATTCTACAGTCTAAATTAGTTTGGTATAATACGGACTACAGAATAACTTGGTTAAACCTAATGCTTACCTTCGCTGGCCGCTGCAGAATGATCATAATGAGTTTCCAAAATGGATATTTTGCCCAAGTGGAGTGGATGTTGGATATTTCGATCCAATGGGTGTTACACAGTATCCACTTTCCAATTGAAAACATTTAAATTGCTTGATGAGAGGCGTTCCTTGAAACCTTCTTAGTCACAAGAATATCATATGTGGTATCATCAGGTACAATTCCTCGTTCGAGCATTTTATCGTGCAATCGAAAGGCCTCTTCCAGCTTCCCTTCCCTAAAGTACCCATTTATCAGCATATTATATATAATCACATTAGGTCGTACATCTTTCTTATCCATTTCATCCAAAATTCCCTGAGCTCTCTCTCCGTCACCGTTGCGGAAAAAACCATGTGCCAATGCCGTGAAGGTAACATCATCTGGAAAAATTCCCTTTGTTACCATCTCAGAGTAGAGTTCTAAAGCAAAGTTTACATTACCCACTTTTAGCGATCCATCAATTAAGGTTGTATAAGTGGCTAAGTCACAAGAAACACCTTCTTCAACCATCCGTTCGTATAATTCAATAGCACTTTCCATCTTATACAGTTTTTTATACCCAGTAATTAGACTGTTATAAATAGCAGCATTTGGCTCTAAGCCAGCTTTCAGCAAATCATCGAACAGCTTACGTGCACCATTCATGTTTCCTTCTTTGGAGAAAGCGACGATGAGTGCGTTATATGCAGCAATATCTAATCCAAGGCCCTTCCTTTTAACCTCATTCAGCATTTTCACAGCAAGATCACTGCAATAGTTTTTACAATAACCATGAACGAAGCTAGTGTACGTAATTATAGTGGGCGATATACCATTCTCAAGCATTTGCTGGTAAGTTGACAAAGCAGAGCTCAGCATACCTGCTCTTATGTAGCCATTTATAATACTATTAAAAGTCATAGAAGTAGGAGTGAACCCTTCATCCATAAATTTATGCAACATGTTACTAACTTCAGACATCCGACCGCTCGTACAGAGGCCATTTATAAGAGTGTTGAATGTGTACTCATTGCAAGTAATACCCAAGTTCCGCATTGTCTCAACAAGATCATGAGCCTTATCAAAATCATTACTTTTTGTATAACCATCCATCAAAGTAGTAAAGGTGACCACATTAGGGTTTATGCCTCTTTCCGACATTTCCGTACACAAAGTAGCAGCCAAATCCATGTTCCCCTGTTTGCAGTGGCCTAATAGCATACTATTGTAAGAAGCAGCGCTCGGTTTCACTCCCGTTTTATCCATTCTATCCCATAATTCACGAGCTTCATTGACCCTACCAGCTCGAGAGAACCAATTTAGAAGAATATTGTAAGTGAAAACATTGGGCACACCATGCTCGACAGCCTCGTCGAAGAAATCCATTGCCTCTTTCCATTTATTATCCTTCAAAAAGCACTTTATCACTATATTGAGAGTGAAGACACTAGGTAAGATGCATTTTTGCCTCATTTCACCGTAAAGTTCATGAGCCTTGTTGGTGTTCCCAATCTTATAACAACATTCGATGAGAACGGAGTATGTATAATTGTTTGGAGTAATTCCGTCCTCAACGATAGTAGAGAAGAGATTCAAAGCACTAGTTAGATCTCCTCGAGAACAATATCCTTGTAACAATCGAGTCGCAACAACCAAATTCATCGGGAAGCCATTAGCAATCATCTCATCTTTTACATCTAAAGCCTCCAATATGTTTCCTCCCTCAACACAAGCTCCAATTACTAAATCGTACACGAATTTAGAAGGAATCAATCCGTATTCTTTCATATTTTTCAAGAGTTTACAAGCTTTCGTCGAATCGGGTTTCTTGCAAACCGATCGTATAATGGTAGTATAAGCGAGCAAATCCGGTTTCAATCCCCTATCAACCATTTCCTTGAAGTATACTTCCGATTCGTCGGGATTTCCATCTTCCAAACAAGCATTCATCATTATATCAAATGCCCTAACATCCAATTCCAACCCATTTCCCTCCATCTCCCTGTAAAATTCCCTAACCACCGTACTAGAATTTGAGCTCACCAAAGCTTTTAACAAATCATTTCTTGCTTTAACATCAACAAGTATACCACTTTCAAGTGTTCGACGAAATGCCTCAATGGCGTTCTCTATTCTACCAGCACGAGCATAGGAAACAACCAGGTGATTGAATGAGATAGCATCAAACGCGCACCTTTTTGAAGCCGCGATCATGCGATCGACCATGAGGCTAGGGTTAGGGCTCGAATCGCCTGAAATGGCGCGATTCAGAAGCTTCTGGGATCTGGAGACCATCCCCGATCTCACGAGGATGTTGATTAAGACGCATAAAGCATCAGTTTGTAACAAATTACAGCGCAAATGAATCCGATCGAAGTACCTCAAAGCTTTTTGTGGATTCCTTTGATTTGCGATGAGGAACTCGATCACATGCTCTTGATTTGGGATTGGTTTTGCGGAGAATGCATTGGAAAGCTTCTGAATTGGGGAAAGGGGAGATGGGGATTGGGGGTTTGGGATATTGTTATCTGAATTGGAGAAAGAGCGGAGGGAACTGGGGATTGGGAGGAGGAGGGGAGGGCGCCATGGATGAAGCTTTGGAGAGCTTCGTAATGGCCTCATGAGAGAGTGAGCGAGAGAGAGAGAGAGAGAGAGAGAGAGAGGTGTGATTAGGGTTTAGGAGGGAGGAAGATGAAGTGGTCAAATTGCATTTTAGCCCTCAAACCTTTGCATAATTTTACTTTGGTCCTTAAGCCTTTAAGTTTAATATTTAAACTTTTAAACTGTTAAATGTGCTCTATTTTAATCTCTGTTTTTACTTATAATTAGCAAAAATAATAATAAATAATAATTTTGCGCATCTCTATTCACTACAATTTTGTACTTGTGGAACCTTAATCACATTTCTTATATTTCAATTTTATTTTTTGTTAAGATTGAATTTTGATAACTTTAGTTGGATTAAAAAAAAAAATTAAAACTTTAATTAATTGGCCTCCATGTAATTAAGCGCATTTCTAATCATGATAATCTCATGGTTTATAAAATGTCATTTTAGTATCATCAAATTTTATTTATATTTTATTTTAAAAATTTGCATCAATAAATAGAATAATAAAATAATATAATTTTACTATTTTAAAGGTTTACAACATGCAGGTTGTTACTATATTGAGATTTATAAATTTTATTATATTACTATCCTATATAATACCAATTTCTTATATGAAAATAAAAATAGAATCACATTTTAGTAAAATAATACTTTTTAACAATGTGCTAAACCATAAGAAAAGTGATTTAAGGTTTGTTGGAAAAAATATATATAATTGGATTAAAAGGAACCATACTCAATATATATATATATATATATATATATATATATATAGTCACGCTACTATACTATCGATAGCACGAAGTATTTTGGTGCCATCAAATTTTCTACCATTAGATCTATCCTTTTGATCATTTCCACCCATTAAATCAAACTATTTTTTCAACCACCCACTAAATCCTATAGGCCCACTATCATCCCAATCATATATTTCTTAATCAAATGTAAAAATTTAATAGCACCAATGACTTGGTGCTATTAATAATACACCAGTCTAGCTATATATATATAGCACCAATGACTTGGTGCTATTAATAATACACCAGTCTAGCTATATATATATATATATATATATATATATATATATATATATATATATATATATATATATATATATCATTGGATTAAAAGATGCGTGATTGAGATGATAGTGGGTCTCTTGAATTTAATAGGTGGTTGGAAAAATAGTAAAATCTAACGGATGAAAATAATCAAAGGGGTTGATCTAAGGGTAGAATAGTTAATAGCACCAATAACTTAGTACTATTATAGTATAGTAGCTGTACTCTCTCTCTCTCTCTCTCTCTCTCTCTCTCTCTCTCTCTATATATATATATATATATATATATAATTAGGCTAGAATACTATCGATAGTATCAAGCCATTGGTGCTATCAAATTTTTAGCCGTTGGATGAAAAAATATACGGTTAGGATTATAGTGGTCCCCTAGGGTTGACTAGATGGTTGGTTGAATAGTAAAAATTTTAGGGGACCACTATAATCCCAGCCGCATATCTTTTCATCCAACGGCTGAAAACTTGATAGCACCAATTATTTGGTGCTATCGATAGTATTCTAACAAGACTCTATATATATATATATATATATATATATATATATATATATATATGGACTAATAAAATAGAGGTGCAATTTATCTAAGTAGATTTTGCTTGCACGAGGTGTATCAACATGACTCATTCACCAGAATTATCAAAGAAGAGAGTGTTGGCTTAAATGGGCCAGTATCCTATCATGAAGTGGAAGATTAGATTGGATTGAGCTACGTTTGAAATAATGTGAGATTAAATTAGATTGAGTCATGTTTGAAATGACTTGTGATTGGTTAGACCGAGTAATAATTGAGATTCATAAAAGTCGTGTCTATACATTTTAAATAAATTAATTGTATATTTTTAATAACTTAAATTTTAAAAATTAATAATTAGCGTCAATAATCCGACTTGCTTGGAGCATAGCTCTATATACCATGTCATCTGTCGAGCTGGATACTTAAAAATAAGAGGACTAAAATAAAAGTGCAATTTATATAATTAGATTTTGCTTGCGCTGGATGTATCAACATAACTCGTACATCAAAATTATCAGAGAATAAAGTGTTAGCTTAAATAGATCAGCGTCCTGCCTTATGGTGAAAGGTCAGATTAGAATAAATCATGTTCGAAATAATATGAGATTGAATTAGATCGAATCATATTCAAAATAATTCAAAATTTTAAATTAATGATTAGCATCAGCAATTCAAGAGAGTTGTTATATGGAGCCGGCCCTATATAAGGACCAATCGAAGCATGACACATAAGCTTGATCTAAATATTTCGTTTCTAATGCCTTATATTCTCCTGTTTATCCAAAACCCGGTGTAATAAATCAGGTTCAAGAATAATCTTTAATTCTGTCGGAGTTGAATTATTTGATGGATCTTTTATTACAAAATTCATATTCATGTTTATTTTAATGGGCATATAATTTATACTCAAATCAAGTTTATTAAAATAAACAATGCACTCAATTCTTATGCAGAAGAACTATTTAATGTCTCTAATTAAATAAATTAAAAATTTTGAATTGAAAATTGCAGGCTAAAGTACATAATATTTTTTTTTATAAATAATCATTTTTACACTTTACCGCATAAATTATATATACGACATAACTGAATAATTTATTGAGATATTCAATATACCCTACACATTTAAAAATAATAAAAATACATATTTTATTTTTTTTTAAAAGTAATTATATATATACTTCAAACTTCAGGCTTCAGAACAATAAAATTTTAAATACCAGATATTTTGAATTCAAAATTTAATTATTTAATATTTTTAATTAAATTTATTTTTGAAAAAAAATAAATAAAACGAATAATATGCTGTTATCTTTCTCTAAAAAATATATATATATATATTAGCAAGCTGCGCTAGCTAGATATGGTGGATAATAATCTTTTATTTATTGGTTGCCTTATTAAAAAGAAATTCATTATTTACTAATTAGCTTTTTCCTTTCATTTGTCATTTTCAAGAGTAAAATGGGTAGATTAATAATTATCCGATTATACCAAGCAATATATGCATAAAATAATGGCAAAATAGTAATGGTGCGAAATAAAAATACTATAATCTTAAATTTTTGAAGAGAAAAATAATTTTTTTTTTAAAAAATAAAGAATGTAAGAGTTTTATATATTTTAATCTTTAGTTTAAATTAGTTAAACAACTAAATTAATAATAATAATAATAATAATAATAATAATAATAATATATAACTAGACTATTATGCTATTGATAGCATTAAGACATTGGTGCTATTAAATTTTTAACCATTGGATTAAGAAATATGCGGCTAGAATAATAGTGGGCTCCTAAAATTTAGTAGGTGGTTAGAAAAATAGTATAATTTAACGGGTAAAAATGATCAAAGGAATAGATTTAACATTTAAAAATCTGTGGTTAAAATGATTGTGACGCCCCACTTCCCAGGGGGTCACCCATCCTAGAACTACTCTAGCTCTAACACGCTTAACTCTCATAACCTTTTGGATCTTGCTACCATCCAAAATGCTATAACCGGGTTAGAGATTTTAGTCCTATTATATAATTTATATATAGGACTAATCCAAATTCCGGGGGTGTCACATTCTTCCCCCCTTTAAGTCCTGACGTCCACGTCAGACTCAAGCACACTCACAAGTACCAGGCGATGTGAGACTCGTCTCGCTAGCCTTAGCCGACCTTGTGAGGAGCTGCACTCCACTCACAACGGTTATTAGCCGGGGAGCCTCGCTCTACCCACTATATAACCCTGGCTCAGCCGAGACTCATCTCACATTTCCGGCTGGTGAAAGACTCTGATACCAACTGTGACGCCCCACTTCCCAGGGGGTCACCCATCCTAGAACTACTTTAGCTCTAACACACTTAACTCTCATAACCTCTTGAATCTTGCTACCATCCAAAATGCTATAGCCGGGTTAGAGATTTTAGTCCTATTATATAATTTATATATAGGACTAATCCAAATTCCGGGGGTGTCACAATGATAGTGGTCCCCTAGGGTTTACTAGTGGTTGGATATATATATATATATATATATATATATATATATATATATATATATATATATATATATATATATAGTGAGTGAGAAGAGAGAGAGAGAGAGCGCGCGCTGGAAGGCTATTAATAGCATCAAGTCATTGATGTTATTAAGTTTTTTATCCTTGAATTAAGAAATATGTAGTTAAGATGATAGTAGATCCCTAGGGTTTAATGGATAGTTAAGAAGATAGTATGATCTAACGAATAAAAATAATCAAAGGGGTTGATCTAACAGTAAAAAATTTGATAGCACTAATTATTTGATGCTATCGATAACATAGTAGAAAAACTATATATATATATATATATATATATATATATATATATATATATATATTAAGCTAAATAGTCACTAATTAAATTACATAAAATATAATAAATTCGTAAATATAAATGATATGTTCAAAATTTTAAGCTAAATAGTTACTAATTGACTCAATTCAAATAAATTATAAAATCAGATAATAAAATTAAAATTTTTTAAAGATTAAATAGTTAAATTTAAATAAGTGATAGTTGAGGTAAATTTTATATATTTTTAGTAAACAAAATATATATTCAAAATTTAGAAACCAAAATTCCACACACTTCAAAATTTGAATACCGTGAGTGCAATTGAGGCTTATATTATTCCAACCAATTACGACTCATCCACAGTTCACATCACATGAGTAGCATTTTCCTAATAAAAACCTTAATCAGCTAATCAGATCCAGACACGTGGTCGGCAATGGACGTGCCACGTTGTATCCCCGCGCTTCCCGATACCATTAAATAATTTAACAATAAATATATTCTTTCTTCTTTTTCTCTCACCACGCTACAACGTGCCACGTTGTTTTCTGTCAACAACTGCGACGCATCTAATCCGTCCAAAGTGGATCTGCCGATCATTCCCACCGTTAATTAACGACTGCAGTTCCTTCCCCAAAGTGCATCCGCCAATCCAAAACGGGGCTTAATTAGTACGAAGCTATGTTAAAACCCAAGTTTAACACAACTCTTCTTAATTTTTTAATATTATTTATTAATTTTAATTACTAATTTAATTTTTTTTTTAAATAGTTATAATTTTTTTTAGTTTTTTAATATTTACTTAATTTATTTTTTGTGCTAATATAATTTTTTTTTTCTTCTCTTATATATTTTAAATAAGTAAAAATATATTAAGAGAGTATTTTAAAATACATCTCTTAACTCTAAATTTTTTATTTTATATTTTTTTTTTAATTTCTACCTAGTGAACTATTTTATTTAATAAGATAAAATATTATATTAAATTTAATAATTTTTTTTATCTAATAATTATTAAATATTATAATTTTATTTATTAAAATTACTAAAAAAATCAATAGATCGCTAATTGAATTACGATTAGATTTAATAAAATTTATAATTATTTAAATAGAATAATATAAATAAAATAATTAAAAATTAAATATCTGTAATTAAAAATAAATTTTTATATTTTTATATTAATTAGTAAATTAATAACTTTTTTTTTAAAAAAAATTAATTAGATAAAATTATATTTATATACTAAAATTTTTATTTATATATATTTTTACCTACTAGAATTAAATTCCAACTTAATAATTGAGTGTTGGCTTGTCCTTTTCAAACCTTTTGTTTTTTATTCTTAATTTAGTACGGAGTACAGTACCAATATTTAGCTGTTGCTTAGAATATACGCCACAAGCTCCTCCATTTTCCAGCGTCTCTTTTCATGGCCATCTTCTCCTCCGACGGCGGCGGCCGCCGACGCCGACGCCGCCTCCACCGCAGCCTCGTCCTTGCATTCGTCGTCATCCTTCTTCCATCTCGTTATTGCACCGGTTATCCAAGCCTGCAGGGCTACCGCTTTACGGCGCTCTACGCGTTCGGCGACTCGTACACCGACACGGGCAACTTCGTTGGGGCCGTCGACCCGTCCAGCCCCGTCGGCCGCCTACCATACGGCGAGACCTTCTTCCGCCGACCCACCGGCCGAGCCTCCGACGGCCGCCTCATCGTCGACTTCCTAGGTCAGCCCAGTGTGCCTAATTGATAATTGTACTAAATACTACACCTTTGTCCGATAACATATAAATTCCTACAGAGTTTAAATAATCAGATTTAATATTCTGATTTATAAATATATTTTTTTAAAAATTCTAAAATATATATATATTTATGTTTATTGTTAGATGCATCTAGGGGTGTCAACGTGCCGAACACGAACGAGCTGGGATCGGTTCGTGTTCGGCTCGTGTTCAGCTCGCTTAAGTATCGAGTTGAAAAATTCGGCTCGTATTCGGATCGTTTTTTAACTAGCAGAACACAAGCTGGCTCGCGAACAATAAATTTGATTTTCATTCTAACTATTAGGTGTAAAGTTCAAAAAAATTAAAAAATTAAAATTTTAATCCAAAATTAAAATTTACAAACAAATTAATAATCTAAAATCTAAATAGTAATATATATATATATTCGAGCTGTTTTCGGACCGAACACGAGCGAGCTGACCCCGGCTCGTGTTCGGCTCGTTTATTAAACAAGCTAAAAAATTCGACTCGTTTACTAAACGAGCAATTCGATCTCGAACTCATTTCGAGCCGAACACAAGCTGGCTCGTGAACAGCGAGCTGGATTGCCACATCTAGATGCACCATTAATTTTTTATAATGAATGCGTGAAATAATTATTTTATTTTTATAAATTATTCCATATAAAAAAAATATATTCTAAAATTAATTTTAGTCAAGAAAATTAGAAATTTTATTAAAATTATCATAATTTTATCAAATTTGACAGATTTCATTATAATTTTCACTTAATTCTAGAAAAACGTAATTATTTGAACCTCTCAAGTCTCAACTTCTTTGGTTGAAAGGGTACGTGAAAACAAATTCACATTTATATAATTTGACCGTTCTTACCCCTAGTGCTAATGTAAGGGAATATATATATATATATATATATATATATATATATATATATAGTTGAAAAACAAGATTTATCCTGATAATTTTAACATGGGAATGTATAAGTATACATCCTTTTAGGAATGTATATTTTATACTCCATCCCATTTTGAGGTGGAATGAATTTCACTCGTCACTCGATGTGACGAGCGAAATTCACCCTATCCCAAGATGGGGTGGCGTGTAGGATGTACACTCCTAATTAAGGGGGTGTACATCTAGTAAAGCCTTTTAACATCCCTTGTATTTTTATTCCAATTCATTAATTTGAATTTTATGATTCGAGGTCGGATTTGGTGCAGCGGAGGCGCTGGGGCTACCGCTGCTGCCACCCTACCTGGCAGAGCGTAGCACGGCGGCGGTAGCGGCAGACATGTGGCTGCGAGGGGCGTGCTTTGCAGTGTGCGGGTCGACGGCGATGGACACCGCCTTCTTCCGAAAGCTCGGGCTCGTGAATCACCCGTGGATCGGGTTTCCGCTTCCGGGCCAACTCCACCTGTTTCAGGATCTCCAACAATCCCTCACACCTGAACCAGGTTAGTCGTAGAAACTGGTACATGTTTGGTGCGGAGTTTAATTTGAAACTGTACTGGAATCAACTGCATCTCGTATTGTGTTGAATTACGTTCGAAATGAGTCGTGTCATGTTTGAAGTGACGTAATGTTGATCGAATTGAGTTACGATGTGTCTCTCAATTTTAAGTAAATCGATTGTATTTTTGTAACAAGTTGAGTTTTGGAAATTAATAGTTCACGCTAATTAATGATCCGACAAGTAATATCAGAATCAAAGTTCACAAATTCAATTTTTATATGTAACGAATTTGTACAGCTGCTACAGAGATTATTATATTATACATACTTTAAAACTGATCACATTATCGTAAGAGATATATTTCGTGTGATATTCGGTATTTAGTATAAGATAATCAATTTTAACAATCTCAAGTTCAGGTAATGAAAAATAATTTTCTATCTGAATAAAGGAAAGAGAAAACAATGTATATTAATTCCTCTTTATATAACCAAGAGAGTGTCAAAAAGTGAGCAAGAAGTAGATTCTATGTTCTAAACTAATTGGATAATAATATTCCAATGTTTTCTTAAATTAATTGTTCCACAGGATACAAGGACATGATGAGCAACTCTCTATTTTTGGTAGGGGAGTTTGGAGTAAACGACTACAACTACCTCTTAGTCCAAGGAAAAAATGCTACTGATGTATATTCTATTATTCCTAATGTTACTAGTACAATCAGTATGGGAATTGAGGTAATACAATACTTTTAAAAAACAAAAACAAAGTTTAAATTTGAAAAGATATGCATATTATTGTGATGTTGAATCATTTTGGGCAGCATCTGATACAACTTGGTGCAAGAACACTATTAGTTCCTGGAGTCTTTCCTTTAGGATGCCTTCCGAGTTTGCTGACGCAGTTCGAGAGCGATAACGAGGAAGATTACGAGCCGCGGACTGGTTGCCTCAAGTTTTTAAACCAGTTATCGAAACTCCACAACCTCCGGCTGCAGAAGGAGTTGGATCGGCTACGGGAGCGCCACCCCGATGTCGCCATTATCTACGCTGACTATTACAGAGCTGCCACGAAAATTTTCAATTTTCCGAAAAAATTCGGTGATGCCTCTTTCACTAACACTTAGCATTGAAATTCATATACAAAATATTAAATCAACACTTAGCAAATTAAACCACATTATGGTGGCTCCGATCCCATGCACAGGGCCAAACAAACAAGCGTTAACAAAGATCTAATATGACTGCAGGATTCAAGACACCATTATCCGCATGCTGCGGTGGCGGCGAAGGCCGCTATAACTACTCATCCTTAGTGAGTTGTGGCGACGAAAGGTCGAAGGTCTGCGACGATCCATCGCAATATGTCTCCTGGGATGGAATCCACCTGACGGAGGCGGCTTCGGAGATCGTCGCCCGCGGTGTGTTTGAAGGGCCGTACGCCACCCCTTCTATTGCAGAAGCATGTTCATCTTTCAGCATCTAAGAACTAGGAGGAGTTGATCTGTTGACTGTAAAACATTATAGTTTTTTTTGCTTTGATTACATGTAATTGAAACTACTATAAAGTTGAGACAATCCCTAGTACAAAGATTATCTTTTCCCTCAACTAATTAAATGCTTATATATTAATTCCTCCAAAATTGGGTTATTTTTTTGTTTATCCGAAGCCTGGTACGTGTAATGGACCTGCAGGTTCAGGAATAATCTTTAATTCGTCTAATTTGAATTATTTCATGGATCTTCTATTACAAATTTGTATTCATGTTTGTTTTAATGGGCATATAATTATACTCCAATCAAGTTTGTTAAAATAAACAATGCACTCAATTTCTTGCGCATAAGAACTATTTAATGCCTCTAATATATATTGCCTGTGCAGTTTTCAAGTACACAAATTCAAACAAATAATTTATTACTATGACAGTTTCAGTAACACATATATAATCAAGCATTAAAACTATAATGTTTTACAGTCAACCAAACAACTCCTCATACTTATAACAGAAAGGAAAGAGATAATACTTTTTGGGTAAATATAAGTGTACACCCCTCATAAGTGTACACCCCATGAAGGGTGTACATCTTACACCCCACCCCATTCTGGGATGGGATGAATTCTACTGGTCAGTGACTAGTGGAATTCACCCCACCCCAGAATGGGGTGGGGTGTAGGATGTACACCCCATAATGCTATCATGGATGGCTGGTGTTCTTACATACTAAAAGATGAACATGTTTCTGGAATAGGAGGGGCGGCGTACGGCCCTTCTAACACACCGCGGGCGACGATCTCTGAAGCCGCCTCCGTCAGGTGGACTCCATCCCAGGAGACATATTGCGACGGGTCGTCGCAGACCTTCGACCCCTTGTCGCCACAGTTCACTAGCAATGAGAAGTTATAGGGACCTTCACCGCTACCGCAGCATGCCGATAATGCTGTCTTGAATCCTGTAGGCATACATGTTCGATCATAGTTAGCGCTTGCTTGGCCTTGTCGAAGCCACTACGGCGCAGGGTTGTCAACAAACCGAACACAAGACCGGCTCATGTTCGGTCATTTATTTAATGAGCCAAGCACGAATTGATTCGCGAATAACAAGTTAAATTGCCAATCTTACTGCTAGCTAAAAAGTTAAGATAAAAAATAAAAGAATAAAATCTTAATTTAATAATTAAAATTTATAATATATATATATAGCGTACGGTTATTATACTTTTATGAGTATAAATTTTTTTGTGCTCATAACTTTTTCACCCTTAGATAAAAGGATATACGATTAGGATGATAGTGATCCTCTTAGGATTTAGTGGGTTGTTGGTGAAATAGTATAAATTCTTGAAAACCATTATAATTCTAACCGCACATTATTTCATCCAAGGGCCGAAAATTTATGAGTACGAAAAAAATTTGCTCATAAAAATATAGTAGCCGGACTATATATATATATATATATATATATATATATATATATATATATATATATATATATATATATATATATATATATATATATATATATATATATATATATAATTGAGTTTTTATGCTTTTAAAAATATAAGTCATTGGTGTTTATAAATTTTTAATTCTTAAATAAAAAGATGTGTGGTTAGAATGATAGTGGATCCCTTGAGTCAAGTGAGTGGTTGGTGGAATAAAATGATTTAATTGATGAAATTAGTCAAATGAGTAGATCTAACGATATAAAATTTATAAATACCAATTGCTTGGTGCTTGTACAAACATAGTAGTCGAACTCTCTCTCTCTCACTAAACTACTATACTATTAATAGTACCAAGTCATTGGTGGTATTAAATTTTTAATCCTCGAATGAAAAAATGTGTGGTTAGAATGATGGTGAGTTCCTAAATTTTAATGGATGGTTGGAAAAATAATATGATCTAAGGAATATAAATAATCAAATGGGTAGATCTAATAGTGAAAAACTTGGTAGCACTAAATAATTGATATTATCGATAGCATAATACCTAACTCTCTCTCTCTCTATATATATCGAGCCGACCACGAGTGAGTCGAGTGAGATGACCTGGCTTTTATTCAGCTTATTAATTTATTAAATGAGCCGACTAATTTCGAACTCAGTTTGAGCTGAACACAAGCTACGTCACGAACAGCGAGCTGAATTATCATCCCATCGTGTTTTGCTGTATTATTGTTGATTTAATATTTTTATAAATAAATTTCAATGCTTAAAAGGTATAGATATGCAAGTACAAAGTAGAGAACTTAGACGATATTAAATGCACTTTTAATTATAATTATATTAGACTCAAATTTGTTATGTTAGTGCTCGAGAGAGGCATCACCGATTTTTTTGGGAAAATTGAAAATTTCCGTGGCAACTCCGTAATAGTCAGCGTAGATAATGGCGACATCGGGGTGACGCTCCCGTAATCGATCTAGCTCCTTCTGGAGCTGGAGGTTGTGGAGTTTCGACAACTGGTTTAAAAACTTGAGGCAGCCAGTCCGCGGCTCGTAATCTTCCTCCTTATCGCTCTCAAACAGCGTCAGCAAAGCCGGAAGGCATCCTAAAGGAAAAACTCCAGGAACTATCAGTGTTCTTGCACCAAGTTGTATTAGGTCCTGTCGAAAATGATTCAACATCACAATAATATATTTTCAAATTTAAATTCCTTTTTTAAAAGAAAAGTATTGTATTACCTCAACTCCCCCGCTGATTGTACTAGTAACATTAGGAATAATAGAATATACATCAGTAACATTTTTTCCTCCGACAAAGAGGTAGTTGTAGTCATTTACTCCAAACTCCCCTACCAAAAATAGAGAGTTGTTCATCATGTCCTTGTATCCTGTGGAACAATTAATATATTTAGCACTACTTTTATGATAATCTGAATCATTATTCATTACCTGAATTTTTTTTTTGATTAAACAGGGTATACCCTATTTGAGAGAACATAGAGAGGGGGAGTAGAGAGAAAGAACAAAAGGAGGAAGGAGGGAACCCTTGCAGTGTTACAAGCAGAAGTTAAGAAGAGAAAACTCTTGCAGGAACCTTGCCGAGATCCTTGCTAAGAAAAACCCACTACCCTCTAGCCGTCAAAACCCAAAAATTTACCACGGTTGTCACTCTACCCTCCAGCTCTTCAATAGAAGCTTGGCGATTATTAAATATTCGCGCATTTCTCTCTTTCCACAGTTCCCAGCAGGTTGCTGCGAAAGCGAGGTCGAGGAGGAATCTTTCAAAAGTCGATCTCGATACTCTGAGAAGCCGCCATCTTAATGTCAGGTCGCCCGAAATTGTATGCATGTGTCTGCTACTTGTCAGCCGACCAGAAATAATTCTGCTCCACAAAGATAAAGCGAAAGTGCACTCGAAGAGAATGTGCTCAGGTGTTTCTTCGCTCCTGAAGCAGAACAGGCAGACAGACGGACCCAGCCATCCTCGTTTTACGAGGTTAACGGTCGTGAGGAGTCTATTTTTTGCTGCTAGCCAGAGGAACAGCTTGACTCGAAGTGGAGCTTTGGCCTTCCAAAAGAAGTTAATCTTCCCATCCTTGATTCCTGAATCCGTCACAAAGTAATATGCGCTCTGGGTAGAGAAGGTGCCATAAGGGGTCCACCTCCATCTGATCATGTCTGAGGTGTTGGAGAGCTCGCAGCTGTCTATTACTTCTGAAAACATATGGAACTCAGTCTATTCTATGCTCGTGAGTGGAAGGGGGAAAGCGGCCCACGGTGTCGAAGCGAATCTGTGGATCCAAGTGTAGACCGAAACCTTCTTGGATGACGAGGCTGCAAAAAGGTTGGGGAATCTGTTTCTCAGAGCGAAATCACCAGTCCAACGTGCCGACCAGAAATTTGCGGATTTGCCATTTCCTAGTTCAAAGCAGACCGTCGTGAAGAAGGGGGCTGCCAGCTTCATCATCTCCTTCCAGATTAGAGAACATCCTGTAGGGAACTTGCCGGTTGTCGAGGGAGGCCTGAGCCTATAGTGCTTTGCCCAAATAAACTGGGCCCACGGCACCAAAGGGGAAGAGAAGAAGCTCCAAAGTCCCTTCATCAGCAGTGTAGAGTTGGCTGCATGCAAATTCCTTATGCCGACACCTCCAAGTCGTTTAGGGCGGCATACATTTCCCCACTTCACCAGGCAGTGGAAACCACTATTGAGTTTTTCCCCCTTCCAAAAAAAGCCCCTTCGGATTTTATCTATGTAGTTGGACACCCAGACCGGTAGCCGAAAAGTAGAGCAAAAAAATGAGGGAATACCTGTTAGGATCGAATTGAGGAGGACCAGGCGGCCACCTCTGGAGAGAGTTAACTGTTTCCAACCCGCCAACTGACTATCAAGCTTCTCTATTAGCGGCAAGAACTCCGTTTTGCGCAGCTTTCGTGGGGTGAGAGGGAGGCCCAGATAGGTAAGAGGGAAGGCTTGAGATGGGCAGTTGAAAAAATTTGCCAATGAGGAAGTCTGCACCAAGGACAAGTTGATGGGAGTGATAAAGCTTTTGCCGAAGTTGATCCTGAGACCCGAACTTTCCGAGAAAGCGTCAAGAATCAGTTTGATGACAGCCGCCGATTTTATGGTGCTGTCGAAGAAGATAAGGAGATCGTCCGCGAATTGAAGCGTGTGGAAGCAGCTCTCGCCAACTCCCACCGTCGGAAGGAGCTCATCATCAATCGCTCGCTGCATCATATGGAACAGCACATCTATGCACAGGATGAACAGAAGAGGGGATAAGGGGTCGCCTTGTCGCAAGCCTCTTTTCAACGCCAAGGTCTTCCCCGGTACCCCGTTTAGTAGCACTGCCGCCGATGCCGAGGCTAGCAGCGAGTCAATCCATTGTATCCAATTATTGCCAAAGCCTCTTGCTGTAAGAATCTCTTTCAGGAAAGACCAGTTAACATGGTCAAAGGCTCGCTCGAAGTCCAGCTTCAGCACTGCCGTAGGGGTCTTCGAGGAATGTAGATGATGCACCATGAAGTGAGCACAGTAGAAGTTATCCATTATGTGCCGACCTTTGATGAAGGCCGTCTGGTGGGGGTTAATTAAGTGGTGGAGGAAAGCTTGCAGTCTTGTAGCCAGGACCTTCGAAATCAGTTTCGACAAGCTGTGGACGAGACTAATTGGGCGCAGGTCTCTTGTAGTCAGAGGCCCCATCTTCTTCGGGATCGCACAGATCCAGCTGGTGTTCAAGTTAGAAAGGTCGACTGACCCTGAGTGGAAGGCCTCGAACACATCTAAAATGTCATCTTTCAAGATGTGCCAAAAGCATTGGTAGAAAATCCCAGGGAGTCCATCCGGCCCAGGAGCCTTCTCCGGCGCCGAGGGAAAAATTGCCAGTTTGACTTCGTCTTCAGTGAACGGCAGTAGAAGGGGAGAGAGGGAAGTAGGATCATTCCCATACAGAAGCTGTAGGTTGATTGGCGGCCGCACCAGGTTTGGGTTCCCGAACTGCGTGCTGAAGAAGGTGTAAAGATGCTTTGCTATTTCATCGTGGGAGGTGAGGGGGGAAGCGCCGTCTGAGATAGCGGAGATGCGATTGGTGCTCCTGCGACAGTTGGCTTTGCGATGAAAGAACTTGGTGTTTGCGTCACCAGCTTGTAACCATAGCACACGGGAGCGTTGTCGCCATTTGATTTCCTCCTGAACCGCCAGCTCCTCGTACCGTTCCTTCAGTTGAGGTCTCAACAAGCACTCTAAATTGCTCAAGCTTCTGCTTTCTTCCGCTTTGTCGAGCCAATCCATCCAATAGAGGCAAAGGTCACCCTATCTTTTCATCGCCGAGGCGAGTCCAGCACTCCAATACTACAGGGCCCGTTGAACAAGAGTGATTTTTGCATTGAAGCGAGGGAGAGGATTTAGATTGGTGGGGGAGGCGGGGTTCAGCGCAGACCAGGCGGTGGAAACCGTGTCCGCGAGAGACGGATATCTAAGCCAGAATGACTCGAAACGGAAGAGAGAGGCCGAGGGGATGAAGGAGAAAGCCGTCAGCACCAGCGGCGTGCGATCAGACCTCGGTCGCGGGAGGGCCCGCCAGGTTGAATCAGGGAAATTGGAGAGCCAACTATAGTGTCCCAGTTTTTCCCAGTGTTTTTCCCCTGTTTCGGGGTGTGGAACACCTATTGTTGGTGTGTTGGGCCCCAACATGTCAAAGGGATGTGTTGATTTGGACTCAGTGGGAATTTGGACCAAGCCTGACCTTCGGCTACCTTTGCCGAATTTTGGATGTGGATTCAGGCTGAACGGAGGCCGTATTTGGATTCAGCGCGGAAAAACGCTTGAAAACGGCTATTTATTTGTATTTTTCGGAGTCCGGATGCCCAAAAACGGACCCCCCGAAGTTTTCTGCGCAAAATGGTGCATGGGGGGAGCTGTGGACCGGCCGGGGACACGTGGCGGCCTCTGATTGGGCCGGCGCACGGCTCTCGGTCCACAGAGCGGGCCGCCGGTGCACGGTGGACCGGCGGGCCACGTGGCAGGCACCGGTTGGGCCGGTGCAGTGCGCGCGGCGCACGGGAGGGTGCGCGGGCAGCGCGGGCAGGCCGGGCAGGCGAGGGTAGTGGCGCGGCGCACGGTGCACCGGGGCGCGCCACGTGGCGGCCCCGGGTTGGATGGCGCAGGTGCGCGCGGTGCACCCGCGGGCACGCGCCTGCGGCCGTACGCGCACGCGGCGCAGGCGTGTAGGCGGTGCGCAGCGGCCGCCGGCGGGCGTGTCGGGCGGGAAAAGGCGGGGCCACGTGGCGCCACGCCATTGGGTGGCGCCACCCACCCCGCCGCCCCCGCAGGGGGGCACGTGGCCGCGCCCGGTTCGCCGGGCGCGCTGTCCCCTGTGCGGGGGACACGTGTCGCACTGCGCGCCGGGTCGGACGGGCGCGCGGTCCGACCAGGATCCGGTGTGCGGGCTGGGTTGGGCCGGGCCGCACTGTGCGCGCCGGGAAAATCCCGGGCCGGGCCGCACTGTTCACGCCCGAAATGGGCCGAGCGCCCGGAACTTGGGACATATTGGGTATTAACCCAATTGTTCTTTTGGGCCTATAAATAGGCCCCCTCCCCTCCTTTTTTCTGGTTTTCCGAGAGTTAGAGAGAGAAAGAGAGAAGGAGCACTATAGCAAAGTTGTTTCTCACTACATTTTCTACCTCGTGGTGTGTTCCCAGATTTTCTGGAAGTTCGACAGCGGCGATCCGGATTTTACAGTGTGCCTCGGTTTTCCCCCATTTCGGCCCGTTATCGTCGCATTTCAGTCCGAGGAGTCCCCTGCCCAGTACAGGAGTCCTTTTTCGACGATTTCTTCACCGGTGTTTTCCTGAGAGGTAGGGCTTCGTTTTTCGTGTTGGTGATTTTTCTGGATTCCGCAAGTTTGGCACGGTTCCCGAGGTGATTTGACCCCCTCTTTTGCTGTTTGGGTTTTTGGACAGCGGCGATTTCGACGAATTGTTTCTCGGCGTAGGAATATCAGATCGAGGCGATTCAAGAGTCGATTTTGGGCTACTTTTCACGAGGAACGTAACCGTGATTTTTCTGGGATTTTAGGAGCTCGGGACAGAGGTGAAATTTCTCATTTTGCGTGCTGATTATAAAAACAGCAAAATCTATTTTGAGACTTGTAGTTTTTACACCGTGTATACTTGTGTGATATTGTAGGATACTGTTTCAGCTGACGGTGTGCTTAGAGGACAGCGAGTATTTCTTGGAGTGTTGTGCACGCTTTTCGATGTGGGTGGTTGCGTTTCCCTCTTTGTTGACTTGCTCACTAGGAGTAGTAGAGTTCCCCAATTATAAATGTGACAGTTAACTTGTGGTATATGAACCTATTGCATTGGCCCCCCGAAATTAATTGATAGCTTCTATGTGATAAATCTGGGACCATAAAGTTGGACAATTGCTATATCTTAACCCGCATGCAAATAAGTAACCCAATAATATTTTAAAATGATTCTTTGCAAGAAACCTTAGTCACTTTTCTAATGCTTTTTAAAAGAACACTTGCATGCTTATTTGGACAACTAGTTAGGCCACTATTTTACTGCAGTACTATATTATGGGATTTGACTTAGGAGAAAACATGTTTTATTGTTATTCTTCTCTATCGATGCATGATGCTCGAGTCTGATCGGGATTTTGAGATAGTATTGTCTGGGACAGTTTGGAATTGTCTTAGGGGATTGTGGGGCATAGTGGCAACCGCGGATGTTAGGCGGTTGACCAGATATTTTTACCTTATCAGATTGGGGTCTATGGGTTCAGCGGTGATCGCGGATTTTGGGCGGTTGACCGGATGTTATTATCACATCAGATTGGGGATCGGGGTTGCATTAGTGGATGGAGTATTCCCACTTTGATCATGGTCATGATCCAGTCCTGCTATTGTGAGACATTGGTTACAGAGATGCTGATACAGAGATACTTTACTCGTGTGGGTCGCTCCCCTCGAGTGCCACTCCGGAGTAGGCTTTACACCGTGCCGAGCGCCGGGCACCATGATGAGTTGTGAGTGATGACAGAGCAGGCAGTGCCAGTGCTTTCTGGTTTTTCTGATTGGGTTTTCTTTGGGCGGTTAGCCTTATAGTTGCATTCATACAGACATCTTTTTGGCACTGCATTTAGAGACATTGTAGTAGCAGTTTCTTTTCCAGCAGCCTTTTTAGCTTACTACTGTTCCCTTCTTTTTGCCTCTTTATTCCTAGTGGGTGCGTCAGCATTGGAGGTTTTACCCACTAGGGGAGGCTACTGGTTCATCTAGTAGTTCTCACCCCCATTATTGTTTTCTGTCCTTCTTCCCCTTTGTTTTGCAGAGTCGTTTGTGGGAGCTGCTGGGCCTTCAGCGGCAGATCGAGGTAAGAGGATCGCCGACTAGCTAGATCATCTATCCCAAGCGAGAGATTAGCTAGACTTTTACTGTACTCCCTTTTTGTATCTCAGACTACAGTAGTTTACTTTTGGGTCTGGCTGTGGCCAGCTGGTTGTATATTTATGGTGAGCTGGGAGTTTATTGTACTTTTATTTCAGCTTTTACTTTATTTCAATCTGAGATTACTTGTAGTTCTTTCAGTTCAGCTCTGTTTGTGCTCTTTTATTGCATATTATATATCTGAGCAGGTTACCAGCGCTTCGTGTACATGGAAAATTCTGTGTGCACGGCGGATCTGTGGGCGAGCCCGGGTTCTGGTTTACACCCGGGGCATGACAGATTAAGTTGGTATCAGAGCTCAGGGATAGGTCAGTTGGTACTTCGGAAACCCTAGGCTTTTGGCAGACCCTAGGATGATAGGGCGTGAGAGACGTGACACTTTGCGAAAGTCGTTGATTTATTTATTGGACTCTTCCAGTGAGTGAGGAGGGATCGACATACCCAATTTCTGGTGAACAGTTATGTTGGCTGCAGACAACATAAAGTCACAGAAATAGGGGGATGTCTTGGACTTTCGCTAGATTGGGTCGTGTGGGGTTTTATTGCTGATTTGTGCCTTTTTGTGACAGTATGTCGCCCCGTCGTCGTTTTTCCGCCGAGGGTATCCCCACCCCTTCTGAGGAGCCCGAGCAGGCTGTATCTGCCGAGCTAGGGGAACTGCAGGCCTTGGTGACTCATTTGGTGGCGAGGAGCTTTCGATAGGACCAGCGCCTGGAGCAGCTGCTGGCGCAGAGGGGTGATTCGGCAGTTGGAGAGAGGGCCAGGGCTTCAGAGCAGCGTTTAGAGAGGAAACGCCCAGCCCCGGATGTTGTTGGACTGGCCACTTCTCGCAGACGGCCACGGTTTCGCGGCAGGTGTGTTTTCTGTAGAGGGCAGCATCCACCAGGTACTTGTGACTTGAGGCGGGGTCGATGCTTCCGATGTGGACAGTCTGGCCACATCCGAGCTACATGCCCCCTTCCGACCTTAGTACCACCTTCTTCAGCGTTGGCCTCTATCGCATCCCAGCAGAGATCTCAGCAGCAGCGGCAGAGACGACCATTGCAGGCTCCCAGCAGTTGTATTTTCTATGGAGGTCAGCATCTTCCCGGCACCTGCGACCAGCGGTGGGGTCGCTGCTATAGGTGTGGACAGCCTGGGCACATTCGAGTTGCGTGCCCCTCGGGGACGGCTGTGGCACCTACTTTAGTGTCCGTTCCTACTACTTCCCAGCTACGACCGGGAGCTTCACCGACAGGTCTCCAGGCAGACCGAGTTTCGCCTCCACACCCTTCTGGTGAGAGACAGCCGTTGTTGAGCGGTCAGGATGGCTTAGCGCAGGCGGGGGATTCTGCTACAGCTGACTGTGTGGTGGCAGGTATGGTTTATTGCTGGCATTTGGATTCATATCTTATTTGTTATACGAGCATCGCATTCTTTCATTAGTAGATCAGTTGCATCATTACACGGGTTAGAGGTAGGACTTTTGCCACGTGCACGAGAGGTTCAGATTCCCGATCACACCTTGCACGTGGAGGAGTGTTGTTAGTCCTGCCCGAGGCAGATCGAGTCCTGGATTATGCCAGCAGACCTGTTGGTCTTGAGACAGCTGAGGGACTTTGATATGGTTCTCGGGATGGACTGGCTGGCTCGATATTTTGCGACTTTTGACTGCGCCGAGAGGACTGTCACTTTTAGAGAGCCAGGCCAGGAGGTGTTGGTGTACCGGGGATGTCAGAGCGCTTTCTTTGCCTCTATGGTTTCGACTTCCCGAGCGAGGCGGATGATTCATCGAGGATGTGTAGCCTTTTTGGCTAGTGTTGTTGAGGGGCCTACGGCGGCACCGGGACTCGGGGATATTTCTATTGTTCGCGAGTTTCCGGATGTGTTTCCACCTGAGCTGACTAGTATGCCGCCCGACAGGGAGATCGAGTTGTGATTGACGTAGTTCCCGGAACTGCGCCAATCTCTAAGGCTCCTTACCGGATGGCACCGGTTGAGCTGCGAGAGCTTAAAGCACAGTTGCAAGATTTGATGGATAAAGGTTTTATTAGACCCAGTGTGTCGCCCTGGGGAGCGCTGGTGCTATTCGTGAAGAGGAAAGATGGGTCACTTAGACTGTGTGTGGACTATAGGGAACTGAATAAAGTGACCACCAAGAACAAGTACCCTCTGCCGCGCATCGACGATCTCTTTGATCAGCTGCAAGGGTCTTGTGTATTTTCCAAGATTGATCTACAGTCTGGTTACCACCAACTGAAGGTAAAGGCCGAGGATATTCCTAAGACTGCTTTCAGATCACGGTACGGGCATTATGAGTTTACAGTTATGCCGTTTGGATTGACTAATGCCCCTGCCGCCTTTATGGACTTGATGAACAGGATATTTCGGCCATTTCTGGATCGCTTTGTGGTGGTGTTCATAGATGATATCCTGGTTTACTCCCGGAGCGAGGCCGAGCATGAGGAGCACTTGAGGACTGTGCTACAACTTCTGCGGGAGAAGAAGTTGTATGCCAAGCTGGCGAAGTGCGAGTTTTGGCTTCGGGAGGTAGCTTTCTTGGGCCATGTGATTTTCGCCGCCGGTGTAGCAGTAGACCCGGCGAAGATTGAGGCTGTTCGAGATTGGCCCCGACCGACGACTGTATCAGAGGTGCGCAGCTTTATGGGGTTAGCTGGTTATTATCGTCGGTTTGTGGAAGGCTTTGCGAAGCTTTCCACACCCCTCACTCGATTGACGCGTAAAGGAGTAAAGTTTAGCTGGAGCGAGGACTGCCAAAGGAGCTTCGAGGAGTTGAAGGACAGACTGATGACTGCTCCTATCCTTTCCCTCCCTGTTATGGGGAAAGGATATGTGATCTACAGTGACGCATCGCACAGTGGACTTGGTTGTGTGTTGATGCAGGAAGGGAGGGTAATTGCTTATGCATCGAGACAGCTCAAGGATTATGAGAAGAATTACCCTACCCACGACTTGGAGCTCGCTGCCGTGGTGTTTGCACTGAAGCCTTGGCGCCATTACCTGTACGGAGAGCATTGTGAGATCTACACCGACCACAAGAGCTTAAAGTATCTGTTCACTCAGAAGGAGCTGAATTTGAGGCAGCGCAGGAGGTTAGAGCTACTAAAGGATTATGATGTGGACATTCTTTACCACCAAGGCAAGGCTAATGTGGTCGCTAATGCATTAAGCAGGAGAGCAGTACAGAGTTTGTCTATGTTGATCACAGACCTGGCGCCACTATTAGAGGAGATGAGACGGCTCGAGATAGAGGTTGTGTCCCCTGGGGTCTCTGCTAGACTGACGTCATTAGTCGTGCAGCCCACTCTGCTGGACAGGATCAGGGAGAGACAGAGTGAGGACCCCCACTTGACCAGGATTCGAGATCAGATTCCGAGTGATCAGTCAGGGGACTTTACAGTGGATGCTGCGGGAGTACTGAGGTACAGGGACCGAGCATGTGTGCCAGTGGATGCTGAGATCAGAGAGCAGATATTGAGAGAGGCCCATTATACACCTTATACCCTTCATCCTGGGGGAACTAAGATGTATAAGGACCTCAAGGCTCATTTCTGGTGGAATGGCATGAAGAGGGATATTGGGAGATTTGTGGCCCAGTGTTTGACTTGTCAGCAAGTAAAAGCTGAGCATCGAGTGCCAGCTGGCAAGTTACAAAGTCTCCCAATTCCTGAGTGGAAATGGGACCACATTACCATGGATTTTATGGTCGGACTACCGAGGGCACAGGGCGGAGCAGATGCTATCTGGTAAGTTGTGGATCGACTTACCAAGTCAGCGCACTTCTTGCCTATGCAGACTACTTAGCCACTCGAGCGACTAGCCCAGTTATATCTTGATGAGATAGTGAGGTTGCATGGAGTACCCGCCTCCATTGTGTCAGATAGAGATCCGAGGTTTGCCTCGCGTTTTTGGGAGAGGTTGCAGACCGCGATGGGGACTCAGCTCAAATTCAGTACAACTTTTCATCCACAGACTGATGGGCAGTCAGAGCGGACTATACAGATCTTGGAGGACATGCTGAGGGCTTGCGTCTTGGATTTTGGCGGAGGTTGGATTCGGCACTTATCCTTAGTTGAGTTTGCGTACAACAACAGCTTTCAAGCGAGCATACAGATGGCTCCGTTTGAAGCGTTGTATGGACGCAAGTGCCGATCACCACTTTATTGGAGTGACGTAGGTGAGAGACGGACCTTGGGGCCAGACATACTGCTAGAGGCAGAGGAGAAGGTCCGAGTGATTCGACAGCATCTTCAGACCGCTCAGAGCCGACAGAGGAGCTATGCTGATGTTCGACGACGAGACTTAGAGTTTCAGGTTGGAGATCATGTATTTTTGAAAGTCTCGCCGTCCAAAGGGATTAGAAGGTTTGGCATTCGCGGGAAACTCAGCCCCCGATACATTGGGCCCTTTGAGGTGTTGGAGCGTATCGGACCAGTTGCTTATCGACTTGCACTTCCCCCGAGACTTGCTGGTGTCCATGATGTTTTTCATGTTTCCACCCTTAGGAGGTACGTCTTCGACCCGTCGCACGTCATCGACTTTGCACCCCTCGAGATCAGCGAGGATTTGAGATATGAGGAGCGCCCACTGCGGATTCTTGATCGGGAGGTGAAAGAATTGCGCAATCGGACCATCCCCTATGTGAAGATCCTCTGGAGCAATCATGATGAGCGCGAGGCGACGTGGGAGCTCGAGTCAGAGATGATGGACGCCTACCCCTACCTGTTCGAGGCTCTGGATTGAGGTATGATTTTCGTTTCGAGGACGAAACTTTTGTTAGTGGGGGAGGATGTAGTGTCCCAGTTTTTTCCAGTGTTTTTCCCCTATTTCGGGGTGTGGAACACCTATTGTTGGTGTGTTGGGCCCCACATGTCAAAGGGATGTGTTGATTTGGACTCAGTGGGAATTTGGACCAAGCCTGACCTTCGGCTACCTTTGCCGAATTTTAGATGTGGATTCAGGCTGAACGGAGGCCGTATTTGGATTCAGCGCGGAAAAACGCTTGAAAACGGCTATTTATTTGTATTTATCGGAGTCCGAATGCCCAAAAACGGACCCCCCGAAGTTTTCTGCGCAAAATGGTGCATGGGGGGAGCTGTGGACCGGCCGGGGACACGTGGCGGCCACCGATTGGGCCGGCGCACGGCTCTCGGTCCACGGAGCGGGCCGCCGGTGCACGGTGGACCGGCGGGCCACGTGGCAGGCACCGGTTCGGCCGGTGCAGTGCGCGCGGCGCACGGGAGGGTGCGCGGGCAGCGCGTGCAGGCCGGGCAGGCGGGGGCAGTGGCGCGGCGCACGGTGCACCGGGGCGCGCCACGTGGCGGCCCCGGGTTGGATGGCGCAGGTGCGCGCGGTGCACCCGCGGGCGCGCGCCTGCGGCCGTACGCGCACGCGGCGCAGGCGTGTAGGCGGCGCGCAGCGGCCGCCGGCGGGCGTGTCGGGCTGGAAAAGGCGGGGCCACGTGGCGCCACGCCATTGGGTGGCGCCACCCACCCCCCGCCCCCGCAGGGGGGCACGTGGCCGCGCCCGGTTCGCCGGGCGCGCTGTCCCCTGTGCGGGGGACACGTGTCGCACTGCGCGCCGGGTCGGACGGGCGCGCGGTCCGACCAGGATCCGGTGTGCGGGCTGGGCTGGGCCGGGCCGCACTGTGCGCGCCCGGAAAATCCCGGGCCGGGCCGCACTGTTCACGCCCGAAATGGGCCGAGCGCCCGGAACTTGGGACATATTGGGTATTAACCCAATTGTTCTTTTGGGCCTATAAATAGGCCCCCTCCCCTCCTTTTTTCTGGTTTTCCGAGAGTTAGAGAGAGAAAGAGAGAAGGAGCACTGTAGCAAAGTTGTTTCTCACTACATTTTCTACCTCGTGGTGCGTTCCCAGATTTTTTGGAAGTTCGACAGCGGCGATCCGGATTTTACAGTGTGCCTCGGTTTTCCCACATTTCGGCCCGTTATCGTCGCATTTCAGTCCGAGGAGTCCCCTGCGCAGTACAGGAGTCCTTTTTCGACGATTTCTTCGCCTGTGTTTTCCTGAGAGGTAGGGCTTCGTTTTTCGTGTGATGATTTTTCTGGATTCCGCAAGTTTGGCACGGTTCCCGAGGTGATTTGACCCCCTCTTTTGCTGTTTGGGTTTTTGGACAGCGGCGACTTCAACGAATTGTTTCTCGGCGTAGGAATATCAGATCGAGGCGATTCAAGAGTCGATTTTGGGCTACTTTTCGCGAGGAACGCAACCGTAATTTTTCTGGGATTTTAGGAGCTCGGGACAGAGGTGAAATTCCTCGTTTTGCGTGCTGATTATAAAAACAGCAAAATCTATTTTGAGACTTGTAGTTTTTACACCGTGTACACTTGTGTGATGTTGTAGGATACTGTTTCAGCTGACGGTGTGCTTAGAGGACAGCGGGTATTTCTTGGAGTGTTGTGTACGCTTTTCGATGTGGGTGGTTGCGTTTTCCTCTTTGTTGACTTGCTCACTAGGAGTAGTAGAGTTCCCCAATTATAAATGTGACAGTTAACTTGTGGTATATGAACCTATTGCATTGGCCCCCCTAAATTAATTGATAGCTTCTATGTGATAAATCTGGGACAATAAAGTTGGATAATTGCTATATCTTAACCCGCATGCAAATAAGTAACCCAATAATATTTTAAAATGATTCTTTGCAAGAAACCTTAGTCACTTTTCTAATGCTTTTTAAAAAAATACTTGCATGCTTATTTGGACAACTAGTTAGGCCACTATTTTACTGCAGCACTATATTATGGGATTTGACTTAGGAGAAAACATGTTTTATTGTTATTCTTCTCTATCGATGCATGATGCTCGAGTCTGATCGGGATTTTGAGATAGTATTGTCTCGGACAGTTTGGACTTGTCTTAGGGGATTGTGGGGCATAGTGGCAACCACAGATGTTAGGCGGTTGACCAGATGTTTTTACCTTATCAGATTGGGGTCTATGGGTTCAGCGGTGACCGCGAATTTTGGGCGGTTGACCGGATGTTATTATCACATCAGATTGGGGATCGGGGTTGCATCAGTGGATGGAGTATTTCCACTTTGATCATGGTCATGATCCAGTCCTGCTATTGTGAGACATTGGTTACAGAGATGCTGATACAGAGATACTTTACTCGTGTGGGTCGCTCCCCTCGAGTGCCACTCCGGAGTAGGCTTTACACCGTGCCGAGCGCCGGGCACCATGATGAGTTGTGAGTGATGACAGAGCAGGCACTGCCAGTGCTTTCTGGCTTTTCTGATTGGGTTTTCTTTGGGCGGTTAGCCTTATAGTTGCATTCATACAGACATCTTTTTGGCACTGCATTTAGAGGCATTGTAGTAGCAGTTTCTTTTCCAGCAGCCTTTTTAGCTTACTACTGTTCCCTCCTTTTTGCCTCTTTATTCCTAGTGGGTGCGTCAGCATTGGAGGTTTTACCCACAAGGGGAGGCTACTAGTTCATCTAGTAGTTCTCACCCCCATTATTATTTTTTGTCCTTCTTCCCCTTTATTTTGCAGAGTCGTTTGTGGGAGCTGCTGGGCCTTCAGCGGCAGATCGAGGTAAGAGGATCGCCGACTAGCTAGATCATCTACCCCGAGCGAGAGATTAGCTAGACTTTTACTGTACTCCCTTTTTGTATCTCAGACTACAGTAGTTTACTTTTGGGTCTGGCTGTGGCCAGCTGGTTGTATATTTATGGTGAGCTGGGAGTTTATTGTACTTTTATTTCAGCTTTTACTTTATTTCAGTCTGAGATTACTTGTAGTTCTTTCAGTTCAGCTCTGTTTGTGCTCTTTTATTGCATATTATATATCTGAGCCGGTTACCAGCGCTTCGTGTACATGAAAAATTCTGTGTGCACGGCAGATCTGTGGGCGAGCCCGAGTTCTGGTTTACACCCGGGGCGTGACACCAACCTTGGGAAACGAAGGCTCTGTCCAGGCGCTCAAGGGTTGGGATCCTTCTTCTATTTGTCCACGTAAAAGAGTGATTCGAGAGTGGGAGGTCAAAGAGGCCCATGTTATTAACAGCAGACCGGAACTGAAGAATCTCAGAGACGTTTGATGGAGCCCCATTTTTGTCTTGCAGCGCTAGTAAAGTGTTGAAATCGCCCAGGAGCGCCCAAATAGTCGGGGCCTGCTCGCTAATAGCCGTGAGCTCCAGGAAGAAATTCACTTTTCGTGCAGGGAAGGTTGGTCCATAAATATTGGAGATCAGGAACTCAGTGCCATCCGCCTTCCTTCTGAGCGAAACATTCAGCGAATAGGAGCCTGCCCAGCAATGGGTGCAGTCAAAAAGGACCGGGTTCCACGCCGTAAGGAGCCCGCCTCTCGTCCCATTCGCATCCAGAGCTCGAAACTCACGCAAATAAAGGCCGCAAAAAGAGCGCAGTTTGTCGTCCGAAGCAGAAGGCAGCTTAGTCTTCTGGAAGCAGACGACGTAGCACTTGCTGTTCCGAACGAACGCCTCGACAGTCGAGCATTTAGCCGGGTCGTTCAAACCACGGACATTCCACGAGAGAAATCGGTACACTCTGTTTCTAGTCATTGGGAAACCAAAAGAAACCCATGCTAGTAACCCTGTTGGCTATTCCGACATTATGAACCTTCTCTGATACCCGGCGTAGGACATGCAAGAACAACAAGGTTGGGATTGGAGGGAGGGGGAGTGCGACCCACCGAATTTTCCACGATGCCACAGGCCACCTTAATGCGATCCACCTTCTCAGACGTCAGAGTCACTCCCGCGACGGCCCCAACGACTGACCCCGCTTAGAGCCAGTCAGCGGGGGGATCAGGGACGGGCAGTCTTCAGCAGGACTGGGCGGGGGGGGAGGGGGGGGGGATGCCGCTTGAGTCGATGGCAAAGGGGGTCTTCCCATCTTCAGTGCCGAGCAGGGAGGTTTGAACTCCTTGCAATGGAGCACCTGTGCTCTAAGAAGGGTAGGAAGGCTGTTTCCCCTATATTTGGAAGCTAACCTGATACTTCGGCGAAGCGAGGTCCGCTTGCCCAGGTTCGGGCGAACAAGGCAGGGGGCCGACGGTAAGGTTCCTTGGGTTGAGCCCGAGCCAGGGGGGGTGCAAAAGCCCGCCGGACTCAGCAGAGAGGAGCAGACAGGAGAAGGGGCCAAGATTGAGATTGAGGGAGGCTGGGCCGCCAAGGGAGGCCCACAGACAACTCGAGAAGAAGAAGGGCCCGGTCCCAGGGGGGGGCAGTCCGACTCCGCAACAACACTCTGGAGTTGGAGCGGGCCCAGGGTGGGGGCTCTCTCCAGCTGTGCTCCATAAGAAATTGAAACCCCAATCTCCGAAGGCGGCAACTTGGGGTGGGCATCACCCCCGACAATGTCAGGAGGGTTCAGAGCCCTCCCCAAGGACCGCGAAGGAGAGAGGAAGTCCAACGGTCCGAAGGCTGAGTCTTTGCCTCGAGTTGAGCGCCAATCTGGGCGCAGACGCCTATCCTCCGACGAACGCCGGCGCTCGAGGTCCGGAGCCCCATCCAGCGGCTGCAGACGAGTAGTTCGGGCCTCTCTACCGGTGGGGAAGGCCGAAAAGCCCGTGCTCCTGATGAAAGCCTCTTGATCCTCCACCGTAGTCAACCCCAATCGTCGATCCGCTTCTTCACCAAGCAGAAGAGGGCTGGCCACCTCCCACGACTCGATCTCGATAGGAATGATGAAGCGCCTATCCTCGACGCGAAGGTGAAGAACCTTCGGGATGTTCCGGATGTGAGCACACCTGATGTTGGCTCTGTAGAAGGACACCTCACGCAATGTCTCACTAGCTTCATCAACCTCCTAGAGTTGACCGAATCCGCTGGCGGCCGCTAGCACATCCTGCTTGTTCCAACAGAGGAGCGGCCAATGCCGAAGCCGGATCCAGGCCTTGTGGAGCAGGTGGCCTCGCCCGCTTTCCCCCGACTCCACCCAGTTCGTGAGGTGGAACGACTGGCCGTCCACCCAGATAGGGCTCCTGGCAATGGCCGACTCCCGAGCGACCCAGCTGGGGAAGATGACGGCCATCTTCGGAGCAGTAAGTTGAGCCACCATGTAATCAGAACTGGAGCCCCCGAATCTAGCGGCCAGCCCCTTAGAGAGAACCTCCGACGGGTCTCCCGCAAGACTCCGGGCTTCCGCTAGAGCGACGCGGCCCAGGAGAGGCGAAAGTCCCGGGGGTGCCTGCCTGGGGGGCATGTAGGCGACAGACGTCTGAGGGCAATCAGCCTGCGAGTCTCCCTCCATCGCGCGGCCAGGAGGCGGTGAGCGAGTTTTGCAGTACCTGGCCGAGTGGCCGTTGTTCATATAGAGGAGGCAACGCCTCGGCTCCCGGCAACGCGCAGCGAAGTGACCTTTCTCAAAACAGCGGAAGCAGCGTTCCGCTAGGGAGGGGTTAAGGAGGTATTTGGGCGGGTGGAGAGGAAGGGAAGATCTCGAACAGGAAGGGAGGGAGCTGGTTTAGAGGGCAGGGGTCTATTGGGTAGAGGACTCGGTACATGGGACATAACCGCATCCCTGAAAGAAACGAGGGGGCGTACCCGCGCGCCCCCGAGGAGGGGGGAACGGAGAAGTGGCTGGGGGCCCGTGTGGCAGGAGGGGAGGGGGAACGGGGTTTGGGGCGAAAACGGTGGCGGGGGTTAGGGTGGGAGCTTGGGCGGGCCATTCTTTTGCTTCATTACCTGAATTTGAAACTATTAAAATTAATTATCTTACTAAATACTGAAATGGCCAGCGAGTTATCTGCACTAAGTATATCTCTTACGATAATGCGATCAGGTCGAAAAAATATTCTGTCATTTAAAACGTATAATTACATAATAGTTTTTCCAGCATCAGCATAAATTTGTAAAAATCGAATCCGTGATTTCTAATTCTAATATCACTCGTCGAATCATTAATTCAAAAAATTCAAGCTGTTAAAAAAAAAACAACCGATTCATTGAAAGCGTACAGACACAGTGTCTATAGGTATCGATTTGTGACTCGGCCCAACCAGTCTTATGTCATTTCGAACATGACTCGATTCAATCCAATCTAGCACCATTTCGAATATGACTCGACTCAATATGATTTTTCACCAAATGATAGAATGCTGATTCTTTTAAACCAATATAATTTATTTTATTACCGTGTCTTTCATTTAATCCAAAATTATTTGAAATCAAGTATATATATATATATATATATATATATATATATATATATATATATATATATATATATGGGTTAATTGCATACATGTCCCTCCAAATATGTCGAATTGCAAATATATCCCTACAAAATTCAACTTTTCATATTTATCCCTTCAAAAATCTACCGTTATTCAAATATGCCCCTACCGTCCATATTTGTTAAAAAAGTTGATTTAACCCTAGGTTAAATGCTTAACCTTGGTTAGATTAAAAATTGAATTTACATATTTACCCTTTTCATATTATACCTTAAAAAAAAAAAAAAAAAAAAAAAAAAAAAAAAAAAAAAGAGGATTATTTTGATGATAGAATTTTATGATTTTTGGAGAGGGGCATTTTTGTAACAAGTATAATGGTATTGCTTTTGGAGGGATATATTTGTAAGGGGGCAAAAAAGTCATTTCACATCGAATCTGTTAAAAAATAAACAGATTCCAAACGGGGATTAACCAGAGGGGCATATTTGAAGAACTTTGGATTTTTGAAGGGATAAATATGAAAAGTTGAATTTTGCAGGGATATATTTGCAATTCGATATATTTGGAGGGACATGTATACAATTAACCCTATATATATATATATATATATATGCTCAGGAGATAAGATAACATGGCAGAACTGCGCACCTAATATGTTCCAATTTCTACTACAAACCTGGTTCAGGAGTGAGGGAACGTTGGAGATCCTGGAACAGTTGGAGTTGGGCCGCAAGCGGGAAGGTGGCCAACCGGTGATCCATGAGCCCGAGCTGCCGGAAAAAGGCGGAGCCCATCGCCGTCGACCCGCACACTGCAAAGCACGCCCCCAACCGCCACGCCTCTGCCGGCGCCGTGCCATGCTCTGCCAGATACGGTGGCAGCAGCGGTAGTCCCAGTGCCTCCGCTGCACCAAATCCAATCTCAAATTATAAAACAAATTAATAATAAATAATTTCATACCGTTTTATATAAATATATTAAATAGTACATGTATTTCAATAAAATTTATTTTTTTATATTTTTTTAAATTTTAAATTATTTATATATATTTTTTTGTTATATTTATTTTTTAACAAAATATAAGTAAAATATTAATTTTGACTTTGTAAATATATTTATCCAAAAATCTTAATTATTAAAAAAAATATATCTATGATTAAATATAATATTTAAAATTTATTTCACTCACTAATTAAGATTAAGTATTTAATTAATTATATTTTTCTAACGAATATTGAAAGTAGAGATATATACATGAACAGCTTAAAATTTTTAAATGAGTAAATATAAAAAATTAAATTTTATAAGAATATATCTATTTGATATAGATATGTTTGCAGAAATCTATATGACACTCCTTTAGGGGTGTACATCCTATACCCCACCGCATTCTGAGGTGGGTATTATTCCACTCGTCACATCGAGTGACGAGTGAAATTCACCCCATCCCAAAATGGGATGGGATGTAATATATATATTCCAAAAGGGGTGTATACTTATATATACCCATGAAAATAATTCAATGAGATAAAATTATAAGACTTGTTAAAATTATCAGGACAAATCTTATATTTCAAATATAAGGGATGCTAGGTGTACACCTCTTTAGGGGTGTACATCCTACATCCCATCCTATTTCGGGGTGTGTATTATTCTACCCGTCACATTGTTATTTCACCCGTCATACGATGTGACGAGTGAAATAATACCCACCCCGAATAGGATGGGGTGTAAGATGTACACACCTAAAGGGCTGTATACTTATATATACCCTTCAAATATATACATACCCTTACATTAGCCGGCCGTAAGGGTACAATGGTCAAATTCAATGTGAATCTGTTCTGAATCTTTTCAAAACAAGGATTGTTAAAAACTTAAAATAACCTCACAAAGAAGTAGGAAGGTTCAAATAATTGCAATTTTTAGAATTAAGTGAAAATTAGACTGTAATCTAATATTTGCAAAAAAAAATTAGACTAAAATTATTCTAAAATCAATTTTATTTGACTAAAATTAATTCGAGAATAATTTTTTTATATTAATAAAATTTTATAAATAAAATAGTTATTTCATTTATTTACCATTAAAAAATTACCAACGAATGAAATGATAATATCAAAAAATTTTAACAAAAATATATTCACAAATCAGAAATGATCATTTAAATTTTATAAAAATTAGACAAAAGGTGTTCGCTCAATGAAGTAATAAATTCGATCATGTTGCACACAGTACTGACCTAGGAAGTCAACGATGAGGCGGCCGTCGGAGGCTCGGCCTGTGGGTCGGCGGAAGAAGGTCTCGCCGTTGGGTAGTCGGCCGATGGGGCTGGACGGGTCGACGGCCCCGACGTAGTTGCCCGTGTCGGTGTACGAGTCGCCGAACGCGTAGAGCGCCGTAAAGCAGTAGCCCTGCAGGCTTGGATAAGCAGTGCAATAACGAGATGGAAGAAGGATGACGACGAATGCAAGGACGAGGCTGCGGTGGAGGCGGCGTCGGCGGCCGCCGCCGTGGGAGGAGAAGATGGCCATAAAAATAGGGGCTGGAAAATGGAGGAGATTGTGACGCATATTCTAATCAACAGCTGAAGATTGGTACTGCACTCCGTACTAAATTAAGAATAAAAAACAAAAGGTTTGGAAAGTCAAAGCCAACACTCAATTATTAATTGTTATCTTGGAACCTTTTTTAAGTAAGACAGTTGAGATATAAGTATAAAATATAAAATTAGCGTAAAAAAATATTATTTAGTAAAAAAATAAAATAAAATTAGCTATTCTATATATAAATATAAAATACGAAATTAATATAAAATAATATTTAAAATAATTTTAAAAATAAAAAATTTTATATTTAATATGATAATAAAGAGAGGCTGGAAAATGGAGGAGGTCGTGGCGCATATTCTATTCAACAGCTAAAGATTGGTACTGTAGTCAAGCCAACACTCAATTATTAATTGTTACCTTCGGACGTTTGGTAATGAAATAAGATATGACTAGCTAATTCAGAGATAAATATAAAATACGAAATTAGTGTAAAAAATTATCGTTTGGTAAAAAAATAAAATAGAACTAGCTATTCCGTATATATGTATAAAGTACGAAATTAGTATAAAAAAATATTTAGAATTATTTTAAATAATTTTTTTATTCTCAAGCTTTATTATGTAATAATGAGATGAGAGATGGTACCTCGGGAGACATGGAAGCGTATTTAAGAAAAAAAAAAGAGATAGTTGGGAAGAGTGAGAACAGTAATTCTTACTTATTCTAGTTGTACTGAAACAAATTACTCTTAGGCTGCGTTTGTTTTTGGAATTTGGGGGTATATATGTAAATAATACTTCTTATTCTGCCAAACACTATTCTATTTTGCCAAAAAAAATTATCCCGGTCAAACCGGGTAATTCCCATTGTTTAAAGAATAACCCGTTTAATTAATCCCCTCCAACCATCGGAATTAGGGTTATCCCAAGGGTAAACCAAATTTTATATCTTTCCACTTTTCCTTTCTCACTGCCCAAAGCATCCTCGTTAATCCCGCCCGCGTACCCTCGCCCCTTCGCTGAGACGCCATCGTCTTCCTCCTCCAACCCTCTTTACTCCTCTCTACCAGATCTGGCTTCATCTCTCCAACCCTCTTTACTCCTCTCCCTCCAACCCTCTTTACTCCTCTCTTCGAGCTCGCCGATATTTTCTCTTTCATATTAACTCCATTGTTTACCAAGGAGTGGCCATCTACCGCTGCTGATAGAGGAGTTGCTTCGAGATGACTTTAGCGATCTTGAGCGAGTGCATAGAGGCAATCTTTTTCGCTGATAGAGGAGTTGCTTCGAGTTGTCATCTCGCGTACAGCTATTACTTCTTCTTCTGACCCTCGGAATAGGAGGGATTTCAACCTACTCTTTGCAACCCCGAACTTTATTGCTCTAGTTGGAGTTCATGCTGCCTCTCCCAACCATCAATAGAGGGCAGATTCTCGGTTCTCTGCAAAGATTTGTCATGAATTGAGTCGATCTATCTCGGCAAAAAGATTGTCCCTGAGATCTTGCATTAGTATCGACTTGTCAACTCGCCACATTACTTAGTCTTATCCACTACTATCTAACAGAGGTAAGGCTTCTTACATCTCTTTAAATTGGCTTATGTGCGATACTTCCAAACCCTCTTTCTGCAAATAGTTGGCGCAGAAGATCCATAGTGCATACTGTCCGTGCACTATTTGAACTTTCAGAAGGTGAGCCTTTCTATTATAAGCTTTGTTTATTTTGTTGCCTGCACAGAAGTTCAACAATTTGGTTGAATTTTGAAGGTTTCATGCATTTAGAGCCATGTATGTGTTTAGAACACCAAATTCCATAAAGAGTAGAGCATGGAAAAGGATATGCTGCCATCAATTCAGTTTCATGTTGCCTTACATCTGTTTAGTTGTTGGTTGCCTTGAATCAGAAAATGTAGGCGATGATGCACGGGTAAGAGAGTAAATTTTCAAGGTTGGGTGGCAAACCCTACTTACATTTGCAGCCACCTTGATTTGTATTTAACCTTTTATCCCTGAGCCTTGCAAGTGTATAATTTTCAGATGCCTTTAAGCGATGATGCATGGATATGAGACAATTTAGGCGATGATGCACGGGTAAGAGAGTAAATTTTCAAGGTTGGGTGGCAAACTCTACTTACATTTGCAGCCACCTTGATTTGTATTTAACCTTTTATCCCTGAGCCTTGCAAGTGTATAATTTCCGGATGCCTTTAAGCGATGATGCATGGATATGAAACAATTTAGGCGATGATGCATGGATAAGAGAGTAAAATTTCAAGGTTGGGTGGCAATCTATTATTAGCATTGCAGCCACCTTGAAATCCTATGCAAACTCTTATCCCTGAGCCAACTTTACATACTATAATCTTTACTTGCAACATGCCCACTTAATAATATCTTACTTGTATATGTTGGCACCTTCAGATGGCCCATCAAAGCAAACCGGCCAATCGGTTTGTTAGAAAATATCATAATGTCATTGATATCACATCACCTGATAGCCAAAGTATTGAAAGCTATGGTCAAGAATCGTCCAAAAGCAGAGTACGATCTGGAAACTGGACAGATGTAATGGATTCGGCAATGCTTAACTTGATGACGGAGGAACAAGTGCTTGGAAATTTTGTGAATGGGAGTTTCACTCCGCTTGCTTGGAACAGAATCATTAACGACTTCAATATACGTACAAAATTGAACTTCCTCAAAAGCCATCTTCAAAATCGATTGAAGGTGTTGAAGCGGCAGTTTGTAATGTACCAAACTTTGGCTAACAAGAGTGGTTGGGGGTGGGATTATGATCGTAACATTCCAACCGCCGGCGATTCGAGTGATTGGGAAGCGGTGATAGCGGTATGTAATTATATTCGCCATTTTCTTTTTTAATATACTACTATGTCAGTCAAAGACCTAATCAAAATAGTTTCTTTGCAGGAAAATCCATCATATGCACGGTGTAGGGACAAACCGTTTCCTACTTATAAAGATATTGAATTCCTCTCCGGAAAGACCACTGCCACGGGTAGACATGGTTTCACAACAGTGATGCAAGGTGAGGATGTGCGCAGCACATCCTCCTCTTCGCCTACTACAACCGCTATTTTACAACAAATCAACCAATCCATGGCTGGCCCCTTAGGCGTCGGGCAATCAAATGTTGCTCCATATGTTCCCGTGCCTATGTCGCCATTGCATGGTTGTGTTAATGACGCAACTTCTTGTTCCCCTACTTCAACACCTGCGAAGAGCAAAAATCCAAATGCTAGCAATGCTTCAGGCCATACTTCATCTGCTAAGAGACGTCGAACATCACCTCCCTCACGCAAAACAACTCCGACTTCAAACCGCAAGGGACGAAGTGAGTCGAATGCTGATGCAATCCAAGAGCTGGTGGAACTAGGGAAAAAAAGATTGAACATTGCGGAGAAGATGTTGCAGCGTGAGGTCGACGCGCGTCCAAAGGTTCACTCTATAGAGGAGTGTATGGTCAGATTATATGACCTCCCAAATTTGTCTCTTGAAGCAATCCTATCCGCATGCGAAGCTTTGAAGGACGAGCGCAACAGATCGATCTTTATGACTTTGAGTGGTGATATTCTATACATGTGGATTGACCGACAAATGGTGACGCAAAGGATGTCCACTGGACCAAGGCCCGATGGACCCTCATTCCCTCCTAACTAATTAAGTCTATTTCAGCTCTACAATCAGGTTTTGTTGGTGTTGCATACAAACTTTATCCTATTTTGTCTTTTCCGTATGGTTAGCAACGCCTTATTATATATCCTGTGGTATGTTTTGTGTTGTACTTGATCTACTTAACCGTTGGCTATTTGCAAACATACATGTCTTGCAAATTCAGCCAACTGCATCTTGATAACTTCATCATATATTAATGCTAGTTACAGTAGTCTTGTTTTTTAAAAAAAAGAAATATGTGGTGCTTTACATAGGTAATTACTATTCTCAAATTCTGAAATATTCTATTCTCATATTGGGTTGTGTTGGTGGGGTCGGGTGGTGGGGCGGTTTGTGTGAGTGCTGGATGGAGCTGCATCGCACAAAATATGATGGTCTTGAAAATAGAGGGAAAATGGGGTGTGATCTTGATTGTTGTGTGATGCATGGTCAAACCTGGGTGCTCTTCTGGGTCTAAAAGAAAATCAGCCAACATAACTTTATTTATTTGCAAGTTGCTGTCTTCTGGGCCTTCTTGTACTGATTCAAGGTTTATTCTTTTCACTAGTTATTGTCTTGCATATTTGCTGTCTTTGAGACTTGCTTTGAAGTTGATTTACCTGCATTAATTACCTTGCAATATTCTGGAAGCATAATGTACTTTTGCCTTTGCTCGAAGGACCCTCTATTCCAAATTGGGCGATACTTAATAATTTTGCTATGATGCTTACCTCCTCTGCAGTATAGACTATAATGATTAATAAAAGTCTTGCAAATACACCCTCAATGCCCATCTGTACATACTTTGCTCCTTTGTGCTTCAATTAGCTATGAGTGGATGCAGTTTACTATTCGTGTGCAATTTATGGCAGCATCTACACTTGCTATGCAGTTATTTAACACCATCCAATATCTTGCACTAACATGGCACTATATCATACCTTTTCCCTTTGCTCGATGGATCTTTTATTGCATATTGGCTTGTACCTAATAAATAGTTGTCATGCTGTTTACCTCCAGTGCAGTATACCCTTGCTCTGATGCTTAAAATGGTTGCAAATCCTCCTTGCCATATGTGTTTGAGAATGTGGAGTTGAACATGAGAATTATGGTACTAATTGAACATGTAATTACTTCAAAGGTCAGACTTCTTTTAAATTTTCTCTGAACTCCTCAAAGGAATATGTTTGGTTGCTTGTGGATTGGGTGTTACATAACTTTTGTGCATTATAGGCTATGATGCTTAAAAGGGTTGCAAATGTTAATGGTATGGAGGCAATGGATAAACTACTGCAGTCACCATTGCAGCATTAACTCTTTTAATCCTGAGCCAACATATTATAGCCACCATTTCTTCTTTATATCAAGTAGTTATAAATTTGGTATTATGGCATAATTCTATGGAATTGATGGCAGTATAAAAGCTGTGATGTGTTATTCGGGTGTTACTTGCTGTGATGTGGCTGAATTGCATTCATGGATTAACTGGTGTATGCTTGGAGCATTTCCAAGTTTGTGAGCCTTAGCCAGTTACTTTTATTTTGCTAAACCACTGCAGTTTGCCTCAAGTGAGGTTTAGGCTATGATGCTTAAAAAGGTTGGAAATGTTAATGGTAGGGAGGCAGTGGATCAACTACTGCAGCCACCATTTCAACATTAACTCTTTTAATCCTGAGCCAACATATTACATCCACCATTTCTTCTTTATATCAAGTATTTATAATTTTGCAATGTGGCATAATTCAAAGGAAATAATGGCAGTATACTCTGTTTCTCTTTAACTGCTTCTTTCTCTGTACACATATTTACATGTGTTATGTGGTTGAAAATACACCCCCTATGCCCAGTTATATACAGTTTGTATCTTTTTTTCTTCAAATATCAGTAAATGGATGTACTTTAGGCATTCTTGTGAAATTGATGGCAGCATATACACTTGCTATGAAGTTACTTTTACTGCATCCAATATCTTGCACTATATCCTACATTTTGCAAGTGCTCGATGGACCCTTTATTGCATATTGGTTATGATGTTTACTTCAATGCTATGATGCAGTTTGCCTCCTGTCCATGATAGGCTATGATGCTTAAAAGGGTTGCAAATGTTAATGGTAGGGAGGCAGTGGATCAACTACTGCAGCCACCATTTCAGCTTTAACTCTTTTAATCCTGAGCCAACATATGCCCTCCACTATTTCTTCTCTTTATTGTTTGAGGTAAAAAAAAAATTATTTTTTTAAAAAAAAGGGGGGAAAGGTTATGATTGGTCTGTAATATTGATTTGTCTGTATAAGCCCCGTATAAGCCCAAAACTTTTAATATATTAATAATTTGGGTCCAACAAATTCAATTCTTTAATAGGCCATTTGTGAACACAAGCTTAGGCCATTTTTGAACGCAACCATATAGGTCTAATCAAAGTCCGTCGATTTTTTTTAGTCACCAAATCAGTCGGATTCTATTTTTTTCTGCCACGCGGGGCCTTACATTATAATCAACTTCTTGTTTAAATATTCAATTTCAAAAATTATGTTCAAATTGAACTTTGAATTTTGAATTTTGAATTTCAAATTTTTAACGAAATTTCAAAATATCTCTCAAATGTCACCTATACTCAAAGTTGAAAATATCTCTCAAACGTCACTTGTACTCAAATTTGAATTTTAAATTCAGCCGAAATCCTTCATCCATCAATTATCTCAAAATATCTTTCAGCCGATTTATCCAAATTCATATTCGAAATTTAAATCCCCAACCAAATTCCAATCAAATTTTGAATTCAAGCAAACTCCCTCGTTCGTTAATCACAAACATACGTCCTCAAATTTAAATGTAACAGATTTAATCTTCAAATTTAAAATTTAAAATTTAAATACAAACACACTTCCTCAAATTTAAATTTTGAAATTTAAAATTTGAAATTTAAATACAAACATACTTCTTTAAATTCAAAATGTAATATACTCAATTCTGAAATTTAAAACTTAAAATACGAACTTACTTCCTCATAACATACTCAATTTTGAAATCTGAAATTTAAATTTGAACATATTCAACTTTAAAATTTGAATTTTAAAATTTGAACATATATTTTCAATTTTGAAATCTGAAATTTAAATTTGAACATATTCAACTTTAAAATTTAAATTTTAAAATTTGAACATATCTTTTCAATTTTGAAATCTGAAATTTAAATTTGAACATATTCAACTTTAAAATTTGAATTTTAAAATTTGAACATATCTTTTCAATTTTGAGATCTGAAATTTAAATTTGAACATATTCAACTTTAAAATTTGAATTTTAAAATTTGAACATATCTTTTCGATTTTGAAATCTGAAATTTAAATTTGAACATATTCAACTTTAAAATTTGAATTTTAAAATTTGAACATATCTTTTCAATTTTGAAATTTGAAATTTAAATTTGAACATATTCAACTTTAAAATTTGAATTTTAAAATTTGAACATATCTTTTCAATTTTGAAATCTGAAATTTAAATTTGAACATATTCAACTTTAAAATTTGAATTTTAAAATTTGAACATATCTTTTCAATTTTGAAATCTGAAATTTAAATTTGAACATATTCAACTTTAAAATTTGAATTTTAAAATTTGAACATATCTTTTCAATTTTGAAATTCGAACATATTCAATTTGAATTTGAACATATCTTTTCAATTTTGAAGTTTGAATTTTAAAATTCGAACGAGTTTCCCACGTATTTTTCTCAACGATCGTTCCTCAACGAAACCACGCTTTCTCGCTAACCCCACAACAAACCCAACGAATCCCACACGATATTTATCTGCCCCTCCCCACTATAAAAAGGAGGGATCTTCCTTTGCCCGAGGACAACCTTTTTCCATATTTTTCCCACCACAGAAAAAAAGAACGCCCGATATTGTCCTATATTCCACTACAAAAAGAAAAAAAAAACCCCTCATCCTCAAGCGCCGATCGCCTCAACCTCCTCCGGTCAACTTCCTCAACCTCCTCCGGTCAACTTCCTCAACCTCCTCCGGTCAACCTCCTCCGGTCAACTTCCTCAACCTCTTCCGGTCAACTTCCTCAACCTCCTCCGGTCAACTTCTTCGACTCTTCCGGTCAATAGCCTCAACCTCCTCCGGTCAACTTCCTCGGCACCCGCGTATTTCTCAGGTAAATAAAAAAAATAATAATAATAATAAAAAAAAAAAAAAAATTAATTTTCTTTGAAAACCGGTTTGGGACCTCTTCGGACGCCCCTTACTTCAGGTTGAAAAGAAAAGAAAAAAAGAGAAAAGAAAAAGAGAAGGAAAAAAATAAGGAAAAGAGGAAAAAAATATATTTTCTTTGAAAACCGGTTTGGGACCTCTTCGGACGCCCCTTACTTCAGGTTGAAAAGGAAAGAGAAAAATAATAAAGGAAGAAAATAAAAAAATTAATTTTCTTTGAAAACCGGTTTGGGACCTCTTCGGACGCCCCTTACTTCAGGTTGAAAAGAAAAGAAAAAAAGAGAAAAGAAAAAAAGAAGGAAAAAAATAAGGAAAAGAGGAAAAAAATATATTTTCTTTGAAAACCGGTTTGGGACCTCTTCGGACGCCCCTTACGTCAGGTTGAAAAGGAAAGAAAAAAATAATAAAGGAAGAAAATAAAAAAAATATATTTTCTTTGAAAACCGGTTTGGGACCTCTTCGGACGCCCCTTACTTCAGGTTGAAAAGGAAAGAAAAAAAATAATAATAAAGGAAGAAAATAAAAAAAAAAAATTAATTTTCTTTGAAAACCGGTTTGGGACCTCTTCGGACGCCCCTTACTTCAGGTTGAAAAGGAAAGAAAAAAATAATAAAGGAAGAAAATAAAAAAAATATATTTTCTTTGAAAACCGGTTTGGGACCTCTTCGGACGCCCCTTACTTCAGGTTGAAAAGGAAAGAAAAAAAATAATAAAGGAAGAAAATAAAAAAAAAATTAATTTTCTTTGAAAACCGGTTTGGGACCTCTTCGGACGCCCCTTACTTCAGGTTGAAAAGAAAAGGAAAAAAAACGAAGAAAAGAAAGGAAAAAAAAAATAAAAGAAAGAAGGAAAAGAGGGAAAAAAATATATTTTCTTTGAAAACCGGTTTGGGACCTCTTCGGACGCCCCTTACTTCAGGTTGAAAAGAAAAGGAAAAAAAAACGAAGAAAAGGAAAGAAAAAAAATAATAAAGGAAGAAAATAAAAAAAAATTAATTTTCTTTGAAAACCGGTTTGGGACCTCTTCGGACGCCCCTTACTTCAGGTTGAAAAGGAAAGAAAAAAAATAATAAAGGAAGAAAATAAAAAAAATATATTTTCTTTGAAAACCGGTTTGGGACCTCTTCGGACGCCCCTTACTTCAGGTTGAAAAGGAAAAAAAAAAAAAATAATAAAGGAAGAAAATAAAAAAAATATATTTTCTTTGAAAACCGGTTTGGGACCTCTTCGGACGCCCCTTACTTCAGGTTGAAAAGGAAAGAAAAAAAATAATAAAGGAAGAAAATAAAAAAAATATATTTTCTTTGAAAACCGGTTTGGGACCTCTTCGGACGCGCCTTACTTCAGGTTGAAAAGAAAAAAAAAAAAAAAAAACGAAGAAAAGAAAGGAAAAAAAAAAAAATAAAAGAAAGAAGGAAAAGAGGAAAAAAAATATATTTTCTTTGAAAACCGGTTTGGGACCTCTTCGGACGCCCCTTACTTCAGGTTGAAAAGAAAAGGAAAAAAACGAAGAAAAGGAAAGAAAAAAAATAATAAAGGAAGAAAATAAAGAAAAAATTAATTTTCTTTGAAAGCCGGTTTGGGACCTCTTCGGACGCCCCTTACTTCAGGTTGAAAATGAAAGAAAAAAAAAGAAAGTCGGTAAAGCCGGTTAGGACCTCTCCGGACGTCCTAACTTTAGGCTCAAAAAAAAAAGAGGAAAAGAAAAAAAAAGAAAGTCAAAAGAAGAAAATATAATAAAAAAAAAAGGAAAGAAAAAAAAGAAAGTCAACAAAGCCGATTCGGATGATTTCTTCGGACATCCGAACTTAGGCTAAGTCAAAGTGGATTCGGATCCCAAATTGGATTTCCTTCAGATCTCAAGTCAAATAAAATAAAATAAAATAGACCTCTTTGAATCCCAAATAATTTCTTTGTCGGATCTCAAATAATTTCTTCTTCGGATCCCCGATAATTTCAAAAATAGAAACTTTCTCGGATCCCAAATATTTTTAAAAAGGGTCCCACATCAAAATAAAATAACGGTATTTTCTCCTGACCCCAAAACAAAAATTAGTGGATTCATTCGGATCCCAAGTCAAATTATAAAATAAAAGGGATGGAATCCCGAGAAAAAAAAGGGAATTTATTCAAATCATACCATCAAAATAAAATAACGGAGCTCCGAAACCCAAGATAAAATAAGGGATTTTCTGTGAATCCCAAGATAAATTAGAAAATTCTCTTCGGATGCAAAATAAAATAAAATAAAAAAGGGGATGTTGAAATAAATGGGAATTCCTTTGAATCGAGAAAGAATCCAAATGAGTCCTAATCAACTGGGAGTCTAAGTCCGATTCAAAAAGGACTAATCATTCCAACCATACACGGGTCCCAAAACCCAATCCACATACGGATCCCAAATCCAATCCACATACGGATCTCAAATCCAATCCACATATGACATAAGGCCCAATCCATATACGGGTTCCAAATCCAGTCCACATACTGTCCCAAATCCAGAACATATATGGGCACTGAATCAAATCCACATATGACATAAGGCTCAATCCATATACGGGTCCCAAAACCCAATCCACATACGGATCTCAAATCCAACCATATACGGGTCTCAAATCCAATCCACATACGGATCTCAAATCCCATCCACATATGACATAAGGCCCAAACCATCCAATCCAAGCCACATATGACATAAGGCCGAATCCGCATATGGATCCCAAATCCAATCCACATACGGATCTCAAGTCCATCCACATATGACATAGGCCCAATCCATATATGGGTCTTAAATCCAGCCCACTTGCAAATAAAATCCATGACTCATTTGACCCACAAATAAAACAGAAAACCCATTCCAACCCACAAATAAAAAAAAAACCCAAAATCCATTCGAGTCCACAAATAAAAAAACCCAAAACCTATTCTGTCCACAAATAAAAAAATCCAAAACCTATTCTGTCCACAAACAAAAAATCCAAAACCTATTTTGTCCACAAATAAAAAAATCCAAAACCTATTCTGTCCACAAATAAAAAAATCCAGTCCACAAATAAAGAAACCCAAAACTCATTCGATCCACAAATAAAACCCAAAACTCATTTGATCCACAAATAAAACCCAAAACCCATTTGACCCACAAATAAAAACTCAAAACACATTCGATCCACAAATAAAACCCAAAACCCATTCAATCTCATCGCCTTAACACATATAATTAAGGCAAACCGACTAGATTTTAAATCATATACTTAGAATTTAGTCAAAACAAATTTGATCGGGCTCTAACACATATACTTAGAGTTCATCCAAACCAACCCAACTAACCCTAATACACATACTTAGGGTGCAGTTAACCTTTTACTCTAGCACATATGTCTAGGGTAGAAACCAAATCAATTCAACTAATCCTAATACATATACTTAGGGTTAGCCTCTCATTCTAGCACATATAACTAGAGTGAAAAACATATCAAACTCGGCCAATCCTAATACATATAGGACTTAGCCACCACCTACTCTCGAGTAACATCAAATTCGACCCACCTCAATACATATCCTTGGGGTTTGGTCTCTCCATTTTGGAACATACACCAAATATGGAATCAAATATAATTGGACTCTAATACATATACTTAGAGCCAATCGAACCCAATTAAACTCTAACACATATAATTAGAGTTTAATGTCGACTAATCCTCAACACATATAAGCAGGATCAAGTCAATTTCAAATCCATCTAAATCCTAACACATATACTTAGGATTTAAACAGTCATTAGGATACGATTTATTCTATCCTCCTCATAAAGGTCTCTTAATCGAAGGTACCCCAATCACATGGGGGTAATTAACAATAGATGCTTGCGTCTATTGGAAGTCATGGATCCACAAAACCTGATACCCACATACACCCACCTATCATCCATATACAAATATTCATCTGAATCGCGAATACCATCCCACGGGAACCCACGAAAGTGAACCGCGCGGGATGCGTCATTCGGGATCGCAGACATTTATCATGTATTTACAAAGGCTTACTGCTAGCTCTGATGTGTTTGAATTGCATTCATTACAAATGCTTTCTGCTGGCAGCATTTCCTAGTTTGTTAACTTGATCCATTTACTTCTCTTTTCCTAGTTGAAATTACCTTATATGTGAATTGCACTTTGATATTTTCATTGTATATGCAGTTATGAGTGGTTTAATCTATCAGCATGTATTTTCATCTCAAAGTATGGCCAACCTTATGACCTTTCTAGATGAGGAGGAAGATTATTGTGAAGAAGTGCAAACAATTCTCCTCGACGAAGCCTCCTTTGCATTTCAAAATACTTTGAATAAGAGACCTTGTCGTACTAGACCATATAGCGGGCACGAAATTATTATGGATATACTGAGTGGACATCCCGACCGAGGATATCAACATTTTCGAATGTCAAACACTACGTTCATAAGACTTAGAGATGAATTGGTCGGGAGAGGGTTGATACAGGGCACTCGTCATCTTACGGCTGATGAACAACTCGGTATATTTTTATTTGGGGTGGGACATGGGGTAACAAATCGAGTGTTAGCTGAAACATTTCAACACTCATGGGAGACTATAAGTAGGTATTTCAATAATGTGCTACATGGTGTGGTCGAGCTTAGGCATGACTATATACAGATGCCGAGTAGTAACACTGGAATGCACCCAAAAATTAGAGATAACCCTTTATTCCATCCTTTCAAAGTGAGTCCTGAACCCAGTATGCAATATTTACAAAAGGATCATTATTTCTAACTTTTATTCTTAATCTTTTTACAAATTGTAGAATGCAATTGGCGCTTTAGATGGGACGCATATACCAGTGGTGGTGAGGAAGAGCAAGCAACCCCGACATCGTTGTCGAAAAGGCTTCACCTCCCAAAATATGATGGCTGTATGTTCATTTGATCACCAATTTTTATTTGTATGCACTGGATGGGAGGGTTCTGCATCTGATGAGAGTGCTACGTTGGTGTTGCGAGAGCGGAGGCTTAATGGTTCCAGAAGGTACATGTAATTCTAAAATGTTTGATTTCATATTTTACTTAATTTAAATAACTATAACTTGTTCTTGTATAGGAAAATATTATTTGGTGGATTCGGGTTATGCCAATACGGATCGGTTCCTCGCACCCTATAGAGGAGAACGGTACCACTTGAGCCAATTTGACGGCAATGCAATGGCGCGCAGACATCGAGGACCGCGAGATCTGTATAATCATAGACATGCTCAACTTCGCAATGCTGTTGAGAAGTCCTTCGGCATTTTAAAGAAACGATTCAAAGTGCTCCGCCAAGCAACTCCCTTTCCCTACAAGGTGCAATGTCGCATAGCTCTAGCTTGTTGTATCATCCACAACTTTATAAGGAGGCACCAAGGAAGCGATATATATTTCAACATGCAACTGGAGACTAATCCCCTGGAGGAGCAAGTAGAGGATCACACTCCTTTCGTTGGCGCTGATGAGTCGCGACGCGGCGACAATCTTCGCACAAGAATCACGGAGCAATTATGGAGCAATCAGTAGTTTTATCCTTATTTTCTTTGTAATGCTAAAAGTTGGAATGTCTGCTTGGTTGAAACATTTATGGCTGCTTGGTTATGTAGTATGAATTTTATGACTATTTTTGTAATGTCCGGTGTTAGAATATTGTAGATTAATGCGTTGTATTAGTGTTTCCCTAATCAGAGGTTGTATGCACTCTTGAATGTTGCAACTACACACTCTTCATGTGATATGGAAATATTACTAAGTTGTTTTACATGTGTATTAATGTTGAATTGGCAATGTTTGTCTATGTGAATCATCTGTTTAGTTTAGTTAGATGTAATATTAATTTTAAATGTTATGCAAATTGCATTAATTTTTTTATTGTGTAAAAGGTACATGTATATTAATAGCAGTACATGTGGCTGTTTGCCATAGACATTGTGAGCCAACGTATTATTGTAATCTTTAATATTTAGAGACCGTGTTATGCAAAAAATTTAAAATTAAAAAATTAAAAAATTAAAAATTAAAAATTAAAATTTTAAATTTTAAATTTTAAATTTTAAATTTTAAATTTTAAATTTTAAATTTCAAATTTCAAATGTAAAATTTAAAAATTAAAAATTAAAAATTTAAATTTAAAATTTAAAAAAAAATTTAAATTTTTAATTTTAATTTTTAAATTTGAAATTTGAAATTTGAAATTTGAAATTTGAAATTTGAAATTTTAAATTTTAAATTTTAATTTTTAAATTATAATTTTTAAATTTCAATTTTTAAATTTTAAATTTTAATTTTTAAATATTAATTTTTAAATTTTATATTTTAATTTTTAAATTTTAAATTTTAAATTTTAAAAACTTAAAATTTAAAAAATGCAGTTTTTACCTATGTTGTACATCATTGTATATTTATTATACAATAATATAAAATGCACTCATATATAAGGGCAAATTTGGTATTTTGGATTACAAAAATCTACTTTTTCTATTATTCTTCTCCAATTTGAAAAAACTTACCAAACAATATTTGTTTTATTCATTAGAATAGGATAGAATATTACCAAACACAATATTCAGTTTATTCCTTTCTATCCTAGAATATAATAGAATTATGGAAATAAAAAAATTAATTCTCCTCAAAATTATCCTATTTCCAAACGCAGCCTGGTTCGTTTGGAATCGGAATGGAATGGGGAATAAGGGGATATCTCTCTTATTCTACCAAACGCACCTGGAATCAACCGGTATTGCTTATCCCAGTACAAGCAGAATAAGCTGAAACAATAATTCTTACCCATTATTTTATAATTTTTTCTTTTTACCAAACTACCCCTCCTCCCCTCCTTTCTCTCTTCCCAATACACTCTCATCATCACAAATCCCTCTCTCTCCTCTCTCTCTCTCTCTCTTTTCCTTCATCCCACCTTCTTTCTCTCTTCCCAATACACTCTCATCATCACAAATTAATATTATAAAATTTTAAATTTTAAAATTTAAATGTTAAAATTTTATGTTTGAAATTTTAAATTTAATTTGAGAAAATAAAATATTAAATTAAATAATATTTTTAAATAATATAATTTAATTATGATTATAATTTTATTTTTATTTTTTTAAACCATTAATCCATTAATTAAAACGAGAAAAATGATTTTACCAAATTTTTATCACATAATAAAGCTTGAGGGCAAAAATTTCCAAATATTTAGTAAATATACGATTTTTGCAAATTTTAAAAAAATTTTATGTTAAAAATTTATTATTTAAAATGAATATTATAAAATTTTAAATCTTAAAATTAAAATGTTGAAATTTTATATTTTAAATTTTAATTTTAATTTGAGAAAATAAAATGTTAAATTAAATATTAATTTTAAATAATATAATTTAATTATGATTATAATTTTATTTTTATTTTTTTTAAACCATTAATCCATTAATTAAAACGAACTAATTAGATTTTAACAACTTTTATCACATATTAACTCTTGAGGGCAAAAAGGTAATTTACCCAACTTAACCTCTTTATTCCTCTTATTCCTCATTATTAAACCAAACACAAAATCTCTTATCCCTGGAACCTTCCCAAATGCTTTTTCACTCTAATTCCGTACTTTATACTTATCACAGGATTAGCTAGTTCTACCTTAACCCGTTTCCAAACGCACCTTTCTCCGTTTGGTTCGGGGATAAGGAAAATTTTGTTATACCGGAGATAGGTATAAGTTATGGTATTAGCAGGAATTAGTGTAAATTTGTATTTGGTTGGGTTTAAGAGTTATACCGGATTTAAAGAAAATTGTGTTTGGTAAATTATATTGGAATAAGGAGAATAAAATGAATAAAAAAAAATTGTGTTTGGTTGAGTATAGAGGAATAAGAAGAATTGAGGAGTGAAAAATATATATATTGACTATTTTGTTCTTTATTATATAATTTATGTGTTAGGTATGCAACAAGAAAAAAAACATGTTGAAACATCCAAAATTCGCATTAATTTCCATTCGAATTGAGAAAAATAAATCTTGCCTAATATCCAAAAAAAAAAAAAAAAAAAAAAAAATCAATAGCCAATTCGCCTATAATATCATATTAATTAATTTTCGCCTAACTTAGATCCTACCAGGATTCTTAATTATCAGACAAAATCAAAGCCAAATTAAGAACAAGAGAAAAAAGATGAAAAGAAAAGATAATTCGGAATTACCATCATGATCAACGTGGTTAGAATGGAAAATGCATAATGATAATAATAATAATAATAATAATATACAAGTATTAATTCAGAATTTACATCAATACCAAACCCCAATCACTTGTACAATATTTAATTTCGCTTTTTATTCAAGTCGAATGTTCCGATCAAACTCGGCGCAGTCTCAGCTGCGGGGATCTTCGACGGCGCCATCGGGAGGCGGCGAAAGGGCGGCTGCGGAAAGCGAGTCGGCGAGCGCTCGCATCGCCTTGACTTGCATCTCGAGCGCCGCGACGTAGTCGGCCGCCTCCTCCAGCAAGCTCGGCGCAGGGAGTTTCCGGCACCCCGGCACCAGACGCCCCAAGCAGCCGGAGCCGCTCCTTCACCTTCGGAGTCACCGGAGCAGGAAGGGCCGGAGGGCGGCGGCGGAGATCGGAGAAGATGAAGAATGGGTAGAAGATGGAATTGGATGAAGATGAAGAATCGGAGAAGATGGACTCCGAAAAAAAGATGGAGACAACCCTGTCAGCTTTCATCGATTCCCGTGCCACCACAAAGAGCCGAGCTTATTCCATGTGGGGGTGGGAATACCAATTCCCACCTCCATCCTTGCTATTCCGGTTTGATAAGAATAACTATTCTCATAAGCCTAAACCTCGTTTGGGTATTAAACTGAGAATAAGGGAGTTATTCCTTTCTTATTTCCGGGGTTATTTTTCTCTTATCCCCGTTACCAAACGAGGTGTTATAGTTCCTAATGTGTTTGGAGGATAACGAGGATATCCTCTTATCCCCAAATAATTTCAATACCCATATGCAGCTAACATCATGTACAATCTTAAACTACTGAAGATTTTATAGTTTGCAGTTTATCTTAAATTATTCAGATCGCTAAATAAAATTTAAAATATATAAAATTTTAATTTCTTTTGATATTATTTATTTAGTAAATAAATTATATCAAAATGAATTATAAAAATTAAATAATTTTTAAAAATTAAGAATAAAAATTTTAAAATTTAAGATCAAGTATGATAATCTTGATCTAGATAATTTAAAATATTTTTTATCAAAATTTAAATAAATTTAGATTTTTATATAAAGTTAAACTATACATACTTATCATATCACAGTAAATATTAAAAATTGACAATTTTTAAATAATTTGATCATAAATAAACTATGTCGAAAAAAATATAAAATTTTATTTTTAAAAATTTTAAGTATTCTTAATCAGTTTTAATGAATGGGATTTTTTATTTGAATATTTTAAAATCGAAAACGAAATTATAGTATAAGAACTCCAATATTATAAATATATATGATAGGGGACTCTCTCTCTCTATATATATATATAGAGAGAGAGAGAGAGAAAGAGCTAGACTGGTGTGTTTTTAGAAGCACGGAGGTCTCCATATTCCTAAGTTGTTTTCGAAGTTGGTCGGCTCCGTTAAACTTGATCTAGAGTATTTAAAAGATCTAAAAATTAAAATTTATAAATTTTCAATATCATTTGCCTAATGATCAATGTGGCTAAAAATCAACAATTTTAATAATCGTGGTAAGCCATTTGCAAGTTTAACAGTGTAGAAATATTAAATTTATATAAAATTTTGATAGAAAATTTTTTATACTATATAGAATAAGTTTAATATATTTGATCTAAGATTTTAGTATTATATCATCACATTTTATGATATTTTTATTTTCACTCGTTAATTTTGAGCTCTTTCGATTACTACGTAAATGATATCGAAAAATTGTAAAATTTAAATCTATACTCATAACAGGTTGAAATGGTCAAAGGGATACATCTATACGATTTAAAATATTTAGAAATCAAATTTTAAATCATTTCGATATTATTAATCTAATGATTAAAAAATTATAAAATTTATAATTTTAATGGTCGATATGAAACGTTTTTTCTCTTAACGGTTTAAAGAAATCTAAATCAATTGAATTTTGATTTAAAAAAATTATGCATTATTTAAAATTAGATCTATACTCTTAATCTTAATTACAAGACTTTAATCATCACTTTTTAAAAAATATTTATTTTCATCCATTTATTTTTGTGCCCGTTTGATATATAAGAAAATAATATCGAAAAGTATGAAATTTGATTTCTAAATAGTTTAAATGATTTAGATCATGTTTAACCGTGTTGATTGTCGATTTAAAAGTTCTATTCTCCAAATCAAATCGGTAGCAACGGAGGTACTGATAGTTTTTCAGTTCAACTCATATATATATAGTCCGGCTACTACACTTATACAAGCACCACGTAATTGGTGCTTGTAAATTTTCTATCGTTAGATCTACCATTTTGACTAATTTCATTCCTTATACCATTCTATGTCACCAACCACTCATTTAACACAAGAACCCACTTTCATCATAACCACACATCATTTTATCCAAGGGCTAAAAACCTACAAGCATCAATGACTTGCTATTTTTAAAAGTATAGAAGTTCTATTATATATATATATATATATATATATATATATATATATATATATATATATATATATATATATATATTCTAGATTTTTAAAAACATAGAAGCATAGGTTTTTAGCCCTTGAATAAAATAATGTGTAGTCAGGATGATAGTAACCCCTTAGGTTTAGTAGATGGTTGGTGTTTATAGGTTTTTAGCTTTTCGGTAAAAAAATGTATGGTTAGAATGATAGTAAGTCCTTTGGGTTAAGTGATTGGTTGGTGAAATAGAATGATTTAAGGGATTATTAAGACTAAAATTTTCGCCACCTAAGAAAACGACACGTGGCGCATATTATCAGTTAAATAACACCAGTCGATGTGAGAACTCAGTCGCGTAAAAGTCCTGCCATTGGCCGAGGATAGCAGATGGTAAAAGAAGCAGCCGACGAGAAGATTATCATCTCATCCAGAAACAAATTCTGAAATAGAATCTCACTAATCACTTCGAAATGACCAATCGAGATGTATGAGTAATATTGCGCTCTCATAAATCTAGGAAGAGTAAGGGCTCGTTTGGCCTAGATTCTAAAAAGTAATTTTTATATAATTGATTTTGGTTTGAAGAATTATTTCTGGTCAAAAACTGTAGAGCGTTTGGCTGAGTTTGGATGAAAAATAATTTTTCTGATGTGATTTTTTAAAGCTGTTTGGTTCAAACTTTTTTTTATTTGTAAATAATAATTTTTTTTTCTAAATTTTATTTTAAAATAATTTAAATTTTGAATTTAAATTTAAATTTAAATTTAAATTTTAAAATTTAAATTTTAAAATTTAAATTTCAAAAAATAATTTTAAATTTGATATTTTAATTTAAAATATAAATTTGAAAATTAAAAATTTAATTTTTAAATTTTTAAATCAAAATTTAAATTTTAAATTTTAAATTTTAAATCTAAATTTGAAATTTAAAATTCAAAATTTAAATTTAATAATTAAATTTAATAATTAAATTTGAAATTTAATCATAAATTTGAATTTTTAAATTTAAAATTTTAAATTATAAAATTTAAGATTTGAATTTTAAAATTTTAAATTGAAATTAAATAACTAAATTTAAAATTAAAAATTAAAAATTTTAAAAATTAAAATTAAAATTAAAATTAACTTTAAATTTTAAATATAAAATCAAAATAAAATTTAAAATTTGAATTCAAAATCAGAATCAATTTTCAAGAAGCAAGTTTTAAATACTTTTGATTTTGAATTTCGAAAATTTGAAAACTGATTCTAAAAATCAGAATCAGATTTTGAAAATTTAGTTGTCAAACGCTCTATTAATCCGAAAATTACTTTTGGATTCAAAATCATTTTTCAAAAGATAGGCCAAACAACCCTTCCTGTACACTCCAAACGAAATGTATGATGTACATCATGCGCATCCAAGAGTAGAGACTCATCCACTCGTCAATTCAAAGTAATAAATAAAATTTATCTCACCATAAAATAAATAGAGTGTAAGATATATACCTCATAGAGTGTAAGATATATACCTCGTTTGGATTGTATGTGAAGCATTTTCCATCTAGGAATCAGGTGCGGCACGTTTCTTACCTCTGGTCCTCCTCTTCGTCTCTACTCCTCACTCTCCTCAAAAATGGCGGCCGCCGCATCCTCCTCACTCGCGCTCGCCCCCTCCTCCTCCTCCCACTCCAAAACCCTAAAACCCCCCTATCCCAAAACCCTAACTGTAACCCTTCCCTTGGGCTTCTCCTCCTCCATCTCCTCCTCCTCCCGAACCCTTCGCCGTCTCCTCTCCCGATCCCCCGCCGATGCGTCGCCGGGGATTGCCGGAGCGAGGCGGGGATGCGGCGGTGGCGGCGCACTTGGGGCGACGATGGTGTCGGCGCCCTCCATTGCCAAGCCCTTTCCCACTCTGGACTTCGAGACCTCGGTGTTTAAGAAGGAGAAGGTCACCCTTGCGGGCCATGAGGAGGTGTTGTTCCTCTAATCCCCCTTTTCCCCCAATTTTTTGGTCAATTTTTTGGTTTTTTACTTATATACCTCTCAATATACATGTCTCTCTACTTTTTTTAGCTCAATTTTGCACAAATATCGTTTTATTTAGCAGTTAAAGACTTAAAGTGGCGTCATAGTAACAAAAATGCTGAATATTTGATAGGATTACTCCAGATGTAAGCTTTTGAAGGATATATATATACGTAAATACATGCATTTGAGGAAGATATACACGCAAAAACTTTCTTTTTAATCTTTTTGTTCTAAATCTTAACTCTTTTTTTTCCCTTTTATTTTCGGTTAACAGTATATTGTACGAGGTGGGAGGGATCTGTTCCACTTGTTGCCTGACGCATTCAAGGGGATCAAACAGATTGGTGTGATAGGATGGGGATCACAGGTGATTGATTATTCCTTTTCAAATTCTCCTTTTTCTCTTATCATCATTTTATTATGTATTAAAAATGTCAGTGGGTATAAATTTAAGTGCTTGATTTAGTTCTCGAAGCATGTGTTCTCTTATTTTGATGTAGCTTATAATTCCTTCTTATGATGATGCAACCTTTTTTTTAACTGGCTGTGTAACATTGGAAATGAGAAGGATTAAGAGTATTTGGATGAGTTCCCAAGATCTAGATCCTCCACTTAGTGGGTGTTTGGTTTCCTAGAAAATATCCTAGAAAATAGTTTTCTGGTTGGAAAAATATTTTCCGTTTGTTTAGTTCGTAGGAAAAGCAGGTTTTTGGGACAAGTTTTTTCCAGATTTCATGTAAAAGTAGTGTTTTTGTTTTCTGAATGTTTTTATTGGAAAACGAAAACTGTGGAAAAAGGTGTTTTCCATGGAAAACATTTTTCACGGAAAACAATTTCCACACTTTTCCGAGGAACCAAACACCCTGTTATTTGCAGAGAGAAGTAATGCAGAAACTGTTGACTGTCTTTTATTTGTTGAACAAGAAAGATTTTCAGATGAGGATGGTTATCAGACCTGTTTGTAATGTAAGCAATCTAAAACGAAAGAAGAAGTAAGGTTTGTAAGTTACACACCACATTGTACTATGTGATATGCATTACTGTTTGATTGGTTCTGATACATCCATTAGGCTAATGAGGTTCGTCTAGTTAGGTTTCTTTTTTTCTTTCCATTATGGACTCGTTGTGTATATCTAGCTTAGTGTTGCATGTGTCCCTTCTTTTAATTCTTGAGATGGAACTGAAAGTAACTCTTTTTTCCTTGTAGCTATTGAACTTAGATAATAATCCCTGCATTTGCATATTTTTGCATGCTTTTGTAGGGTCCTGCCCAAGCACAGAATTTGAGGGATTCACTGGCTGCAGCAAAGTCTGACATTGCGGTGAAGGTGAGGTTTCTACCTGCACTCAATGCATTAGGTTTTGTTTGCAAACGTAGGAAGTAAGAATTTGTTTTCTACGAAAATCATCTTAGAAGTTCTCTGAATAAAAGTGATCCAAGTTACAGTCTTATATTGGAACATGGTTATCTTTTATTGGAACGTGGTGATTTTGACTTACTACTGCAAAAGATTTTAAAAAGTCTAGGTGGACATGGGAGCTCTGACCCTTGAAAGCCCAAGTCCAAAGTGTGACCCGTTCACCATACCATTTAAAAGTACTTATAGTAAAAGGCCCAAGTGTGCATGCATGAACTTTGGGTCTCATTGTTGATTGACTTATTGAGCTTATTTTTGGATGTGTAATGGATTTTTTTCGTGTTCAATTCTTCAAACCTCAGTGAATAGAAAAATAACTTTGTTTTTAGTCTATATCTCTACTCGTATAATTCACATTGGGGCTTTGATAGGTGCCTCTTGTTTGTTCAATGATTTTACAAATAATAATAAGTTTGCACAGTAGCTTTTGTCTTGTATTTATGAATCTATTAGAAGAGCAATCAACAGGTTTTCTTTCTTTGATTTTTTTTTTTTCTGATTTCGTTCATAAAATCATGTCCTTTGTTTTTTATTTTTTAAAGTGCTCTGACTCTTATTTTTCGATGTGCATATCGGCAGATTGGCCTTAGGAAAGGTTCTCGTTCTTTTGAAGAAGCACGTGCCGCTGGATTCACTGAAGAAAATGGAACTTTGGGTGACATGTGGGAGACAGTTTCAACCAGTGATCTTTTATTGCTGTTGATATCTGATGCTGCACAGGTTTGCTATTCTGTTGAAAAATATCTTTTGTAATTGTTAATATGTTCTTTACCCCTTCGCGCAAGCATCCACTAGTTAAAAAAAGTTAATCGCGGTCCTTGAAGAAAACAGATCTTTTGATGAAAACATCAAGTTTCCTTTAAGATTTTTAGAAATGGTTACTATTTTCTTATCTAGTATTTGCTTTTGTTGGTGATCTTTTGCTTCCTGATTTTTGTTTTGGTTCTTTTAGCCAGCAATAAGTAATCTAAAGTTTTAATTGTTGCATGATTCAATGCTCATTGTAGGCGGACAACTATGAGAAGATATTCTCTCACATGAAACCAAACAGCATCCTTGGTTTGTCACATGGATTTCTTCTTGGGCATTTGCAGTCCCTTGGCCTCGATTTCCCTAAAAACATCAGTGTGATTGCTGTATGCCCCAAGGGAATGGGCCCATCAGTCAGAAGGCTGTATGTTCAGGGTAAAGAGATCAATGGCGCTGGAATCAATTCCAGCTTCGCTGTCCACCAGGTATCTGCTCAAAGCTATTGAAAATTTTCTACCTCTCTGGAAATGTTTTGCTTTTCAAGATATATTTTTACACATACACCGCCAAATTATTTATTACATGTGTATAACAAATCCTAACTTTGTTTATACTCTTTTAAAAAATAATTTCCTTTTTCTGTCTATCATAATCTTACTAAAATTTGCCTGTTTAAAAAACTTTCTTATATAAAACCAAATTGACTCCTATAAGGTTGTTTCCGTAAGAAGCTGTACTTTAGAGGGGTATATATTTGAATGTTTGGTTTCTACATAATTACAGATGTTAACAAATGTTTTATTAGGGATATATATATCTAAAAGCCCCTTACAGAGATTTTTCTATGGTTTTAGTTTTAATCTTTTTAATTTGTGCCAACAGGATGTTGGTGGCCGGGCCACTGACGTTGCTTTAGGATGGTCGGTTGCTCTTGGATCTCCATTTACTTTCGCTACTACTCTCGAGCAGGAGTATAAGAGTGACATTTTCGGGGAGAGAGGTGAAATATAATAGCCTGTTCATCAGTCATCTGCATAAGTTCGAAAGGTTTCTGATTTCTCTCTTTTCATTCAGGCATTTTACTTGGCGCCGTGCATGGAATTGTGGAGGCCCTATTCAGAAGGTATACTGAGAACGGAATGAGTGAAGATCTAGCTTACAAAAACACTGTGGAATGTATCACAGGGATCATATCAAAAACAATATCAACGAAGGTAACTGAGTCATGAGGCTTATGAATATATGCTTTCTACATTCTCGGAGTTCTGATTTTTTTCGAATTTACTCCTAAAGTTTGTGTGAATCGAAGGACTTAAATTGCCATGTGGAACAAACATCAAGGGCTAAATTATTAGCGCCGACTCTGAGGATGTCATTGAAATCAGAATCAAACTTCCAAGGACTAAATTCATAATCAACCCTTAAAATTACATGAAGTGAATTCACTGAAGTTTGTATGGTATCGATTGCAGGGAATGCTTGCTGTGTATAACTCTTTGACGGAGGAAGGGAAGAAGGAATTCAACGCTGGTTATAGCGCATCTTATTATCCTTGCATGGATATATTGTACGAGTGCTACGAAGATGTTGCTAGTTGTAGTGAAATCCGCAGTGTCGTGTTGGCTGGTCGTCGATTTTATGTAAGCTTCTAATTCTGCGCAATATTTACTACGAAAATAGTTTAGTGTCTATTTTTTTTTGTTTTGTTTATTATTGCCACTTCCTTTTTCTAGTCTTTATTATTGATCTCTCTCCCTCTCTCTCCCTCCCCCCCGCCCCCCCTCTCTGTGGTTTCCAGGAAAAGGAAGGGCTCCCTGCTTTCCCAATGGGTAAGATTGACCAGACCCGAATGTGGAAAGTCGGTGAGCGGGTCCGTGCGGTCCGCCCGGAAGGTGACTTGGGCCCATTGCATCCCTTTACTGCTGGAGTTTATGTGGCCCTAATGATGGCTCAGGTATAAGTTTTACCTTTCAGAGTCTCATAGTTTCTTTTTATCGAACAAATATGGCCTTTTTTCCCGAAAAAGGAAGAAAAGAATATCACAGCTCTTATTTTTGCAAAAATCTATACTTTTTTCTTCCTGTAGCTTTAGCCGACACCTTCACCTTTAAAACAAAATGGCCCTTCCACACTACATGAACATAAAGAGATAAAATCGGAAAAAGAAAAAGAAGAAAAAAACAATTCCATGTTTTTGCAGGATGGAAGTGTCTTTCGGTAAAAGGCTAAAATATATTACGAAACCGTCAATTCCGTGATTCTTTCGTACTATCTTGTTCCAGATCGAAGTTTTAAGAAAGAAGGCCCACTCCTACTCCGAGATCATCAACGAGAGCGTGATCGAGTCGGTGGACTCCCTCAACCCCTTCATGCATGCGCGCGGGGTGTCCTTCATGGTCGACAACTGCTCCACCACGGCCCGCCTGGGGTCGCGGAAGTGGGCTCCGCGCTTCGACTACATCCTCACCCAGCAAGCCTTCGTGGCCGTCGACAAGGAATCCCCCATCAATCAAGACCTCATCAGCAACTTCTTGTCCGACCCCGTGCATGGCGCAATCGAAGTTTGCGCGGAGTTGCGTCCTACCGTCGACATCTCGGTTCCTCCCAATGCGGACTTTGTGCGCCCTGAGCTGCGCCAAACCAGCAATTAAGATATCAGATGAATTTTGATTGTAGCCCATTAAAAATATTCAGTATTATTAGTACTTTTGGATTGTTCTAATCTCAAGACTTTGTGCTGCTGCCTTTTGTTGTGAGCTGTTGTGTTTTTTTTTTCATTTAGATCGGGGGATTTGAGTATGTAATGACTTTGTGAGTTGTTGTGTTTGAACTTTAGTATTTTGATTAGAATAAAGCTGGTGCTTATATGAGTTGCCTCGCCTTTTGCTTTGAATTTTCAGGTTAATTTTGCTCTTCTTTTTAATTTTTACAATTAATTCTCTAATATTTGTTTTTGTTTCAAATAACCAAACCATGTTTTGTCATGCCTGAACCAAATATTGCCACTTGTGTGAAAGTTGAAAGATTAAGGCCCCTATTTCCCTAAAATATGAAGAGCAATGTTACTTATGCATTTCAATGTAGCTGTAAATTGGGTGTAAATTGTACATTCAATTTATTTTGGTTTTTTTGACCATTCTATGACTATGACTAGTTAAAAAAAATTCTACATAGAATAGATGAAATGTATAATTTAACCCTCTAAAAAAAATATAAATAGTATTTTTCATATGAGATTTAGTAGACTTTAAGGCCAGTTTGGTATTAAGATCGATTTAATATTATTAGATAATATTGTGTTAGGGTAAAAATATATTGAGATATATTTTTATATTTTTTTGGTGAGACAGTATATATATATATATATATATATATATATATATATATATATATATATATATATATATATATATATATATATATATATGTTTTTTGGTGAGATCGTAAAATTTATATTATAAAATTTGTAAAATAGTATTTTTTTTATACACGCAAGCAATCATTAGACAATTTCATTTCAAAGGAAGCCTAAGTTGTGGGTTCTGTATTTCATTAAAGGGTTAATTGCATACATGTCCCTCCAAATATATCGAATTGTAAATATATTCCTGCAAAATTCAACTTTTCATATTTATCCCTTCAAAAATCCACCGTTATTCAAATATGCCCCTACCGTCCATCTCTGTTAGAAAAGTTGATTTAACCCTAGGTTAAATGCTTAACCTTGGTTAGATTAAAAAATGAATTTACATATTTACCCTTTCCATATTATACCTTTGGAGGGATATATTTGTAACAATTATAATGGTATTATTTTTGGAGGGATATATTTGTAAAGGGGCAAAAAAATAATTTCACATCAAATCTGTTAAAAAATAAACAGATTCCAAACAGGGATTAACCAGAGGGGCATATTTGAAGAACTTTGGATTTTTGAAGGGATAATTATGAAAAGTTGAATTTTACAGGGATATATTTGCAATTCGACATATTTAGAGGGACATGTATGCGATTAACCCTTATTTTTATATGTATTATTGTACCTATATTAAATATTTTATATATAAAAAATATAAATAATTATAATTTTGATATTTTTTTTAAAAAGTAATTAATATTTTGTACTACCCGTTATTATTCTTCATAAAATTGCTAAATAAGATGTTGGTTATCGAATAAAAAAATATCCGGCCAAAAATAAAATTTCTTTTATTTCTTTATATTCTAGAATAACAAGTTATTCTAAGAATAAAAATATTTATTTTTTAAAATATTATTTCGTTATCAAACGCAGTCTTAGAGTTTATATTATTTCACCAACAACCCACTAAACCTTAGGGGATAACTATTATCATAACTGCATATTTCTTCATTTAAAAGCCAAAAACTTCCTTGCTTGGTACTATTGATAATATAGTAGCATCATTCTATATATGAGTTTGGATAGTATGTTTGTAAAAGTACCAAGTAATTGATACTTGTAAGTTTTCTACCGTTAGATCTATCAATTTGACTAATTTCAACGCTTAGATCATGCTATTCTACCAATCATCCGCTAAATCCAAAGAGTCCACTATCATTCTAACCACACATCTTTTTATCTGAGACATAAAATTCTACAAACACCAACGAAAGACTTAATACTTTTAAATACATATATGAGCTCAATTCACACACACACACACACACACATACATACATATATATATATATATATATATATATATATATATATATATATATATATATATATATATATATATATATATCATCATCATCATCATCATCAAATTATCATCGAGCTAATGAATCGCTGAAAAAAAAAATCAATCTATTTTTTTTTTCAAAACAATTTATAATCTAGTCTTATTTGGATTGGTTAGAAAATAAAAAATAATTAAATAATATTTATATAACTTTATGTGTTAACTAGGAGAGAGAAATTTTTTTTCTCCCTCTCTTCTCTCCCACTTTTCAAGTAATATAATAATATTTATTAATTAAAATTATTTATTATTATTATTATTATTATTATTATTTAATTTAATTATTCAGTTGATATTTGTCACGTCCCGAATTTCGAAAGGCAGGCTAAATTTTAAATTTTTTTTTATTTTAAATATCAGAGTTAAAAGCAATTCAGGACATGAGCAGATCGCTACATGTATAGAAAATTATCAATCCCTTTGAACTGAGCTTTTTCTATACATGCACTGCTAAGCACTTACCGCCAATATCAGAATAGTCTAAACTACGCATTTAACTATATAAACAGCTAGCCAAATTTAAAACATTATTACATTTATCCTTTACATAAATAATGCAGAAAATAAATTAAACGGTGACACAAGGGTCATTGCTATCACGACAGCCTCACCAACACGTTCCTACATCTCAGCACCAGAACAACCTAAAAAATGGTCACCCAGGGGGTGTGAGATACATCGACACTGTATCCCAGTGGGCACGACAAGCCGAGAAATAGCTAATTAAAAAATAAGCGGATAGTAAAAGATCAGTAGGTAAGGCAGGTATAACAAGCTGTTAACTGAATAATCATGAATACAGTGCTGAGCATAACAGGGTACTGAACTATCATAATAAGAGCATGCTGATATAGATACTGAATCAAGAAACTGAGCAATCATAAGAGTATAATGACCAAGCATGCTAAACAGGCAGCCAATGCATCAATGGTAGAACAATCAAATACCTAATCAAAACCACCATATTGGTCAACAAGACCTCAGGCAAAAATACAAAGCAGAACCAACCACAACCATACTGGATTCCACCTAGCCGAGCTGAACAGCAACCCCGTACCATTGATATAGCCGTGAGGATCTCCGTACTTAACGGTACAGCCGAGAGTCTCCTTATATCGGTACAGCCGAGGGGCTCCCCGTATCCAGTGATACAGCAAGAGGGGATTGCTCACGGGTCAACCAGACCCTTTACCGGTAAAGAACGCAATGTGGGGGATCAATGTCACATCGTACGCGAGTGAACAACAGGTGCACAATGATCATAATGCTAATGCTCAAGCTCACGGTTCACAGACAGGGTAATCGGCAACATGTCGGAAATCCCCACAGGGATGCAATAACTGAAAGCTAATCTGATCTCATCTTATGCAATAGTGAATGCAAGGAACAATGACTGTCTGTACAAGAGTAATATTTAAGATATACTGAGAAACATAGTAATATCTGATAGCTAGCTAGTGACCAATCAGGTATGATAAAAGTCCAAGATATACTGAGAACATAGTAAATATCTGATAGCTAGCTAATGATCAATCAGGCATGGTAAAAGTCCAAGATATAAGCTAGATGACCAATCCAACACGAAAAGTGTCCAAGTATAAACTAGATGACCAATCAGGCAGGGTAAGTGTCTAGATATAATCAAGCATGATATAAAAATCTAGATATAAGCTGATAATAACCAATCAACGGAAAGAATGCTCAAATATAGAATCAGGGCTACCACAAGAACAGGAGTCCGACCAAATAAGGTACCCCAGAGGGCCGAAGAGATAAAGTCCGGACCGAAGATAAACCCACCTGTGTGTAGGCGGACCAACGACTCCAACAGAAGGCTCGTGGGCCGGAGTCAAACTGCAAGGACCTGAATCATGAATACTGATTAGGAAATGACTCACACATACCCGAACCACAGACTCATTACGCACATAAAGCTTAAACCTGGATCTTTTCCAGTTTTTTCGTTCAATGAAAGCCGTCGGATCTCTAACAAAAAGCTTAGAGATCATAGGCACACAGCCCAAGACAGCACGCACGTGAGGTAACATTTGCATTTAGACCCCTAAGGTTACATAAAATTGCACAAATACGTGTATTTTAAGGCCTTTTTCGCCCGTATTTATTATCAGAGTATTATTTTAACGAACCGACACCACTAATAGGTGGCTCTCGACTTGTTGGACACTGTGCTCACCATTTAGTAGCAGCGCGAAACCCGAGAAAAACTTCGGGCCATTCTTTCCTTGGTTAACATAGGCCACTTTGCATTTTGCAAAACTCTACTTGACCATTTGTGATTTTAAGGCAAGCATCATGTTCAGGGACCTCAAATTAGCCAGAGGCTCACTGTCGCGAAGCCACAAAGCCATTAAGATAGCCTAGTGTTAGGGACTTAGAAAAGGACCAAATAGACCCTCAAAAGCCCTTAATAGCTATATTTTTATTTCTGCTTGTGAAACCAGCAAAGCAGGGTGAGCATCTTGCTCAACATGTCACAGGGACTCGAGGGCTCTGTCACGCCCCGAGTCCGCCAATTTGTACGGTTCGGGCACGCCAACAGACCCGCCAATCGGGTAAAACCTTTTTCTACCCGAAAGGAACGGTAACATCCATAATAACACAACAAGTGTATGCGGAAGCTCAATATCAGAGTACTAAAAATCACTATAAATTTAAACTTTCATTTAATAATCAACAGTTTAAGCGGAAATGAAAGCACCCATGAGTGAACCAAAAATTAAACTTATTACACTTTACAAATTCTGAACTTGCAAATAAAATTATTACATTTCCTTTACATAATTCCTCACCATACAAGGTTCACTCAAGAAATATATAAAAAGGGATACCTCTGCTAGACCCTCTAGGTCACTATGCTGCTAGGCCCTTGCCCCTGTCGTATGCCTCGCTGTCGTCTGCATCTGATCTGTCTCGACCGCTGCATCCATTCCCGAACCTGTGGGGGGGGTCACCCAGGGGGTGTGAGAACTTACGAGCGAGTTCCCAGTGGGTTCAACCACCGAGAGAAAGTGTCCTACACCACTTGGTCCAATGGAAGCAATAATAATAGTGCTAGGAAACTAAAATCCTCAATATCAAGATGCAGCTATGCAATAATATATCACTACACTATCTGTGTACAACCATCGACCCAGCACTACTCTGTCTAGCCACACTAGGCTGCTAAGCACCAACTCGGCCACTATGCCGCTGTATACTGGGTTCAACTAACCCGGCCACCCTGGCCACTCTATTTTTCTTTATTCTTTAGATTCTGGTGCTTTAGTTCAAGTTAACCCTTGGAAATTCTTATCCAACGGGCCCGAGCCCGGTAGTCTTGCTACCATAAGATAAGATTTCTAAGGTTGCCGATAACACTCGCAAGTGTTACCCCGTCCTGCCGGGGGGACTTGTCATACGGGACACTGCCCGATAGGGTCACTGCCCAACTCTGACAAGAGTACTCTATCTACCAGTCATACGGGTCGCTGCCCGGGAGAGGGACCCTGTCCAACTCCTGACCGTTGTACGTTCGCCCCCGGAGGTACGCCCGTTTTATCTTTAATTTTTCTTTCTTTTCTTTTCTTTTTCTTTCTCTTTTATTTTAGTTCTTAGCCTCTTTGCTTTTGAACACTTGCTTTTCTTTCTTATTCGAGCTTATAGCTCCCATTTTGCCACTGGCAATTTACTTTCTCTTTTCTTCGAGCATTTAGCTCCTTGCTTTCACTTTTAGCCCTTCGAAAGTACCTCGTCCGACGGGTCACTGCCCAGGGAGTCCTGCTCCACTTGACGAGTCTCAAATTCGAAGGCGTCATTAATATCCTTTTTTATTCTCTTTATCTTAAGCAATTTGCTTGTCTTGCTTATTAACCAATTTTAGCCTATCTTGAGCAATTTGATTGTCTTGCTTATTAATCACTTTTTCATCTCTTACCCAGGGTCTTGCCACACGGGTAGCTAGAGAGTCACATGGACTCTTAAACATTTCTCTTTTATCTCTTTAACTCAAATTGAAGTTAAAGTTATTATCCATTTGCCCAGACACCCTATGACCTTCTAGGGTTATATTTTGATCAGCTTATTAACCTTGGGATCTTATCCCACTTTCCTGATTCCTCATTGAATCCTAGAGTTAACTTAACTCTATTTTCCTGTTCCACTATTAACTTAGAGTTACACGGACTCTAATTCCATGTTCCGCTGTTATTTTAGAATTACATTGACTCTGCTTTTCTGTTTTCCCTTTCATATCTCCACACTTGATCCACCCTTTCCATCCTCCTGATTCCTTACTGAATCCTAGAGTCAACTTGACTCTATTTTCCTGTCTGTGAGTTTAAACTCTTCTAGCTCAACTTAGGTTCCCTTTACCTAAGTCCCATGTCATACTTGTCCTAGAGTTCCATGACTCTATGCTGACCTCTAGTTTTCTTAGGTTTCCTTTACCTAAGTTCCATGTCATACTCATCCTAGAGTTCCTTGACTCTATGTTGAACACTAGTTCTCCTTAGGTTCTCTTTACCTAAGTTCCATGTCATATACACCCTAGAATTTTCTGACTCTATGTTGATCACTCTATCCAGTGTCCTTAGGTTATCACCTAAGACCATGCCACTCATCCTTCCTAGGATAACTCCTAAGTTGATGTCACTCGTCAAACCCCTAAACTAGGTTTTCTCCTAGTCTTACTACCAACAAGTTCTGTTCCCTTATATCACATGATTCCTAGGGTTGTACCCTAACATGATCACAGTCATCAAGTAATTACTCATTTCTACGCATGCAATTATTTTCATATCCATCATAAAAATAATATTTATCCTCTAAGTTCTTTTTGCACATGAAAATGAATTATCTCCTTTTGGCAACTGACAGTTGCATTTATCATCTGTGTCCATCTACACATACAAATTTATCCCCTATTGTGGATAAATCATAAATATCACTTTTCCTCTAAATTTCTCTACACATGCACATATATCATCTGTTATTGGCAACCAACAGTTGCTCTTTTCATCTGTGTTCCTCTAAACATGCAATCTTATTCATAATTACCTAACGCCTCTAACAGGCTACTATCATGCTTCGAATCGAAAAGCAAAGGAGCAAGGGGAGAGGTCACCCAATTTCGGCAGAATTCCCCACCTTGTAGTGTACCCAATTGCTTGTAGACACTTGCAATTGGTCTCCGCGCGATTCCACTTGTCTCCTCGAGCTTGCACGCAAAACGATGCACTTCTCTCGAGTCTGCACGCAAAACGGTGCACGTCCACCAAACCTGCACGCAAAACGATGCACGTCACTAAAAACCCGCACGCAAAACGGTGCGCGTCATTTTAGTCTGCACGCAAAACGGTGCGCGTTAAATCAACCGGCACGCAAAACGGTGCACGTACCTCGAATCTGCACGCAAAACGGTGCACGCCCCACTGTCGGGTTGCACGCAAAATGATGCACATTTTTCTTGTCCTGCACGCAAATCGATGCAAAATATTAGACTTGCACGTAAAACGGTGCGCGATAAAACGATCTGCACGCAAAACGGTGCACGCTTAACTGTAAAGTTGCACGCAAAACGGTGCATATTTTTCTATCCCTGCACGAAAAATGATGTATAATATTAGGGTCGGCACGCAAAACGATGCACGACAACGCGATCGGCACGCAAAACGGTGCACGTATCTCAAATCTGCACGCAAAACGGTGCACGTCTCACTGTAGGGTTGCACGCAAAACGGTGCACTTTTCTCTAGCCCTGCACGCAAAACGATGCGCAATATTAGAGACTGCACGTAAAACGGTGCACAACAATCTAACCTGCACGCAAAACGGAGCACGTACCTCGGGTTGGCACGCAAAACGGTGCACGTTTTTTTTTCAACGTTGCACGCAAAACGGTGCACGTTTTTCGAGTTTGCGCCCAAAACTGTGCATATTCTCCGAATCCGCACGCAAAACGGTGCATTTCTTCCACAACTGGCACGCAAAACGAGGCGCGCCAAAATGCCTCCGACAGTCCGCGCAGCAAAACGGCACAGTATAACTCGATTTCTAACACGCAATACGATAATGGGGTCAAATCCAAACCCAAATGAGGCATAAAAACTGTGCCAAAAATACCGTGAAAATAACGTTACCTCGTACAGTTGCGCCGCCCATCGACTTTTGGAAACGCCTAGCGCGCTCCACGAGGTTCACGGCGCGCCCGCGAGCCCCACAAAATTCCTCACTTTCTCTCTCTTTTTCTCTCTCTCTCTCTCTCTCTCTCTCGGGCTCGGGTGGAGAGGAAGAAGAGAAATGAGAGTTCTGCGGGGAGAAGGAAGAAGAAGAAGAAAAGAAAAGGAGGAGAAGGAAGGGAGGGGGTGCGTAGACCCGGTCCACGGCACCCACCAAGAGGGAACCGCCATGTGGCGGTCCACCCCATAGGTGGGCGCGCACTAGGCGCACGCGCCCACTGCCCGCGCAGGAAGCGCACTTACCTGGCGCCAGCTGTGTGCCTTGCGCAGCAAGCCACCCCTCGAGCCGCGTGCCGTCGCCGTTTCGAAAATCCGTTTTTATCCTGTTTTCTGTCCATTTTTCGTCCGTTTCCGTCCAAATTTGACAGGCGGCTTCGTTTCAGCTTAATTAATCACAGAAAAATTTAAATTTTCAGTTTGGGCCATTTCTGGGCCACCAAAAGCCTCCCTGTATCTAAAATCGCTGGCGGACCCCGTTCTCACAATCCGGGTATCCGATCAACACGAAATTTTTACTGTGACCTTAAAACATAATTACGAAGCTCCCCAAATTTTCTCAGAATTTTTCGACACTGTTGGCGGAGCCCGTTTTCACTATCGGGTATCCGATCAAAGCGAAACTTTTTCTGTGGTCTTAAAACATATTTACGGGGCTCCCATAATTTTCTCGGAATTTTCCGACACTGTGAATTTTCCACTAAAAATCTGGGCCCCCCTTTTCAAATAAATTTTTAGATCTCTCAATTTTAACCCGATTTGGGCCCAACTCGCGTCCAAATATTCTTTACTTCCCTAACTTTCATAACACTAGTATTTCATACCACCTTTATTTACATTTATTTATGTGCCGAAAATCCGGTACTTTACATTCTACCCCCCTTAAAATAAGTTTCGTCCTCGAAACTTGAATCACATCTCGACTCAAAATTGATCGAATAAGAGGGATTACGCCCCTAAACGCTGGGCTCACCAAAACTACACGAACAGCTCATTCGTGGATCCCCATTTCAATCCAGGGGCAAACTCAAAACTGGTGTCTGGCCACTTTCACCAGGTAGGTGAAAGACACAGTTGAGCACTTGCTCACTCCATTGCCACGAGTTGCCCCGTCTTTTCTTGCGAAATCTTCACTTTAATTCCGCCATCATCTTTTCACAATGAGGTTGCATCTGCAACCACTTACTTTTATCGCATATTCCGGTCGCTCCGCTGCCTAAGGTGGAGGGCAAGGCCAATCCACGAGTTCCCAGCTATCATAAACGCTACTAGTGCTCTAAGTCCGCGGGTTATCAGCTAACCCGATATCTTGGACCACTAATAGGTTCACAGACCACGGTCAAATAGGGCCTATAGCCCAAAACTAAACCAACACTGTATATTGGCTCTCACTAGCACACAGACCCAATCATCATACAAGTAGATCCTCTCTTAGGATTACTACACCAACACTCCCACTAGGAGCTACAGCACCTCAATCACCACTAGCTCTACGGCCTGGTCACATCACAGTCTCAGTGTACTAATAGCCTCAATGCTCACACGTGGCATTCCACGTCCCCGGGTCATCGCTCGGACTACCGTCCCGACCAAATCTCTATCATGCCCCGCCATCAGGTCTCGGGCCGCTGTCTCTCACAGCTGACTGCGCCTGCCCACTGGGCTACAGGCCCACAGTCCACAAACATGGTCCAGGCACGGATCGTCCCCAAGCGAACCCGCTAATCGTCGCCACGCGACCACTATGCTCACTGAGCAAGATCAACTAACAAGTCATCAATCCACGACCCAAACTCTCTATATCAACACTGGCCACACTGGGCAAAGGTTAATACGCCACCTAATCAGCTCTCTCTGGCTAAACGGTACCTGTGCTCCATGAGCACCCAAACAGTTGGGCGTCCTACGCCCCCCTACGCTAACTTGCGTAATCCAGAATGTTAAGCAACTTGCTTAAACACGCGCATGACTCCTGTACACCTCTCCCAACTGGGTTGAGGCACCACGACAACTGTTCACCAACTCTGGTGATCATCACGTAAATCCTACAGTGGCAATCCTTGCCGTTACACCGATCCATCAGATCGAAGCCATAAAACTCCCGCTCACTTGTGAGGTTTTCGAATCTCGAAACCTGTCCCGGGTCTTACCAGCCCCACCATGCGGCAATTTAGCCACAATGATATGCCACACGGTCACTACCGTCATCAGGGCGAACTTTCGCCACAAGGCCCACAAGTCTTTCTTGTCCTAACCTTTAGGACATAGCAACATAGCTCTCGCAACAAAGCGATCACCAGCGTTTCACGAGTCGGTCTCTCACTGGACCTCATTAACTATACTTTGCCAGCATCCAGCTGACACAAGCTTATAACACCCCCTGCTGGAGGTGCGGGGTGCACTGACAAAAGCTCGGTGGCCACTGCCACCCTCTCTACTGTCGCCCCAACATGTGGCGACGCTGCATACTCATGCGTCATTTATACAAGCCTCGGCCTGCTGCGCTATCAACCACTGGAGCCTATCTATCTGCTCCAACTGTCACGCTGATGCTACCCTTAGGCGCCGAAACCTGTCTTCCTGTCGGCGGAAAAATTTCCGCTGACGACAAGAAGCTTGACCTACTGTTGGACCACTCCAACAAGTGCGGTCACCTGCTATCGCAACTCGTATACCCCGTTTGACCCCGAGCCCTCTCGGGACTCGAGTCAAATAGGTGCGTTTTCCTATGTGGTGTCATCGCTACTATGCACACCACAACAAAACAACCAGCCCAAACTTAGCCGTTTGAGCAATGCGCAGTCTATACACCGACAAAAAGGCTCGTCGACCCAATCATGCGAAAGTATAAGAGGGTACTCCTTTTCATCTCCAACATTACGTTGTCGGCCGCCAACGTAATATCCGAAGAATGAAAGCTCGTCACCCTCGATCAGTCCCAATATCCTTTTTGGGAACAACAATACCCAATCAAGTACTTTCGCCCAATGATCCACACACTCTCTCGTGCTAATCCCTAGGGTCTCCCTAAGGTTTGCTAACCACCTAGGACTATTCCTAGGCTCTGATACCACTCTAATCTGTCACGCCCCGAGTCCGCCAATTTGTACGGTTCGGGCACGCCAACAGACCCGCCAATCGGGTAAAACCTTTTTCTACCCGAAAGGAACGGTAACATCCATAATAACACAACAAGTGTATGCGGAAGCTCAATATCAGAGTACTAAAAATCACTATAAATTTAAACTTTCATTTAATAATCAACAGTTTAAGCGGAAATGAAAGCATACAGGAGTGAACCAAAAATTAAACTTATTACACTTTACAATTCTGAACTTGCAAATAAAATTATTACATTTCCTTTACATAATTCCTCACCATACAAGGTTCACTCAAGAAATATATAGAAAGGGATACCTCTGCTAGACCCTCTAGGTCACTATGCTGCTGGGCCCTTGCCCCTGTCGTATGCCTCGCTGTCGTCTGCATCTGATCTGTCTCGACCGCTGCATCCATTCCCGAACCTGTGGGGGGGGTCACCCAGGGGGTGTGAGAACTTACGAGCGAGTTCCCAGTGGGTTCAACCACCGAGAGAAAGTGTCCTACACCACTTGGTCCAATGGAAGCAATAATAATAGTGCTAGGAAACTAAAATCCTCAATATCAAGATGCAGCTATGCAATAATATATCACTACACTATCTGTGTACAACCATCGACCCAGCACTACTCTGTCTAGCCACACTAGGCTGCTAAGCACCAACTCGGCCACTATGCCGCTGTATACTGGGTTCAACTAACCCGGCCACCCTGGCCACTCTATTTTTCTTTATTCTTTAGATTCTGGTGCTTTAGTTCAAGTTAACCCTTGGAAATTCTTATCCAACGGGCCCGAGCCCGGTAGTCTTGCTACCATAAGATAAGATTTCTAAGGTTGCCGATAACACTCGCAAGTGTTACCCCGTCCTGCCGGGGGGACTTGTCATACGGGACACTGCCCGATAGGGTCACTGCCCAACTCTGACAAGAGTACTCTATCTACCAGTCATACGGGTCGCTGCCCGGGAGAGGGACCCTGTCCAACTCCTGACCGTTGTACGTTCGCCCCCGGAGGTACGCCCGTTTTATCTTTAATTTTTCTTTCTTTTCTTTTCTTTTTCTTTCTCTTTTATTTTAGTTCTTAGCCTCTTTGCTTTTGAACACTTGCTTTTCTTTCTTATTCGAGCTTATAGCTCCCATTTTGCCACTGGCAATTTACTTTCTCTTTTCTTCGAGCATTTAGCTCCTTGCTTTCACTTTTAGCCCTTCGAAAGTACCTCGTCCGACGGGTCACTGCCCAGGGAGTCCTGCTCCACTTGACGAGTCTCAAATTCGAAGGCGTCATTAATATCCTTTTTTATTCTCTTTATCTTAAGCAATTTGCTTGTCTTGCTTATTAACCAATTTTAGCTCTATCTTGAGCAATTTGATTGTCTTGCTTATTAATCACTTTTTCATCTCTTACCCAGGGTCTTGCCACACGGGTAGCTAGAGAGTCACATGGACTCTTAAACATTTCTCTTTTATCTCTTTAACTCAAATTGAAGTTAAAGTTATTATCCATTTGCCCAGACACCCTATGACCTTCTAGGGTTATATTTTGATCAGCTTATTAACCTTGGGATCTTATCCCACTTTCCTGATTCCTCATTGAATCCTAGAGTTAACTTAACTCTATTTTCCTGTTCCACTATTAACTTAGAGTTACACGGACTCTAATTCCATGCTCCGCTGTTATTTTAGAATTACATTGACTCTGCTTTTCTGTTTTCCCTTTCATATCTCCACACTTGATCCACCCTTTCCATCCTCCTGATTCCTTACTGAATCCTAGAGTCAACTTGACTCTATTTTCCTGTCTGTGAGTTTAAACTCTTCTAGCTCAACTTAGGTTCCCTTTACCTAAGTCCCATGTCATACTTGTCCTAGAGTTCCATGACTCTATGCTGACCTCTAGTTTTCTTAGGTTTCCTTTACCTAAGTTCCATGTCATACTCATCCTAGAGTTCCTTGACTCTATGTTGAACACTAGTTCTCCTTAGGTTCTCTTTACCTAAGTTCCATGTCATATACACCCTAGAATTTTCTGACTCTATGTTGATTACTCTATCCAGTGTCCTTAGGTTATCACCTAAGACCATGCCACTCATCCTTCCTAGGATAACTCCTAAGTTGATGTCACTCGTCAAACCCCTAAACTAGGTTTTCTCCTAGTCTTACTACCAACAAGTTCTGTTCCCTTATATCACATGATTCCTAGGGTTGTACCCTAACATGATCACAGTCATCAAGTAATTACTCATTTCTACGCATGCAATTATTTTCATATCCATCATAAAAATAATATTTATCCTCTAAGTTCTTTTTGCACATGAAAATGAATTATCTCCTTTTGGCAACTGACAGTTGCATTTATCATCTGTGTCCATCTACACATACAAATTTATCCCCTATTGTGGATAAATCATAAATATCACTTTTCCTCTAAATTTCTCTACACATGCACATATATCATCTGTTATTGGCAACCAACAGTTGCTCTTTTCATCTGTGTTCCTCTAAACATGCAATCTTATTCATAATTACCTAATGCCTCTAACAGGCTACTATCATGCTTCGAATCGAAAAGCAAAGGAGCAAGGGGAGAGGTCACCCAATTTCGGCAGAATTCCCCACCTTGTAGTGTACCCAATTGCTTGTAGACACTTGCAATTGGTCTCCGCGCGATTCCACTTGTCTCCTCGAGCTTGCACGCAAAACGATGCACTTCTCTCGAGTCTGCACGCAAAACGGTGCACGTCCACCAAACCTGCACGCAAAACGATGCACGTCACTAAAAACCCGCACGCAAAACGGTGCGCGTCATTTTAGTCTGCACGCAAAACGGTGCGCGTTAAATCAACCGGCACGCAAAACGGTGCACGTACCTCGAATCTGCACGCAAAACGGTGCACGCCCCACTGTCGGGTTGCACGCAAAATGATGCACATTTTTCTTGTCCTGCACGCAAATCGATGCAAAATATTAGACTTGCACGTAAAACGGTGCGCGATAAAACGATCTGCACGCAAAATGGTGCACGCTTAACTGTAAAGTTGCACGCAAAACGGTGCATATTTTTCTATCCCTGCACGAAAAATGATGTATAATATTAGGGTCGGCACGCAAAACGATGCACGACAACGCGATCGGCACGCAAAACGGTGCACGTATCTCAAATCTGCACGCAAAACGGTGCACGTCTCACTGTAGGGTTGCACGCAAAACGGTGCACTTTTCTCTAGCCCTGCACGCAAAACAATGCGCAATATTAGAGACTGCACGTAAAACGGTGCACAACAATCTAACCTGCACGCAAAACGGAGCACGTACCTCGGGTTGGCACGCAAAACGGTGCACGTTTTTTTTTCAACGTTGCACGCAAAACGGTGCACGTTTTTCGAGTTTGCGCCCAAAACTGTGCATATTCTCCGAATCCGCACGCAAAACGGTGCATATTTTCCACAACTGGCACGCAAAACGAGGCGCGCCAAAATGCCTCCGACAGTCCGCGCAGCAAAACGGCACAGTATAACTCGATTTCTAACACGCAATACGATAATGGGGTCAAATCCAAACCCAAATGAGGCATAAAAACTGTGCCAAAAATACCGTGAAAATAACGTTACCTCGTACAGTTGCGCCGCCCATCGACTTTTGGAAACGCCTAGCGCGCTCCACGAGGTTCACGGCGCGCCCGCGAGCCCCACAAAATTCCTCACTTTCTCTCTCTCTTTCTCTCTCTCTCTCTCTCTCTCTCGGGCTCGGGTGGAGAGGAAGAAGAGAAATGAGAGTTCTGCGGGGAGAAGGAAGAAGAAGAAGAAAAGAAAAGGAGGAGAAGGAAGGGAGGGGGTGCGTAGACCCGGTCCACGGCACCCACCAAGAGGGAACCGCCATGTGGCGGTCCACCCCATAGGTGGGCGCGCACTAGGCGCACGCGCCCACTGCCCGCGCAGGAAGCGCACTTACCTGGCGCCAGCTGTGTGCCTTGCGCAGCAAGCCACCCCTCGAGCCGCGTGCCGTCGCCGTTTCGAAAATCCGTTTTTATCCTGTTTTCTGTCCATTTTTCGTCCGTTTCCGTCCAAATTTGACAGGCGGCTTCGTTTCAGCTTAATTAATCACAGAAAAATTTAAATTTTCAGTTTGGGCCATTTCTGGGCCACCAAAAGCCTCCCTGTATCTAAAATCGCTGGCGGACCCCGTTCTCACAATCCGGGTATCCGATCAACACGAAATTTTTACTGTGACCTTAAAACATAATTACGAAGCTCCCCAAATTTTCTCAGAATTTTTCGACACTGTTGGCGGATCCCGTTTTCACTATCGGGTATCCGATCAAAGCGAAACTTTTTCTGTGGTCTTAAAACATATTTACGGGGCTCCCATAATTTTCTCGGAATTTTCCGACACTGTGAATTTTCCACTAAAAATTTGGGCCCCCCTTTTCAAATAAATTTTTAGATCTCTCAATTTTAACCCGATTTGGGCCCAACTCGCGTCCAAATATTCTTTACTTCCCTAACTTTCATAACACTAGTATTTCATACCACCTTTATTTACATTTATTTATGTGCCGAAAATCCGGTACTTTACAGGCTCACTATAGTGCAGCTGGTTTGCTGCCGGATCAAAAGATCCAAGCCCTTTGCTCTCGAATGGCTTAGTTGGCTCCACACATTGATCCACACAGTCAACCTTGGAACTGAAGTGAGCATCAAGCTCAGGGGATCATGTGGAGACAATGGCTCACTTGCTGGATGGTTATAAGTAGGTAAAACAAGCTGAGGCTTCTCTCGGGCATTTCCCCGATCACATGGTGTGCATCAAAGCTTACAACACAACCCAACCAACACAAAGCAGCAACTATGGCAAGCTTGTTTTAAAGGGTCTAATACTGGTTGAAGAACATCCAAAAGGTGGCAGGAACTCCTCCAACCCAGCTCGAGCGAAGCCAACACCAAGGTTGGCCGCGGAGAAGAAGCTCGGCCAACCCTTGAGGGCGTTAATGGTGAAACTTCAACCAAGGGCTCTGGGCCACATGAACTTGCCCCCACAAAGCTTACTGGACTCATGGCTGTCGGCAAGACACGGCGGCGGCGGCGGCGGTCGGCTGCCATTGTTGGGCTCGAGCTCGGCCAACAATGGTGGATCCCATTCCGGGCTGCATGACCCACATGCAAATGCATGGTAGGACTCACCTTGACCCCAGGAACCTTCCTAGGCAGGTGGCCGGCGGTCGGAGGCGTCGCCGGCGCCGGAGCAAAGAGCTCGGCCGAAGGGGTCATCTTCCCCAAACTAGGGCTTGATGCCGCGCCTCCCACAGAGCACCAAACTTCACCAAATTTGGTGGAGATGGTCTAGAGGTCCAGAAGAAGCTTCCCATCATTTTATTTTCGTCTAAAATCGCCGGGAGCAGAGATAGCTCGAGGCGGAGCTAGGTTGGTTTTCCGGCGGTGCAACTTCACCACCAGCCAACCGAGGTTTTTCCCATTTCGGGAATGGGCTGGAAAGAGTTCCCAGATCATAAGAAAGACACTTCCAAAGGTCTCGAATCCAAACAACCAAGGGATAACCGGATCTCACCTTGGCCGGAGTTGGAGAAGAAGGATGAAGCCGGTTCGCTCCTCCCCGCGTTGCATGCGCCTTGCCTCTCTCAGGCGCGCTCACAGGAGGTAGAGGAGCTCACTAGCATGCTCAGGAAGAAGTTTGAGGATCCCAAGAGCAGTCTTCTTCTTCCTTGCCCGAACTCGGTTTCCTTGAGTGGGTGCGACTCTTGGCGACCCAGGGCTAAGGGGGAGAGGCGGTTTCCTCTGCTTGAATGTGAGCCATGAAAGGAGCCCAAGAGACACATTGCATTTAACTCCATTTTGTAACAAAATGCCAATAGGTCCCTATACCTTATGCCTCTAATCCCAGGGTCCCTGCTGTGGATCACAATTGCACCCAGAACCCTCTCCAAGAAGCCTCAACCCATTTGGTACATAAAATATTACACCTTTTGCAAAATTACCCATTTTAACTGTATTTCACATATTTCGAGACACATGAGTCCTCAAAATGAAAAATGGACTTCGCCACGACGTCCGGCTCGACGAAACCTATCAGGTAGCGTATTTGGTTCCTCAATTTAGTGCCTCTAAAAATATTCGGTCCATTTAATATAGTAAATTTATACTGTATGGCACGCATCCTGATACTTCAGAGTCGTCAAACGCAGATTTTGTTAGCGTAATTGCACTCAAAACGATGAAGCGGTTACAATCGACTACCTAAATCGTTAGATTCGGACCCCAAACGGTCAATCGGCCGACGTTGGTCGGCGGGAGATTTAAAACAGGGGTTACTATTCACAACTTAAGTTGTGGGCCCCACTTCTTCTTCGCTGATTTCGAGACGATCCGACCGTCGGATCGAAAATTGGTTTATATCATTTTCAATCGATTCGACGAGACGGTCGCACCAGCGATTTCAGATTTTCAAGATCAGATTCAGATCTATAAGTCTGAAGTGAGTGTCCGAAAACACTTGTAATTTACACTTTTTGACTCATAAACATTCCAAAAATATACTTAAACTTAAATTTTAGATTTCAAAATTCACTGTTACTATAATATTATTAAACATCTGATAAAACTACACACTAAAATAAAATTTAATATTACTGAAAATAAATATAATACAAAATAATTTAATTATATACTAGATATAAATAAATATATTATTATTATTATCACACATTTAATATGATTAAATATTTAATATAACTAAATAGTGAACATAATATGACTAAATATAATATAACTATATATATTTAATATAATTAATTATTCGATAGGACTATACACTTACCATAATAAATTGATATAACTAAAAAATTAATATAATATAAACATAATATGAATAAGTAGATATAGAATGCCTTGAAAAGTTAGAGAGAAGAAAATTTTTTTTCTCTCTCTTAATTAACATATAAATTGACATAAATATTATTAAATTATTTTTTTAAAATTATTTAAATAAAATAAAACAAATATTTTTTTTTTTAAAAAAAAGGCAAAATTGATTTTTTTCCTTTTTTTCCAATAAAGATATAGGAGGCATTAGTTCATTATTGTCACCGTAACTTATCAGTGTAGGTCGAACGCGCCAATCTCAGGTACTTCACAATTAAGCATCCAACGCCCCCACCTCTTCCACCACCCATTTCTTAGAGAGAGAGGGAGAACCTAGAGAGAGAAAGTAGAAAGGGAGAGATAGAAAACGAGGCCCGCGTTGACAGCGGAGTCGACAAAAACGCCTCCCTCCCTCCCTCCCTCTCTCCCTCCCTCGATCCCCCGTGTCGGTGGCGTCGTCCTCCTCTTCCCTCCTCCTCCCCAAACCCTAACCCTAACCCTAACCCTAGTGCTGATCCTAGCCGTAAGGTCGTCGTCGTCGTCGCCGGTGGTGGTGGTGGGGGTGGGGGGAAGGAAGGGGGGAGCGATGTCGCTGAATATGAAGAGCCTGACGCAGGCGTTGGCGAAGACGGCGGCGGTGATCGAGAAGACGGTGACGACGACGGTGCAGGAGGTGACGGGACCGCGGCCGCTGCAGGACTACGAGCTCCTGGAGCAGGTGGGGTCTGGGGGGCCGGGGCTCGCGTGGCGCCTCTACGCCGCGCGGCCCCGCGCCTCCGCCCCCTCCGCTCCCTACCCGCTCGTCACCGTCTGGGTCCTCGACAAGCGCGCCCTCGCCGACGCCCGCGCCCGCGCCGGCCTCTCCAAGGCCGCCGAGGACGCCTTCCTCGACCTCGCCCGCGCCGACGCCGCCCGCCTCGTCCGCATCCGCCACCCCGGCGTCCTCCACGTCGTCCAGGCCCTCGATGAGTCCAAGAACGCTATGGCCATGGCCACCGAGCCCCTCTTCGCCTCCGTCGCCAACGCCCTTGGCTCCCTCGACAATGTCCCCTCCCCCCCCAAGGAGCTCAAGTCCATGGTACCCCCTTCTTCTCCTCCTCCTCCTCCTCCTCCCTTCCGTAAATCTACTCCCTCTCTGCTCCTAGATCAGGTGGGATATGGATTCGGAATTGGTGATTCGATCGAGGTAGCGACCTATGTTCCGATAGGGTGAGGGAGGTGAGATCCGCGATTATTACTTATTGGAGATTGCATGATTGGATTACTCGAGGTAGATCGAGAAAGTTCTGATTTGTGGAGTGTGTGTGTCCCTTCTGGTTGTGGCGGAAGGGATTTGATGAATTCGGATCCTTGTTATGCTTGATCCTCTTCTTCTCTAAAACTACTTGCTCTTTTTTCAGATCTGGGGGCCTGGATGTTGGATTGAATCTTATCTCAGTAGCAATCAATGTTGTGTTGTGATTGCTGGGGATAGGGTTAGGATCTGAGCCCTATTAATTATTGGAGATTATATGATTGGATTAATCAGATAGGATTTATGAAGTTTTGATTTAATGACATGTACATAGCTGCATTTCTGATTCAAAAGGTGCGTGGGAGATCAAGCACTTGTGGGAACTGAATTGAATGGATACATTTTATCTATAAGGTTTTTTAAGCAATTAAGGAGAATGATGTGTATAATTTGATTGAGTTGAGAGTAGAGAGAAATTCAGTGACTAGACTGTGATTCGGGCGCATTATACTCGTAATAAGCAGTTTTGATGCGAGTGAATGAATAATGCAAAGAATAAGTCACTATGAGGTGGCATCTGTCTTAATGCTGGATGTAAGAATGCCTTTTATATATGGCTATTGATGAACCATGTTTGCTCTTTTGGGCACTTTATGTTATTTGGAGGTAATGAAACACCGACATGTTTTATATATGTTTGCTCTTTAGGCCAGGCCTTGCGGTTGGGAGTCCTTTTAATATCTGTTTTTACTTGAATAGTATGTCTTCTGAAATGCATCTTTTTTTCTCTCTGTTTCTTTTCTCATGAATACTAATTTGGGTTTGGATAGATAGTCAATTTGATGCTGAGGGGATGGATAGTCAATTTTATGCTGAGCTATTTCTCATAAACTTATCCGGATGGGACAATTTAAGTGCTTTCATGGTCCATGATACTGTCAAAGTGGTAACATCTATGTATGTATTTTCTAATTATATATTTTTGTACCGTTATTTATTGAACAGGAAATGGGGCTGTTGGAGGTTAAACATGGGTTGCTACAAGTTGCGGAAACTTTGGATTTTCTTCACAATAATGCTCGTCTTGTTCATCGAGCTATATCTCCCGAGGTCTATTTTCTTCCATTGTTTCCAATTCTTGCAACTTAAGATTTTTACCGTGTTTGTCTCATTATCTTTAACATGCTTGATCGAACTTGAAGTTTTCCTTTAGCACCTTTGGTAAGCTGTTGCTGACTATAGATTTTTGTTGCATGGGTCAGAAAATTTGTAGAAATTCTGTTTCTATCTGTAGTAACAAGAAAATCCACTAAAGAATTCCGTGTGAAAATTGTAACTGCTGCTGATTATACTTTCTGCAGTTTTGATCCATATTGAAATTGAATTTGACTAGATCTTAGTTCAAACTGCTACAAATGGATTTGCTCGTCAGAGTGATATTTCTTGTTACTAACCTCTCTTTATACACTAGTATTAGTCTCACATTTTTGCTTCTGCAATGTTGTGGCGACCTTTAATCTTTTTCTTTGTTGCTTTATGATAATCTGCTCCATTTTAAGTAGAGACTCTTCTTATTGGAGTAGTCGTTTAACATGCATTGCTTTGTTAATGCTTGGAGATATTTCACAACTAGATGTTTTTTGCTACAGTTGCTCCAAAAAGAGCATTGTTTCTTTAATTTATGAGTTTTTCTTAGTATCAGGAATTTACTGTTGCAGACTGTCTTCATAACTTCAAGTGGAGCTTGGAAACTTGGTGGATTTAGTTTTGCAATCTCTACTGACCAAACCTCAGGTGGTTTGACATCAGCTCAGCAGTTTCATTATTCGGTTAGTGGTCAATTGTTGTCAAAGCATAGTTTATTAGCACTTCACTCCTTACTATGTTGTGTGTTCTTTCCTGTGAAAAAAATGCTAACGGAAAAGAGATTTATTCATATAGGAGTATGATGTTGAGGATTCTTTCTTACCACTTCAGCCGTCTCTGAATTATACTGCCCCAGAATTGGTGCGTAGTGCTTCTCCTACAGCCAGTCGATCAAGTGATGTGTTCAGTTTAGGATGTCTTGCATACCATCTGATCACTCGCAAGCCTCTGCTAGACTGTCATAACAATGTAAAAATGGTATGCTCTTTTTTTTTGCATTTCTTTCTTAATCATTTTCTTTATATATATATGTGCATTTCATTGGTATCTTGATTCTGTCTGTTAAAGTCTGCCTGAACATTTTTATTTTGTTATAATTTTCGTCCTCTAGTTTGTTTTTACTGTCTCTTTGGCGTATTATTAATAAGGATTTACTAGGTGCGCTGAATTGTGGAAATGGAAAGTTCATCTTCTTTTCTTGTTTAGGATTTGTGTCTTTGTCAATTTGGATGATGGCTTTGATGTCCTGTGCACTCTAGCTGAATTTCTTGCATCTTTTGGCACTTCTAAATTGAATTAGGTTACTAAGTTGATAGTTTGAAATGGTTTGATAGAACGGTTGAAGTTTTGACTGTTTTGGTTTTGAGCTGCACCAATCCTAAACTAGGAACTAAGACAATAATATGTTGGTTTTGGTTTAAATTTATCTAAAGGGGACATAATATTATAATCTTGATGCATACCAGACAAAATAAACATATAGGGCCAACTTTGATTGGAGTTTCTTTTGTTCTTTTGTGATCTCTTTCAGAAATGACTACATTGAAAATAGCTATTTCAGTAATAAACGTAGTCTGGTTACAAATTCCATTTATAAAGGTGATTTAGTTCTTTTTACTTTTTCCAGTCCTTTGAAAGTGTTGGATACTTCTCCACTTGCTGCCAGAACCTTTACTTTCAAAATTGGAACTTAAGGATCCCTGGTGAATGAAAACTTATAAAGCATTGCTTTGAAACCTTCCATCGATTTTCACTCTCAATTTTGAAGATATACGATAGTATTCTTTAGTCTCATGATTCAGCTCAAATTATTTCTTTTGAGTTTTTAATTTTTGGAAAATTAGTTTTGTCTATGATGTTTGGCGGTTGTTCTATCCAAGGATTGTCCTTGCTTCCCCGTACTGCCTCTCTCATACCTTGACGAGGCTGTGCCGGCACATGCCAAGGGGGCGTGCCGACACCGTATTGACAAATATTTTTTTTTTTTTTTTTTTTTGAGTTTTATAGTTTTTGTTTTTGAGTTTTTTTGAGGTGAAAAGTTTTATAAAGGTTTTTCCATATTTGAAATATGTTAATCTTGTAAGTCTATAAGTCTATTATCATTTGTCGCAATTAGTGAGTTCGATTACATATGAGATAATCTTTCAGTGAAAAAAAGTACAAAAAAGATGATCTCCCCCAATTTTGTTTTTACCATTTTAATTTAGTGAGCTTGCTTATGGTAGTGTTTTTCTATAAATTTTTATCCAATTATGACTTTTGTTTTGTTTTCATGCATATACTTTCATAATAGATATAAAATAATATTTTTAGTTATTAAGATCTTTATGACACTATTCTTACTAAATTGTGCGAGATAATAACAGTTGAGCCATTTTTATAGCTACTAAAGATATTAAAATAATCTGAAAAGCTATTTTTTTTTGTGAAAATTTGATAAAAAGAATATATGTGTGTGCGCCAATGTGTTAGTGGCGTGACACTGGCACCGGGGAGCATCCTGACATTGGCACACCTCGTGGTGCTGTGCCGTGCCATTCCTTGGTACTATCTGACCTTTGAATTGACATGATTTGCTATTTAAATAAATTATCATGTTTATATATTGCTTTATGTTAAATTAAAAAGAAAGCTTATATGTGTTCAAAGGAGTACTATATGCAGAAACGTGCAGAGTATAGATATTCTCCGTTCTTCTTCCATAATTTATGCTCTTCAGTTGTTTGTCTTTTACAGTACACGAATACTTTGATGTACTTCACAAGTGAAGCCTTTTCAAATATTCCTGCTGAGTTGATTATGGAGTTGCAAAGGATGCTTTCCATGGACGAGGCATCCAGGCTGAGTGCTTTGGACTTCACAGGTAAATCATTACTTAGAATAGTTCTTTATAAAGGGAGAGAACATTGGTGCATCTGACTACTGTATTAGATTCTAAAGTTTTTCCAACATTTGATCTAGTTATCATTGAGCTGCTGGTTTCTCAAGAATGTTCAATTCTTCTTTCAGGTTCTTCCTTTTTCCGAGATGATACTAGGTTGCGCGCTCTTCGTTTTCTGGACCATTTGCTTGTATGATTGTTTATCTCATTATTTTCAAATGCTTGTAACTGGAGTTCCATTAATGGAAATGATATGGCAATGGCTAAACTTAGATTGCTAATTCATCATTTTACCTCTTTTTGTAGGAGAGGGACAATATGCAGAAGACTGACTTTTTAAAGGCTCTATCAGACATGTGGAAAGATTTTGATGCACGTGTCTTGCGGTATAAGGTCTGAATACTTTTGTTTTTATTTATAGTGTTTTCTGCTATATAGCTTTTTCATGCATGATCTTGTACTGCTTTCATTGTGAGTTAAAGTGTTAGGATATCCTTATAGTGAAGAAGTCATGTTTATCCATTTCCCTTTATCATCATTTGGTCCTAGTTCTTAATCTTCTGATAGTGCAACTGAGTATTGCCTGTATGTGGTCTCTTTTCGAACGCTGCTTACCAAATTTTACTGGATGTTCTTAATTGATCATAGATGTGTCTTTTCCTCCCTAAGTGTTCAAATGTGTTATTGAAAAATGGTTTTATGTTTCAATGATCATTGCATTTTTCTTGGTTTTCTGGAAAAACTACTTTCTTCTCGTCACATTCCCCTGTAACAAATAGTTTCATCACTCCATTGTCTTTAGATAATTTTCTTAATCCCAAGTGTTATGTTTGCCTAATTAATTTTTTATTTGCTTTATTCCACTGCAGGTTCTTCCACCTCTTTGTGCTGAGCTACGAAATACTGTGATGCAACCAATGATTTTGCCTATGGTTCTGACAATAGCAGAGTCTCAGGTACCTTTCTTTTGACATGATTGCTATTTTTTTTCCTGAAAAAGTTACCAATTTCTTGTTTTTCTGAGAACTACAAATATAGTGTGGTTTAACAGTTTGCTGAAAGCTAGATAAGAATTTGCATGTTTAATGTTGTGCTAATGAGCTTACTGTTATCTTTACTCTTTTAGGATAAAAGTGACTTTGAGCTTTCAACATTGCCTGCACTTGTTCCAGTTTTAACATCAGCTTCTGGTGAAACACTTCTTCTTCTTGTAAAGCATGCCGATCTGATTATTCACAAGGTAATTGAAGTTTTCTTTTTCCATGCTTCCAAGAATTGTGCCTCTCTAATTTTTGCTAAACTAGTGTAGGGCCCGCGCTTCGCGGCGGGTAGATGATATTTCAATCAACTAAAAAATATAGTTATTAAAATTTTTAAATTATAAATAACGATATAAAAAAAATTCTATAAAGTAGTCTTACGCACATTATAAAAAATATTTTTTTATTAATATATATTTAATTTTCAATATTTGTAGAGTTAAATTATTTTAATAACTTTATTTAAGAATTTAATTAAGCTTAATAATTTTGATAGCTATTTTATAAACAAATTTAAATTTTAGCTAAAAAGTTAAAGTTGGAGGAGTTATTACATGCACCTGATGTATATTAATGCTTCATGCACCACAACTTGTATTAGATAATTAATATTTTAATATTAAATTTTAATTTATTATACGATAAAAAATTATTTTTATTGAATATTTTAGAGTCGGTTTATGGTGCAATAGGTGCACCCAAAATGTGGCGACATGTGGCAAGCTCCTAATTTCAAAGGAGAGGAGATGTTTTTTTCAGCCTGGTGCATACTAATGCTCCATACACCGCACAAAATATAAGAAGATTGATAAAATATTTGATAATTAATACTGTAAAATATAATATGATATAATATATGTAATATAAAATATTTAAATAACTTATTGTAGTATAAAAATTTATTTTTAATTTATATTTTAGAGTCTGTTTTGCGGTACAATAGGTGTACCTAAAATTTTTATTGGCATGTGGCTACATGTGGGAAGCTCCTAATTTTAAGGAAGAAGAGAAATCCTTTGTTGAGCCTGGTGCATACTAATGCTCAATACACCACACAAAATATAAATAATTAATAAAATATTTGATAATTAATAATTTAAAATATAATATGATATAATTTATGTAATATAAAATATTTAAATAATTTATTGTACGATAAATTTATTTTTAATGAACATTTTTGAGTTGGTTTACAGTGCAATAGGTGCACCCAAAATTTTTATTGGCATGTGGCAAGATTCTATTGGTTTAAATATTAAGTAGCAACGTGGCTCTTTGTGGCTCTCTCAAGAAAGCAACGTGGCTCTTTGTGGCTCTCTCAAGAAACTCTCGATTAATATATAGTATAGATATGATGCTCAAATCAATTGCATATTAGAGTAATGATTATCGTAGGCTTAATTGCCTGCCTCCACCCTTCACATGTCTGTCTTTTGTTTTATGTTTTTCTTTTTTTTAATATGTTTATAGAAGGTAGTGAAATTATTCATTCTGTGTGAAAAGTTCAGAGTGGGGCTTTTTTTTGAGCTGGTTTGTGCGTGTAACTGGAGAAAAGATGTTGTTTTTAAATTTATGAGCTGGAATGTCATGTTTTTAAGTTTAGCATGACTATTTTCTTGTTATGAAATGTGGATTTTGAATAAAAGGAAATTGAGAAAGGTATATTCATACAACCAGCAACTCACGCCAAGGAATTGAGCATCCGAATATGACATAACATACGTGAAAACTGTATATTAAGGGGCTTACTAATTCGTAGTGATCGCATTAACTGATACAGAACAGATTTGGGATGACATAACTTTTTTGTTAGCCATGCAAGATCAACTATTACCTCATAGGTGTTACATAGAATGGAGGACTTCTTTTCACTACTGTTGATTATTTACCAATGAATATATTGATAATGTGGGTTAGTTATATGTTATCTGCTTAGTTTAACAAGATAAAATGCTGTATTGAGGATAATTATGTTACTTATTTTATATATGTATATTCCATCTGTTGCTGTGTAAAAAGATATGTTGATAATTTTGTTTTGTTAAGCAGGCGTGAGGTGTCTTTTTGTGCATTTATTCATTTTCCTTTCTTGTAGGCTACTCAAGAGCACTTGATATCACACGTTCTACCAATGCTCGTTCGAGCTTATGATGATACAGATCCTCGTATACAAGAGGAGGTTCTCCGAAGAACAGTTTCCCTTGCAAGGCAGCTCGAAATGCAGGTAACTTGACGTGCGAATGTGTATCGATTAACAACTAGGTTACTGAGAATAGAATCATATGAAATGTTTTTTTGGAAGTAAAATACAACTGTGTTTGCTCCTATGAATTTTTCATGTACTCTGTTACTCTTAACTAAAAGGACATTTGTCTCTGTGATCCTTATAACGTCAGGCTTTAAATGCTTTGTAGACGAAGAATTTCATCTTGGATCATGGGAATTCCATGCAATATGTTATCTGATTGTCTCTGCAATCCTTATAACTTTAGGTTTTATATGGTTTGTAGACCAGGAAAATTATTAATGTGCTTAAGTTTCATTCTTGTAGCTGGTGAAGCAGGCCATCGTGCCCCGGGTTCATGGATTGGCTCTAAAGACTACTGTTGCTGCGGTATGTGGAAGTCTTACTAAGTCTCTATATTGATTTTTATGTATAATTTTCAAAATCTTGCAAAGCTGATCCTGCACTGATTTTCTTGAAGAGATGCCTATTTTATTTAACATTAATCCATTATTTAGTGCTCTACATATAAACGATTTTTTTGAGTCATTTATGTTTACGTTTTCTAGTTAGCCAGATTAATTATGTGGTACAACAATTTAGCTGTTCTCGTGTTTCTGTGCAAAAACTAGGTGAGAGTGAATGCCCTGCGTTGCTTAGGAGATCTTGTTCCTTCACTCGATAAGCAGGCCATAGTAGACATCTTGCAGACGCTTCAGCGCTGTACTGCTGTAGACCGCTCTGCCCCTACTCTTATGTGTACTTTGGGAGTCGCAAATTCAATCTTTAAACAGGTAACTGCTGCAAATACTTCTTATGAAATATATACATATATACCCCAGCAAAAGTACCCATTTACAATTGTATGCCTGCAAAAGCTGTGTTTCCATAAACGCTTTTCAAAAACTTAATTTGTACATTTATATTACCTTGTAATCTCCAAAAGCCCCTAGTTACAAGCTTTTTCTAATAAGAAACCACCTTTTCCTTGTGGATTTGATGATTCCCCAACTTAACGGATAGTAGTTTGTAAGAAACTACACATCGAGGGTTATATATGAAAATTTAAATTTTACAGGGTTTGTACTTTGTACCATAGTTAGATGATTTTGTATATATATATATATATATATATATATATATATATATATATATCGGGTTAATTGCATACATGTCCCTCCAAATATGTCGAATTACAAATATATCCCTACAAAATTCAACTTTTCATATTTATCCCTTCAAAAATCCACCGTTATTCAAATATGCCCCTACCGTCCATCTCTGTTAGAAAAGTTGATTTAACCCTAAGTTAAATACTTAACCTTGGTTAGATTAAAAATTGAATTTACATATTTACCCTTTCCATATTATACCTTTATACTTTTGGAGGGATATATTTGTAAGGGGCAAAAAAATAATTTCACATCGAATCTGTTAAAAAATAAGCCGATTCCAAACGGGGATTAACCAGAGGGGCATATTTGAAGAACTTTGGATTTTTGAAGGGATAAATATGAAAAGTTGAATTTTACAGGGATATATTTGCAATTCGACATATTTGGAGGGACATGTATGCAATTAACCCATATATATATATATATATATATATATATATATATATATATATATATATATATATATATATATATATTAAAACCTAAATCTGTTTATGCTCTTGAAACTTGAGTTATCCATTTCAACTTATTTGACTCTTCTTTTCATTTTCTATTTAACATATACTTGGACTGCAACTGAGTGTTCTTTCTGAATGTCTCACAGTATGGTGTAGAATTTGCCGCAGAGCATGTACTTCCCATTATCTTCCCACTTCTTACTGCTCAGCAGTTGAATATACAGCAATTCGCCAAGTATATGCTCTTCGTCAAGGATATCCTAAGGTATTGCAAGTGTACCAACATAATCCTTTTTTAATTTCTTTTCTTTGATATACACATTCTGGCATATATGAACTGATATGCCTTTTCTAAGACCTTGTTTGGATTGCGGAATAAGTTATCTGTTGATAACTTATTCCTTATGAAGATTTTTGTGTAATTAGAACGTAGGAGTTTGATTTTGTTCCTTGAAAGATCTTGATATCCATAATTTGGTAGGATAGCATATTTCACCGACGAGGTGATTTATCTTATTTTGAAAAAATAACTCGAAAGCCGAATGTGTTCCATTTTAGATATTTATCTCACTCTTAGCTTCTAATTACAATAGAAAATCCTCAGATTGAATAGGATACCGCTGGATAATTTCTTCTGACATTCCAAGAGCCCTAAAAGCTTTTAAGCTGTAAGCGAATGGTGAATATTCAACACTCTCTCCAATGTCTGGTCCTGTGATTATTAATAAGCCAAAAATGTAATTCTTTGTTTTATTTTTGGAAAGAAAATGGTGGATGGGCCGGGCCCTATGCTATTCGAACTTAGTAACTTATAAAATGCAATGTGAAACAAGCAATTACTTTAAGCTGTTAGAATATGGTGTGTTTTAAGTATCTCATATTTAGCGTTGTCTCTTCTTGCAGAAAGATTGAAGAAAAGCGAGGAGTGACGGTAACTGAAACCGGAACCCCTGATGTCAGAGTGTCACCTCCGTTAACCAACGGGCTTCATTCCGAACCATCCCAAAGACCGACTCAGAATCCATCAACAAGGTTGGGCCCATCATGGGACGAAGACTGGGGGCCGACTACAAAGAAAAGCGCCGCCCCTTCACTCCCTCTTTACCCAACAATGCAGACCAATCAGTCATTAGTAGCAGTTCCACAACCCACCTCGGTTGCAACTCCGGCGTTGCAATCTCTTTCATCTACTCCCAGCCAACCAGCTTCCACCACGTGTACTGCTGTAGACATCGAGTGGCCCCCTCCAAGCGCTCCCGGAAGCGTAGATATTCGATTAAATGCCAATGAGGAGCAGAACTCTTCAAGCAATAGTGGATTCGGTGATTTGGATCCTTTCGCCAACTGGCCACCTAAACCAAGTAATCCGTCTAGTAATTTAGGGTTTGGGTTTAAGCCAAATCATCAAAGCACCGCAAACTCATTATCCACAATGAGTGGCACTCCAGGTCTCACCAGCCTATCGAAACAAGAAAATTTAAATGGCTCAGGCTTGAATCTTTTAGGCCCCTCAAATTATGTGAATTCAGGTTTTGCCCTTGGAAATTTGAACTTGTCTTCAACGGGCATGGTGTCTGCCAATTCTAACAGTTCTGGTTATGGAAAAGCAGCATCGGACCTCGGATCCATATTTTCCTCGAAGAACAGCACACAGCCCACTCCGAGACTCGCCCCACCTCCACATTCAGCTGTTGCGAAACCGCGCGGTAGAAACCAAGGGCAATCTGGGATTTCTAGAGTATCGCGGACTTCTCAACCCAAAGCATCATCAGAGCAGCCACCTCTTTTGGATTTGCTGCAATGAAAAGGCACTCTTTTCAGCCCACCTGTTCTTTTCTTGTAAGGCGGGCGCACCCTCAATCTCAAAACCATCAGCTGGGGGATGCTGGGAAATTTTTGCCCCAGAGGGTGCTGTAACTAAATCCCCAATCGCAAATTTATATACACGTCCATTCAACAAAGTAATATATATATATATATATATATTCATTGGGATCTTTGGAGCGGTTATAGAGAATAAGTGGGAGTTGGTTTGTGCAGAGTATAATGTAGTATGAAATTTTTTTCATTTGGTATTTGGGTAAAGGTTTGGATGGAGTGCGTATTTAGTGAGGGTTATTAGTTTGCCACTCTGTAGATCTTGATGTTGCGTGCACGGCTGAAAACAAGAACATAAATGGTTTCTGGAGTAGAAGAGATATTGCTTGTGTTTGAAACTTGGGAGAAAAGTGGAAGCTTCCAATGATTGATGCATGCGTGTAGAACAAGTTTACACTTAAGATTATAGTTAGTTTTACAAGTTATATAGAGCTTGTTGCTTTATGTCTTGTGATATCTTAGTTGGTACTTTGGTAGGTTATTATCACAAACTTTGTTAGGGTTGGAAGAAGACTCGTCCTTGATGAAGGACTAGTTGGGGCATCCGATTTTGTACTTTGGAAGGTTTAATGAAAGTGTTTTAAAATTTTTCCTTCTTTAATACTGTAAAATTGGGTTGGAAATTGTTTGCTTCTCTGGAATAATTCTTGTAGTTTCATGGCATTGGAAAAAGAAAAGATTGGAAATCCTTTTGGATTTTTGGGATCTTTCAAAATACGAAAGCAGGCGTTTTCAACCACTACAGTATTATGAATTGTGCATTCTAAAAAGTAGCTAATCACTGATTTTAATCTGCTAAATTCATTTACCACTGTGTTGTTTTCTGAATCCAATATATAGGCCGGCACTTGTTACATATCTCAGACTAATTTCAAGTACTTTTTTACGTTTTTATAAACTTAAAATTAAGCGAGGCTCCTCCCGAACAAAACGAATGAATGAAAATTACATCAAATTATATAATAAAACTGGTGCATTGCAACTACTTTTTTATTCAAGTTGGATTAAGGGAGGTTTATATATACAGAGTTTGATTTACACGAATTAATCAAATAATGTTAATAATTGAGAACTAATCAACAAGAAGATTCTACTTCTTCTTTTTTTTTTTTTTTTTTTTTTTTTTTTTTTTTTTTTTTTTTTTTTTTTAAAAAAAAAAGGAAAGAAGAAGAAAAAAAAAACTGTATGTTGTTTTCATGTTGGTTGCTTAATTATAACCAATAATAAAAAAGAGTAAAATTATACATGTTGGTAGCTTAATTATAACCAATAATAAAAAAAAGGGTAAAATTATACCCAGCAACTGGTCATCCTGAAATAGTCCCCTCATTATTATTATTATTTTTTGGTTTTTTTGGTGGGGGGATTGAGACCTTTGAACTTCTAATTTTTTATAATTAAGCAATTTCAAATAATTTTTGTTTAGAATTTTATCAAATTTATTAGTATTCTCACCAAAATTTAAATTTAACAACTTTTAACTAATAAAATTAGATTAATCGACGGTTATAAATAACTAATAAGAGTCATTAACCTTGATAAATTTTTTAACTTTATGCATTATAGAAATTTAAATAAAAAATTTAAAAGTTGATAAAGTCTCAATCAATCAAAAAAAAAAAAAAAAAAAAAAAAAAAAAAAAAAAAAAAAAACTTGATTCCTGAAATTAACATCCAACTACTCTAATGAATAGTTGTCAGTGCGCGCCATTTCCTTTTAAATATCAGCCTTTTCCTCTTTCCCCCAAAGAAGACAGTCTAATATAGCTTAATTGGCTTGATTCCAATTAGTTAAGCAAGAAAGAAGCAGCAAACTAACAAGCCTTCCGCTAAAAAAATAAAATAAAAAATGAAGCCCCTCCTCTCCTTTACCTCCCTCGTTGTCTTATCCTTCGTCGTCCTCCCTTTCGCCGTCTTTACGTTCGTCCTCCATGGCTGGAACTTCAGCTCCCACGTCCCGCGGCCACCACCGGAGACGGTTAATTTCTTCTCTCTTTTGCGTACTTCATGCATGGATGGTAGTTTTTTTTTTGCTTATACTTCCATGCAAGTGAATAAATTGTGGTGATGTAATAAATTCTAACAATAATAGTAAGGTGTTTGAATAGATGAAGTGCAATATCTTCGAAGGGGAGTGGGTTTACGACGAGACAGCCCGGCCGCTGTACGGCGTCGAAGACTGCCCCTACATCTACGACCAGCTCAACTGTCAGGCCCATGGCCGCCCCGACAGTGGATACCAGCATTGGAGATGGCAGCCCCATGGCTGCTCGCTGCCCAGGTACATATATCTGCATAGTTCAGCTATCATACTATTACGAGTACCAAGTCATTCGTATTTATAAACTGTTTTTTATTATAGAGATTCTGAATTGATGATGCACATTTTAGATTTATTGGCTTAAATTCTTATTAGTTAAAATTTTTCCTTCATAATTTATTGGCTTAAATTCTTATATATATATATATATTATTTCTTACCTCATATGTCAACTTTATATGCCTCACATTAACATTCTAAATTATATTTAACAGTTGAATCAACGATCTAAATTCTCTCTCACTGTATATAAGCATCTAATTAATCCATCAAGTTTTCTCATTGAACTTCTTCGAAGATTGCTACAATAAAAGGGTCACCATGCATATCCTAGCCCACTCTCTATGCATAGATGTAATTAAACGCCTAAACTAAGCTGGCGATGGGTCACCTCTCACAACACCGGGCTTGAATTTTGCAGCTTCAACGCCACCGCCGTCCTGGAAATGCTTCGCGGCAAGCGCATGATGTTCGTCGGCGACTCGGTGAACCACGGGCAGTTCTCCTCCATGGTTTGCCTCCTCCACCGCATCATCCCCTGGAACGCGAAATCCTTCGAATCCAATGGCTCTCTTACAGTCTTTAAAGCCAAGGTACATACATTGAGAACAAGAGATACATCAGAGAGAGTTTAGTCTCACTTATGTTAATTTGCAGTCTCAAGTGCTAAAAAACTTGGCATTTGAGTTTAAAAAATAAATATTCTTATTTCAAATCTTTTAGTTCATGTACTATGTAGAGAGAATTTCAAGTATGGTTTTAATAGAGAACTAATTTTATTCTGATTGAAGTTATCAACCAATTTTACTCTTATCAAAATGAAAGATACATATAATTCTTTAAATGCACAAAAAACAAAATCTAATATATATATATATATATATATATATATATATATATATATATATATATATATATATATATATATATATATATATATCACTTTAATCATATATTTTTTAATTCAAAACATAAAAATTTGATAGCACCAATGACTTAGTACTATCGATAGTATTCTAGCCTAATTCTATACATATATTTATTGTTGTGTGGACATACATTGTGTCGTATATATAGGATTACAATGCATCGATTGAATTCTACTGGGCTCCGTTTCTCGTCGAGTCCAACTCAGATAACGGTCTGGCACACCGGATCAGAGAGCGGGTCGTTCTGCCGCGGTCCATCGACTTGCACGCGCGGCACTGGAAGGGGTCACACATCATTGTCTTCAATACCTACCTGTGGTGGATGAATGGGGACTCCTTGAAGATTTTGTATCTCTCTCTCTCTCTCTCTCTCTCTCTCTCGTTTTACTGTTATGTTATGTGATATAATCTTAACCTATCAAATAACGATATTTTAAAATTTTGTATATAGGTCATGTTGAAATGGTTTTAAAACTTATTATTATTATTATTATTTTTTGGGTTATTTGACACCTCTTGTGATTTAATTGAGTGATTCCGTTAGTTGAACTAGAGCTTTTAGCAAAATTAAAGTACATACTATATTTAAAGAAATAGTCGTTGGGCTTAACTTGTAGTTGGGAACATCACTATCCTTTGGTGGGTCTCTTTCTTGGTATTAAAAAAGCAAAAAAAAAAAAAGTATATAGAACTAGGGTGCAAACGAACACCAGCAGGGCCTTTCTGGAATTCGACTCGAATTAGATTCAAATTAAATTCGAGCTGCCCGAATTTATTTTGAGCCAGAATCAGGAATGTTTGATTTTGACTCAAAATCTATTTTGAGTCCAATTAATTTGAGTGGCTTCGAATAGATTTTTTTTTTTTTTTTTTTTTTTTTTGAGCTAATTTCAACCCATGTTTGAATTTAGTTCGGAATTGTTTGATTCCGAGCAGACTGGTTTATGATTCAATTTTTTTTTTCTTCTTTATAATTTTTTCTTTTTTAATTTTAAAATGTCTATGAATATTTGCTCATATAAAAAATGCATAAGCATAACATGTATTTGAATTAAAATATTTTTAAAAAATATTTATAATTATATATTATTAATAATATTAGTATTTTATATATATATATATATATATATATATATATATATATATATATATATATATATATATATATATATATATTCAAACTATTTTGAGTAGTTTTTAAGCTTAATTAAATTATTTTCATAAAAAAATTTAGCTCATTGTATATTTGAAATTAATTATGAACGAGTTATTTTTAAGCTTATTTCAAATCAAGCACGAATTGACTTGTGAGCCGTTAGCGAGCTAAACTTGCAGCTTATAGAACCCTATCTTTATTTATTTGTTTCTTTATTTATTTTTCATATTACATCTTTTGAGTTTTGATTATTTTAAAATTCCTTTTTTTTTTTTTTAATCACTTATCTATAGATATTTTGTTTAACTTATTATTAGCTCTATTGGTGGAAAGTAGTTGAAATAATTAAAATTAACAAAATTACTACTAAATTGAACAACATTCCTAAATTAGATAACTAAAACAAAATCATAATGACAATGCAAGAAACTACAACAAAAATAATAAATAACTAAAATAGTTATTTATTAACCTATTTGACCCCCTCTTTTTCTCTTTTTTTTTTTTTTTTTTTTTTTTTTTTTTTTTTTTTTTTTAGGCGAGGGGCGTTTGAAGGGGACATGGAGGTGATAGAGACAGTGAGGGAGGATGCATATAAGTTGGCATTGGGGAGTATGGTGAAATGGGTGGAGGAGAACATGGACCCACACAATTCTAGGGTTTTTTTCACCACCATGTCACCCACTCATTGGAGGTGAGTTGCTAATTAATTTGTGGGAGGTGAGGATTGTATTTAAATATTTACAAATAAATTTTAGATGTTCAAAAAAATATTTTGTAGGTTACTGGTGTCATATCATTTCATTTTTGTTAGTTTGCTTTCAGATTTCTCTCACTAATTAATTTTTCTTGAACTAGTCAGATTTCTCTCACTAATTAATTTTTCTTGAACTAGTCAGATTTCTCTCACTAATTAATTTTTCTTGAACTAGTCAGCCCTAACTATGAACATTTTTTATTTATGGTAAATTATTTTGGCGCTCCTTTAAACGGACCGTTTGGTAACGGAATAAGTCGATACCAGTTATACCAGAGATAAATATAAAGTAAGGAATTAGAGTAAAAACATGTTTGGAATGATTTCAGGATAAGAAATTTTGTGTTTGGTATGATAATAAAAAATAAGAGGAATAAAAAAGTTTAGTTGGGATAAATGACATTTTTTTGCCCTCAAACTTTATTATGTGACAAAATTTGTTAAATTCTAATTTTTTTATTTTAATTAATAGATTAAAGCTTTACAAAAATAAGATAAAATCAAAATCAGCAAAATCAAGTCGGTCTCGGATAGTGTGCTAGGGGTAAATTAGGAAAGCAAAATATGATGATATTTTATTGTTGGAATAGTAATTCTTGTTATATATAAGAAATATCAAAATAAAATATTCTTGTTATTTCTGATACATTTGGAGGGATAAGAAGAATATTCTTCTTATTCCATTCACTAACTCCGAAATAAACGACTGCGACTGCACACCAGTTGTACTTTAATTTTTAAATTCTAATTTATTATATTTTATTATTTATACCGCTGAACAGTCTGCAATCAAGTCTTATTATTATATTCCGTCACTTTGGTCTCATGAAAAATGTGTTGACATGTTTGTCTTTCTCGTAAGTTAGAAAAAAAAAAATTGATAGAACTTAAGTATGTTTGGAATAATGTTGTTAGGGAAAGCACTATATCTAGCTCTACTACATCAGACTTGGAATTAATAAGTTACTGTTCCTATTTTGATATACCTTATTAGCTTCGAGGCTTCTCAATTCACTGTAAATCCTCTAGTAGAGGAAGCTGCAGCCGAAATCAGAAACAGAAACAAAAGTTGGACTGGGCAGATGCTAAATCTGATCTGACTGGCGACCATTTGGACTAGGCAGGAGTCGAGAATGGGGAGGTGATCTCGACGGGAACTGTTTCAACCAGACGACTCCAATCGAGGATCCAACCTACTGGGGAGAAGACAGCAGCAAAAGCATGATGCGCGTCGTCTCCGAGGTGTTGAGCTCGGCGAGGGTCTCAATCACTCTTCTCAACATCACGCAGCTCTCGGAGTACCGCAAGGACGCGCACCCGCAGATATACAAGAAGCAGTGGACACCGCCGACCACAGAACAGCTTGCGAACCCCAAGAGCTACGCCGACTGCATCCACTGGTGCCTTCCCGGACTCCAAGATACTTGGAATGAGCTCTTGTATTCCATGCTCTTGTCCCCTTGGGCTGGTTCAGAAAAAAGAAAAATTTAGTTATACGTATCAAGAATAGATATAAGTTATGATATTAACAGGAACTAGTATAAATTTTTGTTTGGTTGGATTTAAGAGTTATACCGGGTATAAAGAAAATTGTGTTTGGTAAGTTAAAGAGAAATAAGAAGAATAAAGAGTAATAAAATTTTAATTTATGATTAAAATTTTACTGATATGATTTTAAATATTTAATTTAAAATATTTATTAAAAAAATTATTAAAATTTATATTTTACTTATATATAAAAAAAATTATTAAAAAAATTTATCATATAATTTATTAAAATTATATGATAAATTTATTAAAAATTAAAGTTAAAAATTTTAGAAGCTATAAAATTTAAAATTTAAAATTTAAAATTTAAAAATTTATAAATATTAAAAATTTTAATTTTAATTGTCTTAAATAATTAGTTAATTATCTAAATACTTAAGTAATTAGTTAATAAAATAATTAAATTAATTAAATTATTGGATTAATTAAAGAGTTAAAATAATAATTAAAATTATATTAATTTAATTAAGCTTATTCTCAAATGGGAACAAGTCTTGTTCTAGAAAAAGGCAGAAATAGTAATTTCAGTCTTATACCAGTTTATTCCAAAAAGACAAGAACAGCTGTTTTCACCCCTACTTAATTGCGTTTGGGTATAACTAGAAGTGATAAGGGCTTATCCACCCTTAGTTCTCGTTACCAAACGAGGCCATAAGATCTTGTTTGGAATTGAAATTGAAATGAGAATAAGACGGATATCCCTCTTATCCTTTCAAACATATCAGGAATCAATCGGTATAGCTTGTTCTAATACAACTAGAATAAGTGGAAACTACTGTTCTTACTCTTTCCAAGCGCTCTCTTATTTTTTTCTTAAATACTTTCCCATGTTTACCGAGACACAATCTCTCATCTTATTATTACATAATAAAGTTTGAGGGCAAAAAGATTATTTAAAACAAGTAATACTCTTTATTCTTCTTATTCCTCATTATTATACCAAACACAAAATCTTTTATTCCTGGAATCATCCCAAACATTTTTTTACACTAGTTCCGTATTTTATACTTATTTCTGGAATAGCTAGTTTAGTCTTATTCCGTTACCAAACTGGCCCTTAGTTGTTCCATCTTTGTGCTCTTTTTTATGCACTTATCATTACGCTCAGTACACTTGTTCTCTCATTGACAACTTAAGTTCTTGCAATACGACAAAGTGTACATATATGTTCTGCAATTCAAAGCTTACCTTGATAAATATGTCTCTTAAAGATTTACATATGAAATATACCAATGACTACAAAAAAAAAAGGATCTATACCGATGCTTTTACGACGACGTATTTAAAAAGCGTCGGCAATTTCTTCCACTGTCAAAAATTTACCGACGCTTGAATTTTGCGTCGCCAAATAAATTTGGCGGGAAACGACAAAAATACCTTTTCACTTCCCCCACTTTACCTTTTTCCCCCCACCACCCGCCACAGCCACCCACTTTATCTTTTCTCGCTACCCTTTCCCCCCACCACAGCCACCCACTTTACCTTTTCCCACTACCCTTTCCCCCCACCACAGCGACCCATCACTTTGTTTTGTTTTATTATTATTATTTTTTTTTTGCATTTTCATCTCCCACACAACAGCAGCTCTCCCTCCTCCCCAACGCGCGCGCAAGGCATCTTCGTCGCCGCCGCCACCCATCGCCCCCAACGCGCACCCGCCACAGCCACCTGCCACCCGTCGCCCCCAACGCACGCACCTCGTCGCCGCTGCCACCCGTCGCCCCCAATGCGCCCCCAACGCGCGCACTCGCCACCTGCCACCCGTCGCCCCCAACGCGCGCACCTCGTCGCCGCTGCCACCCGTCGCCCCCAACGCGCTCCGAGCAGCTCTCCATCCTCCCCAACGCACGCGGAAGGCATCTTCGTCGCTGCCGCCACCCATCGCCCCAACGTGCACCCGCCACAGCCACCTGCCACCCGTCGCCCCCAACGCGCGCACTCGCTGCCGCCACCCGTCACCTGTGCGCACAAGGCCTCTTCGTCGCCGCCGCCACCCGTCAACCCCACTGCGGTCGCCCCCAACGTGCGTCGCCCCCAACGCGCGCACCTCGCCTCTTCGTCAGTGCCGCCACCCGTCACCCCCCCACCGCCACAGCCACCGTCAACTATGAAGGTTAGTACTATCATAAGCTGTTAGTTGATTTTATCTACTTTTCTGTTCACTTTAAATTTGGTTCATATGGCTGATAGGCAATAGTATGAATTTGATGTTTCTCATATAAATTCAACATGGTTATTTGTAGATATATGTTTATAAGATTTTATTTGGTGTTCCTGATCTAAATTAAAATAGTTTACATGAAGTCGCGGTTCTAGATATAGTTTAAACCTTTGTCGGAGTTGTATATTGTTACTACCATTAGGAAAATCGTAATTTATTGGGCCCATCCAACTGAACGTTAATTTATTTTTTAAAATTGGGTGATGGGTTAGGATTTTGCCCTGTAAAAAAATCTCATTTGCCTAGTTATTTTGCTTTTGCTTTATTATTAAAATTAATTTATCGTGATGTGTTTAGAACAAAATGAATGCTATATATATTTGTTAAAAAAATAAAACATTTGATGTTCCGCTATTAATTATATACATCAATCTGCATATTATATCACTCTGCATGATGAATAATATGTCACTATGCACAAATATATATAAAATTCATTTTGTACTAAAAAAAAATTGGAAGCAAGGAAAAATGGTCATTTTAGATTCTTCTCCGAGATGATAAAGTTTCGTCACAAACATCCTGTACTGCATCAGGACAAGTTTCTTAACAATGTAAGATTTAGGTTTTTTAATTGGATTGTTTCGTATAAATAGAATGATCTAGACATTTAAACAATCTCTTTGTTTAACTTGGAGAATCATTATAGCTTGAACCAAATTACCAATACCATGCTGTGGTTGCTTTTTTATCGCAGCATTTTCTTCGTTACGAGGTGTGATGCCTATATATCATTTTCTGAACTTCGTTTCTGCTCACTGCATATTCAGCTAATTGTACAGAGGACTTAAAGTTGATGCATCCACTTCACTTTCCAGCGAATGTGCTTCCCTGCACCAGATTAAAGCTTTGGATAATTTTCACCTCTGGTGCAGAGTGATGTAATATCTAGATTGATGTATATAATTAATAGCAGAACATCAAATATTTTATTTTTTTAACAAATATATATAGCATTCATTTTGTTCTAAACACATCACGATAAATTAATTTTAATAATAAAGCAAAAGTAAAATAATTAGGTAAATGAGATTTTTTTACAGAGCAAAATCCGAACCTATCACCCAATTTTAAAAAATAAATTAACGTTGAGTTGGATGGGCCCAATAAATTACGATTTTCCTAATGGTAGCAACAATATACAACTCCGACAAGATTTAAACTATATCTAGAACCGCGACTTCATGTAAACTATTTTAATTTAGATCAAGAACACCAAATAAAATCTTATAAACATATATCTACAAATAACCATGTTGAATTTACATGAGAAACATCAAATTCATACTATTGCCTATCAGCCACATGAACCAAATTTAAAGTGAACAGAAAAGTAGATAAAATCAATTAAAGGCTGATGATAGTACTAACCTTCACAGTTGACGGTGGCTGTGGCGGTGGGGGGTGACGGGTGGCGGCGCCGACGAAGAGGCGAGGTGCGCGCGTTGGGGGCGACGGCAGTGGGGGGTGACGGGTGGCGGCGGCGACGAAGAGGCCTTGTGCGCGCGGGTGACGGGTGGCGGTGGCGGGTGCGCGCGTTGGGGGCGACGGGTGGCAGGTGGCTGTGGCGGATGCGCTTTGGGGCGATGGGTGGAGGCGGGTGACGAAGATGCCTTGCGCGCGCGTTGGGGAGGAGGGAGAGCTGCTGGGGGCGCGTTGGCGGCGACGGGTGGCAGGTGACGGGTGCGCGCGTTGGGGGCACGTTGGGGGCGACGACGGGTGGCAGGTGGCTGTGGCGGGTGCGCGTTGGGGGCGATGGGTGGCGGCGACGACGAAGATGCCTTGCGCGCGCGTTGGGGAGGAGGGAGAGCTGCTGTTGTGTGGGAGATGAAAATGTAAAAAAAAAAAAAAAAAACAGAGTGATGGGTGGCTGTGGTGGGGGGAAAGGGTAGGGGAAAAGGTAAAGTGGATGGCTACAGCGGATGGTGGGGGGAAAAGGTAAAGTGGGGGAAGTGAAAAGGTATTTTTGTCGTTTCCTGCCAAATTTATTTGGCGACGCAAAATTCAAGCATCGATAAATTCTATGTACTGGGAATCTGTGAAATTCTATCCTGAAATGAATATTCATCTCTTCGTCATATCGATGTGATTAGTGAAATTCACACCATTTTAAAATGGGATGAATGTAAGATGTACATCACATTTGAAATGTACATATAATATTTTTTATATATTATTAATTCTATGTACTTTTTGTTTAAACACGTCAATCATTTATATCATAATAAAAGGAAATATCCGTACAATATATTTAAATATCATATCTGCACGTTAAAGAAATAGGTTGGAAAAAAAAAAAAAAAAACTCTAAATTTGCTCCACCGAAGCTCAAATCCCAAGAATATTAAAATTATTTGTACTCCTAATTAAAAATCTCCCAAAGCTCACCGAGTTATATTATGCAGTGCAAAAAGAGTCTTCAGTGTTAAAAGTAAAATTGCTTCCATAATTACATAATTCCAAAAGCAACAAAATAGAGATTTTTTTTTTTTATTTTTTTTTTTTTTTTTCAGGGGAGTTAAAACATGAGGGCCCATATTTTGTTTAGAAAAAAATACATAAAGATCCTTTAAATTTTAATAATTTCATAAATAGATCTCTAAACTTTTTATTTTAACATTTAGTCCTTTTAAATTTATATAACTTCAAAGTACTAAAATAAAATATATATTAGTTTTAATAATTAAGCATCAAGATTGAAAAGTAAAATGAATTATATTATTATTATTATTTTTATTTATTCTTGCATTTGAGTAGAGCAGATAGGTTTTTTTTTTTTTATTGATCTTTTTGAGAAAATTCAAAGAATGAAGGTTCAGATATTTGCTCACAAAAATATTTATTAAATTATATAAAATAATCGTTGCACTCCAAAAAAATATGCTCATAAAAGTGTTTGTTAAATTATATAAAAAAATTATTATATTCTAAAAAGTTAAGTTTTCAAAAATCAATATAATGCTTATATGAAACACTTGCTCTCTTATTTAAATTCGAAACTTTTTAATAGATTCAAACTATAAACTTAATTACATAAGAAAAAAATTAAATAATGTTAGGAGTTTAGCGAAATTCGAATTTAAGACCTTCTGTTTGATGCCAAATTAACTGATTTAAAACAACCGGTATATTCTAAAAACTATCTAAATCCTAAAAATATAATCAACCAAAAAATGATATTTATATATTTTATATTAAATTTTAAATTTTTTTTTCTTTTATTTACAATTTGCATTGCTTTAAGTTAATGACTTGCTTGTACTAAAATATACCCTTAGCACTTATATGTAGGGGTGTCAATGAGCCGAACACGAGTGAGCTGGGGTTAGCTCGTGTTCGGCTTGTTTAATAAACGAGCCGAACACGAGCTGGCTCGTTTAAATATCGAGCTGAAAAATTCAGCTTGTGTTCGGCTCGTTTATTAACGAGCCGAACACGAGCTGGCTCGCGAACAACAAGTTTGATTTTCATTTCTATTATTACGTATAAAATTAAAAAAAAATTAAAATATTAAAATTTTAATCTAATAATTAAAATTTATAAAAAATTGATGACATAAAATTTAAATACGCGAACAACAAGTTTGATCTTCATTCCTACTATTAGATATAAAATTTAAAAAAAAATTAAAAAATTAAAATTTTAATTTAATAATTAAAATTTATAAAAAATTGATGACCTAAAATTTAAATAGTAATATATATATATATATATATATATATATATATATATATATATATATATATATATATATATATATATATATAGAGTCCGGCTAGAATACTATCGATAGCACCAAGCAATTGGTGCTATCAAGTTTTTAGAAAATTTTTACTATTTAACCAACCACCCACTAAGCCCTAGGGGACCACTATTATCCTAACCGCGCATTTTTTAATCCAATGGTTAAAAACTTGATAACACCAATGACTTGATGCTATCGATAGTATTCCAGCCTAATTATATATATATATATATATATATATATATATATATATATATATATATATTCGAGTTGCTATCGAGCCAAACACGAGCAGCGAGCTGACCCCAGCTCGTGTTCGGCTCGTTTATTAAATGAGCTGAAAAATTCGGCTTGTATTCGGCTCGTTTACTAAATGAGCGATTCGATCTCGAGCTCATTTCGAGCTGAACACGAGCTAGCTTGCGAACAGTGAGCTGAATTGCCACTCCTACTTATATGTTCTCGTTGGAATAAATGGTAATAAGTAGGAACCTCATATAGATTTATTTATTATTATTATTATTATTATTATTATTATTTTTTTTTTTTTTTTTTTTTTTTTTATTTAAGGTTGCACCCATTGACCTATTTGTGGTTGTCACCTACATGTGCTACAACCTAATAGGCAATATCTAGTCGTGCGGCGCACCAAACGCTCTTAACTAATCTGCTCCATGCAACATGATTCACGAAGAATAAGATAATTCCAATAGAACAAAATTTCAGTAAAAGCTCCCTAATTAAGTCTTATTAATTGGGAACATCCGATCTACTACCATATTTTAGTTTTATTCTTATTTTAAATTTTATTCAAAGTTTTTAATACTAGAATCTAAAAAACAAAAATTATAATCTTCGAATAGAGACAAAATTATTATAGGACAGCGAATGGGAAGATTTTAAATTTTTTCATTCCAACACTCAGTTTAAACTGTTGTTTCTACTTAATGAAATTCAAAATAATTTTCAAATGCAACAAAATTTAACTTTTAGATAGTTCATATGCTCTTGATTATGTCTAATTGTGTAGATCATCCCATTGGTATTAAAAATAATGCCCAAACACAAAATCTTGTGCTTATAAAAGTTTAGTAAATATGAAATTATTGTTCACATTCTATAGAAGTGTGAAATTCAAAAAGTTTCTATATTAAGATCTAAATTGTTGAATGTGATCAAGAGTATGTAAAAAGTCTACTAATAAAATTTTAGAATTTTAAATGCCTATTGGTTTGATATAAAATAATATCAAAATATACATTATATAATGTTCAAAAAGACTATTAAATATAAACTTGAAATATAGACAGATTCCCAAAACTAGTATTTTTTTGTATATAAACAATTTTGTATATAATTAATCACATTCAATAATTTAGATATTATTTTAAATTTTTGTACAGTTATATTTAGGCTATTATGCATAAAAGTTCATTTGTTTTTGCTTTTTTATAAAATCAGTCCTTTTTTCGAGTTTGCAAATTCAGATTAAATTTTAAAAAAATTAATGATCAAAATATTTTTATTCTCTCTCTTTCCTCTCCTTTCTTTTCTTTTTTTTTTTTTTTTTTTTCCCCACTTGGTCTCATTTCTTCTCCCCTACCTACATACCTACATGTCTTCATCGTACTCTTTTTTCTATCTGGTCTACATCTCAATTGTTGTTGATGGCGGCAGTGCAGGATTGAATGCGGTACGAATTGTGAAAATTAGAATGTGCCAGTGCAATTTAAGACGACAAGCTAGTTGCGACGGAATGTACCAGAACAGAAGGAGAGCAAGAAAGGGAGAGGAAGGGACGCGGATACTCTCCTCCTTATTTTATTTTTTTTTGTGTTCTCTCCGTTACAGAGGAAAAAATATTATACCATTTGACTATACATTTTACTATTTGATTAGTACAATAATTTGTAAAAATAGTATAATATATAACCAAATAATATAATATATTTTTATTTTTTTTAATAAAAAATGAGCAAAAAAAAAAAAAAAAAAAAAAAAAAAAAAAAAAGGAGAAGAAGGACATTGGTGTCCTTTTTCTCGATTTTTCTTCGGCGTTGTCAGAGACTAAATTTTTTGTGCGGATTTCTCTTTTGCAAACTACCAAACTCCAAAGAAAAATTACTTTGTGAGGTTTTACTATATCCATCTAGAAACTTCTTTTCGAATCTCAAGACATCAGACGCAGAAACCCGAAGAGTCATGGGCTTCTTCAAGTTTCTAGGGTAATAAATGTAGCATTCTTGGGAGCTCATAGCCTCAACTTTTAACTTATGTTTGTACGCCATTCAGCATCTTTTCATTAGACATTTGGGCGGTGAGTGGTCTATAAAAGGTTGTGACCTCCACCCCCATAGGACAAGTAAGAAACAATTATACTTTTCTAATTCCAGAAATACAATTCATTTTCTTCAAATTCTCTCTCTTGCAATTCAACTTTGGGCGAGTAGGTTCAAGTTCACAAGAGACGGTGTAGCTTTGCTCACTTCGCGAAAGAAGGCAGGCGCCGCGCGGGCTTTTAAGCGATTTTGTTTAAGTCCGTGACAGTTGGTATCAGAGCGACGTTCGTGAACTGGGAACCATGTCGTCATCGGATGCTGGCATCACCGACAACATGGCCGAACCACCCAGACAATCCAGACGCGGCAAGAGTAAGGAACCACGGACCCAAGCGAGGGAGTCTGTTTCGCTCGATGACCGTGTTGGCTTGTTGGAAGACAACTATCTAGTCCTAACCCAACATATGGGGATGATGGAGAAAGGACTACATACCATGGAGGAAAGCGTTGCTGCTGCCATAGGAACTTTTCGCCAACAACTCGAACAGTTTCGCGCTGACATTGCTCGTCGTGAGGATGAACGGAAGACGCTGGTGGATGACCTTGTCACAAGGATCCACCTTGTCACAAGGGTCGATGAGGTCGAGGACCTTAAGATACGGATGGCGATCCTCGAGAGGGCGGTGGCTCACGGTGGCGAGGCACTGAGGGAGCATATCCCAAGGATCCGCATCCCCGAACCCCAGTGCTTCAAGGGGACGCGCGATGAGAAGGAAATTGACAACTTCCTTTGGCACATGGAGCGCTACCTTAGGGCGTTGCGGCTGGAGGACGAAGAAGACAAAGTCCAAACCGCTTCCATGTACTTGACTGACGATGCCATGCTGTGGTGGCGTCGGAGGTCGGCGGAGGCTGAGAAGGGCCAATGCGAGTTGAATACTTGGGAGGACTTCGTGTGCGAGCTCAAGGCACAGTTCTACCCCGAGCATGTCGAGTATCTTGCGCGGAGGCAACTTTGACAGCTCAAACATACCGGAACCCTCAAGGAGTATGTCAAGGAGTACTCCAAACTGATGCTCTCCATCTCCAATATGGCCGAGGAGGACCGGCTGTTCTTCTTCCTCGACGGTCTCCAACCGTGGGCTAATAAGGAGCTCGTGGGACGAGACGTCAAGGATGTAGGCTCTGCCATAGCCATGGCGGAGAAGCTACCGGAGTACGAGAGGACGAAGTCCAATCGCGGCAAACCGCCTAAGGTGAGCAAGGCCAAATGTCACGCCCCGGGGATAACCAGAACCCGGGCCCGCCAACAGATCCGCCGTGTACACAGAATTTTCCATGTACACGAAGCGCTGGTAACCTGCTCAGATAGATAATAAACAATAGAAGAGCATAACAGAGCTGAACTAATAGAACTAACAGTAATCTCAGACTGAAATAAACAGTAAACTGAAATAAAAGTACAATATACTCCCAGCTCACCATAAATAATACAACCAGCTGGCCACAGCCAGACCCAAAAGTAAACTACTATGTCTGAGATACAAAAGGGGAGTACAGTAATAGTCTAGCTAACTCTCGCTCGGGGTAGACGATCTAGCTAGTCGGCGATCCTCTTACCTTGATCTGCTGCCGAAGGCCCAGCAGCTCCCACAGTCGACTCTGCAAAACAAAGGGGAAGAAAGAACAAGAAACAACAATGGGGGTGAGAACTACTAGATAAACCAGTAGCCTCCCCTAGTGGGTAAAACCTCTGATGCTGACGCACCCACTAGGAATAAAGAGGCAAAAAGGAAAGAACAGTGGTATGCACTAAAGACTGCTGAAAAGAAACTACCACTACTATGCCTCTAAATGCAGTGCCAAAAGATGACTGTATAGATACAACTCTAAAGCTGACTGCCCAAAGAAAACCCAATCAGTGGGCCAGGAAATACTGGCACTGCCTGCTCTGTCATCACTCACAACTCACCAACTGACCGGCACCCGTCACGGTCTACAAGCCTACTCCGGAGTGGCACTCGAGGGGAGCGACCCACACGAGTAAAGTATCTCTGTATCAATCATCACTGTAACCAATGTCTCACAATAGCAGGACTGGATCATGACCATGATCAAAGTGGGAATACTCCATCCACTAATGCAACCCCGATCCCCCAATCTGATGTGATAACAACATCCGGTCAACCGCCCACAATCCGCGGTCACCGCTGAACCATAAGTCCCAATCTGATAAGGTAAAAACATCTGGTCAACCGCCTAACATCTGCGGTTGCCACTATGCCCCACAATCCCCCAAGACAAGCCCAACTGTCCCAAACTCAAAGTCCAGACACCACTATCTCAAAATCCCGATCAGACTCGAGCATCATGCATCGATAGAGAAGAATAACAATAACACATGTTTTCTCCTAAGTCAAGTCCCAGAATATAGTGCTGCAGTAAGATAGTGGCCTAACTAGATGTCCAATGAGCATGCAAGTGTTCTCTTTTAAAAACATTTAGAAAGGAGCTAAGTTTCATGTGAAGAATACTTTAGAATCATTTTACAAATATTGTTGGGTTACTAAATTGCATGCGGTTCACGATACAGCAACTGTCCAATTTCTTTGTCCCAGATTTATCACATAGAGGCTACTAAATTAATTTAGGGGCCCATACAATAGGTTTATATATATATCACAAGTTGTCTATCACATGCATAGTTGGGAAACCCTTTTATTCCTAGTGTGCAAATCAACAAAGAGGGATACGCAACCACCCACCTCGAAAAGCGTGCACGATGTTCCCAGAAAATACCCGCTGTCCTCTAAACACACCGTCAGCTGTAACAATGTCCTACAACATCACATAAGTGTACACGGTGTAAATATAACAATTTCTAAACACACATTTGCTGTTTTAAAATCAGCACGCAAAACGAGGAATTTTCACCTCTGTCCCGAGCTCCTAAAATCTCAGAAAATTCACGGTTGCGTTCTTCGCGAAAAATCACCCAAAATCGACTCTTGAATCACCCCGATCCGATATCCCTACGCGGAGAAATAAATCGTCGAAGTTGCCGCTGTCCAAAGATCCAAACAGCAAAATGGGGTGTCAAATCACCTCGGGAAGCATGCCAAGAAATCGGAATCCAAAGAAACTATCAACACGAAAAACGAAGCCCTACCTCTTAGGAACACACTGGCGCAGAAATCGTCGGAATCGGACCTCTGTACTGCGCAGGGGACTCCTCGGACTGAAAGGCGACGATAACGGGCCGAAATGGGGGAAAACCGAGGCACGCTGTAAAATCCGGAACGCCGCTGTCGATCTTCCCGAAAATCTGGGAACGCACCACGAGGTAGAAAAATGTGAGAGGAACAACTTCTTTTCTCACACCTCTCCCAGGATCTCTCTCTTTCTCTCGGAAAAAGCCCAACAAAGAGAGGGGAGGGGCCTTTAAATAGGCCCAACAAACAAATGGAGAAATCCCCACTGTGTCCCCACTTTCGGGCGCAGTGGGGATTTCGGGCTGCTACAGTGCGGCCCGGCCCACCTATTTTCGGGCGGCTACAGTGCGGCCCAGCCCAACCCGGGCCGCACACGGGATCCCACCCCGTCCAACCGTCCGTCCAACCCGGCCCTGGGCCCGCCACGCGTCCGCCAAACAGGCGGCAGCCGTGCGGGCCCAGCGGGGACGCGCCACGCGTCCCCCTGCGGGGCGGCGGGGTGGGTGGCGCCCGCCAATGGCGGGGCGCCACGTGGCGGCCGCTTCCCCGCCCGCCACGCCCGCCGGGCGCCGCCTGCGCACCTGCGCCGCGCGTGCGTACGGCCACGTGCGTACGGCCGCAGGTGCGCGCCCGCGGGTGCACCCCGCGCACCTGCGCCCACCAACCCGGGGCCGCCACGTGGCGCGCCCCGATGCACCGTGCACCGCGCCCAACCCCGCGCCTGCCCGGCCTGCCCGCGCTGCCCGCGCACCCTCCCGTGCGCCGCGCGCCCTGGACCGGACCAACGGGCGTCTGCCACGTGGCCCGCCGGTGCACCGTGCACCGGCGGCCCGCTCCGTGGACCGAGAGCCGTGCGCCGGCCCAATAACAAGGCGCCACGTGTCCCGGCCGGTCCACAGATCCCCCCCATGCACCATTTTGCGCAGAAAACTTCCGGGGGTCCGTTTTTGGGCATCCGGACTCCAAATTAAATAAGTAAATAGCCGTTTTCAAGCGTTTTTCCGCGCTGAATCCAAATACGGCCTCCGTTTAGCCTGATTCCACTCCTAAAATTTGGCAAAGTCAGCCGAAGGTCAGGCTCGCTTCCAAATCCACTCTAAGCCCAAACAACACATCGCTTTGACATGTTGGGGCCCAACACACCAACACCAGGTGTTCCACACCCCAAACAGGGGAAAACACAGAGGGAAAAACTGGGACACTACACCAAAGGTGGGGGAGACCGTCGCGAGAACAAAGACAACCACAAGAGCAAAGAGCACAAAGGCCCTCCGCAGAAGAAGAAGGTGTCTTGCTATGTTTGTGGAGATGACCATTGGGCGTGCGATTGTCCAAAGAAGAAAATCGTCAATGCTGTCCAAGCCGAGGAGGGCGAGGAAGCAGCATAGACGAAGATGGGAGCACTGCGGCTCGTTAGCGCGATGCAGGGGCAAGCGGGCAGCAGTAAATCTCTCAAGAAGGAACTTATGTTCGTCGATGTGACCCTTAATGGGTGGGCCACTCGAGCACTCGTGGACACGGGAGCAACCCACAACTTCATCGCAGCTACGGAGGCCAAGCGGTTGGGTCTCAAGCTTGAGAAGGACATGAGCAAAATCAAGGCGGTTAACTCTGAGGCACAACCTGTCACAGGGGTAGCCAAGGGCGTGCCGATCACTGTTGAACCCTGGGAGGGAACATCGAACTTCACTGCTGCAACCATCGACGACTTCAAAGTCATTCTCGTCATCGACTTTCTAGCCTCGTCAAAGGCGGTACCAATGCCACATCTTGGGGCCTTGAGCATTATGAAGGAGGCCGCCCCTTGTATGGTTTTGGCTAGTCACAGCAAACCAACAGAAACCCCTATCCTCTCGGCTCTGCAACTGCGGAAAGGAGTGAAGCGTGGGGAGATGACTTATCTTGCGAGCATCTGCGAGGTGAGCAAGGAGGGATTCGAGGAGGAAGACCTTCCGACAGAGATTGGTGCTGTCTTGGGGGACTTCAAGGATGTCGTGCCCCAGGAGCTACCCAAGCAGCTTCCACCTAGGAGGGAGGTGGACCATGCAATCGAGCTTGAACCTGGTTCCAAGCCAGTAGCAAAGGCGCCATACAGGATGACTCCGCCAGAACTCGAGGAGTTGCAACGCCAGTTGAAGGACCTTCTTGAGGCAGGCTTCATTAGACCGTCGAAGGCACCCTATGGAGCACCGGTGCTGTTCCAATAGAAGAGTGACGGAAGTTTGCGACTCTGTATCGACTACAGAGCACTCAACAAGGTAACGGTGAAAAACAAGTACCCTATCCCGCTAGTCGCGGACCTCTTCGACCAGCTAGGAGGAGCGAAGTATTTCACGAAGCTCGATCTTCGCTCGGAGTATTATCAAGTGAGAATTGTGGAAGGGGACGAGGAGAAGACCACGTGCGTGATGAGGTACGGGGCTGTTCCAACGGAAGAGTGACAAAAGTTTGCGACTCTGTATCGACTACAGAGCATTCAACAAGGTAACGGTGAAAAACAAGTACCCTATCCCGCTAGTCGCGGACCTCTTCGACCAGCTAGGAGGAGCGAAGTATTTCACGAAGCTCGATCTTCGCTCGGAGTATTATCAAGTGAGAATTGTGGAAGGGGACGAGGAGAACACCACGTGCGTGACGAGGTACGGGGCTTACGAGTTCCTTGTCATGCCATTCGGCCTGACAAATGCACCGGCAACCTTCTGCACCTTGATGAACAAGTTATTCCATCCCTACCTCGACCGCTTCGTGGTAGTGTACCTCGACGATATCGTTGTGTACAGCAACACTTTGGAGGAACATGAGGAGCATCTGCGAATCATCTTTCAAGTGCTATGGGACAACCAACTTTTCGTCAAAAAGGAAAAGTGCTCCTTTGCGAAGGAGGAGGTGCATTTCCTTGGCCATTGGATCGGCCACGGTCAACTGCACATGGACCACAAGAAGATTCAGGCGATCTGTGAGTGGGAGGCGCCCACGATGGTGTCTGAGCTGCGATCCTTTCTCGGACTCGTCAACTATTATCGTCACTTCATCGCGGGCTACTCGGCGCGAGCAGCTCCTTTGACGGACTTGCTGAAGAAGTACCAGTCATGGGACTGGACCCCTCAGTGCGCGGAAGCATTCGAGGACCTGAAGCGGGCGGTGACTGAAGAACCAGTGTTGCGACTTCCTAACTGTCGGCAACCATTTGAGGTACACACTGACGCTTCAGACTTCGCCATTGGCGGTGTTCTCATGCAGGAGGGACATCCCATCGCCTATGAGACTCGCAAGCTCAACGACACTGAGCGGCAATACACTGTTCAAGAAAAGGAGATGACAACAATAGTGCATTGTCTAAGGACTTGGCGGCACTATATCCTCGGAAGCAGGTTCGTTGTGCGGACGGATAATGTCGCCACAAGCTACTTCCAAACACAAAAGAAGCTGTTACCAAAGTAAGCAAAATGGCAGGACTTCTTAGCGGAGTTTGACATAGAGCTTCAATACAAACTTGGAAGGGAGAACCATGTGGCTAATGCACTTAACTGCAAAGCTGAGTTAGCGGTGGCGTGCCAGCTCCATGGAGCAATCAGGGAGCGAATCCGCGAAGGGACTTGCGAGGACCCTATGGCTCAAGGACTCGTGCGACTCGTCAAGGAGGGCAAGGCGCAGCGGTTCTGGGTTAGCGATGGACTGCTCCTAACCAAGGGGTGTCGCGTCTATGTGCCTAAGTGGGGCAATCTTCGTCGAGAGCTCATCAAGGAGTGCCACGACTCCAAGTGGGCCGGACATTCAGGGCAAAAATGAACTTTGGCATTGCTAGAAGCCACATACTATTGGCCTCACATGCGGGACGATGTGGAGGCGTATGTGCGGACTTGTCTTGTGTGCCAGCAAGATAAGGTGGAGCGCCAGAAGCCAGGAGGCCTCCTCGAGCCACTACCAACACCAACGCGTCCCTGGGTGAGCGTCTCGATGGACTTCATCTCCGCTTTGCCCAAAGTGGGGGCATTGGGATCAATTCTTGTGGTGGTGGACAGATTCTCCAAATACGGAACCTTCATAGCGGCACCAGCAGATTGCACGGCGGAAGAAGCGGCGCGGCTCTTCGTTAGCAATATGGTGAAGTTTTGGGGGATCCCTGAGATCATTGTGAGCAATCGCGACCCAAGGTTCACTGGCAAGTTCTGGACAGAGGTGTTCCGGATCCTGGGATCGGAATTGCTCTTCTCTACAAGTTTTCATCAGCAGACGGACAGTCAGACGGAGCGGGTGAATGCCTTGGTAGAGGAATACTTGAGGCACTATGTGAGTGCTAGTCAAAAGGACTGGGTACATCATCTGTATGTGGTCCAATTCTCTTACAATTTGCGGAGGAGCAAATCTACGAACCACAGCCCGTTCGAGCTTACAACGGGAAGATAGCCGCTCGCTCCCCACTCTGCTGCTGCGGACGAGCAGGGCCGCAGCCCTATGGCTCTCCAATTCACCTCGCATCTCCAAGAGAAGGGGGACATCGCGAGGGCTTGTTTGAAAAAAGCGGCGCATCGGATGAAGAAGTGGGCCGATGTAAAACGGCGACCCTTGGAGTTCGCTGAGGGAGACCAGGTCTTGGTCAAGCTGCAGTCACAACAATTTAAGGCATTTCGCAAGATTCACCGCCGCTTGATACGGAAGTACGAGGGTCCGTTCACTGTGGTGAAGCGAGCCAGCAAAGCGGCCTACAAACTATCACTACCGGCCAACCTGCGGATCCATCCGGTCTTTCATGCAAGCTGCCTTAGGCCATTCGATGGCGACCTCGAGGATCCCAACAGGAGCGTGTCGCAGCGCGCTCCTGCTACCATGACTACAGCCATTGACAAGGATGTCGTGACCTTGCTGGACACTCGCACCATCTGTAATCGCGGAGTCCCGCCAAGTGTCGAGTACCTGATCAAGTAGAAGAACCTCCCACATGGCGAAGCAAGCTGGGAGAAGGCTGACACTCTATGGAAGTATTCAACCTTGATTGAAGAATTCCAATACCAGCGCGCAGCGAGGGCGTTTGCGCATTTGGTGGGGAAGGTTGTCAGAGACTAAACTTTTTGTGCAGATTTCTCCTTTGCAAACTACCAAACTCCAAAGGGAAATCACTTCGTGAGGTTTTACTACATCCATCTAGAAGCTTATTTTCGAATCTCAAGACATCAGACGCGGAAGCCGAAGAGTCATGGGCTTCTTCAAGTTTCTAGGGTAATAAATGTAGGACTCTTGGGAGCTCGTAGCCTCCACTTTTAGCTTATGTTTGTACGCCACTCGGCATATTTTCATTAGGCATTTGGGCGGCGAGTAGTCTATAAAAGGTTGTGACCTCCACCCCCATAGGACAAGTAAAAAACAATTGAACTTTTCTAATTCCAGAAATACAATTTCTCTTCTTCAAACTCTCTCTCCTGCACTTTAACTTTAGGCGAGTAAGTCCAAGTTCACAAGAAACGGTGTAGGCTTGCTCACTCCGCGAAGAAAGGCGGGCGCCGTGCGGGCTTTTAAGCGATTTTGCTTAAGTCCGTGACACTCCGCATATCATTGTCGTCGCAATCTCGACCTACTTGACTTTGTGTAGCTTGCATTTGGGGGAACCCTTTGAGATGATCACCCTATGTCGGCATCCCAAATTTCCAATGGCAGTGGAGAAGAGAGAGATAGGGGGTGTAGATGGTGACAACGGGACGAAGGAGAAGCGAAGAATGAGAGAAAAAAAGAAAAAAAGAAAAAAAAGAAAGTAATAAGAGTAATAAAGATATTTTAGTCCAAATTTGAATTAAATGTATAAAATGGAAAAAAATAAAAGTCCAAATTTGTGATTGTTTATGCAAATTGACCTTATATTTAATTTTGTATATATATATAAAAAAGGCATAACTTATGTAAGTTGAAATGTTCAACAATTCATTTCCTCACCAACCTTAAAAACTCCCCTGTGGCCTCAAGAGCCAAAGAGAAGCACCCTCTCTAACTCCCACATCAATGGAAAAGCTAAACCCTTTCCTCCCTATTCTTAAGCTCATTGTCTCCCTCTTCCTCTTCTTCTCCTTTTGGATCCTCCTCTCATACTTGTACATCTCCCCACAACTCCAACCTGCCACACAACCCGACCCATCTCCGCCGCGCCGCACGCAAGTTTCATGCGGCTCCGACATCGCCTCATTCTACATCTACAACCTGCCCGATCGCTTCGACCGCGCCCTCCTCCGCCGCTGCCGTGACCTCAGCCCCTTCACCGACATGTGCCCCCACGTCGCCAACCGCGGCCTCGGCCAGCCCGTCCCGCACCGCCCTGACTGGTTCGCCACGTACCAGTTCGCCGCCGCGATGCTCTTCCGCGCCAGCGCCGAGCGCCACCCCTGCCGCACCTTCGACCCCGACTCCGCCGCTTTGTTCTACATCCCCTTCTACGCCGGCCTGTACACGTCGTCGGTGTTCGGCAAGACGAACTGCACTCTCCGCGACGCGCTCGGCCTCGACCTCGCGGAGCACGTCTCCCGGCTGCCGACGTTCCGCCGCCACGGCGGACGCTATCATTTTCTCATCTCCGGCCGGACGTCGTGGGACCTAATGCGGCTGAACGACTCGGGCAAGAAGTCCAACCGCCTCCTCCGCCTTCCGGCGCTCGCCAATGTGTCGATCCTCACCGTCGAGCGGCATCCGTGGGAGGGCAAAACTCAATTCGGCATCCCCTACCCCTCATACTTCCACCCGCGCTCCGCCGACGAGCTCACCGCGTGGCAGGAGGAGGTGCGCCGCGCGGAGCGGACCCACCTCTTCGCCTTCGTCGGCGGGGCGCGCACCGGGGGCCAGAAAGAGGTTGTGCGTTCATTGACACTAAAGCAGTGCGGCTCGTCGAGCCGGTGCCTCCAGCTGGAGTGCAAGCAAGGTACCGGTTGCTACACGCCGGGCCGGGTCATGGACGTGCTGATGCATGCCGAATTCTGCTTGCAGCCGCAGGGCGACACGTTAACGCGGCGGTCGGTGTTCGATTCGGTGCTGGCCGGGTGCGTGCCGGTGTTCTTCTCTGAGCACACGGCGTACACACAGTACGCATGGTACGCGCCCGGGCATGCGGAGGAGTGGTCGGTGTTTCTGGGGCCGGAGCGGCGTGGTCGGATCCAGGAGGAGCTGAGCCGGATACCGAAGGACGCGGTGGCGCGGATGCGGGAGGTCGTGATCGGGATGATTCCGCGCGTCACCTACGCCCACCCGAACGCCAGCTGGGCCGAGGGGCGGCGCTTCCGCGACGCCGTGGACGTGGCGCTCGCCGAGCGCACCAAGCGTGTGCGGCAAATGCCGAGTGAGTACAACAACATTAGTATGAAGTAAATTAATTTGGAGAAGAGTCGTGCCCTATAAATTCGTTTATATTGTTACTACAAATACTCTTTTATTCTTTTTCTTCATTTAGTCATTCTATCAAAAGGGGCAATTAATGTTTCCATACTTTGCTTTTTTTTTTTTTTTTTTTTTAAGAGTATATATAAGCATGCATTCTTTAGTGGTGTATATCTTATATTTCATTTCATTCTAAAACGGAATGAATTTCTCGTCACTCGATATAACGAGTAAAATAATACCTATTTTAGAATGGAATGAGATGTAGAATATACACTCTAAACGGGTGTACATGTACACCTAGCATTTTTTTTTTTTTTTTTTTTAACTGTCTTCATTGTTAGCATATGTGGTCAAAATTTCTCTGCCAACCAACTATTTAACCGGCAGTAGTGGGTATTTTCAACCCAGTAACGATTAGCCGGTAGATAAAATTAATCACTGGTAGAATTAAACTCGTGCAAAATCGTTTGTCCGGAAACTCTTTATTCTACTATATATATTTTTTTTTAGCTCAATCATCAAAAATTTTATAAAATTATTTATAAAGTTATCTTGCTTAGATTTGCAATGTAATATGAAATGAAGAATTGATAAATGAAAGGTGTGCAAATATTGGACACATCTAGTTAAATTTATATCCTAGAAACTAATTAGGTTTGGCACATATATATTTTTTTGTTGGACATAAATTTATATTTAACTCATTACATTATCAACGTAAAAAATTAATAAGACGATAAAATATATTCTCAAGAGTTGAGAATTTGAGACATGTCTTATTGATTAATTTTAAATATGAGAAATATTCTCGTACTTTCTTTAATAAATAATAAAAATATTTTTAACCGTTGATCTACGAAGGATAAAAAAGTAAATTTACTTATTATCAGGTTAACAGGTAACTTTATAAAAAAGGCATTTTCGTAATTAAACATCACAAAATAAAAAAAATATTAATTAAAATATCTTCTACTAATTTAGTCATTAATTTAAAAAAATTTAGAAATACAAATTAGGAATTAATTTAAAAAGTTTAATTTAAAAAATTTTAAAATTATAATTTAGACATTAATTTAAAGAGATTTAGAATTACAATTTAGTCATTAATTTAAAGAGTTTAATTTAAAAAGTTTTAGAATTACAGTTTATGCATTAATTTAAAAAATTTTAGAATTATAATTTATGCATTAATTTAAAGAGTTTAAATTAAAAAAAATTTAGAATTAAAATTTAGGCATTAATTTAAAGAGTTTAAATTAAAAAAAATTTAAAATATAATTTAGGCATTAATTTAAAGAGTTTTAGAATTACAATTTAGGCATTAATTTAAAAAGTTTAATTTAAAGAGTTTTAGAATCGTAATTTAGGCATTAATTTAAAGAGTTTAATTTCAAAACTTTAGAATTACAATTTAGGGATTAATTTAAAGAGTTTAATTTAAAAAATTTTAGAATTACAATTTACACATTAATCTAAATAGTTTAAATTAAAAAAATTTTAGAATTACAATTTACACATTAATTTAAAAACTTTAGAATTACAATTTAGGTATTAATTTAAAAAGTTTAATTTAAAGAGTTTTAGAATGATAATTTAGGCATTAATTTAAAGATTTTAATTTAAAATTTTAGAATTACAATTTAGACATTAATTTAAAGAATTTTAGAATTAAAATTTAGTCATTAATTTAAAGAGTTTAATTTAAAAAATTTTAGAATTACAATTTAGGCATCAATTTAAAGAGTTTTAGAATTAAAATTTAGGTATTAATTTAAAGAGTTTTAGAATTACAATTTATGTATTAATTTAAAAATTTTAATTTAAAAAGTTTTAGAATGAAAATTTAGGCATTAATTTAAAGAGTTTAATTTAAAAAATTTTAGAATTATAATTTAGGCATTAATTTAAAGAGTTTTAGAATTACAATTTAATCATTAATTTAAAGATTTTAATTTTAAAAAATTTAAAATTACAATTTAGGCATTAGTTTAAAGAGTTTTAGAATTACAATTTAGGCATTAATTTAAAGAGTTTTAGAATTACAATTTAGGCATTAATTTAAAGAGTTTAATTTATTTAAATTTTTTTAATTTTTTTAATTTAAACATTAATTTTGTATTACACTTTTAATAATTTTCAATGTGCTTAAATATTTGATTTAATAGAAATATATGGTATAATTCAAATTTATTTTTAGAATAGAATTGTACAGACTAAGTTAAATCAAATTTAAATAGTAAAATTTGATCTTTTAAAATAATAAGATAATATATTATAATTTAAAATATAAATTGATAATAAAAATTAATAATAAAAATTAATAGATTCCTAAATTCTAATTTCTAAAAATAATTTTCTAAAATTAAAATTATTTACAATATATTAAATAAAGATAATTAAAATATTACTATTTATGATGATAACTAAATTAGAATATTTAAAATTTATAATCTTTCCAAAAAAAAAAGCAGTTCTCACTTATTCCCGAACCAAACGTAATTCTTCTTATACTTTGTACAACTTTAATACTCATCCAAACACGAACTTTTATATATATATATATATATATATATATATATATATATATATATATATATATATATATATATATATATGTATATATATATTTATATATACCAAACGTAATTCTTCTTATACTTTGTACAACTTTAATACTCATCCAAACACGAACTTATATATATATATATATATATATATATATATATATATATATATATATATATATATATATATCATTGAAATAAATAGTTCTTACTTATTTAAAACTCTAATATTAAGCCAAACACGAACTTAATTATATATATCTCTGAAATAAGCAGTTCTCACTTATATCTGAACCAAACACATTCTTAAAAAATATAGAAGTTGTGAAATCCTAATAGTCCTACATTGAATATGAATGGAGTTCTGATTAGGTATAGTTGGAACCAAATCACAACCCAAAATGTTTAAACCCAATTATTATTACTAGTCTCCATATCTTATATATATATATCCAATTACAACTCCATTCCCACTCGATGTGGGACTATTAGGGTGTCATAGACTCCCCCCATTTAGGCCTGACGTCCTCGTCAGCCCAATCAGATGTACAGCCCAAGATCACCAGGCGATGCGAGACTTATCTCGCTAGCCCTGTCATATAGACCAAAACTCAGCCAAGACTTGTCATACACTTCCGGCTGGTGATTGGCTTTGATACCAAATGTAATGACCCAGTCCAGCCCAATGAGTTATTATTGCTAGTGGGCCCGGTCGTAAAATTTGGTATCAGACTCAATCACCAACTGAGACTTGTTACTAGCCAAAAGTGTATGAGACTTGTCACCAGCCGAAAGTGTGTGTCAAGTCACGACTAAGTCGGGGTCTAGATGACAGGACTAGCGAGACAAGTCTCATATCGCCTGGTGATCTTGGGCTGTGCGTGTGATTGGATTGACGAGATCGTCCGGCCTAAATGGGATAAGTTTGTGACACCTTAATAATCGCACATCGGATAGGAATGAAGTTGTGATAGGGTACATAAGAGATATGAATACTAATAATAATAAATGAATTTAAGCATTTTGGACTATAGTTTGGGTCCAATGAATTATTATTGCAAGTGAGCGGGATTGTTACAAAAGTTAAGAGAGTATTACAAAAATATAATTTTAAAAAAAAGAATAATTTCAAAATTATCTATAGTTGAGTGGCCTCCATGCATTTTTATGGGTGAATAATGGAAAGAAATTAATCTTTTCATTATGGCAATTGATCGAATGACTTGATTACATGGTAGAATACCAATTTTATTCTTGAATTTTTAATAATTAGATTAGATGTGATTTTTTTTTTTTCTTCTTGATGATAAAGTATAAAAGAAAATATCTATCTATATTTATTATTAGAGGATGTTTATTTCAGCGAGGTGAAGTTTAGGGTGAAATAAAATTTTAAAGCAATTAGAGTTTAAGTAAATTTTTTTTGTTTTTTTTGTTTTTTGTTTATTTATATAGCCGTCGAATTGTAGTTCTTACATTTTTGCTATTTATTTAGTAAAATATAAACGTCATAAAAATTAGAGATATGTAAGATGGGTTAATATATTTTTTTCTCTCTCTCTTTTTTTTTTAATTTATTTCGGTCTAGATAGACCAAAGTCAATTAACCTATTTTAAAAAATTTGAGTTTCAATCCAAAGTATAATTTGATGAATCAAAAGTGGACATTTATAATAAAAACTCACTTTACTTTTTATTTTTTTTTATTTTTGATGAAACAAATATATTAAAAATGAGAGATGTTATTTCTACATCCAAAATTAGGTGTAGATCTTACACCTCATCTATTCAAGGATGAAAATTTTTTTATCCATCATTTCGAAATGATGGATATAATTTATCCCATTCTAGAATAGATGAAGTGTCAGATATACACCCAATTTTGAATATACACTTAGCATTTATTATTAAAAATATGTATACTTATACGCCAAGTTGATTTTCAATGCTACTATATCTCGAATCTATCAAATACCACATTTTGAGAAAAAGTATAAAATATTTTTTTAAAAAAATCATGATGAGATTGGAAAATTTAAGGGGCAATGTTGATTGGTTGAAAATATAGATGATAGGATGCTACTATCATATTTTAGATTTTTTTTTTTTTATATACACTTTTTATTTATAGATTATTTGTAGTGGACAAATAGTGGTCTACACTGAGAGGATCATATGAATAATTTAATTTTTTTTTAAAAAAAATAAATATAAAAAATTAAATTTTATAAAAATAAATTTATTATTTAATATATTTATAAAAAGATTATATAAATTTAACCCTTGAAATAAAAATACAGATGCGAATATGATTTGACCACATAGCTGCCGGCGTGCGCATCTTAATTTAGAGAGAAGAGAAACTCAATTTCTACTCGTCCTCTTCTTCATGGTCAGCACAATTTCAAATACGCTATACCTCCACACACACACACACACACACACACACACACACACACACACATATATATATATATAGAGAGAGAGAGAGAGAGAGAGAGAGAGAGTTTTTTTTGCTAGATGTACATAAGAGATGTACATCCTACATTCCACTTCATTCTGGAATAGAATTTTTTTTACTGATCATTTCGATATGACCAGTAAAATTTATCCTATTTCAGAATAAAATGGAGTGTAAGATATACACCTCTCATGGAGTGTATACTTTTATACATACCCATATATATATATATATATATATATATATATATATATATATATATATATATATATATATATATAGTCAGCATAACGTCAACATGCTATACCTAACTTATAGCCAAACCTGGGAAAAGAAATTGGGTGGGGACTGGGAACACCTTAATAACGATATTAAGTTGGATAGTTCCAATTTGGCGTGTTATTTTTATAATTATTTTATAACTTTTTTATTTTTTATATTTTAATATTAAATTATATTCATTGAATTAATATTAAAATATAGTAACAGATGGTACGAAATTCTTAATAAATATCTTTGAAAAACTTTTCTACTGGAGTTTTGTATGAAACATGACAACAACTAACCTCCAACTATTAATGCTGCATATCAACTGTCCTAGTGAAGGTGGCAAAGAATTTAGTGATTGATATTCGAGATCCGAGTTTGAAGTCTAGTTGCTTCATATTTCTAGTTAAATTTATTTCAAAAATAAACGAAGCGGATAGCATACTGCATTTATTTCAAAAAAAAAAAAAAACTTCTAATGCTGCATGAGAATGAAAATTCCAAGTCCAAACCTAATTTAGACCGCCCATTTTGTTGCTAGCTACTAGCTACTTAATACAAGTCAAAATAAAATTTCAAATTAATAAAATTTAATTTTTTATATAATTTAAATATTATAGATTATATCTAATAATGCCCATCATCCATTCGTATTGATAAATTCAAATATGAAGTTTTTAAAATTAAGATTTAAACGGTTGAAGTCTTAATTAATTTTAAAATTTCTATAGTTATAATGTAAAATATAGAGTGCCCCTGCACTTTAGCTCTTTGGCAAATAGTTATGTGAAACTTTTAATTTTGATAATTAAATATCTTAACCTTTATTAAATAGCTAGTTCAATAGATCTTCTTTCTTAATTAAACTTATTAATTACAGCTTTTTGTCGTATACATCACATTTAGTTTTATAAAGTTTCAAAATATAAACAAAATATTAATTTTTTACTCTAACAAGTAAAAAAAAAAAAAGTTCGTTCAACTTATTTTTCAATTGTCATACTTAAATATTAAAATTTAAAAAGAAAAAATAAATTTTTATTTATGTTTTTAAAGTCTTATATATAAAATTATACACGTGAAATCCAAATAAAATGATTGTGAAATTTCAAATCATTTGATAAAATTTAAAAAACATGGTGGCTAAAATTGAAAGCTCAGATTTTTATTTAGAAGAAAGTTAAGAGTTCAGAAGTCTTTATAGATTTTCTCCAAGAAAGCTTCCTTCTCTCTCTGTTTCTTTATATGAAAAAGGAGAAGATAAATATTTCAACAGTTCATCTCATAGCACAACCTCTGAAACTCCCCTAATATGGCGCCCTCACGAAGCGAGGAGACGCTCCCTCTTTCACTCCCCTCCTCAAAGGAGAAGAAGCTCAACTCTCTATTCCATGTTGACAAGCTTATTGTCTCCCTCTTCCTCTTCTTTATTTTTTGGCTGCTCCTCTCATACTTCTATATCTCCCCGCAATTCCAAGTAACCCTAAAAGCCGACCCATCTACGCCGAACCTCATGCAAGTTTCATGCGACTCCGACATAGCCTCATTCTACATCTACGACCTGCCAGACCGCTTCGACGGCGCGCTCCTCCGCCGCTGCCGTGACCTCAGCCTCTCCACCGACATGTGCCCCTATGTCGCCAACCGCGGCCTCGGCCAGCCGGTCCCGGACCGCCCCGACTGGTTCGTGACCAACCAGTTCGTCGCCGCCATGCTCTTCCGCGCCCGCGCCGAGCGCCACCCTTGCCGCACCCTCGACCCCGACTCCGCCGCTTTGTTCTACATCCCCTTCTACGCCGGCCTGTACACTTCTTCGGTGTTCAGAGAGAGGAACAGCACTCTCCGCGACGCTCTCGGCCTCGACCTCGCGGAGCACGTCTCCCGGCTGCCGACGTTCCGCCGCCACGGCGGACGCGATCATTTTCTCATCACCGGCCGCACGTCGTGGGACCTTATGCGGCCGGACAGCACAAGTGAGAAGTCGTCCGCCAACCGCCTCCTGCGCCTTCCGGAGCTAGCCAACGTGTCGATCCTCACCATCGAGCGGCATCCGTGGCAGGGCAAAACTCAATTCGGCATTCCCTACCCCTCCTACTTCCACCCGCGCGCCGCCGACGAGCTCACCGCATGGCAGGAGGAGGTGCGCCGCAAGGAGCGGACCCACCTCTTCACCTTCGTCGGCGGGGCGCGCAGAAATGGCGAGACGGAGGTTCTGCGTTCGTTGCTATTCAAGCAGTGCGGCTCGTCGAGCCGCTGCCTCCAGCTGGAGTGCAAGCGGGAATCCAAAGATTGCTACACGCCGGGCCGGGTCATGGACTTATTGATGCGCGCCGAATTCTGCTTGCAGCCGCCGGGCGACTCGTTCACGCGGCGGTCGGTGTTCGATTCGGTGCTGGCCGGGTGCGTGCCGGTGTTCTTTTCCGAGCACACGGCCTACACGCAGTACGGGTGGTACGTGCCCGGGCGGGCGGAGGAGTGGTCGGTGCTTCTGGGTCGGGATCAGCGAGGGCGGATTGAGGAGGAGCTGAGCCAGATACCGAAGGACGCGGTGGCGCGCATGCGGGAGGTGGTGATCGGGATGATGCCTCGCGTCACCTACGCCCACCCGAACGCCAGCTGGGCCGAGGGGCAGCGCTTCCGCGACGCCGTCGACGTTGCGCTCGCCGAGCTCACCAACCGTGCGCGGCAAACGCTGATGAGTGACTCCAACAACAATAGTACTAAGTAAATTACTTTGGAGAAGAGAGATCTATCTCCATTAAATTCGTTTACATTGCTTGCTACTTGTTCCCTCTTATATTCTTTTTATTTGTTTAGCCATTCTATCAAAGAAAAAAATTGTGGGCAATGCTTCTATATTTATTTATTTATTATTTTAACTGTCTAAACTTTTTGCATGAACCCTCAAGATTTCTCAGTCAACCAACTACAATCGGTAATAGTGGATATTTTTTACTTCTGTAGAATTAGCCTGGTGAAAAAGAATATAAGAACAGGGAAGATTATTGCCTAGACCAGGCTTATTCATATACTGAGATACCTTTTTCTCTACGAATGAACTTTTTATTCTATTCTTGGTTTCATCATAAAAATATATAAAATAAAAAATTGATAAAAAAAAAAATTATTATTATTATTTTTTGTATATTTCAAATAAAATATACATTTTATACTGCATTTATTTTAGAATAAAATAAAATTTATTAATAATTTTAATATGACTAGTGAAAGAGTCTATATCTTTAGATCGCTGAGAATACATCTTACACCTCATATGAGGTATATGGATGGCATTGCTTATTGATAAATAAAATGTGTGCAAATATCATATGCACCAGGTGTATTCTTAAGTCTTACACCAAACCTAATGTTTTATGCTAAATATTTTAAAATAAAATTTAATTTCATAGCTTAGATATTTACTACTTTTTGTATAAACGATCATAAACTTAAAAATTTATTAAATACTTGTCAAATAATTTTAAAAATTACTGGTACAGGAAAAAAATATTGTTTGATTCTAAAAATATAGAAATACGATATTTATAATTTTTACACATAAGTTTTTAAATATCATAAACTATATCGAATAGATTAACTTTTAATCAATGAATTTATATTTATCTAGTAAGTTCAAACTTTTTTAAATATTAATAATTTTCTTCCTTATAAGTTTGGCAGATTGAAAGTAAAAAAAAAAAAAAAAAAAAAATGGTATGAGATTTAGTGATCAACCAATTAAATTAAATGCAGGCAATAGTATTATTTTGTATTAAAGCCGGCTTTTGTGGGTATTTATAGCGACTTTTTACAATACCACAATGTTATAATTGTCACTCCCGGCGTTTACCTAGCATGTGCACAGATCTTCCACTACAAAAAAAAAATAATATTAAGAATATTATTTTTTATACTTAATGATACTTAAAAGTGTCTCAATATAGTCTAGCGATATATTTAAAAATATCGATTAAAACATCGGTAAATAAAGAGTTGCCACGTATATACCGATGCTTATGCCAAGCGTCGGTAAAATATCTTCAGACGTTTTAAAGCGTCAAGATTTTTTAAAATTTTAACGCTTTAAAATATCAAAAAATTAAAAATAATAATATAATTTATTATTTAATAAATTAATTTAATATAATAAAGGGTTTATATGATGATGCTTTTTGAAGCGTCGGTATTTGCTAAATTATAGAGACACTTGGGGACGCTTCCCTCAAGAGTCGTCTAAAAAGCGTTCTTATATTGAAATTTATTTTTAGTGCGCCGTGCACATAAGGCATTTTCCGATATACATAAGGCGTTTATAACAATAAGACGGAAAGAAGGCAATATACACATCCTACTAATAATCAGAATATAAGAATAACTAAACTAAGTATTAAAAAAAATAGAGATAATAATAATATCTTACCAAACAAAATGTATAACAAGATACAATAAGAATTCTCTTACGTTCGTTATACTAAAACATGATAATCTCTTTAGCAAAATATATAAACAACTCTCACAACTAAAATAAAATAAAATGTGTCCACGCCATCTCGAGTGGCATAGAGGGTGACTTTAACTATGCGCAACTCTCTTATCACGGTCCTGTGTCTCTCCCGTTGTGTATGATTCTAAAATAAAAATAACAAACCAATAGGAGTGAGAACTATTAGTCAATAATTTTCAATGAATAAGCTGTCGAGAGAAGCGAAATACACCACTAGGTTAATTAAGGCAAAAGATAGTATAGCTGTTGAAATGAAATATAGGTAAATAAACAACTGGAGTAAAATAACTCTACTACTATCATATCTCTATACTCAAGCACAAGATAAATAACAGCCATGCCTCATGGTCCCGTGGTGGTACCTCCCTACTGAGCTATGCTTGCCCCACGGCGGCCCAATCGGCGCTCAATCCCGCATGGCGAGCATGATGTCGCGGCCAACTTCGGAGTGCCGGCTTGGAGAGAGCGATCCTACTAAGTATGTGCGAATGAGCATAATCGGTAAGCAAGCAAAGTCCTAATCATTGTGTCTAAAATACATAATAGCATTTTCGACCTTTAAGTCGAAGTATAATATTTCATAGTGTCAATGTCTTGTATACAATGTATGTAACGATCCGACCAATTAGCAATAATAACTCGTTGGGTCCAAAACACATTTCAAAATATTTAAACCCACAAACTTTTTCTGTTTAGGCCTGACGTCCTCGTCAGTCTAAACACACACATCTAACCTAACATCACCAGGCGATATAAGCCTTGTCTCGTTAGCCTTATCATTTAAACCCCTAATATAGTTCGTCACCTTGTCTTTCAGACCCTGACTCAGCTGAGACTCGTCACCCATTTTCAGATAGTGATTGGCTCTTATACCAATATAATGATCCGACCATTAGCAATAATAATTCGTTGGGCCCAAACCACAGCCCAAATGCTTAAATCTAATTATTATTATTATTAGTGTCCATGTCTCTTATATACAAAATCACAATCCGATTCACATCCGATGTGGGACTATTGGGGTGTCATGATATAGGCAATGTCTTACATAATACAAGAGTTTATCATACACCAGTTGTCATAATGTCTCAAACATGAAATTTTACAATTCTTTTTTTGGTTATACAAGTTTAAAAGTTCTCTACTTGTATCTCAACTACACTAGATGACACTAATGCCATATTGTCCAAGTGTACATGACCATATGCATAACATGTCCCAATCTTTCTATAGGATGTATAGATCTTCTTTACTCATGTCAAAACTTGTAAAAAAACAAAAATTGATATTCAATCCCCTCTTATAGTGCCAATACATATGCAATATATATCTCTAATATATAGAGTATAAAATTTTCTACACATAAAGAGATTCAAATATATGATACAAAATTATGTTAAATCAAACGATACATGTTTAACATAACAACTATATCCTAAAAGTATAAGGAAGACATAAGAAGGAGTTCACCCATTTCGGTGAGGTCGAACCTACCAGATAGTCGCCAAATCCTCGTGGGAGATCAAAACCAAGCTGCCAACTAGCTCTCTTATGCTCTAAGACAAGTTTCCAAAGGGTCAAAACACCAAAAATACTACTCACGAAATTTTTTAAAAATTATAAAAAAAAAAAAAGGTGGAAAATATTTTAGACCAAGAAAACTTACTAGATTTTGAAATCAAAGCAAATGGAGCTTCAAATCCAACCTACAAGAATGTTTTACCCCCATCAATTCCACCTCAAAAGCTCAAAATAAAAAATTTTCAAAATAAATCATATTTTCAAAAACTACGTGTTGATGCCAAAATTCTCACCACGTGGAATACGTTGCGGTCAAGTCAGAAGGCGACACGTGGCGCAAATCATCGGCTGAGAATATCAACCGATGAAAAAAAAAAAGCCAACGAGAGATGCTCACGTCTCAACCGAGACCGATCCCGACTGAATGTAAACCATCGGGTTGTCTCGGCCTAATGATAATAAGAGGCGAATCCAAGATCAAGAGTTGGCTGCTCGAACCACAAAAGAAAAGATCTTAAAAAAGGAAGGTACAGGATTTCGGGCGCAAATCACATAGCTAACACAGAAATGACAAGCAGCGTCCTACATCGGAAAGCGCCGAGGATCACGCCTCGGCGCACCAATTTAGGGGATGAACGTGGACGAAAATAGCTACTATCCAACTGAGGAGAATCAACTCAAAAGGAAGTAGTTGAGGAATACGTGGTAATTCTCCTTAAGTTACGTCGATTACCCAAAACGACGATTATACACCTGGTTCGAACGAGTATAAATAATCGAACCATCGAAGAAAAAAGGGTTATGCAACCTCGTAAGCCAGTGACCACCCCTACTTTTTAATATCTTTCAAATCTGCATTTATCACTTTTCTAGACTAAGTTTACTGCTTTCCTTACTGCTTTCTTAGCTAGCATTTCGTATCCGCATCTCTTGCTTTCCTTATAATTTTTTTAGGAGTAATCTTACTTGTAATTGGTCCTTGTAACCCCCTTCAAGCAATACAATTTTCAAATTGGCTATTCGGCCATGTCAATCCCTTGTGTTCCAAACCTAGTTCGGCTCATCTAGGCCAAACTCTGTCTAGAGTTTGATTGAGAAGAATCCGGACGAGCGGATCCTTCCTTGGCCTGATCGCTTGATTCCTTTTGGCATGTGACACATCACATTCAGAGGGTCAACTTGAGGGCCGATCGCAGACCGCACCTGGTCGACTGTCAGCACGACATTTCGGCCCCAGCACTAGGTTTCCTAATAAGAAAATCTCCAAAGAGAAGGAAAAGAAGGGTTTCAACCTTTTTTAAGCTCAAATCCTATATTAGAAGTGCTAAAAATGGGAACTAGGGTTCCAAACCTCCTTCTTCTTCATGCTCTTACTTCCCCATGTCCTTGATGCAAGCTCCAATGGTGAAAATGGGAAGGAAGAGAAAAAGCAAGGATTAGAGAGGACTTGAAGGAGAAAAATCCAAGAAGAGAGGAGAAAACTCACCTCTCTCAAACTCTTTTGCACTTTCCCAAATGAGAGGAGAAATGGTGGAGAAGAGGGTTAAAAATACCTATTGTAATAATATCTCCATAAGCCTCTGTAAGAAAAAAAAAATTGCATTTCTTACAAGTGCTCCAAGACTGCCAAGGTCCGGACCTTTCCTTCAAGATCTGGACCCTGAAGGGTCTCCCAACAGCGCGGCTAAGGTCCAGACTTTCCCTCCAAGGTCCTGACCCCGAAGCTGGGAATTTCATATTTCGCGCTGAAGGTCTGGACCTTCTCTCTAGGGTCCAGACCTCGAAGCCCAGACTTCAAATTTTTAGTTTTTTCTGAAAATTTCAGTTTCGCTCCAAATCGCTCCAGAAACTTTCTAGAACCTTTCGGAAGTTCTGCAAAACATTCAAAGGGTATCGAACACTCATCCACACACTAGAATATCGTAATTTGCTGAATTTCAGTATACTGCAATTGTTTTTGCAGTTTTTTAGAGCTACGCCAATAAAAAAGCCGTCTTTAATTACCTATGGCAGCATCTCTTGTGACACAATACTATAGTTTTTGTGACTTTTTTATATTATTAGTAAAATTATATTGTGCCTTTTTGATACTATTAGTAAAATTATGTTGTGCCTTTTTGGAAACTGATAATAAGTTTGTATTGTAAATTTTCAAAAAATTGCTAGTATGCATGTACTACGGCTTTTCGTAAAGCTATTTGCTGGGGCCAAAAAGTGTCAGCACTACGATTGGCCCGTGGGGGTGACCCTCAGAGATGTTGAATACGTCGCGTACCAATGGACCAAGCGATTGGGCCGAGGAGGGATCAGCTCGGCCGGATTCTCCTCTGATAACTCTCACGACCGTTCGGCTTAGAATAGCCGAATCGGCTTTACGATAAAAAGAGAGGGATTACTGGGTTTGACTTAGGATAGCCGAAACGGATTCAAAGACAAAGTTACGGCTAAGGAGATTATATCTTTATATATGAAGAAAAAATGAATAAAGATACGACTGATTGGTCGATTGGAGCTTTATAGAACAAGATACAAAAAAGACACGGCCGATGAATCGATTATGGTTTTATATTGCTTGGGAAGGGGATACAAAGAAGTAGGTAGGGATAGAAGGATTACAAAGTAAGGATACTTCCTAGGAAAGCAGTAAAGAAAGCGGTAAATGTAGGTATGAAAAGTTAAGTTAATATACTCCTAAGATATGAAGAAGCTGGGGTGGTATCGGGCTTACGAGTTTGCCGGACTCCTTTTCCTTCGATGGTCCGGATATTTATACACTCTCCGAACCATATTATTAGGCGCCGATTTGAATTATCGACACAAATTGGGGAAAGTTATCAGATATTCAGCAACCACTTCCTTTTGAGCCGAATGCCTTCAATTAGGATAGTACTCGCTTCTCCGTCCAGATTCATCCCTTGATCAATGCACCATAACGCAATCTTCGGCGCTCTCCAATGCTGGACGCCGCTTGCTGTTTTGGGTAATTTGCGGGATTTGCGCCCAAGTCCCGCATTCTTTCCTTCCGGAGTCTTCCATCTTTTGGCCCAAACGATCGAAAACTGACTCAGACTCCCGCCTTTTCCGTCGATTGACTGAGATGGTCTGATATTATCTTCGGCCGAGAGACGTTTCTGAATGAGATGGTAATTCTCTTATTGACCGCTTCTCTTGTCGGCTGATCCTCTTATCGGCCGATGCTTTCAACCGATAGCCTATGTCGCACGCTGCATTCCTACGCGACTGGGATCGATCTTGACCAAGACGCGGATCTCCCTTTGGTTGACTCTTCACTTCGTCGGCTGATGTCTTCAGGCGATGGTAAACGCCACATGTTGGTCTCTTAAGTGGCGAAAAATTATGATTTCAACACTACTATATACTAATTAAAATATCGACTCTCCAAAGCCGCTATTTACTAAATTTTCATCATGATAGTACTTCTTTGCTATTAGCTATGAATAATAGTTGTACGTAAGATATGGTACAAATGCCACACATTCATATCCAAAAAAGTTGGAACTGGACTACTATACTATTAATAGCATCAAGTTATTATACTATTAGATTTTCGCCCCTTGGATAAAGAGATGCGCGATTAGGATAATAGTGGTCCCATAGGGTTTAGTCGGTGGTTGGTGGAATGTATGATCTAAGAGATAGAAATAGTCAAAGAGGTAGATATAACTGTAGAAAACTTGATTATACCAAATGCTTTGTACTATTGATAGTATAGTAGCTGGACTCAAAAAGCTATTTCATTTATTTAAAAGTCAAGAGTATCAAGCGAAACCAAAATATTAATTGTTTCAAAATATCCTCATCATCAATAAAACGACAAAAAAACTATAATCTCCAAAATAGTTTTCTAGAAAGGACATATGTAGTATTCCAGTACTCATTAGCTGTTCGGGTGCAGCATAGTTAGTAGGCCGACATATTTGAAGATTGTCGGGCCAAGTAGAAGCTGTCTTAGTACGAAATAAACGCAAAAACAGACTTGGAATAGTGGAACCAAAGGATAAAGTTTCCAGAGATTTCGAGCGTCCTGATAATGTTTCGAGTGCCAGATGAAGATTTTTTCTTCGTACAGTTTCGATTCCTCTTTTCGAATGCCCGAAAGTTACTGTAATAGTCCGAAAGTTGTTGTAATAGTCTTTCTCGGATGTGTTGCGTGATTCTAACACGTTGGGTGGTAGTTGAGTTTTATATACAGATTTGGATGCTCGAGAAAGACTACAGTGCTACGAGGTTTCAAACTCTCATTTGGGCGCCCGAGAAGGAGGATTTTTGGCACAGTTATGATGATTCGTATGTCTAGAAGTGGAATTGGGCGCCCGAAAATCTGACTTTGACTGTTGGTGCAGATTAGTTATGTTGATCTGAGGGCTCTTTCTATTCACTCTCTTCTTCTATAAGTTGAACCTCATGTTCACTGTGAAGCTCTTTTACTTCTCCTGTCCAAGCAAGTGTGTGAGCCATCTACCTTTTCTCCAACTCCTTCTTTCTTTTGGGGCGTAACTAGCAGCTGTGGACCTGTGCGACCACGTCAACAACAGTACTTGAAGCTTGCAATTAGATTCTATTAGAGTTTCAGATTGTTGTGGAGTTTGATTTTCATATAGTAGCTAAGGAGTGGAACCTGTGCAGTGATTTCTACCAGCTAGATTTGAGGTAGGTTATGTTTATTTTGGAGTTTTTGAGCTGAGGAGATATGGTTTTGAGAGTTTCTTTTGATTTATTCTTTAGCTGAGTTTTTGAGGGGGATCTTTGCTGGTTTTCTTTCTCTAGTTGTCGAGTGGGATTTGTATCTATCCAGTAGAGAGGTTAGTTGTGGTTATCTTGTTGAATTTCCATGTTGGGATTAGTCGAATGGCAGCTTGATAAGTTTTAGATGATATTTATACAAGCTGGGATTGTGTTGGGATTGTGTTGGGACTGTGTGGATTGTCCCAGTTGACTGTGGAGTGGTTAGCTGATCCCAGGTTGAGAGGAGTGGACTTCGACTGTATGGTTCCCTTGCCGCAGTTGGATTCGCAACCGAGATTGGTTAATATTTATCGAATTTGACAAACTCCCTCTCGAGATTATTTAGTGTTGTCGGGATTATTTAGTGGCAGTCGCTTTTTTTACCTAGTTTTCACCCTAGTTAGTGGGTTGTGGGGATTCAAGTTAGTGTAGAATGGTTTTACGCTCATGCTAAGGGGCCAAGTGGAGTTTTACAACAGTCAATAGGTTGAGTTATAGTGTAGGGCACCGTCGGGGTTGACAATATTTCCGGATGTTGGATTTATAGGGCAGCGGAAACTTACAAACTGGATAGCCAACGTATCCAGGAACCGAAATTGGATCAGGTAGCTTGTTTTACCAGCCTTCTTGGATCGTCCTTGTCTTCTTGGTGATTCTTGACTCTCCACGAATCTCCTGGTTGCAGACCGGATGCGCAGATCGGATCGGATGCGAAGAGGGCTACCAGAGTCCTCTTCTATGTCCACACTCCAAAACCCCGGGAACGAAGGTGGAAACCCAGAGAGAACGTAGAGAGAGAATGAGGAAGAAGAAAATCCATTTTCTTCTTGTGTATCGTATATTGTATATCGTATATTTCAACGTATGAGGGAAGGGGTTCTATTTATTGATTATTAGGACTCCTTAGGATATTCTCTTACTCACGTAGAGATAAACAGAATATGGTTAGGATATGGGTTAAGATATGTTTCTTAACCTATAAGAAACATATCCTTATCTTTAACCCATAAGGATAAATCCTATCCTTTATCCTTAACCTATAAGGATAAATCCCGATTATAATCCACATCTCATATGGATTGAGTCAAATTAGAACCGGCCAATGTGGACACACCACATGGCAACAATCTCCCACTTGGCCACATTGGCCAATTTTCTCTCATATACATTCTACTCTTCATACGGGTAATGGAGCGTGCGACCAGATGAAAAAATCACAATGCAGGAGTGCTATATTAAGTCACCACCCAACTAACATAGCACATCACTGACTAAAGCGTATATGCCCCAGACGTTTCAACACACACCGGATCAAGTATCACAAATCTCCCTCCTGTAATCACAGGACTTGACCCTACAACATCTCTTGTACTCATGATTATCTCAAGTATCACAACCGAGATAACCGCCCGGGCAATGAGTCACAAGACTTTCATGGTGTGCTATCGAAACATCTTCCTCAGCCCCTCACATTAATCTGTATCGGTCCAAGCACTTTACTAGACATGCTCCGCGAGATCGTATTTTCTCATGACCCTGAGATACACGCTAAGTTAGTTACTTTGGACCTCTACTTCATAATGTAGTTCTAAGTCGAGGGCATAAAAAAGGGTTAGTGCTCACACAGTGACATAGAGGGAAGGATATATGCCACTCTACTAACTGGTCGACAATCACATACAGTATGATATGTATGCCATGGCGGAGCTCCCACCCAATGGGTCGTGTCACGCTCTAAAACGCCATGCGAACCTTGGTCTAGGCACCACTAAGGCGTCTAACCACTATACAACTCAGGTCATCTCTCTAACCCAAGTATTTAGGTTCGGCTGCTATACAGGCTCGATATGGAATTTTACAAAATAATTCTCATATCCAACTCCCAAGAGTCTCATCTTAAACTAATTAAGGCGACTTTCAAATCGTATCAACACTTTATTTTCATAACATATATGAACAAAGCAATCATATTACAACTACTAAAGTTTAATATGATTATTTAGTCTCATCCTGCTCACCACTTAGGTGCCAGGGCGATCACCCGTGTGAGTGGGCTGACCTGAGCCTGGTGACTAATGGTAATATGTGCCTACTAGTATCAATTACGCAATCATACATAAAAGAAAAACATATTTTCATTAAGAAAAGCGTAAGATACAAAAGTCTCAATAATGTCCATACATCATAACCTGCGAAGACCCAAACTCCGAACGTGGGTCAGGAACATATCCCTAGCTATCGGCTTGGTCAACGGATCAGCCACCATCCTAGTGGTGGAGATATGTCTAAGAGTGACCTCGCCTAGCCTAATCATCTCTCGAATGTAGTGAAAACGGATGTCAATGTGCTTGGTCCTGCCATGATACTTGGGGTCCTTCACATACTCCAAAGCAGCCATGCTGTCAGAGACCATCTCAACAGGCTCGTCAGCTCGAGTCACAATGTCGAGGTGCTGGAGAAATCTCCTCAGCCAAACAGCCTCCTGAACGGCTGCTGAACAAGCAACATACTCCGCCTCCATGGTAGACAAGGCAATGCAACTCTGCTTTTTACTGCACCAGGAAATTGCCCCACCTCCAAGCATAAACACATAGCCTGAAGTGGACCTGCGCTCATCTCTATCACCGCCCCAATCTGCATCACTATATCCTTTCAATCTCAAGTCCCCAGCTTGAAAGCATAGAACGAGATCACTGGTTCCCTTTAAGTATCGAAGGATCCTCTTGACCGCTTGCCAATGAGCAGGTCCTGGGTTGCTCTGGTAACGACTTACCAAGCCAACAGCGAAGCATATGTCAGGTCGAGTACACATCATAGCGTACATCAAGCTGCCAATCGCACTCGCATAAGGAACCCTACTCATTTGCTCTTTTTCTTTATCCGTTTTAGGGCACTGATCAAGACTCAAAGTGTGATTCTTTTCCACTGGAGTATCAACGGGTTTACTATGATGCATCCTAAACCGCTCCAGAACCCTTTTAATATAAGATTCTTGAGACAGACCAAGAAGTCTCCTAGAGCGATCTCTGATGACCTTAACGCCGAGCACATAGCTCGCCTCACCCATATCTTTCATCTCAAAATTGAAAGATAACCACTCCTTGGTGGTATTGATCAACTCGATGTCATTCCCAGCCAATAGTATGTCGTCGACGTATAGAGAGAGAAACAAAATTCCCTTCTCTGACTTCTTGACATATACACAGTGGTCTTCCTCTATCATGGACATACCGATAGAGATGATGGCTTCATGAAACCTGAAATACCACTGTCTCGATGACTGTTTGAGACCATAAATGGACCTTTTAAGACGACATACTTTGTCTTCTTGACCTTCGAGTACAAAACCCTCAGGTTGATCCATGTAGATCTCCTCCGCTAATCCTCCATTGAGGAAAGCTGTCTTGACATCCATTTGGAACAATTCCAAATCTAGATGAGCCATTAAGGCTAAAATCACACGTATGGAGGCAAATCTCACAACGGGAGCAAATGTCTCGTTGTAATCTACCCCCTGCCTTTGATTGTAGCCCTTAGCCACGAGTCGAGCCTTATATTTATCAATTGATCCATCCACCTTGCGCTTAATTTTTAAAACCCATTTATTTCCAATAGACTTGCGCTCAGGTGGAAGGTCAACCAACTCCCATACTTGGTTCTTGCTCATGGAATCCATCTCATCTCTCATAGCAGCCATCCACTCATTACAAGCTGGTGATTGTAGCGCTTCTACATAAGAAGTAGGCTCATCATCATCGAGCGGAGTGCACATGAAAATATTCCCTTCGATCTCAAAACGTCGATGGGGAATGTTTCCACGTTCACTTCTACGCAGTTGAGGGCCTAAACTCTCGGCTTCCAAGGGTATGCTCCCACTCATAGGAGCACTCCCACTAACCGGAGGATCGCTACCACTTCCTTCAGCGACTTCGGGAAGTGATCGATCACCCTCACCAGAAGATGGGATAGCATCGTCTTGTAACTCATACAATCCGACGTCATTTCGCATTTCACCAATGCTTGGAAATTCCTTCTCTAGGAATTCCACATTACGAGACTCAATCTCGGTCATCCCACCATCTGGGTGTTCACCATACATCACATAGCCCTTCGAATTTTCAGGGTATCTGATGAACACATGCTTACTTGCTTTAGGGCCGAGTTTTCCGAATCTATGTGAGGGGTTATGAACATATCCAGCTGAACCCCAAGGGCGTAAGTAGTGTAAACTTGGCTTTCTACCACTCCATAACTCATATGGGGTAGATGGCACTGATTTACTAGGGACTCGATTAAGAATATAGGCAGCAGTCAAAAGAGCATCTCCCCAAAAACTTATAGGAAGATGAGCATGCGCCATCATAGACCTAACCATGTCCAGTAGAGTACGATTCCTTCGCTCTGCAACACCATTTTGTTGCGGAGTACCTGGAATAGTGAGCTGTCGCATAATGCCCTTTTGCTCACAGTAAGTCTTGAACTGATCAGACAAGTACTCACGTCCTCGATCAGTGCGAAGCACTTTTACACTTCTTTCTATTTGATTCTCAGCCTCAGCTACGAAGCGCTTGAAGCAATCTAAAGCTTCAGAACGGTGAGAAATCAAATACACATAGCCATAACGGGAATAATCATCAATGAATGTGAGAAAATAGCACGCACCATGCCGGGCCCTCACATTCATTGGCCCACAAATGTCTGAGTGGATCAGTTCCAAAGGATGAGAGGCACGAGTAGCCTTACCAAAAGGCTTTCTACATGCCTTCCCAGCCAGACAAGGCTCGCACACAGATAGGTCAACTTTGGCGAGAGACCCCAAAAGGCCTACTCGAGCCAGTCTGTTCATTCTTTCTTGACCTATATGGCCTAGTCTGGCATGCCATTTAACGGATTCATCACAAAGATTAGAAGAAGAAGAAGCAAAAGCAAACGAATCATCCTCCAAATCTAACTTAAAGAAACCATTTATTAATGTACCATATCCAAATAAAGTACCATGAAAGGAAATGTCAAGGCGGTCTCTGTCAAAATGAAAAGAATAGCCTAAATGTAGCAAAGCTAAAACTGAACATAGATTACATCTTATACCGGGTGCATATAGCACATCTTGAAGAAGTAAGGTGCGGCCACCACGCAACTTGAGTTGGTACGAACCAACTCCAATAACTTCTTCCATTGAGCCATTCCCAAGGGTGACAAATTGTGTGCCAGTCGGTACTCGATGGTAATCTACAAATCCCGCTCGATCACGCACTACGTGCTTGTTTGCTCCTGTATCCACGATCCAATCGGGAAGAGAGTTAGCTACTAAAGCATAAGAGCAAACAAAACAGTGTGAGAGTGGTAGGGTTACCTTTTTCGGCTCAGAACAATCCCGAGCGAAATGACCCTTCTTCTTGCAGTTATAGCATTTTAGCTTCGCAACATCTCTACTGCCAGCGCGCTTGCCTCTGTCGCGCTTTCCAACTCCACCATGTGGAATTTGATTTTTACTTTTCTGCGCTCCATTGTTGTAACGCTTTTTGCGCTTGGGTGCAATCCCACCGCGCTTCTCAGAGCGTGCAACAAGAGCGACAGAACGATTCGCATCCAAGCGTTCTGCCTCAAGCTCGAGATGACGTGATATGTCATTAAACGTTTTAATGCCCTCACTGTGCGTCATCAGGAGCTTCATCTGGGACCATTCAGGGTCGGGCAGTGAACGAATCACTGCGAGAACCTGTTGCTCATCGGTGAGCTCATTTCCAGCAGCCTTAAGGTCCCGAATCATGGTGCTCATCACACAAAGGTGCTCAACCATTGAGTGCTTCGGGTCCTTAATGTACTGCTGAAACTTTAGATTTAGGGCACGCAGCCTCGTAACTGAAGTTTGCCCAAAAGCAATCTTCAGATTTTCCCACATGTCTTTGGCAGTCTCAAATGTCTCAAACTGTCCAATGAGGTCATCCTGCATGGCACACAACATAGTATACCTAGCCGTACGATCCTCCTTGAACCATTTATCATAGACATCCTGCTCATGCTTGTGTTCTGCAGTAGAGTTATCTAGAGGCGCGGTCTTTTTGACAGATAGAGTTTCAAGAACTCCTTGTTCATTAAGCAGGTATTGCATTTTTCTGTGCCATATGTCATAATTCTTTCCGTTTAGCTTATCACCCCTCGTGAGGTCAGCTATAACATTTCTGGAAGCCATTTCACTACATTCAAAAACAGGTTTGGACATTAGGCACATATTTCAAAAATTAACAAGATTGAAAAATTATCTCCTTCACAACGGGATCGAAAATTTCGCTAGGCTCATAATCATCACCCAGTGTCGGTTCAAGAAATTTCAATCTTATTAATTTTTTTCTTATGTAATTTTGAAACTTATTCAAAAAAACGGAACTCATCCATTAAAAGAACACATCTTTTTTTAAAAAAAAAAAAAAATTTAAGAACTTATCTTAGATAATTCATATCACACAGATAAAATAATAAAATAAGTACTTGTGCCAAAATTTAATTTGAAAAACGTCGATGGTGTGCAAAACACATTCCTCTTACACGACCTTAATTATTACATCACATTTGCAGAAATAAACCTACTACATCACTACAAAGATGTACATCAAAGGAAAAAATATTCTAAAGGAATGCTGCACACGCCGAACCCGCTTTTCTAAAAAATTAAATTTTGTAGAAAAACACCGAAAGAACACAAGTACTTATATGCACAAAACATACACAACAAGCCACAAAAGCATTATAGTTTACATCCACACAAGATATATATAGAATATACAACGCATGCATAAATAATAAAAAAAAATTTCACACCACATAGGAGCATAAAAATTGCACCACATAGGAGCATAAAAAAAAATATTTTCTTAAAAATAAGAAAAAAAAAAAAAAAAAAAAATTTGGGCCACAACTCAACAATGCAGGCCGGGCCAGTGCCGCGTGCACTCAGCACGGGGGAAGCCCGCACCTGCTCAGGGCTGCAGGCCGGGCCGGGCCATGCACCTGTGCACGCAGCACGCGAGGGGGCCCGAGCCCGCTAGGGCTCTGCGGGTTGGGCCCCTGCGCCCGAAGCGCCGGGCCCCGAGCCCGCTGGCCCGCTTCGGGCCGGGCCTCGCCTGCGCTCGCCGGTCGCTGCGGGCTGGGCCCCTGCGCCCGAAGCGCGGGGCCCCAAGCTGGCCCGCTTCGGGCCGGGCCTGGCCTGCACCCGCCGGGCGCTGCAGGCTGGGCCGGGCCGTGCGCCCGAAGCGCTAGGGCCCACGCCCGCCTGCGGGGGCCCGAGCCCTCTTGAGCGCCCAGCGCTGTTGCGCCGTTTTTTTTTTTTTTTTTTTTTTTTTTTTTTTTTTTTTAAGTAATGCACATAGCATAAAAAAATAAAAAATTTATTTACAACTGATGTAAATATTTCTTGAAGAATAAAAAACTAAAACTAATTTAGTTTTCTTTTTATCTTTTAAAAAAAATATTTACAGCATATGTAAATAATAATAATAAAAAAAGAGGTCATTTACAACATATGTAAATAAAAAAAAATTCGTGATCAACATAAAAGAATAAAAAATTAAAACTAATTTAATTTTCTATCTTCATCTTTTATTTATTCGATTTCACATAAAAAAAGAATCTAAAAAAAAATTGTAGAACTAATCTACGAAAAATATGATCAACGAAACATTTTTTTTTTTTATTTTATTTAATCAAGCAAACACATAGGCATGATCTTTTAGGCGAAAACAAGCAAATGGCTCTGATACCAATTGTTGGATTTATAGGGCAGCGGAAACTTACAAACTGGATAGCCAACGTATCCAGGAACCGAAATTGGATCAGGTAGCTTGTTTTACCAGCCTTCTTGGATCGTCCTTGTCTTCTTGGTGATTCTTGACTCTCCACGAATCTCCTGGTTGCAGACCGGATGCGCAGATCGGATCGGATGCGAAGAGGGCTACCAGAGTCCTCTTCTATGTCCACACTCCAAAACCCCGGGAACGAAGGTGGAAACCCAGAGAGAACGTAGAGAGAGAATGAGGAAGAAGAAAATCCATTTTCTTCTTGTGTATCGTATATTGTATATCGTATATTTCAACGTATGAGGGAAGGGGTTCTATTTATTGATTATTAGGACTCCTTAGGATATTCTCTTACTCACGTAGAGATAAACAGAATATGGTTAGGATATGGGTTAAGATATGTTTCTTAACCTATAAGAAACATATCCTTATCTTTAACCCATAAGGATAAATCCTATCCTTTATCCTTAACCTATAAGGATAAATCCCGATTATAATCCACATCTCATATGGATTGAGTCAAATTAGAACCGGCCAATGTGGACACACCACATGGCAACACCGGACTATTGAGTTTTATTTCATATTGTAGTGTGGACACATGGATTGTATATTCCTTGAACTAGTTGATCATTCACATTTATTATAGCCTGCATGAGCCATTTTTGAGCTCGATAGAGATATGCCTTTTCCTCGGTGGGATTGCAACCCTTGAGTGCCGCTCCGAAGATTGGCCGTTATTGCGTGATGTCGATGTAGCCCAGAGAGGTGACCTACATTGGACCAGCCACCTTAATGATGTTGTGGTTTTAGTTCTGACAATCTCGAGTGTGATGTATGGTGGTAGGTAGGCGCAGGTATGACTGAACCCTTGTGCTCGTTAGTCATGAGGTTAAATTGATGCGAGATATTCGTTTGAGAGTTGATGTATGTATATATTCTATTGCATTGTCATGTGCTGTAGGGTTTATTTTCAACTTCTTTAACCCACTATTATGGTAGTTGCTTACTTTTGTCTCTAGTGGACCTAGTAGGTAAATCGTCGGTATTGGTGACGACATTCACTGAGAACTATTTTTTTCTAGTAGTTCTCACGCCCTTCGTTGTTGACCATTTTGCAGAGACTTCTGCACCCGCTGATACATCTGATCGAAATAAGAGAGTCGCGAATTAGATTATTTTTTGTTCGTACTAGTTGTGATAGAGAAATACCCTTATTAGCTAGTTTTGAGAGAAATACTCTTTTGTTATGATTTCAATATAAATCTTACTTTCCATTATAACCATACCCTCTCGAGAAGATTCAGATGCTTTATAACAACTAGCCAACTTCTCCTTAGTATCAATTTATGCAATAAGTTTTGTTAGCAAATTTATATAAAGCACAAAAGAAAGAAAACTAACAAAACAATTAAAAGATAAGCTCTAAGAAATCAATATTTCATTTTGTTCCAAACAGATGAATCCATTAATACAAGAATTAAAATTTATTCTGGAACCTGGACAACTTATGGTATTGTGCGAGGTTGGCGAAGGCATTGTTTGGCTGGTCATTAGTCCAAGTGTACACACTAAATAGAATAAAGGTTCAGCACTTAAATCTCCCTTGTTTATCACTAATTTCATTTCCATTGTGTATCTAAATCTATCAAACTTGTGATGCCACTACTTGCAAACCTTTTTCATTTTAGAGTGATGACGAACATGCCTAAACTAAGACTAAGCCTCCCTGTTTAGTATGTTTTGAGGTAAAAAATTTTGCCTCGTGAGAGGGTGACATGTGGCGATCACCATCGGCTAAAGGCATCGGTCGATAGGAGAAATGACCAACAAAATGGCCATCATCTCATCCAGGATCGACCTCGCCCGAAGGCAAAAATCAGACCGCCTCAGTCGAATGACGAAAGAGGCGAGATTAGGGTCAACTCCCGACTGTTCAAGCCTCAAAAGAAAAGATACTGAAAGAAAAGAGTACGAGATCCAGGCGCGAATTTCGTAACTGACTCCGGAATGGCAAGCGGCGCCCAATATTGGAAAGTACCGGAGATCACGCTACGACGCGACTTTTAGGGGACGAACTTGGACGAAAAACGACTATTATTCTATTGAGAAGAATCGACACAAAAAAAAATATTTTAGGAATTTACGATAATTTCCCTTAAAACATGCCGAATACTCAAATCGGCGATTATATACATGGTTCAAACGGGTATAAATATCCGAACTATCGAAAAAAAAGGGGTTCTGCAATCTCGTAAGCTAGTCACCACCTCTATTTTTCAATATCTTTTTTATCTGCATTTACTGCTTTTCTAGATAGCTTTCATACCAGTATTTACATCACTTTCTAAGAGTAGTCTTAATTGTAATCGATCCCTTGTAACGTCCCTTTCAGCAATACAATTCTAAAATCGACTATTTGGCCGTGTCTAAATCTCTGTCTCTAAATCTCAGTTCGGCTCCTCTAGGTCGAACTCTGTGAGAGTTAGATTGAGAAGAATCCGACCGAGCAGATCCCTTCTCGGCTCGATCACTTGATCATTTTTTGGCACACAGCGCATCACACTCAGAGGCCGATTGAGGACCGCACTAGTCCAACAGTCAGCGCAAACTTTTCGACCCAACCAGTATGTTAATATATTATTCACCTAGCAGAAAGTATATTGTGTTGATGCTCCACATCCGAACTAATGCATCATAATACAAGGCAAAGACAACTATATTTGCCGACTTATTAAAAGAGACAAAAACTCTCCACCCTACAATAGAGACGCCACAACCAGACCACTTTAAAGAGCAAACAAAAATATAGCCCCAAGGAGATTGATTAAGAGCATGTATACAGATCCTAGTTGTAAGGTCCACCACCACCAAATCAAATCACAAACACAATACCTTGGACAAATATGCACCCACACCCCTTATTCAATACAAGGGGCTTGTGGTCATCAAACATAGCTGGCGTCTAGGAAGCTATCAAATATTAATTCCTACGTGGCCCGGCACTAACGGAGGTATATAGAGGGATGCTAGGTGTACACTCCTTCAGGAGTGTACATCCTACATCCCATTTTATTCTGGGATGGGTATTATTATTTCACTCGTCAAATCGAGTGACGAGTGAAATTCGGAAAAATCTAAGTGTACATTTTGGATAGGTGTATATCTTACACCCCCATCTATCCAATGGTGTGGTAAATTTCACCCATCACTTGAAGTGATAGGTGGAGAAGATCCCATCCTTAAATGGGTAGGGGTGTAAGATGTACACCCATCCAAGAATGTACAGGTAGCATTTATTGTGGAATTAACCCCATTCCAGAATAGAGTGGGGTGTAAGATATGCATTCCTAAAAGGGTGTATACTTATATATACCCATATATATGTATTGAACAATATTATTCATACATTTTTTTAAAAAAAATACATAAAATATATATTTTATTCATTTAATAATAATTTTTTTTTTATTTATCATTTTAAATAATTAACTATTAAAATTTATTTCATTCTAAAATTGTTGAAATATAAAATAGGATGTACTATAAGCATCTTCTAAATATACTTTATCCAAAGTCACCCTGGCACTCCTCAACTTTTCAATATTTATTTTATAGTTCTTTGGTAGCTTATTAATTTTTAGTTAAATTTTATAAAAAAAAAAAAAAAAATTGTGCTTGTCTGGGGGTCTCTCTCTTCTTATGTATTATATAGATAAAATTATATTAAGAACCTCTTAATTATAGAGCATTTTGAAATAAGTCTTTCAACTTTACATATTTTATTTAATATATTTTTAGTTTTTTAATTATTTTGGATGAATTATTTTATTTAATAGAATAAAATATTATGCTAAATTTAATAGTTCTATTAGATAATAGTCATTGATTGTGATAATTTTGTTTACAAAATATTAAAAAATTAAATCACTAATTGAATTGAAATGAAATAATGCAAATAAAATAATTATAAATTAAGCGAATGTAAATCAAAAAAAAAAATAAAGTTGATATTTTTTTACATTAAATATTTAATAAATAATTTTTTATTAAAAAATTGAATAGATAAAAAAAAAAAAAAAAAAAAAAAAAAATTATTTGCTAAAATTTTTATTTATACATATTTTGGTCCCATCTGATTGAATTCTCGCTTCGTCATGTGGTCCATACCATTTCAATAACATCAAGTACACCATGCATGTTATTATCAAGGACCCATACTCCCTAAAAAATTAATCATTCACCACTAAGTTGCCATTATTCTAATTCCAAACTAGTACCAAAAGAGTACAAACCACTAGCTTTCACAACTAAAGCTCCAGATCCAAAATCTAAACAAAAGCTAAACAACATGGAGCAAAAGAGAAGACCACCTCGTATATACACATCATATGAATAGATGAGATGACGTGACAATTTTGCCGAGGGAATGAAGTAGGGCTCTCAACATACTGAACATGAGCGAGCTGGCTTGGTAATATATTGAGCTAGATTTAGGTGAGTCTAACACGAGTTGTCTTGTTAATAAATCGAGCTAAAAATTTTAACTCGTATTTAATTTATTTATTCACAAGTCGAACATAAGCTGGCTTCCGAACAAAAAGTTAGATTGTCAGGTTTACTATTAAGTAAGACGTTGAAAAAAATATAAAAAGTTAGAATCTTAATCTAATAATTGAATTCACAAAATATAAATTTTCTTATATTTGGGTTGGCCTGAAATTTAAACAGTAAAAATTACAATATATTAACAGAGAGAGAGAGAGAGAGAGAGTTTAGTTGGGGTGCTTTTGGATATTGATTCTATAATATTTTACACAATTGAATCAAGCTTAGCAATTTTTGAATCATGCACAATAGTGAATCCCATAAGCAACCATTATTATTGAATTTTGATCTAATGACACTGACCAAAAGGATAGATCCAAAGACTAAAATGTTTTGATTATATACATATATATATATATATTAGCCTTGTCTTTATTTTGCATCCCTTGTACTTTCTCCAATCGCCATAGAGTGTAAGCCCATCAGTCGTGTCTTCTTGGTGTTTAAAGTGGTAATCGGCTCCTCAGCCGTATCACTTTCATCTCTTTTGGGTCGGTTATTTTAAGTCGAACTCGGTGATCTCTCTATACCTCCGTAAATCTGATTCGGCTATCCCAGGCCGAACGGTCGTGAGAAGTTACCAGAGAAGAACTCGGCCGAGCAGATCCCTCCTCGGCCTGATCGCTTAATTATTGGCACGCGGCGTGCAAGCCACTTTTTAGACCAAACAATCTTCTTGGCCCGCCCGGTGGGACACTCAGGTAACTCTTTACTTAATCCTATCGTTATCATGTCAAGGTTCCTGGAGCCATACGAATAGTCGGCACTACCGGAGCCGTCTCTATCGATCGGAGTTGTATGGCAACTCGCCCAAATAATGAGGTCTCTCGAAAGGAAAGTCCTGGCTTGGGACACCAATGTGGTGGCCTCAGACGAGAATTTCGCTCGTTTCGCACAATTTCTCGCCCGAAATGAGCCAAGCCTCCCACAGCCATAGCCGACACAGCCAAACACGAGGGCACCGGCGATGGCAACGATACTACCGCAAGACATTAGGCAGCCGACAACATCCTGCCAAGCAGTTCAACTGTTGGGGGCAGGACAGCCGCTAACGGCCCCTATCTCGGTAGAATGCGGGCCGATGCGTGTGAGTGTCGGCCCCCGATAGAAAGCCGAGGGGGTTCCACACATTTCACCCCCCCTCCCCCCCGGCTCAACAGGACCACACGGAGGACGAATCGGCCAAGGGGCAAGTCCCGAATGAAGGGCCCGGCCAAGACCTAGTAGGTCAGGTGACTCCATTATTTGAAAAGCTGGTATTACCGGCGGTCATAATGGCCCTAGCAGCAACCGCCCAGCCGTACGTCCAGGAATGGGATGTGTTCGGCGCAAAGGCTAGATCGGCTATACGGTCGATTTTCGAACTACCACGTCCCGCGAATACGGATGTGGCACCCCCATATTTGGCTGATTGGAAAAGGCTGATATTTGATAAGTTCTCGGGGGTAGTGATCGAGGATACAGGCAGATATAGTGACCGTTAGGGCTCTGGCCATTGGCGTTAAGTTTGACCGACGCCGAATCGGCCGAGGGAGTTGGCTTGTGAAGCCACGTCGAAAATAAAAGGACAAGTTATAAATAAATGTGTAACAGTCCGAAATGTCGATGTTATAGTTGTAATGAAGTGTCTAAAAAAGGGAAAAAAAATATGCGAAAGTAAGAGCACGCCAAATCATCTAAACATCAAGTTTTGGAGTTACTGCCACTCGGCGTCAATAAGCTCTTGCGATTGGTGGGCTGTCTTCCTCCGGTGCTTCATCTCTGGATGCAGGCTTAGGAAATCTCGGAGCTCACGGTGAAGAGAGGCACTGTGGTTGGTCTCCGATTGCAAACGAGTCTCAGCCCCTTCCACTGCCGCTTGATCGACAGCCAAATCTCGTTTAAGGTTAGCGAGGCGTAGCTCCGTCTCGACAATCTCCTTCTCGATCGAGGCTAAATGCCGACTGGGCTCGGTCAAGTTTTCCATGCATTCGCCTAGGGGAACTACTTGGGATATGGAAAACTTCCGATGGTGTTCGACCATGCTAAGGTGAGCCCCGACTACCTCAAGCTCTTGAAGGACCGCCCCTTGATGAGAAATAAGTTAATCCAGCCCGGAAGATAAAGAGAAGACGTAGCATCGTGCTCGTGTGGGAAAAATGGAGCAATAAGAAGTGGATGTAAGGAAATGAAGGACTTCTTTGAGTCGCTAAAGCCTCTCAGGGGACCGCAGGAGCGCTTGAAGGCCCTCTGAACAAAGGTCAAAGGCCTTTCGAACTGACTGGATAGGGTCTTTTGCTTTAGAAGGCGTAACCCCTCCATCATCTGAAGAAGGACTGAGAGTGCGAAGCTCCGATAGAGGGGGTGACGCGTCTTCCGGGTCTTGGACTGAGGCTGCCCACGAAGAGGTTAAAGGCTCGGTGGTGGGGTCATACTTGTGAATTTCAATAATAAAAAATTTACAAGTATAGTTAGATTTTTACTTTTCAAAGTATATAAGCTCTACTCTATATATATTGTTAGATGTGACTCAAAATCAGAATCGCTTCGATATTATGATTCAGGTTCGCCGACGGTTTCGAGGTGCGACGAGAAATTTTGTGGATGTCTGTGGTGGAAGCGAAGGGCCGACCACTGACATCGGACCCCGCGGTACGGATCCGATCCGCTAAGCAAAAACCCTAATTTCTTTTTTATTTGCCCTAGACAGAACTCTTGTATTCCCTCTTTTCTACATAGTAAAACCTCTCCTCTTTCGCCCGTGGTTTTTTTCCTGCAAAGGATTTTCCACGTAAATCTGTGTGTTAATTCTCTGTCGTGCAATTTTGGTTTTACTTTTCTGTCGTGATCGCCAATTGATTTTGTTTAGTTTGTGCGTTCGTTGTTAACATATATAATATAAATTATACAAATTATATAAATATAAAATATATGTATTCAAACTGTTATCTAGCCGAACACGAGTTTAACACGAATAAACTGACCCCAACTCGTGTTCGGATATTTATTAAACGAATTGAAAATTTTAATTCATATTTAACTCGTTAATCAAATAAGCGATTCAAGCTTATTTTAAGCCGACTTCGGATCAACGAGCCGAATTACCATCCTTGTACTACGATCACAACACCGCAGCTTTAGTTAAGCCATGCTCTAATTAATCAAGAAGCCTTCAAAGTGTACGATCAAGTTGATCCGTGTCCGTGCATTAGAGAGAAAGAGTCATTGACGAAAGACAAAGCAGAGCTGTAAAGTTCTTCCGGACGGACGCGATTTTGGGCTTCTTGGCAGACGTTCCGTGTATTCGGTGCTAAATTATTTTTGGAGAGAAATTATTTTTGTACTTCGTATTTGACATTAATAAAAGTTTTATTTTATTTTTATTTATAAATATAGATCGGTGATTAAATCATATAAATTTTGATATTTGTTTTTTTATATTATTTTTTTAATCTATTTTTTGTGATCTTTTCGTTTTAATAAAAAAAAAATCTTTTCACTATGGCAATTGAATGTCTTGATTATATGGTAAAATATTTATTTTATGAGTGATACTATATGTATATTTATTTTTAGGATGGAGTGTAATTTATTAGTAATTTTAAAATTATTAGTAAATTTTATTTTATTATAAAATAAATAAAATGTATATCGTGCATTTCATTTAAAATATATAAAAAGTTTTTTTCTTTTAATTCTTAGGTGTTCAATTATTAAGATGTGGATTTCTTTCTTCTAAATAATAAAGTATGGAAGCAAATATCTATCTATATTTATTATCAGAAGCTGTTTGTTTGAGGGAATGTGAAATATAGGTTGAAGTATATAGGCTTTCAAAGGAGCTTGAGTTCAAGTAAAAAATTATTTTTCTTTCACTATTTGCTTGTATTATCTGAAGTTTTTTTATTCTGTAATTTGTTTGGCAAAAAATAAATGACATAAAAATTAAAGTTATGTATAATTGATTAATATTTTATTTTATTTTTTTCACTTTTTGCCGTGATTGACTTATGAATAGGTCAAAAACAATTATGCTATTTAAAAAAAATTGAATTCCGAAGGTACGAACCAAACAAGAGAAGTGAATATTTATAGTCAAAAATTACTTTACACATCTCTACTTTCGGTAAAACAAATAGACGGGAGAATCTGTATATTTACACACGATGTGGTTTTCTATGTAGCAGTGGCACCACGTCACTACGTCTCAAGCCAATCAAATTTTTTCTTTTGAAAAAAAAAATTATAATAATTTTTTAAAAATAACTAGGTTATGCTATCGATAGCACAAAGTTATTGGTGCTATTAACTTTTTAGTATCAACCACCCTAGTGTAAGCGGCAAATTAAGAGCTTGGTGGTTGATATCCGAGATCCGAATTCGAAACCTAGTTGCTTAACATTTCGACTTAAGTTTATTTCAAAAATAAACGAAACGGATAGTATTCTTCCAGCTAAGTTGGAATAATAGTATGACCTAAATAATGAAAATGATAAAAAAAATAAATCTAATGACGAAAAATTTGGTAGTACCAAATGTTTGGTGCTATTAATAACATAATAACCGAAATACATGATGGGATAGGTAAATTCAAGTAGCAAATTTAATTAGTTTGAGCCATAAATAATGTGGTGCTAATACCAAATTTAGTAAAAAAAAAATTATATACTATATATTTATTGGTTATTTTTAGGGGACAAATTGTTGCCTACACCCCGATGATCTGTATTTTTATACTCTATATGTTTTTTAATTATTTTTTATTATACATTTTAATTTTTTCATATATTAAATTATAAAATTTAGAATTTAGCATTACATGTATAATATGAAAGAAGAAATGATAAATTTATAGTGGATAGGGTGAAAATGTGTAGAATATTATCTAAAAATATTTACATCTATATTTGATATTATTTATGGTCAAATAAAAAAATATTTGAATCCAGTGGAATATGAATACGAATATTCAAAAATTTTAATAGTATTATAATTTTATATTAAAAAATTATATTACACTATTACATCCCAATATTTTATTTTTCTTGATTCTCTGATTACAATAACGTGATATTTTATTTCTCTATTTCAATATTGTACTTTCAAATTTTGATATATCCAAGTAGGTTATTATACTTTCAGAAATATAAAGATTTTCGTACTTATAAATTATTTTTAATAACGAAACATCCAATTCAATAATTAATTATATTAGTCTGATATATACTGTTGAAATTATATAGAAACTAAATTTTATACATTTTTTACATTGTTTGCCTACAAAACAGTAGTCTCAAAATAAACTTCTAAATAAAAATTTTATAAAAATTAATAATAAAATATTTAAATATTAAATTAAAAGTATTAATTAATCTTATTCTTAATAGTAAATAAAATTTGCTATTAAAATGTTATCTAAATTAGATTGCTCTTATATACTATTGATATTATATGTACTGTTGATTGTTTGATTGCTAAGCAATACTCAATTTTTTTTTTTTTTTTTTTTTTTTTTTTTTGAGATAAAGATGGTTTAGGGCTGTTTGTTACGAAGAAAGTGGAGAGGAGTGAAGTTGTTGCCGGTAGTAAACAACCATTTTTACTGTTTGGTTCATCGTAATAAAGATACGGTCGAAATTCAAATTATCCAAAAAAACGTAATTGATGTGGGCCAAAATTAACTATGGCAAAACGAGATGAGAAAATAATAATAAAATAAAACAAATTATAACACTACATATATTTAAATATATTTAATTATGTTACTAATTACTTTTTTACTCAGTTTACATATTTAAAATATAATAAAAATTAATTATTTAAATTTTAGTATTTCTTTCATTAAGTTTGTATATTTTCAATATAATAAAAATTCATTGGTTGAGTATTAATATTTTTTTACTCTATAATTTTATTGTTATATTATTATAATTTATGTATAATAAAATTTACTTTAGTTATTTAATATTACATTTGTTAATTATATATATAATTATATTATTTTTTTATTATATTATAATTTATTATTTATTAAGTTATTTATTATTTATGTATAAATTATAATTTTTATATTATTTACTTTCTACTAAAAAAAGAAATTTCAGTCCTATAATTATGAAAACAAATAGCGAGTCAGATAATTTTTACCTATACTTTATTTTTACCCAAAGTTTACTTTCGGTGAAACAAATATGCCCTTAATTGTTATTTATAGGGAGAATTTGATTAGTTTTTGTGGGAAAATAAGATGTATGGTTAATACATGTTCTAAAAAAAAAAAAGATAATTTCTTGTTTTTTTTTTATTTTATTATGATTTTTATGTAAAATTATTATACGTTTTATAAAAAACTTGCATTTATATGTATTAAATCTTAGATTTATTCAATAAAATATAAATACATATAATAATTTTAACATGAGGTTATAATTTTAGCTGCATATTTACAGGCACTAATTCATATTTATATGTGCATTTTAGTAATATTATTATGCAAATGATATTTAGTTCTAATATAAATATTCGATTTATATTCGAATCTAAAAAGATATTCGGTCATATTTTATTTTTTACGGATATTATAATAAATATTAACATTCGACCTATATTTATATTTGAATTCGTATATAAAAATAATAATAATAAAAAATAAAAGCGAATATGTTTCGTCAAATTTTCGTCCATATATATCACATCCGTTTTCGTCAAGTTGTGCACTTATACATCACAACCAAACACCTTCGGAATGAACAGCCTATAGCACATAAGTTAAGTGTCAATACGAAATAACTCAAGAAACACATATAAATTATTAGATAATTGTTCACCTATTTGAAAATATTATAAACGCTTATCGAAATTCACATCTGATGAAACGCGTTATCAGATTTTATCGTTCCTCAAACACCGACAATAAAATCACCTGAATTGAATGCTTCCAAGTCTAGATTCGTCGTCTAATCAATTTTGCTCTGAATTGGGCTGAGCAAATTGACGGCAGAAATCCGATTCGATACCACAACTCTTTTACATTCCTTATATATTATGTTTAATTAGAGTCTCATAAACCCTAATTAGACTTGTATTGAATTTCTACACATTAATAATTCATACCTAATAGATGTTTTCAGATCCCATATTAGATCATTTAATGAATCTATTAAATTAGATAACCCATAATATAATTATAAATTTATATGTTAGTCCATATATAAAAAAAAATAAATCTAATTTTCTGCTCCATTCCTTACTAGTCAAATTAGTTAAACCTTCCTGGTCAGCAAAACTTCTACTAAAGTTCTCTATACCTAATTTGTTGAAATATTAAAAATATCATTTTCAGAATACAATGATTGCCTCGTGTACTTTAATTTATAAAATATCAAAATAAGAGGTTCTGATTTTGAGTTCCGTCAAATTTTTAAAATTATTTAATTTTCTCTTAATTAAATTGATATTTTGAATTTATTAAAAAATTTCGAATCCAGATATAAAAAAAAATAATAATAATAAAATATTAAAATTATCATTTTCTGATAGTTTGATTTTTTTAAATATAATAATTGTTTCGTATAATTTTATATAATTCATAGACAAATTTTAAAAAAACTTACAAACAACGCTTTCAGTGAGAAAATCTAATTAATTTATCATCATGTGTGTCAATTTTATTTTTATCTAAAAATTATAATTATTCTTTTTATAATATAAGTTTTTTTAGATTTTATGTATTAAAAAATATTTCACAAATTAGTAAATGAAAGCAAAATTTTACACGCGAATCGAACGCCGCCCTGCAACGCGGAATTTTAATTATCTGCCAAACTTAATTTGTTGAAACATGACAAGAATATTCCAAACCTAACTTAAGCCGCCCATTTTATAGCTACATGATGCGATTCAAAATAATTTTTAAAATTAATAAATTTTAATTTTTAAATAATTTCAATACTCTAGATTGTGTCTAATAGTACTGATAATTGATTCTGAATTTGATAAATTTAAATATAAAATTTTTAAAGTTAAGATTTAAACTATTAAATATGATCAAGAATATGTAAATTGTCATTCAAAATTTTATAATTTTAAGAGTTTATTTTTTAACAACTGACTTTAAAAGTCCATGCATAAGATATAAAATTTTTCAGGAAGACACAATTTAAATACTTAAAATATAGATTGGTTTCCAAAATCATAATTCATTGTTGCTCATATTCAATAATTTAGATTTTAATTTTAAATTTTCTAGAGTTATATTTTATTTTTATGTAATGAGAAAAAAGGGTAAAAAATATTGAAACCTTCAACTTTAGTTCTTTTGCAAATAGTCATATGAACTTTTAACTATAACAATTAAACTTCTTAAACTTTATCAAATAATACTATAAACCCTCTCTTTAATTAAATTTATTAATTACATATATAGCGTATAGTTTTATAAAACTATGAAATATTAAAAATATATATGTTTGTACTCTAACATATAAAAAAATATGATAAAGTATAATGTGCGATGTCATGTTTTATATAGGATTATATAAATGGCATCCAAATGAAATAATTGGGTATATATTAAATAAATTCACTTAAGAAGAATAATTTCGAACTATTTGAAAAAAATAAATTAATATGATGACAAAAATTGAAAATTTGGACTTCTATAAAGTTCAGAGCTCTCCATACAATTCCCCAAGAAGATTAAAAAAAAAAAAAAAAAAAAAAAGTATGTACCTAAGTAGTTCCCCCTCTCTCTCTCTCTATATATATATTCAATAATTCAAGCCATAGCACAACCTTTCAAATTAACGTCCCCAATATGGAATCACAAAGCGAGGAGAAGCACCCTCTTCCACTCACCTCCTCAAAGGAGAAGCTCAACTCTCTACTCCATGTTGACAAGCTCATTGTCTCCCTCTTCCTCTTCTTTATTTTTTCGCTTCTCCTCTCATACTTGTACTTCTCCCCGCAGTTCCAGCCCATAGAACCCGACCCATCTCCGCCGAACCGCATGCAAGTTTCATGCGACTCCGACGTAGCCTCATTCTACATCTACGACCTGCCCGACCGCTTCGACGGCGCTCTCCTCCGCCGCTGCCGCGACCTCAGCCCCTTCGCCAACATGTGCCCCCACGTCGCCAACAGCGGCCTCGGGCAGCCGGTCCCGCACCGCCCCGACTGGTTCGCGACCAACCAGTTCGTCGCCGCGATGCTCTTCCGCGCCCGGGCCGAGCGCCACCCCTGCCGCACCTTCGACCCCGACTCCGCCGCTTTGTTCTACATCCCCTTCTACGCCGGCCTGTACACGTCGTCGGTGTTCAGCCAGAAGAACGACACTCTCCGCCAAGCGCTCGGCCTCGACCTCGCGGAGCACGTCTCCCGGCTGCCGACGTTCCGCCGCCACGGCGGACGCGATCATTTCCTCATCACCGGCCGCACGTCGTGGGAGCTAATGCGGTCCGTCAAGGCGAGCGAAAACTCGACCACCAACCGCCTCCTGCGCCTTCCGGAGCTGGCCAACGTGTCGATCCTCACCATCGAGCGGTATGTGTGGGATGGCAAAACGCAATTCGGCATCCCCTACCCCTCCTACTTCCACCCGCGCTCTGCTGACGAGCTCACCGCATGGCAGGAGGAGGTGCGCCGCGCGGAGCGGACCCACCTCTTCGCCTTCGTCGGCGGGGCGCGCACCAAGGGGGAGAAGGAGGTTGTGCGCTCGTTGGTCTTAAAGCAGTGCGGGTCGTCGAGCCGCTGCCTCCAGCTGGAGTGCAAGCGGGGTTCCAAAGATTGCCGCAACCCGGTCCCGGTCATGGACGTACTGCTGCGCGCCGAATTCTGCCTGCAGCCGCAGGGCGACACGTTCACGCGGCGGTCGACGTTCGATTCGGTGCTGGCCGGCTGCGTGCCGGTGTTCTTCTCCGAGCACACGGCCTACACGCAGTACGGGTGGTACGTGCCCGGGCGGGCGGAGGAGTGGTCGGTGTTTCTGGGGCCGGAGCGGCGGGGGCGGATTGAGGAGGAGCTGAGCCGGATACCGAAGGACGCGGTGGCGCGGATGCGGGAGGTCGTGATCGGGATGATCCCGCGCGTCACATACGCCCACCCGAACGCCAGCTGGGCCGAGGGGCGGCGCTTACGCGACGCCGTCGACGTGGCGCTCACCGAGCTCACCAAGCGTGTGCAGCAGACGTTGAGCGAGTCCAAAAACAATAATAGTACGAAGTAAATTAATTTGAAATACACAGAAAAATCAAAAAGAAAACTAAAAAGGGTTGAATTAGCAACAAAATTAGGCTATAATGATATTTTTAAATATTTTTAAAATATAAAAAAAAAATATCGTTGATAAAAATACCGACACTTATTCTAAATATTGCTATATGTGCCGTCGCTAGGGTGTATAGCGACACATTTTTATAATGTGTCCTAAAAATGTGTCCCTATAATCTAATTTTGAATATAGATGGAATATAGATAGGACACTTATACAAAAATGTCACAAACATGTATCCCTATAATCTAATTTTGTTGTAGTGTTACTTGTGAATTAAATAAAATTTAAATAATTTTTATTTTTTAATTTAAAAATTGTACAATCAAATAAAAAAAATAAAAGAAGATAAGCAAATTCATACAGCTTACGTACAAATGTCTTTCTATCCGCTTTAGTCTTATACTTTTCTTTTTTTTTTGAGCCACCGATTTAATTAAACACTATCACTTAAACTTTTAAATCATTCATAATAATAATTTACAAAATTTCTATTATAATTTCTCAATAAAACTCATAATTACAAAATAAAGAACAATAATTAGGATTTAAAAGAATTTTTCTCAATGTGAATTTACATCTCAAGCAATATTGTTTAAGCTATCTTTAAATACAGTAGTAATCATTTCAAAATTATAATAAAAGTATGATTAAAGAGTAATTAAATTTTATTTGATTTTCAATTATATTTGTAAATGCATTTGAATTAATATTATATTCCAGAATTATTTTGAATTCTTATTACATTTGTAAAGACTATTTAAAATTTTATTACATTTCAAATGCTTATATGAAAGTATATTATATTTGTCAAAAAAATTTGAATTAATATCACAAATGTAAAAAAAAAAATTAAATTAATACCACATTTGGTAGACTCTTTTGAATTAATATCACAAATATAAAGTTTTTTGAATTCACACCATATTTGAAAAACTCTTTTGAATTAATACAACAAATGTAAAGATTTGTTGAATTCATAAGATATTTGTAGATTATTGTAAAACTAATACCACATTTGTAAAATGTTTTTGACTTTATATCATATATCAAATCTCTTTTAAATTCATGTCATATTAAAATCTAATAGTACCAATGATTTAATACTATTAATAATTTAATAGTTTAGTTATATATATATATATAGAGAGAGAGAGAGAGAGAGAGAGAGAGAGAGTAGAGTTTATATACTTTCAAAAATACAATTACATTCATGTTTGTGAATTTTTTACCATAATATTAGTATTGGATCTGTATTATTAATTGTAAAGACATTTAAGAAAAGAGAGAAAGAAAGTATAATTGTACAAAGCTCAATACAAATTCTATAATAAAATATTTAAAAGCATAGAAATTTAAGGAGAGAGAGAAAGAAAGTATAATTGTATAAATCCCAATACAAATTCTATACTAAAATATTTACAAGTATATATATATATATATATAAGATTGTACTTTAGAAAGTATATAAGTTATACTTTATATATGTATATATATAGTAGAGCTTGTATACTTTCAAAAGTACAAACTAATCTATATAAAGTTTTTGCCATAAAATTTGTATTAAAATTTGTATAACTATACTTTCTCTCTCTCTCCTTAATTGCCTTTACAATAATACGGATCTCAATATAAATTTTATGGTAAAAAATTTACAAATATAAATGAGTTTGTACTTTTGAAAATATATAAACTCTCCTCTCTCTCTCTCTCTCTCTCTCTCTCTCTCTCTCTCTCTATATATATATATATATATATATATTTGAGTTTATATACTTTCAAAAGTATAAGCCCAATTATATTTCTAAATTTTTTATTATTTAATTTGTATTGAGATTTGTGCTATTATATTTTATTTTCTCTCTTTTTAGTTGACTTTATAATAACACAAATTTCAATACAAATTCAATAATAAAAAATTTATAACTATAGTTAGGTTTGTGCTTAATTTTGAAAACATATAAACTTTACTTTATATATATAATATAATATAAAATATATGTATTCAAATTTATCTCAACTTAAACGAACTGAAAAATTTGATTCGTATTCAACTCGTTTACTAAATGAACGTTTCAATTTCGAGCCCATGTTGAGCCGAACACGAGCTGACTTTTAAGTTACCGAGCCCAATTGCCTTGTACAGTGCATGCTACAATCACAACACGGCAGCTTTAATTAAGTCACGCTCTAATTAAATAAGAAACTTTCAAAGTGTACGATCAAGTTGCTGTTGTGATCCGTGTCCGTGCATTAGAGAGAAAGAGTCATTGACGAAAGACAAACCAGAGCTATAAAGTTCTTCCGGACGGACGCGATTTTGGGTTTCTTGGCGGACGTCCCGTGTATTCGCTGCTTCATATTTTTGGAGATAAATTATTTTTGTACTTCGTATTTGACATTAATAAAATTTTTATTTTATTTTTATTTATAAATATAGATCGGTGATTAAATCATATAAATTTTGATATTTGTTTTTTGATATTATTTTTTTAATCTATTTTTTATGATTTTTTCGTTTTAATAAAAAAGTTAATCTTTTCACTATGGCAATTGAATACGTATACTTTGATTATATGGTAAAATATTTATTTTATGAGCAATATTATTTGTAGTTATTTTTGAATCTACGTTTTAGGATGAAGTATAAATTATTAGTCATTTTAAAATGACTAATAAAATTTATCTCATCTTAAAATAAATAAAATATACATTGTGCATTCTATTTAAAGTGTATAAAAAGTATTATTTTATTTTATTCTTGGGTGTTCAATTATTAGATGTGGATTTATTTAGAAATATTTATTATTAGAGGCCGTTTGTATGAGGGGATGTGAAATTTAGGTTGAAGTATATAGACTTTCAAAGTAGCTTGAGTTCAAGCAAAAATTATTTTTCTTTCACTATTTACTTATATTATCTGAAAGTAAAGAATAAATGACATAAAAATTAGAATTATTTATAATGAATTAATATTTTATTTTATTTTATTCACTTTTTGTCTTTCTTTTAATATAAATAGATCAAAATCAATTACGCTATTTTAAAAAAATTGAGTTTCCAAGGTACAAAACCAAACCAGAAATGTGAATATTTATAGTCAAAAATTACTTCACACATCTCCACTTTCCGTAAAATAAATAGACAGAAAGTCTGTTTATTTACACCAGAGGTGGTTTTCTATGTAGCAGTGGGACCAAGTCACTACGTTTCAAACCAATCACATTTCTTTTTTTGAAAATAAAAATTATAATAATTTTTTAAAAATTAATAACTAGGCTACTATGCTATCGATAGCACAAAGTTATTAGTGCTATCAACTCTTTAATTAACCTTTGAATTGAGAGATATACGATTGAAATGATAGTAGTTTTCTAAGAATTAGTAGGTGGTTGGAGAAATAGTATAATCTAAAGAATAAAAATAATCAAGGAGATAAATCTAATGACGAAAAATTTAGTAGTACCAAATACTTAGTGTTATCGATAGTATAATAACCAGACTTAATACCATGATGGGATAGATAAATTCAAGTAGCTAATTTAATTGGTTTGAGCCATAAATAATGTGGCGTTAATACCAGATTTAGAAAAAAATATATATACTATATATTTATGGGTTATTATTAGGGGGCAAATTGTTGCGTATACCGAGATGATCTGTATTTTTATACACTATATATTTTTTGATTATTTTATATTATACATTTTAATTTTTTCATATATTAAATTATAAAATTTAGAATTTAGCATTCGAACTATAATATGAACGAAGAAATGATAAATTTATGGCGGTCAGGGTGAAAATGGGTAGAATATTATCTTAAAAATATTTACATCTATATTTGATATTATCTGTGGTCAAATAAAAAATATTTGAATCTAGTTGAATATAAATACGAATATTCAAAATTTTTAATAGTATTATAATTTTATATTAAAAAATTATATTACACTATTACATCCCAATATTCTATTTTTCTTGATTCATTCGGATAACGGGAAATATTTCTCTATTTCTATATTTTACTTTCAAATTTTTATATATGACGTAGGTTTCTATGCATTTAAAAATATAGAGTTTTTTATACTTATTACTTTTAACAACGGAATATCCAATTCAATAATTAATTATATTAATATGATATATACTGTTGAAATTATTTAGAAATTAAATTTTATATAGTTTTATATTATTTGCCTATAAAACAATAGCCTCAAAATGAACTGTTAAATACAAATTTTATAAAAAATAATAATAAAATATTTAAATATTAAATTAAAATATTACTCTTACTCTTAATAATAAGTAAAATATGCTATTAAATTTTTACCTAAATTAGATTGCTCTTATATACTATTGATATTATATGTACGGTTGATTGTTTGATTGCTAATATGTTCGGGAAGACTTTATAATACTCAATTTTATTATTTTTTTTGAGATAAAGATGGCTTAGAGCTGTTTGTTTGGGTGGAAGTGGAAAGGAGTGAAGTTGTTGTCGTCATTAAATAGCCACTTCTCTGTTGGCTATTTATTTTTGAGTTAAAAATAAGTTTAATTTTCTGTGCTTGATAATAGACTCAAAAGATTAATAAGTTGAGTTGAGTGAGCTAATAAGTTGAGTGGGGCTGCGGTCCACAATAGACCCACGGCAAGAAGCCCAACAATAGACCCAACGTTCAGGTGGGTTGAGTCCGGTCGAGACCCGTGGGCGTTGTGTCTGTACGTTTTAAGTGAATTGGTTGCGTATTTCTAACAGCTTGAGTTTTTAGAATTAATGGTTAGCGCCAACGATACGACAAGTGGTATCTGAGCTAGTGGCACGGATTCGATTCCCACACGGTGTAGGTATTGGGGAAGGAATTGTTGGCTATTTATTTGTGGGTTAAAAATAGGTCCAACTTTCTACCCGTTACAATAGGCCCAGTAGACTAATAAGTTGAGTTGGGTGGAGCCCAATAAGTTGCCGGAGTCGGGTGGAGCCCAATAAGTTGTCGGATCTTTGGCGCTAACCATTAATCCCAAAAGCTCGAGGTATTAGAAATACGCAACTAATTCACTTAAAGCGTACAGATACAGCGCCCACGGGTCTCGACCGGACTCAACCCACCTGAACATTGGGTCTATTGTTGGGCCCCTTGCCGTTAGGTTTATTATGGACCGCAGTCCCACTCAACTTGTTGGCCTCACCCAACTCTTGTCGTTAAGTCTATTATGGACCGCAGCCCCATTCAACTTGTTGGCCTCACCCAACTCAACTTATCAGTCTCTTGAACCTGAAAGTTTGGCCTATTTTTAATCTATAAATAAATAGCCAACAATCCCCCCCCCCAAACACCTGTACCGTGTGGGAATCGAACCCGTACCACTGGCTCCGATACCACTTGTCGAATCGTGGGAATCAAACCCTTGCCACTAGCTCCGATACCACTTGTCGGATCGTTGGCGCTAACCATTAATCCCAAAAGCTCGAGCTGTTAGAAATACGTAACCAATTCACTTAAAATGTACAGACACAGCGCCTACGGGTCTCGACCGGATTCAACCCATCTGGACGTTAGGTCCATTATTGGGCCTCTTATTGTTAAGTCTATTATGGACCGCAACCCCACTCAACTTATTAGGTTCACCCAATTCAACTTATTAGTCTCCTAAGTCTATTGTCACGGGGCAGGAAGTTAGGCCTATTTTTAACCCATAAATAAATGGCCAACAATTTGTTTGGTTCAGCTTAATAAAGATACGGTCGAAACTCGAGTTATTTAAAACAACGTAATTGATGTGGGCCAAAATTAATTATGTTAAAACAAGATAAAAAAATAATAATAAAATAATACAAATGATAATACTAAATATATTTAAATATATATAATTATGTTACTAATTACTTTTTTACTCAGTTTATATATTTAAAATATAATAAAAATTAATTATTTAAATTTTAGTATTTCTTACATTTTTCATATAATAAAAATTCATTGGTTGACTATTAATATTTTTTTACTCTATAATTTTATTATTATATTATTATAATTTATGTATAACAAAATTTACTTTAGTTATTTAATATTACATTTATTAATTATATAAAAATATAATTATATTATTTTATTACATTATAATATATTATTTATTAAATTACTTATTATTTATATATAAATTATAATTTTTATATTATTCACTTTCTCCTTAAAAAAAAAAAAAAAAGAAATTCCAGTTTTATATTTATGAAAACAAATAGCGGGACATAAATAATTTTCACCTACACTCTACTTTTACCCAAAGTTCACTTTCGGTGAAACAAATATATCCTAAATTGTTATTTATTGGGAGAATTTGATAAGTTTTTGTGGGAAAAATAAGATGTATGGTTAATACATGTTCTAAGAAAAATAAGGTAATTTCTTGCATTATTTATTTATTTTATTATGAGTTTTATGTAAAATTATTATAAGTTTTATAAAAAAAACTTGCATTTATATGTGTTAATGTAAGAATTCGAATTTTGTAAATAAATAAATAAATGAAAATAATAAAAGCCAAGTTAATTTTGAATCTCGAATGACATGAATAGTCTAATTGACCCTTTTCTGCAGTACAAATTACACAGATAATAGGCCAGAAATATCATTTTTCAATCCGAGCCTGATCTCGAAGATCCGAGACCACCAGTGCGACCGTCACGACGAACTGAGTGAAAACCATATTAAGCTTGTTCAGATCTGACGGTCGAATTTTCCAGAAATCAGCAATGAAGCGGGCGGGACCCGCGACTTAAGTTGCGCAGTGCGGAACAGTAAGTGAACAGTAACCCTATGTTCCGAATCCCCTAAGTGCTAACTTTGGTCAATTCGCCATCCGAGAACCAGTTATAGCACTTCAAATAGTCGATTTGAACGGTTTCGTCGTTCTGGACGCAATGGCGCTGACGGAATTTCCGTTTGACGACTTTAAAGTCTTGAAAAGCGTGAAAACTGTATTTTGACATAGTTATTATGGACCCAAAATTCATCCGGACACTGTTTTGAAAAACGAAAATCGCTACCTGATAGGTTTCGTCGAGCCGGACGTCCTGGCGCAGTCCGTTTTTCAATCTGACAACCAGAAGGCCTCGAAAAGCGTGAAATACGGCAAAAATACGGCTTTTTGCACATAAAACCCTATAAAACCTGCCTCGTAAAGCATGCCACCTCTGTGGTGAGGGACCTGGATGCATAAGAAAGCTACTGTTAGGGACCTAAACCTAAAATACCAAGAAGGGAGGGACTAAAAGGCAAATATGCCATATACACTATATGTATATAAGCTCGGGCTAGGGTTCTTTAAACCCTAACCTTGCCACCCGAGCCCTCAGCCGCAAACCCAACTCCTTCCTCTCCCTCAGCCGCACCCATAGGAGGTAGCCGCACCGGCCGCCGCCTCCCCAGCCGCCGGAGAAGAAGGGATCAAGAGCCTTCTTCCTCTCGGGTTGAAGAGAGAGAGATCCACACAGAGTTGTGGGAGGTCCTAGACTGCTTCGGGGAGACCCTCGGCATGCCCGCAACCGAACTGAGCTGACCCCGGTGCCAGCCGCCGCCGATCGCCGCCGTGGGAAGACACCTTTCATCTTCCTTTTCCGGCCAAGGTGAGTTGTTGGGAGTTTTCTTTTTTATGTTGGCCTGAGACCCTGTGCAGTCACCTCCTGACCTCCTGGGGATCACCATCCTGCAGCCCCGAGGCCCCCGGTGTTCCGGCTAACCGGCGGGAGCCATAGCCGCCGGATTTGCCATCTTGGGCCGATTGGGTGCTCCGCCGACTTCCGGCCGTTGTGCACAAGATCGGAACCGTTGAGATCACTCCTCTGGGCAACTGCAAGCTTCCCCAAAGGTTGGTGGACGATCAGGTCAAGATCGGGCTCGATCGACCATGCCCTAGGAAGCGGATTCTTGGTAATTGTGTCGATCATCGTCATCCGGCGCTGCCGCGGCCTCCTGACGCCGGCCAACCCTGCACCGAGCCTCACAACATCGAGATAGACCTTCTGGTCCGACTTGCTCCGACCCGGACCCGCCGCGCCGGAATCCGCCATTGTTGGCCATTGAAGCTCCACCGAACCTCGCCGGCGCCGCCTTGCCGTCGCTCCCAGACGCCGGAAAACTGCCTAGGTGAGCTCTGTTGGTTCATAGGAACTTCCCCATCTGGTTGCATGCAGGTTGTAACGTCGGGTTAAAAACCTTTGCAGCTGCACCATTGTTTGAGCCCGAGATCGAACTCCGGCCATCGCCGGCGCTCCGGACTCCGGCCAACTACGCAGGTAGAACCTAATCAGCATCTCTAAGTGTCCCATGATTTTATTTTGGACAAAGAACCCTCCTGTAGTTTGGTTCCATGGTTGCACCCGAAACCATCATTTCGGGCTTGTCACCGGCCGCCGCCGCCTCCGGCTGCCGGGGCTCGACCCCACATGGACTAAACTTCTTCTGGGAACCCCTCTTAACTGATGCTTCCCTCTGGTGCAGGTCCGAGAAGGGTTGATCCAAGAACACCCCAAACCGAGCCTTAGCTTGCTTTATTGGTGCACCACCTAGCTCCGGCCACCTCCTCCGGCCGTTCTCAGGCAAGCCTCAGGTGAGCCCTATGGTCCTTAACAACTATTTAACACCATGCTTCAGTTAACTCTAGATTTGGTTAGGTGTAAATCAAGTTGGTGCATTGTTGCAAATTGAACCCAAGAACAGTATGGGCCAACTTTGCCCTCGGGACCCGTGCCAGCCCAATCTTGTGAGCACGGGCTTTGTCTCGTCGTCCTGGACACGCTGAAACTCGCCGTGTAGTTTCTGGACTTCTAGATGTCAAGATCAAAGCAAAATAGTGTAATGAACATAGAGGGTTAAAGAGCCAACTTTGCTCTGGGGTTTCGCGTTGACCCAAATTTGTGAGCACAAGCTTCGTCTCATCGTTTTGGACGCGCTGAAACTTACGGCGCAGCCTTTGGATTCCCGGATTGGGAGATCGAGTCGAAACAGTGGTTAAATTGATATATTTATGCAATTTTAGGATATGTTAGGTACTAAAATGCAATTGTAACGCTCCGGCTGTCTTTAGACAGTATTTACATACCCACTGAGCATTTTGCTTAAGTTCCGTAGACTCCCGTTGACGGGGAATCGGATTTCATTCAATAAATTAGCGGTGTTGCCCCGTTTAAGCTTTATGTTACTTTCGCGTCGTCGGGAAGGGTTTGTGTGAGTCTATTACTGACCAGACTTTCTGATACAGGGCCCAGTTGTTCAGCACCAGCCTCCCAGTAGCTGTGCGGGAGTTCGAGGATCTGCCTTCATCCAGGTGGGTTACTTTCGATCCGGGCTCTAGCTTTTTGGCCCTCTGGTTACTTTAGTCCAGTCGGACACCTGTTGTTGAATTGCTCTGCCGATTAGACCCATATGACCTATTTTGGATATATCCTGATCCTCCTGATTGATATTGACTCCATTAGACCTGTTCATGATTGGCTTGGATCATTATGGTTTCATGCTCCATGATTATTCGTGATAGACTTGCTTCTAGTCAGATCTCAGTACATAGACATTATGATCTGATGACTAGCCTATTGATTTTATCCACATGATCCTTCTGATTGATATGGATTTCTTTAGACCTGTCATATACCCCTGATGCTTACATCTACATGCCCTATGACTGCTCCTGATAGATCTTGATCGATTCATATACCTGTTTATTAGCTTATCGATTTGATCTATATGACTTATGATGACTGCATATATACCTGCTGATTTTGTCTGGATTAGCCCTGATGATGGCATTGACATGTCCTATGCTCTGGATATATCTTGATCTATGTGAGACATACCATATGTTCTGTTTATCAGCTCTTATAGATTTGCATGATTCGATCTTACTCGTTGATTCCCGTCACTTGAGATATTGCTTGATATTGACGATATGCATGATTGATAGAGATTGACTGATGATTCCCTGTTGGGATCTCGGCATGTTGCCGATTACCCAGTCAATGGACCGTGAGCTTGAGCATTTGCATGATTGATCGTCCGCACTGCTGTACTTCACGAACATCAGCGGAGTCATGACCCGTGTAGATGTTCTTTACCGGTAAAGTGGTCTAGTGTACGACCCGTGACTCCCAGGTTAGTGCCCAAGGGTGCCGGAGTGTTGACTCCCAGGTTAGTGCCCGAGGGTGCCGGAGTATGTCAGCCAGGTTGGTGCCAGGTTCGGCAAGGTATCGCCTGAGGTCCCCGTGACCAATAGTGGCATCGGTTGGTAATTGCTGTTCTTTATTGATGAATAGCTGATGTTTTGATATTCCAGCATGTTCTACTGTTTAGTCATATACCCATATCTGCACAGTTATTTCCGGATTTCTCGCGTTTGTTATCTATAACTTCCTTATGCTTGATTAGCCTGCTCTTATTAACCTATGTTTGCTTCCAGATTGTATAAGATTGCTTTTAATTTCAGCTTCAAAATATATCAGCATACCTTTATGGTTCAGTACTCATTATGTGCAGCTACTTGATTATGCTTCATGCCAGTTTGGTTATCTTATTGATTATATCCAGATTCTTGTATTACTTACCTGCAGTTCTATTACCCTTGATTATCTGCCTAGTCAGTTATCTGTGGATTTTTGTTGATTATCAGTAGATCTTATTTGTTATTCAGCTTTACCCTATGATCTTTACTATCCGCAGATTTTAGTACCCAGTAGGTACGATTAGCTATTTCTCGGCTCGTCGTGCCCACTGGGATACATGTACAGTGTATTTCACACCCCCTGGGTGACCATTTTCCAAGTCTGTCGGGTGGAGGGATGTCGGGACGATCCAGTGAGCCTGTCACGATAGAGCTGTCCCCATGATCCTAGATAGAGATGCTTGAGATCTAGGCTGATTTATTCTACCTTTCATTTAGCGCATTTCATTTCAGTTTCCTGTCGATTTAGATATTTACAAATGATGATGTAATAAATAATTTTAAGATTTTCCTGACTGATTAGATTAGCATGATTAGCTGAGATATCTATTGTTTTCTGATGATGATCACTAGCTAGCCGTGCATGTATAGGGGAGCCTCTGTCTATGGGATAGAGGGTCTCCTATATGTGTGGCGTTCTGTTACGCCCAGGTTTGCGAACTCTGATTTCAAAAAAAAAAAATAAAATATTTAGACCGGATTTTTAAACTCGGGGCGTGACAGTTAAATCTTAGATTTATTCAATGAAATATAGATATATATAATGATTTTAACATGAAGTTATAATTTTAGTTGCATATTTACGAGTTCTAATTAATTCATATTTATACATACATATTAGTATATATTATTATTCGAATGATATAAAGTTCTAATATAAACATTCGATTTATATTCGAATCCAAAAAAATATTTACTCGTATTTGAATCGATTAAATTATTTTTAACAGATATTATAATAAATATTAACATTTGATATATATTCGTATTTGAATTTAGAATTAATTATATACGGCTCCCTGCAAACATATCGAATAGCAGATATATTCCTACAAAGTTCAACTTTTCATATTTATCCTTTCAAAAGTCCAACGTTATTCATATATATTCCTCCGGTTTATTATCGTTAGTTCACTGTTTATTTTTTAACAGATTATATGTGAAATAACAGTTTTACTTTTTTTCAAAAATGTTCCTCCAAAAAATAATGCAGAAATATCTGAAAGGGTAAACCTCAAGATTAAGTATTTAACCTATGGTTAACTAGATTTTTCTAATAAAGATAGACGGTAGGAATATATATGAATAACGTTTAATTTTTGAAAAAATAAATATAAAAAGTTGAACTTTGTATGAATATATCTGCTATTCGATATGTTTGCAGAGAGTCGTATGCAATTAACCCTTGAATTTATATCTGAAATAATAATAATAATAATAATAATAATAATAATAAAAAAAAAAAAGGTGAATATGTTTCGTCAAATTGTCGTCCATATAAATCACATTCGTTTTCTGCCCTAACCTCTGCTCCTCAATTGTGCATTTATACATCACAACCAAACATCAGAACGAACGGCCGTCTAAAGCACATAAGTTAAGTATCCATCTTAATTAGAGAAAAGGGAAACTCAATTTTCTGCTCCGTTCCTTCGTAGGCAAATACGTTAAACCTTCATAGTCAGCAAAACTTCTAAAGTTCTATATACCTAATTTGTTGAAACATTAAAAATGTCTTCTTCTTCTAGAGTACAATGATTGTTTCGTATAATTTAATTTATATAATATTAAAACAAAATGTTCTGATTTTGAGTCCCCTTAGATTTCTAAAGTTATTTAATTTTTTCTTAATTAATTAAAAATATTATTTTCTAATAGCTTAATTTTTTAAAATATAATGATTATTTTATATAATTTCATATAATTTATAGATAAATCTAAAAAAAACTTACAAACAATGCTTTCAGGGAGAAAATCTAATTTATCCAATTTTATTTTTATCCAAAAATAATAATTATTTTTTCTATAATATAAGTTTTTTTTAGATTTTATGTATTAAAAATTATTTCACAAATTAGTCAATGAAAGCAAAATTTAACATGCAACGAGGAATTTTATCTGCCAAACTTGTTGAAACATGACAAATTGACAATAGAAGTAAATCACCCAACAATTAATGCTGCGTGAGGAAGAATATTCCAAACCTAACTTAAACCGCCCATTTCGTAGCTACCTCATGATGCAATTCAAAATAATTTTTAAAATTAATAAATTTTAATTTTTAAATAATTTCAATACTCTATATTATGTCTAATGGTACTTGATAATTCATTCTGAATTTGATAAATTCAAATATAAAGTTTTTAAAGTTAAAATTTAAACGGTTGAATATATATGATCAAGAATATGTAAATTGCCATTCAGAATTTTATAAGTTTAAGAGTTTATTTTTTAACAAGTGACTTTAAAAGTCCATGCATAAGATATATAATTTTTCAGAAAGACACAATTTTAATACTTAAAATATAGATTGGTTTCCTAAAATCATAATTTATTGTTGCTCGTATTCAATATTTTAGATCTTAATTTTAAATTTTCTAGAGTTATATTTTATTTTTGTGTAAAGAAAAAAAAAGATAGAAAATACAGAAACCTTCTGAATTTTAACTCTTTTGCAAATAGTCATATGAACTTTTAACTATAACACAATTAAACTTCTTAAACTTTATCAAATAATACTATAATAAATCCTCTTTTTAATTATAATTAATTTTATATATATATATATATATATATATATATATATATATATATATATATATATATATATATATATATATATATATATATATATATATATATATATATATATATCGCGTATAATTTTATAGAACTATTGAATATTAAAAATATATATATTAATTTGTACTCTAGCATATAAAAAAAAATGATATGTACACTTAGCTTTTTTTCTAAAAAAATGATGAAGTATAATATGCGATGTCATGTTTTATATAGGATTATATAAATGACATCCCAATAAAATAATTGAGTATATATTAAATAAATTCACTAAAGAAGAAGTATTTCGAACTATTTGAAAAAAATAAATTAATATGATGACAAAAATTGAATATTCGGACTTCTATAAAGTTCAGAGCTCTCTATATAATTTTCCCAAAAAAAAAAAAAAAAAAAAAAAAAAAAAAAAAAAAAAAAAAAAGTAGTTGTCCCTCTCTCTCTCTCTCTCTCTCTCTCTCTCTCTTTATATATATATATATATATATATATATATATATATATATATATATATATATATATATATATATGAAAAAGAGAAGAGGAAAGTTCAATAATTCAAGCCATATATAGTACAACCTTTCAAATTAACGTCCCAATATGGAATCACAAAGCGAGGAGAAGCACCCTCTTCCACTCACCTCCTCAAAGGAGAAGCTCAACTCTCTACTCCATGTTGACAAGCTCATTGTCTCCCTCTTCCTCTTCTTTATTTTTTCGCTTCTCCTCTCATACTTGTACTTCTCCCCGCAGTTCCAACCCATAGAACCCGACCCATCTCCGCCGAACCGCATGCAAGTTTCATGCGACTCCGACGTAGCCTCATTCTACATCTACGACCTGCCCGACCGCTTCGACGGCGCGCTCCTCCGCCGCTGCCGCGACCTCAGCCCCTTCGCCAACATGTGCCCCCACGTCGCCAACCGCGGCCTCGGGCAGCCGGTTCCGCACCGCCCCGACTGGTTCGCGACCAACCAGTTCGTCGCCGCGATGCTCTTCCGCGCCCGGGCCGAGCGCCACCCCTGCCGCACCTTCGACCCCGACTCCGCCACTTTGTTCTACATCCCCTTCTACGCCGGCCTGTACTCGACGTCGGTGTTCAGGCTGAAGAACGACACTCTCCGCCAAGCGCTCGGCCTCGACCTTGCGGAGCACGTCTCCCGGCTCCCGACGTTCCGCCGCCACGGCGGACGCGATCATTTCCTCATCACCGGCCGCACGTCGTGGGAGCTAATGCGATCCGCCAAGGTGAGCGAAAACTCGACCACCAACCGCCTCCTGCGCCTTCCGGAGCTGGCCAACGTGTCGATCCTCACCGTCGAGCGGCATGTGCAGGACGGCAAAATGCAATTCGGCATCCCCTACCCCTCCTACTTCCACCCGCGCTCTGCTGACGAGCTCACCGCATGGCAGGAGGAGGTGCGCCGCGCGGAGCGGACCCACCTCTTCGCCTTCGTCGGCGGGGCTCGCACCGGGGGCCAGAAAGAGGTTATGCGCGCGTTGGCATTAAAGCAATGCGGGTCGTCGAGCCGCTGCCTCCAGCTGGAGTGCAAGCGGGGTGATCCAAAGATTGCCGCAACCCGGGCCTGGTCATGGACGTACTGCTGCGCGCCGAATTCTGCCTGCAGCCGCAGGGCGACACGTTCACGCGGCGGTCGACGTTCGATTCGGTGCTGGCCGGCTGCGTGCCGGTGTTCTTCTCCGAGCACACGGCCTACACGCAGTACGGATGGTACGTGCCCCGGCGGGCGGAGGAGTGGTCGGTGTTTCTGGGGCCGGAGCGGCGTGGTCGGATCGAGGAGGAGCTGAGCCGGATACCGAAGGACGCGGTGGCGCGGATGCGGGAGGTCGTGATCGGGATGATCCCGCGCGTCACCTACGCCCACCCGAACGCCAGCTGGGCCGAGGGGCGGCGCTTACGCGACGCCGTCGACGTGGCGCTCACCGAGCTCACCAAGCGTGTGCAGCAAACGCTAAGCGAGTCCGAGAACAATAATAGTACGAAGTAAATTCATTTGAAACACACAGAAAAATCAAAATGAAAACTAAGAGGGGGTTGTTCTTTACCTGGCTTATTCTCAACCGTGAAGTCCTTTTTTTTAATCTGCTTTAGTTTTTTTTTTTTTTTTTTTTTTTTTTTTTTTTTTTTTTGAGCCACCTATTTAATTAGTATCACTTAAACTTTTAAATAGTTCATAATCACAATTTACAAATTTTTTATTATAATTTTTTAATAAAACTCATAATTACAAAATAAAGAACAATAATTAGGATTTAAAAGAATTTTTCTCAATGTGAATTTACATCTCAAGCAATGTTTAAGCAGCTATCTTTAAATACACTAGTAATCATTTCAAAATTATAATAAAAGTATGATTAAAGAATAATTCATTTTTATTTTATTTTCAATTATATTTGTAAATGCATTTGAATTAATATTATATTCAGAATTATTTTGAATTCATATTATATTTGTAAAGTCCATTTAAAATTTTACTACATTTCAAATGTTTATTTGAAAGTATACCATATTTGTTAAAAAAAAAAAAATTGAATTAATATCACAAATGTAAAAAATAAATTAAAGTCATACCACATTTGTTAGACTCTTTTGAATTAATATCATAAATATAAAGTTTTTTGAATTCACACCATATTTGAAAAACTCTTTTTAATTAATACAACAAATGTAAAGATTTTTGAATTCATAAGATATTTGTAGATTATTGTAAAACTAATACCGCATTTGTAAAATGTTTTTGAATTTATATCATATATCAAATCTCTTTTAAATTCATGTCATATTAAAATCTAATAGTAATACTATTAATAATTTAATAGTTTAGTTATATATATACAGAGAGAGAGAGAGAGAGAGAGAGAGAGAGAGAGTAGAGTTTATATCTTTCAAAAATACAGGCACATTCATATTTGTGAATTTTTTATCATAACATTAGTATTGGATCCAAGTTATTGTTTAGACATTTAAGGAGAGAGAGAAAGAAAGTATAATTGTATAAATCTCAATACAAATTCTATAATAAAATATTTACAAGCATAGACATTTAAGGAGAGAGAGAAAGAAAGTATAATTGTATAAATTCCAATACAAATTCTATAGTAAAATATTTACAAGTATATATATATAAGATTGTACTTTTGAAAGTATATAAGTTATAGCTTATATGCTTTCAAAAGTACAAACTAATTTATGTAAATTTTTTACCATAAAATTTATATTAAAATTTGTACAATTGTATTTTCTCTCTCTCTCCTTAATTGTCTTTATAATAATACGAATCTCAATATAAATTTTATGGTAAAAAATTTATAAATATAAATGAGTTTGTACTTTTGAAAGTCTATAGACTCTACTATATATATATATATATATATATATATATATATATATATATATATATATATATATATATATATATATATATATATATATATATATATAAAATTGAGCTTATAAACTGTCAAAAGTATAAGCCTAATTATATTTGTAAATTTTTTATTATTTAATTTGTATTGGATTTATGCTATTATATTTTGTTTTCTCTCTCTTTAGTTGACTTTATAATAACACAAATTTCAATACAAATTTAATAATAAAAAATTTATAAATATAGTTAGATTTTTGCTTAATTTTGAAAGCATAAAAGCTTTACTTTATATATATATATATATATATATATATATATATATATATATATATATATATAATAAAAATATATGTATTCAAATTGATCTCAACTTAAACGAACTGAAAATTTTAATTCATATTTAACTCGTTTACTTTAATGAGCGTTTCGATTTTGAGCTCATCTTGAGCCGAATTGCCTTGTACAGTGCATGCTACAATTACAACACCGCAGCTTTAATTAAGTCACGTTGTAATTAATTAAGAAATCTTTCAAAGTGTAAGATCAAGTTGCTGTTGTGATCCGTGTCCGTGCATTAGAGAGAAAGAGTCATTGACGAAAGACAAAGCAGAGCTATAAAGTTCTTCCGTGTGGTGCTTCATATTTTTGGAGAGAAATTATTTTTGTACTTCGTATTTGACATTTATAAAATTTTTATTTTATTTTTATTTATAAATATAGATAGGTGATTAAATCATATAAATTTTGATATTTGTTTTTTTATATTATTTTTTAATCTATTTTTTATGATTTTTTCGTTTTAATAAAAAAGTTAATCTTTTCACTATGGCAATTGAATACGTATACTTTGATTATATGGTAAAATATTTATTTTATGAGCAATATTATTTGTAGTTATTTTTTAATGTACGTTTTAGGATGAAGTATAATTTATTAGTAATTTTGAAATGACTAGTAAAATTTATTTTATCTTAAAATAAATAAAATATACATTTGTGCACTCTATTTAAAATGTATAAAAAGTATTATTTTATTTTATTCTTGGGTGTTCAATTATTAGATGTGGATTTATTTAGAAATATTTATTATTAGAGGCTGTTTGTATGAGGGGATGTGAAATTTAGGTTGAAGTATATAGGCTTTCAAAGGAGCATGAGTTCAAGCAAAAATTATTTTTCTTTCACTATTTGCTTGTATTATCTGAAAGCAAAGAATAAATGACCATAGAAATTAGAATTATATATAATGAATTAATATTTTATTTTATTTTATTCACTTTTTGTCTTTCTTTTAATATAAATAGATCAAAATCAATTACGCTATTTTAAAAAAATTGAGTTTCCAAGGTACAAAACCAAACAATAAATGTGAATATTTATAGTCAAAAATTACTTCACACATCTCCGCTTTCGGTAAAATAAATAGACAGAAAATCTGTATATTTACACTTGCGGTGGTTTTCTATGTAGCAGTGGGACCAAGTCACTACGTTTCAAACCAATCACATTTCTTTTTTTGAAAATAAAAATTATAATAATTTTTTAAAAATTAATAACCAGGCTACTATGCTATCGATAGCACAAAGTTATTGGTGCTACAAAAAACTTAGGCTTTAGCAGCGGTTGAAACCACTGAAAAAAATATTTAAAACCGCTGGGAAAATATTTCCCAACACTTGTAAAATCGTCGGAAAAAATTTTGCAACCGCTGTTAGATCTCCGTCGCAAAAGATCTTTACCGACAGTTTACACGACCGTTGGAGAAAATGATAATTTTAGCGACGCTTCTCCGACCGCTACTAAATATAGTAAAAAATGCTACTATAAATAATAAATTTATACCAATAATTTCATAATTGTTATAAATTCAATTCAAAATATAAAACATACAATTAAAAATAACCGATACAAAATTTTAACTCTTTAAATTGACATGTAATAATAAATTAATCATTCAAACAATTTTAATTTTGATTACATTCAACAATTGTCAAACAAGAGAAACCAAATTATTTAGCCAAATAAGAATTTGCACAGTAACATCATCCAAATCAATTTAATGTGAAAATATAGTACGAAGACGAAGACGAAGCCTTAATGCTAAGATATCGCGAGTAGCGCCTCTTGAATGATTCTTTATATGATCCCAGTTGTTATAGAGCCAGAGGAATCATCATCTTGTAAGCTGCATGGAGTTGTACAAATAAACTATTACTAGTGAAGGAGCCCGCACTTCGCAGCGGGTAGAAAATATAAAAATAATTAATAATAATAAAATATTAAATATTTTTTTTTTTTGTGTATCTTATTTGTCATATTTATCAAAAGTCTCTTATTATTGGCGATGCGAATAAGCCCGATGACGTCTTCACCGGCGAAGGTGATAGCAACGGTGATGACAATCCCTTCGACCATGGCGGAGGGAAAATGAGACGAAAGGAAAAGTATTATGATGAATTAATTTGAGATAAAAATCACGGACTTAAGCTTTTCGCCTAGCAAAAGCTCGTGCGGCGTCCGCCTTCCTGCTCGAAGAAGACAAGTCTTGCTCTCCGTTTGCTAACTCGGACCTTCGCGTCCTATAAAAAAGTAGATGTTCCGTAGAAAAACTAAGTACTCTCTTACTTAGAAAAAAATAACTATAAAATACAACTTTTTCTTGTTACTTTGGCCTTAGCCAACCCCACTATTTATAGACTCATGTACATAACTCACCCATTAAGCCTATACTTAAGACCCCCACTAATATCTAAATTAAATATTCACTAAACCCACTACAGCCTTGTGGGTTATTCATGGCTCTTGGCATCCCTTGTCATTGATAGCATTGATGAAGAAGGAATTAAAAATTTAGTGGTCTAAATTAAATACCCACTCATCCCACTATAATCTTGTGAGTTATTCATGACTCTTGGCACCTCTTGTAATTGATGGCATTGATGAAGGAGCAATTAAAAATTTGATAGTGAAAAAGTAAAGAATCATATTGGTGAGTGTGAAGAAAATCATGCCACGTGGCTAAAATTATTGAGAATTCATATATGTTAATAGATTGGTGAAAAGCATACAAAAATATTCTGCAAGTGAGCAGTGTGGGACCCCTGAAGCTGATCAGTCAAAAAAAGATCTAACTTGCCCGGCAAAGTCACAATGCCATTCCTGCTAAATAATTGAAAACAATCACTCTTCTAAATCCTAAATTCTATACAAGTAATACACAAAGAGAAAACATTTGCCAAAGATGATCAAGAACAAAGACTAGGATAAACGACAGCAAACCTAGTAAATTCTTATGGATTCTCAAAAATAGCCAACGATTCTCACTCTACGTTTGATGCAAATATCTAACTACTTGCACTCTAGATTTGAATTTACTGAATTTACAAAGTTCAAGGAGCAAAAGTCTGAAACATTATCGCCCTAAGATTCATCAAATTGGAATGCACTAGATAAAAAGAAATATTAATAGTTGACTAAGGAGAATTGAAATGATCGACAACTACGGGGACCCTATTCGGACGCTTCGCCCTGGTGCTCGCAGCGTCGGCCTTCCTCTTCTCTACAGGTGGGAAATCAGAGCATCTGACAAACGCCGAAAAGATCTAGTTCGTTGGGCACGAAAATACCAAAAGAGAATCGAGAAAGAGAGAAGAAAAATAAAGCACACAATATTTACGTGGTTCGGCCACTGGCCTGCGTCCACGAGCGAAGACGGAGCGGAGACTTCCTTTATAATCAAAGTGGTGTACAAAATATGCCTCTCTCACAAAACCCTAATCCCAAAATACACCCATACTCCTTCTCATCCGCCGCACTAAACCAATGGAATAATGGTATATTTATAATAGTGGCTAAATCCTAATACAATTAGGAATACGTACAAATCCACTAAGATTAGGAATATTCTTAATAAGATTAGGCATAATCCAAGCTTATCTTAATTGGATAAGCTAAACAGAATAGGGTTAGAAAATCTTTCGGTTTTAGAATTCGAGACATATCTAACAATCTCCACCTTGGCTTGAATTCTCTGTCTTCTCCACCAAAACCCTAAAAGCTCCTGAAAGTGCTGCGGCACTTGCAAACCAAATATACGGAAATTCTTGAATTTGGTCGCCTGACTTAATGAGCAAAATCGTGGGGTTCTCTGAAGTGCTAATCTTCTCATTCTCCAGTTACGCCTTTTGCAACCTCTGCTGCATCAGAACGACAACTTGCCGTAGAGCGAAACTGCTGGAGCGATCAAACTTCTCGATCTCAAATTTCGTCGACGTCTTAAATACCCAAACGAACAATCCGGCTCTGATACCAGTTTGTTACGACAAACGCCGAAAAGATCTAGTTCGTTGGGCACGAAAATACCAAAAGAAAATCGAGAAAGAGAGAAGAAAAATAAAGCATACAATATTTACGTGGTTCGGCCACTGGCCTACGTCCACGGGCGAAGACGGAGCGGAGACTTCCTTTATAATCAAAGTGGTGTACAAAATATGCCTCTCTCACAAAACCCTAATCCCAAAATACACCAATACTCCTTCTCATCCGCCGCACCAAATAAATGGAATAATGATATATTTATAATAGTGGCTAAATCCTAATACAATTAGGAATACAAATCCACTAAGATTAGGAATATTCTTAATAAGATTAAGCATAATCCAAGCTTATCTTAATTGGATAAGCTAAACAGAATAGGGTTAGAAAACCTTTCGGTTTTAGAATTCGAGACATATCTAACAGCATCCATTAGAGCAGCATCATGAATTTTCGGATTAAAAATGTGTAAAGACTACTAAACCATAGGCCATCCGAAATGAATTGCTCAATGTTAGTTTTTCTTCTTTTTGACATTCCCTCAACTTTTGATTGTTCTGATCTGAGTTATTTTTATAGGGGGGGTTTATCAAATTTATGCATGGTTCTCTTTAATTTAAGAGCTTCACCTGCATATTTTCAATAATACAAAAGTGGATTCTATTAACAATTCATAGCTGACTAATAAATAAAGCTGTTAATTTTACTGAATCCACAAAAATAATTTAAATCAAAAGAACAAAAAAACTGCAGCAGTATCAACACAAGAAAATCATACTATTTTTACCAAATTTCTATTCATACACTGCAACCATAGCAGTATGAACATGTAATTACTGAAATAAGGAAGTTGAAACAATTCCATACCAAAAGGCCTCTGCTCCTTGAAAATGCTCTGCACCATCCTTCCTGCAGTAAAACCATACAAATCCAATTAAAAGAAAAAAAAAAAAAACATAAACATAAACATAAACATAAACATAAAACCCACCAACTTGCTCACTTTGAATTGCAATTGAATCCACAAACTTTAATATGGTGCAAATGAAAAACCACAAACTTTTTTCTTGCTCCGATTTGGTCACAAAGGTTCTTATGATGCCAAAAAAAAAAAAAACACTCTTTTGTGGTGTTAGGAAAATAATCGCACTAAATTTGTTTGTGATTAAATTATCTAACTAGTTTATGTTTAAAATTGAATAACAAAACTTACCTTTAATCGCTATGAAAATTCCAGAAATTGTAGATAAAAATAAACCGAAATATAATTGATCCGGAAGCGTGCAAGGCACTCCCCTAAGGCGTATTTCCGTCCTTCGTGCGGATTAATCGGAGATACCACCCCAAGGTACGACCGGAACTCCCCTTCCTACGAGCACGACCGCAGAAGAGATTTGACGAAGTTTCTTTCAACATCCGATAAATAAAATTAACCAAATAAAATTTAAAGTAAAACTTAATACAATTCTTTTTCTCTTTCTTTCTTTCTTTTCCTTACTAACTTTTTTCCTTTTTCACTCTTACTACTACATCCCACATCCTATATATTTATAAGAGCAGGCAGGAGCAGGAATAGTGCCGTTGGGATTCATGCCAACTTTAATTCACCTAAATGGTGAATTAATGCATTAAAGCAGGAACGTTCCAACCCAACGTTAAAATACATTAATAAGAATTAATTAGTAAATTAATTAAAAGAGAATAAATGAATAATTAAATAAAAAATTAAATGACAATAATTAAGAATCAATTAAAAATTAATAAATGAGAATAAATTTAATAAATAAATTAGAAATTGATAATAAAATAATATTGAGAATTTTGAAATTTTAAATTTTATTCCAACATGTGGATCAGATTAAAACAGGAAATTGGTCGGTTGATGGATTATTTTTATAACCAATTCTAATAAGTGGGTCAATTTGCAAGTAGGAAAATTTGTGTGAGCCTGCACGATTTTAACCTTTCAAAAGTAATTTATTCAAATTTAACCAATGAATCCGTTCGTTTTAATAAATTTTCAAATCAATAAAATATATATATATATAACTCAAATCGAAAGACTCAAAAAGTTGCAAACTTTTCGATACAACACAAAATACTTAAGAATTAACAGTTAAAAACCAAGATGTTATATCTCGAGTAATTGCTACCTCTTAACACCAGTATCTACAAAAATGAGCTTAACCAGATAATTTGACCATACTCATAATTTCCAATTATAATAGAATATCCTCGTACCAAATAGGATATTACTAGATAACTTATTCTGACGTCCAAACAGGATCTATGTTAAATCAAGTTTAATTGTATCATTAATCATTGGTGCATATCTATTTGTTCAGCAATAATTCATTAATTAGTAAGTAAAAGATATTGAACATAACGGTTTCAGCTCCGTTCTATTTACGAGAGGGAAAAAACATGTTATCAACTCTTTAGCCTTTGAATGAGAGATATACGATTGGAATGATAATAATTTTCTAAGGATTAGTAGGTGGAATTGGAGAAATAGTATGATCTAAAAAATAAAAATAATTAAAGAGATAAATTTAATGACGAAAAATTTAGTACTACCAAATATTTAGTGCTATCGATAGTATAATAACCAGACTTAATACCATGATGGGATAGGTAAATTCAAGTAGCAAATTTAATTGGTTTGAGTCATAAATAATGTGGTGCTAATACCAGATTTAGAAAAAAATTTATATACTATATATTTATCGGTTATTTTTTGGGGACAAATTGTTGCCTACACCGAGATGATCTGTATTTTTATACACTATATATTTTTTGATTATTTTTTATTATACATTTTAATTTTTTTATATATTAAATTATAAAATTTAGAATTTAGCATTCGAACTATAATATGAACGAAGAAATGATAAATTTATAGCGGTCAGGTGAAAATGGGTAGAATATTATCTAAAAATATTTACATCTATATTTGATATTATCTGTGGTCAAATAAAAAAATATTTGAATCCAGTTGAATATGAATACAAATATTCAAAATTTTTAATAGTATTATAATTTTATATTAAAAAATTATATTACACTATTACATCCCAATATTCTATTTTTCTTGATTCTCTCATTCGAATAATGGGAAATGTTTTTCTATTTCTATATTTTACTTTCAAATTTTTATATATGAGGTAGGTTTCTATGCTTTTAAAAATATAGAGTTTTTTATACTTATAAATTACTTTTAACAAGGGGATATCCAATTCAATAATTAATTATATTAGTCTGATATACACTGTTGAAATTATTTAGAAACTAAATTTTATATATTTTTTACATTGTTTGCCTATAAAACAATAGCCTCAAAATGAACGGTTAAATACAAATTTTATAAAAAATAATAATAAAATATTTAAATATTAAATTAAAATATTAATCTTACTAGTACGTAAAATTTGCTATTAAAATTTTACATAAATTAGATTGCTCTTATATACTATTGATATTATATGTACTGTTGATTGTTTGATTGCTAATATGTGTCGGGAGATTTTGTGATACTGAATTTTATTATTTTTTTTGAGATAAAGATGGCTTAGAGCTGTTTGTTTGGGTGGAAGTGGAGAGGAGTGAAGTTGTTGCCGGCATTAAATAGCCCCTTCCGTGTTGGCTATTTATTTTTGAGTTAAAAATAAGTCTAATTGTGAGGACCCGAATCCCCACTTAAGGATTTATTGATGAATTAGTGGCTTCTGAGAGTGTGTGTACGCATTTCGGGCCAAGAATTGAATTTCTGGAGTAATTGGAGCAAGATTGCTTATCACGAGGCCCATATGGGGTGATTGAGATTTTTGCGCGCTTATTGGAACCAAGGATTTGACCCGGCATGAAAAATAGATCAAGTTTACATTTTCGAAAATTTTCGAAAAATTTTGGAAGTGGAATTTGGCCGAACGGATATTGGATTTGGATTCAGCGCGCGAAAACGAGCGGAATGGACTATTTACTTGAATTTTTCGAAGCCCGGACGCAAAAATACGGATTTCGAGGCAGCTTTTAGCCTGCGTTTGGTTAGGGGGATAAGGGGGGAATAACCCCCTTATCCCCCTAAAAATACCCAAACAGCAATGTTTAGGGGGGGGTTTTATTAACCCCCCTTAGCGGGTTATCCACGGATAACCCGCTTAAGGGGGGGTTTTGCAATCCCCCCCACCCCCCGGGTTTAGCCAATTCTGGCTTGGAGCTCGCGGTTACCGAGGCATTTCTTCTCCCCTGCAGTAGCTGTCTCCTCCGTCTCCATCTTCTTCATCTCCCTCTTCCCCCCTCAAACTCCATCTTCTCCGTCTTCTCCGGATCGCGGCCGTGCTCGGCCGTCATCGCGATGTCCACCTCCATTTCTCGCCGCGGCGGCGGCGGCGGAGGAGGAGATCGTCGAACGCGGCTTCGGCGGCGGCGGAGCTACGAGGCGTGCAGGAGAAGGCGAGCGCTCCCCCGTCGCGAGGGTGCCGACATATACGTAACCCTAGAGGACGAGCGTAACAGGATTCGTCTCCGTCTCCACCATGCCCCGAACTTTAGAGAAAGAGAGAGAGATCTCGTTTTCCCACTTTCGGTTTCGATTATATTATTATCTCTCTCGATCTCTCTCGATCGATCTCTCTCCTGAGCTTCACGAACGAAACAAACTGGGAAAAAAGAATCAGAGAAGAGGAGATAAAAAGAGTAATAATATAATGCCATTTTATATAATTTTTTATAATTATATCTAAAATGAAAAAAAAGAATAAATTTATAAATTAATTTAATATTATATTATATTATAAAGAGTAAATTAGTAAATTAAAATATTTAATCCTTCAATTCTTCTTATTCCACTATTCCCAACCAAACACAATTTTCTCTTATTCGTCTTATTCTTCTTATTCCTCTTTAACTTACCAAACACAATTTTTCTTAAACCCGGTATAACTCTTAAACCCAACCAAACGCAAATTTACTCTAATTCCGACTTAAACCACAATTTATACCTATCCCCGGTATAACTAAAACCCTCTTAAACCCGAACCAAACGGAGCCTGTTCCGACGGCCGGAGAGGCGCCGGCGGCGGAGCGCGGCGGCTGGCGGTGACGGAGGCGCGCGGTCCACCGCGGAGGCGTGCACCCGGGCGCTCACCACGTGGCGGCTCCCGGTTGGCAGGCGCAGTGGGCGCGGTCCACGGGGATGGCGCAGGTGCACGGTGGACCAGGGGTGGACACGTGGCAGCATGTGGTTGGGTGGTGTTGTACGCGCGGTCCACGGTGCGGGGAGTTGTTGCCTCGGGCGGCGTGCCCGACAGGCGCGGCGTGGGCGCGCGTGGGCGCTGCCGGGGCGACGTGCGGGCGCCACGTGGCGCCCCGTGGTTGGTCGGGCGCAGACGCGCACGACCGCGTGTCGAGACACGCGGCGTCGTGCGGTTCGATGGCGCGCGTGCGCCGGGCGCGGGGAGCTTGGCAGGGACACGTGGCGGCCCGAGAAGCTTTCGGGCGCGCACAGTAACGGGCCGGGCCCGTTACTGTAGCAGCCCGGAAGTTTCGGGCGCCCGAATCTTTGGGCCAAAAGTCCAAAGTGTGGATTTTCGGGCTGGGCCTATAAATAGGCTTTTTGTTGGGGCTTTTTGCCCCCTTTCCCGAGCTCCTCTGCCCTTGGACCCTTTAGCAAAGTTGTAGATCTTCGTGTTGCACATCTTCTGGCGGAGGCCCGGAATTTTTGGAAGCCGCGACATCGACGTTTTTGGCATCGTAGCGCGGAGCGACGATTTTCTGTTGGAGGCCTGTTATCGCTGCATTTCGGTTTGAGAGGTCCACAGAACTACTCCGATAGTATTTTTGGGCGTTTTTTGCGGCGTTGGATTCACGAGAGGTATTTCTTCGAGTTTCGTGTTGAGTGTTTCGCCTACATTTGGGTTTTTGGCATAGTTTTCGAGGCTTTACTGAGCCCCTATTTTGCTGGTGAGATTCCTGGACAGCAAGGTCTTCGCGGATTTTTATCTCCGCATCCGGACATCGGAATTCGACGTTTCAGGGCTCTATAGACATCTACTCTTCGCGAGGATCGCCGTCATATTTTTACTGGAATTTTTGGAGGTTATTTTATAGGTGAAATTTTCACAGAAAGAGGACTGTTCACCGTAGATTTTTAATATGTGGAATTTAGCGGAATTAAGTGTAATTTTTGGAATGTGTAGTGTACCCAGGATGTTTTGAGCACTGCTACCGTGTTGTGGCTTGGTGGACTTTGGGTTATAACTGTTTCTGGGCTTTCTTAGCTGTACGACCCCGGACAGTTGGCACGTTCAGGTGGGTGGCCCTGTCTCCAAGATTGATGGACTGTACGTTAAGCCTGCTATTGTAGGACTATGCATAATAGCGAATTCTTGTTCAGCATGCTTGAATGTAGGAATTATTATTCCTTATTTTACCTGATGATCTTGTCATCTCCATGCTTCCTTTTATCTGTAAAAATTATTATTATCTTGGAACTTGACCTAGCACCCCCGTCATATGCAGCATGTTCAACCAGACTGTAGAAAACTCCAACTTGGGCTAGGTTTATTCTGCTTTAGACATCCATACTTCTTTTCTTTCTGGACATAGTGTTTTACTCGCCCGGGTAGTGGGCCGAGTGGTCGGGTTTCTTTTAGTGTGGGATGCATTGTACACTCGTGCTTAGGGGCGGAGTGGAGTCTGGTAGAGGTAGTTAATCGTTCAGCTGTGGCGGGAGCCGTTTGGGAGGGCGGCGGTCCCGAGATATTCCATTTTCTATTTTATTTGTCGCCGCTGTGTTAGTGGCAGCGATTTACCAGTGTTAGCAGAACCTTGAACCCAGAACTGTTTTTGGGCACACATATGATTTTAGTCAACCAATGTTTTCTTCCAAGCATCGTAAGGTCTCCCGAGTCTGTTCTTGTTTGATTAGACAAAGGCTATAGCTCTACGAGGCTTGGGTATAAAACTTGTTTTCAATTATTTTCCTAAAAAGAACTAAAAATCATTAAATATGAATTTCTTTAAGATCAAATGGCTTTCAGTAAGAAATGTCACCTTTTTCCCATAAAATTAACCACTTGAGATGATTCAAGTGGTCTGGATTCTAAGGTCTGCCTTTTCCTTTGGGACGAGAACAACGAGAGGCTATGTCTAGAGCCTGTTCTTGTTTGATAGGGTTGTAGGTTCTAGTCTTTCGAGGTTCCCGGATCTTTTATTATCGTCTGTTGTGGGGATAGTACAGCTATTTTGTTGAGTCATGTGGGTTAGCACCAGATTATCGACTCGGGTTTTGTTTCGGCAACCGCAGATTGTGGGCGGTTGGACCGATTAGTGTTATGCATCAGTTGGGGCTGGGTTTTGTATTGTGGATAGAGTGAGTCTCCACTTGAGCATACTGTCGACTTATGCCTGCTTGACTGTGATACTTGACAGAGATACTTTGCAGAAATACTTGATATAGGTTACTTATTGACTCGAGCGGGTCGCTCCCCTCGAGTGCCACTCCGGAGTAGGCGAGACCGGGTTGTTGTACCGGCGTTGAGATTGAGCTATAGACCGGGTTGTTGTACCGGCGTTGAGATTGAGCTATATACCGGGTTGTTGTACCGGTGATGAGTTTGAGCTATTTACCAGGTTGGTGTACCGGTTGTTGAGATTGATTTATGCAGGCAAGTCTGGGCATATACAGGACCATGTGATTGGGTTATACTTTGGTAGTTGTCTTTCCATGATGCATACATCTATACATAATTGAGATTCATACAGTTGAGATTACCATATAGCTCAGTAGTTGTCTTTCTATGAGTTATGCATGTGTCTATTTGAGATCGTACAGTTGAGGGCATTATTGGTACACGAGGGTAGTGTTACCTTTATTCATGCATACACTCTCTTTTATTCGGTTATCATTGGCATAGTAGCTGTAGTGTTATTCATTTCCAGCTCTTTCTTTTAGTATTCTATTTGTTTCCTCATGCCTCTAGTAGACTTAGTGGGCAGACCGTTGGGCTTGTTGACGGCACCCACTGAGAACTACTGTGGGATGTAGTTCTCGCACTCGTCGTGGTGTCTTTTTTCCCAGGGACTTCTACTCCTGTTCTTGCTGTTCCAGCTGCTGCTTTTTCAGATCGAGGTAAGGGAGTCGCGAGCTAGATTCCTACCAGTCGTCGTCGTCCTGAGAGTAGATGTACCCACTTTTTATATTTTGAGAGTTACTTGTTTGAGAGACCTTGTAGTGAGGTATAGAGTTGTACTTTTATTTCAGAGTTGAGCGACTTATGTACTTTTGGTGAGGACCTTGTGTTGTATATATTTTAATTCTAGCAGTTTACTCTCAGCTCTGATATCTATTTAGTATAGTATCTTTCTTTGCAGGTTTGACGCTTCGTCTATACGGGGTTCACCGTATGGGCGGCGGATCTGTTAGCGAGCCCGGGTCGCAGTTTCGACCCTGGGGCGTGACACAAATTTTCTGCGCTTGATAATAGACTCAGAAGATTAATAAGTTGAGTTGAGTGAGCCTAATAAGTTGAGTGGGGCTGCGGTCCACAATAGATCTAACGGCAAGAAGCCCAACAATAGACCCAACGTTCAGGTGGGTTGAGTCCGGTCGAGACCCGTTGGCATTGTGTCTGTACGTTTTAAGTGAATTGGTTGCGTATTTCTAACAGCTCGAGCTTTTGGAATTAATTGTTAGCGCCAACGATTCGACGAGTGGTATCTGAGCTAGTGGCACGGATTCGATTCCCACACGGTGCAGGTGTTGGGGGAGGGATTGTTGGCTATTTATTTGTGGGTTAAAAATAGGTCCAACTTTCTACCTGTGACAATAGGTCCAGAAGACTAATAAGTTGAGTTGGGTGGAGCCCAATAAGTTGTCGGATCGTTGGCGCTAACCATTAATCCCAAAAAGCTCGAGCGGTTGGAAATACGCAACTAATTCACTTAAAGCGTACAGATACAGCGCCCACGGGTCTCGACCGGACTCAACCCACCTGAACGTTGGGTCTATTGTTGGGCCTCTTGCCGTTAGGTTTATTATGGACCGCAACCTCACTCAACTTGTTGGCCTCACCCAACTCTTGTCGTTAGGTCTATTATGGACCGCAGCCCCATTCAATTTGTTGGCCTCACCCAACTCAACTTATAAGTCTCCTGAACCTGGAAGTTGGGCATATTTTAACCTATAAATAAATAGCCAACAATCCTCCCCCCCCCCCCCCCCAAACACCTGTACCGTGTGGGAATCGAACCCGTACCACTGGCTCCGATACCACTTGTCGGATCGTGGGAATCGAACCCGTGCCACTAGCTCCGATACGACTTGTCGGATCATTGGCGCTAACCATTAATCCCAAAAGCTCGAGCTGTTAAAAATACGTAACCAATTCACTTAAAATGTACAGACACAGCGCCTACGGGTCTCGACTGGATTCAACCAATCTGGGCGTTAGGTCCATTGTTGGGCCTCTTATTGTTAAGTCTATTGTGGACCGCAACCCCACTCAACTTATTAGGCTCACCCAACTCAACTGATTAGTCTCCTGAATCTATTGCCACGGGGTAGGAAGTTAGGCCTATTTTTAACCCATAAAAAAATGGTGAACAATTTGTTTGGTTCAACTTAATAAAGATACGGTCGAGACTCGAGTTATTTAAAACAGCGTAATTGATTAATTATGTTAAAACAAGATAAAAAAAATAATAATAAAATACTACAAATGATAATGCTAAATATATTTAAATATATATAATTATGTTGCTAATTACTTTTTTTTACTCAGTTTACATATTTAAAATATAATAAAAATTAATTATTTAAATTTTAGTATTTTTTCATTAAGTTTGTACATTTTCATATAATAAAAATTCATTGGTTGACTATTAATATTTTTTTACTCTATAATTTTATTATTATATTATTATAATTTATGTATAACAAAATTTACTTTAGTTATTTAATATTACATTTATTAATTATATAAAAATATAATTATATTATTTTATTACATTATAATATATTATTTATTAAGTTACTTATTATTTATATATAAATTATCATTTTTATATTATTCACTTTCTTCTAAATAAAAAAATAAAATAAAAATAAAAATAAAAAATCCAGTGCTATAATTATGAAAACAAATAGCGGGACATGACTAATTTTCACCTACACTCTACTTTTACACAAAGTTTACTTTTGGTGAAACAAATATGTCCTAAATTGTTATTTATTGGGAGAATTTGATTAGTTTTTGTGGGAAAAATAAGATGTATGGTACATGTTCTAGAAAAATAAGGTAATTTCTTGTATTTTTTATTTATTTTATTATGAGTTTTATGTAAAATTATTATAAGTTTTATAAAAAATCTTGCATTTATATGTGTTAAATCTTAGATTTATTCAGTGAAATATATATATATATATATATATATATATATATATATATATATATATATATATATATAATATATATATATATATAATGATTTTAACATGAGGTTATAATTTTAGTTGCATATTTACCGGTTCTAATTAATTCATATTTATACATACATATTACATATTAGTATATATTATTATTCGAATGATATTCAGTTCTAATATAAACATTCGATTTATATTCGAATCCAAAAAAATATTTAGTCGTATTTGAATCGATTAAATTGTTTTTAACAGATATTATAATAAATATTAACATTCCATATATATTCGTATTTGAATTTATATCTGAAAAAAAAAAAAAAAAAAAAAAAAAGGGTACATAAGTTAAGTATCCATCTTAATTAGAGAAAAGAGAAACTCAATTTTCTGTAATACGTTAAACCTTCATAGTCAGCAAAAACTTCTAAAGTTCTATATACCTAATTTGTTGAAATAGTAAAAATGTCTTTTTTTTCTAAGAGTACAATAATTATTTCGTATAATTTAATTTATATAATATTAAAATAAAATGTTCTGATTTTGAGTCCCCTTAGATTTCTAAAGTTATTTAATTTTCTCTTAATTAAACCGATATTTTGAATTTATTAAAAAATTTCAAATCCAGATATGAAAAAAGTGTTGAAATATCAAAAATATTATTTTCTGATAGCTTAATTTTTTAAAATATAATTTATAGACAAATCTAAAAAAAACTTACAAACAAGGCTTTCAGGGAGAAAATCTAATTTATCCAATTTTATTTTTATCCAAAAATAATAATTATTTTTTCTATAATATATCCTTTTTTTTTAGATTTTATGTATTAAAAAATATTTCACAAATTAGTCAATGAAAGCAAAATTTAAAGGAATTTTATCTGCCAAACTTGTTGAAACATGACAAATTAATAGACAATAGAAGTTAATCACCCAACAATTAATGCTGCATGAGGAAGAATATTCCAAACCTAACTTAAACCGACCATTTCGTAGCTACCTCATGATGCAATTCAAAATAATTTTTAAAATTAATAAATTTTAATTTTTAAATAATTTCAATACTCTATATTATGTCTAATGGTACTGATAATTCATTTTGAATTTGATAAATTCAAATATAAAGTTTTTAAAGTTAAAATTTAAACGGTTAAATAATCAAGAATATGTAAATTGCCTTTCAGAATTTTATAAGTTTAAGAGTTTATTTTTTAACAAGTGACTTTAAAAGTCCATGCATAAGATATATAATTTTTCAGGAAGACAATTTTAATACTTAAAATATAGATTGTTTCCAAAAATCATAATTTATTGTTGCTCGTATTCAATATTTAGATCTTAATTTTAAATTTTCTAGAGTTTTATTTTATTTTTGTGTAAAGAAAAAAAAGATAGAAAATACAGAAACCTTCTGAATTTTAACTCTTTTGAAAATAGTCATATGAACTTTTAACTATAACACAATTAAACTTCTTAAACTTTATCAAATAATACTATAATAAATCCTCTCTTTAATTAAAATTATTAATTACATAATTAATTTGGTCATATATATATATATATATATATATATATATATATATATATATATATATATATATATATATATAGCGTATAGTTTTATAAAACTATGAAATATTAAAAATATATATATTAATTTGTACTCTAGCATATAAAAAAAATGATAAAGTATAATGTGCGATGTCATGTTTTATATAGGATTATATAAATGACATCCGAATAAAATAATTGAGTATATATTAAATAAATTCACTTAAGAAGAAGTATTTCGAACTATTTGAAAAAAATAAATTAATATGATGACAAAAATTGAATATTCGGACTTCTATAAAGTTCAGAGCTCTCTATACAATTTCCCCAAGAAGATAATAATTAAAAAAAAAAAAAAAAAAAAAAAAATTAAGTAGTTTGCCCTCTCTCTCTCTCTCTATATATATAAATGTAAAAGAGAAGAGAAAAGTTCAATAATTCAAGCCATAGCACAACCTTTCAAATTAACATCCCCAATATGGCCTCACAAAGCGAGGAGAAGCACCCTCTTCCACTCTCCTCCTCAAAGGGGAAGCTCAACTCTCTACTCCATGTTGACAAGCTCATTGTCTCCCTCTTCCTCTTCTTTATTTTTTCGCTTCTCCTCTCATACTTGTACTTCTCCCCGCAGTTCCAACCCATAGAACCCGACCCATCTCCGCCGAACCGCATGCAAGTTTCGTGCGACTCCGACGTAGCCTCATTCTACATCTACGACCTGCCCGATCGCTTCGACGGCGCGCTCCTTCGCCGCTGCTGCGACCTCAGCCTCTTCGCCAACAGCGGCCTCGGGCAGCCGGTCCCGCACCGCCCCGACTGGTTCGCGACCAACCAGTTCGTCGCCTCGATGCTCTTCCGCGCCCGGGCCGAGCGCCACCCCTGCCGCACCTTCGACCCCGACTCCGCCGCTTTGTTCTACATCCCCTTCTACGCCGGCCTGTACTCGAGGTCGATGTTCAGAGAGAAGAACGACACTCTCCGCCAAGCGCTCGGCCTCGACCTTGCGGAGCACGTCTCCCGGCTCCCGACGTTCCGCCGCCATGGCGGACGCGATCATTTCCTCATCACCGGCCGCACGTCGTCGGAGCTAATGCGATCCGCCAGGGTGAGCGAAAACTCGACCACCAACCACCTCCTGCGCCTTCCGGAGCTGGCCAACGTGTCGATCCTCACCATCGAGCGGCATGTGTGGGATGGCAAAATGCAATTCGGCATCCCCCACCCCTCCTACTTCCACCCGCGCTCTGCTGACGAGCTCACCGCATGGCAGGAGGAGGTGCGCCGGGCGGAGCGGACCCACCTCTTCGCCTTCGTCGGCGGGGCGCGCACCGGGGGCCAGAAAGAGGTTATGCGCGCGTTGGTCTTAAAGCAGTGCGGGTCGTCGAGCCGCTGCCTCCAGCTGGAGTGCAAGCCGGGTTCCAAAGATTGCCACAACCCGGTCCTGGTCATGGACGTACTGCTGCGCGCCGAATTCTGCCTGCAGCCGCAGGGCGACTGGTTCACGCGGCGGTCGACGTTCGATTCGGTGCTGGCAGGCTGCGTGCCGGTGTTCTTCTCCGAGCACACGGCCTACACGCAGTACGGGTGGTACGTGCCCCCGCGGGCGGAGTGGTCGGTGTTTCTGGGGCCGGAGCGGCGGGGTCGGATCGAGGAGGAGCTGAGCCGGATACCGAAGGACGCGGTGGCGCGGATGCGGGAGGTCGTGATCGGGATGATCCCGCGCGTCACCTACGCCCACCCGAACGCCAGCTGGGCCGAGGGGCGGCGCTTCCGCGACGTCGTCGACGTGGCGCTCACCGAGCTCACCAAGCGTGTGCAGCAAACGCTGAGCGAGTCCGAGAACAATAATAGTACCAAGTAAATTCATTTGAAACACACAGAAAAATCAAAATGAAAACTAAGAAGGGTTGTTCTTAATTTACCTGGCTTATTCTCAACCGTGAAGTCCTTATTTTTTTGGGTTAATTATATACATGTCCCTACAAATATGTCGAATTACAAATATATTTCTACAAAATTCAACTTTTCATATTTATTCCTTCAAAAATCCACCGTTATTCAAATATGCCCCTACCGTCCATCTCTGTTAGAAAAGTTGATTTAACACTAGGTTAAATGCTTAACCTTGGTTAGATTAAAAAATAAATTTACATATTTATCCTTTTCATATTATACCTTTGGAGGGATATATTTGTAACAAGTATAATGGTATTACTTTTGGAGGGATATATTTGTAAAGGGGCAAAAAAATAATTTCACATCAAATCTGTTAAAAAATAAACAGATTCCAAACGGGGATTAACCATATTTGAAGAACTTTGAATTTTTGAAGGGATAAATATGAAAAGTTGAATTTTACAGGAATATATTTCCAATTCGACATATTTGGAGGGATATGTATGCAATTAACCCTATTTTTTTTATCTGCTTTATTTTATTTTTTTTTTTTTTTTTTGAGCCACCTATTTAATTAGTATCACTTAAACTTTTAAATCGTTCATAATCACAATTTACAAATTTTTTATTATAATTTTTTTAATAAAACTCATAATTACAAAATAAAGAACAATAATTGGGATTTAAAAGAATTTTTCTCAATGTGAATTTACATCTCAAGCAATATTGTTTAAGCTATCTTTAAATACACTAGTAATCATTTCAAAATTATAATAAAAGTATGATTAAAGAAAAATTCATTTTTATTTTATTTTCAATTAATTATATTTGTAAATGCATTTGAATTAATATTATATTCAGAATTATTTTGAATTCATATTTTATTTGTAAAGTCCATTTAAAATTTTACTACATTTCAAAAGTTTATTTGAAAGTATACCATATTTGTAAAAAAAAAAAAAATGAATTAATATCACAAATGTAAAAAAAAAATTAAAGTCATACCACATTTGTTAGACTCTTTTGAATTAATATCATAAATATAAAGTTTTGTGAATTCATACCATATTTGAAAAACTCTTTTGAATTAATACAACAAATGTAAAGATTTTTTGAATTCATAAGATATTTGTAGATTTTTTTAAAACTAATATGGCATTTGTAAAATGCTTTTGAATTTATATCATATATCAAATCTCTTTTAAATTCACATCATATTAAAAATAATGACTAATTTGACATTAAGTTCAAATCAAACTCGTATGATAGATTGGTAAACTTGATTTGGCTGATCAATTCAAATTCGATAAAATTATAAAAAAATTCTCCCAAATATTGTTATAGCACTTGTATTCAATTTGGTATAATTTGATTTTAAACTAAAATACAGAAAACTTTTTAATAAATATCCGTTCTTTTACTTTTCATTCTGACTTTCAAAAACCTGCATTTTACCTCCTTGAAATATTAAAAATATTTTCACAGAATTACGATGTTAATGAAGAGGATAAAATGATCATATTGCCCTTATTTACTTTATAAAAAAAAAAAAAATTAATTTTTAATATATTTCTATTATTTTAAAAATATTTTAATATAAATTATAAAAAATTAACGAAATATTGACAAAATATTAACGAAACCTGACGGTGGGGGACAAATACATCAACCTTAATTTTTAAGAAGATAAAATATAGATTTATGAAAGTAAAAATAAATAAATAAATAAATAAATATTACGAAAATTTTTTACGTAATTTAGTCATATTTTATTCGAACTATTTTGAAGAATTAGATTGAATAATTATCTTTGGTCAATTTCGGTTCAGCTCCAACCATCTTAAATCCAACTAAAATATGAAATTATTAAATAAAAAAGTAAATTCAAATATTAGTTGTTACCATTAAAATTTATTGTTGAATCAAATCCAACAAATGAATAGTCTCTTTTAAATTCGTTTATATTGTTACTACATATTCTCTCTTTTTCTTTTATTTTTTTTAGTATTGATTCTGCTTCCAAATTTGCAACAAAATGCTTAATTAATACTAAAAATTTTTAATTTAATTTTAAATTTTAATACGAAAAATAAAATAAAATAATTAATGATTAGATGGTAAAGTTATAAGATTATAATTTATTTGTGATCATAGAATTATTAATTAGTAGTCTAAAATTAAGAAGCTAAAAATATTTCTTATTTCTTCCAAAAAATAAATAAATAAATAAATAAATAGAATCATCTAATTACGTATAAGTCCTAGTAAATTTACCAGGTTTCTTCGGGGATCAGCAGAGGCCTGCAACCTGCAGGTCATCGGTTAGACAATTTGGAAAAGTGGTAGCCTAATTTGCTGAACAAAATTCAAAGCGATGAAGACGATTACAAAGAGAATCAGAGTTCGTTGCATAGAAAAGACTATTAAAACAATATGATTTCCTTGAATCTCTTTTAGGCATTCCGTCGAACAGGTTTCATGCACCCACGCAGCATTCATCAAACGCTAAACACGCATCAACAAAACTATTTACGCCTCATCAATTTTCTTTTAGGCATTATCTCGAGCACCCTCCGGGCTTTAAACGCACAAAAAAGTAGTGCAGTTCATCACTGTAATCTCTTTCAGGCATTCCATCGAACAGGTTTCATGCACCCACGCAGCATCCATCAAACACTAAACATGCATCATCAACAAAACTATATCTCGAGTACCCTCCGAGCTAAGTAATGGTATCAAGTACGATTAATAATTATATTTAATAATGAATTTAGCTGGGTTGGATTTTTTTTTGGTTTCGGGTATAAGTTTTCAATTCTTTTAGTTCGACCCGGTCGAGTTTCGGTGCAGTTTCGGATTGCGATTTTTTATTTGGAATCCGTTTTGAGTTTTGCAAAACCTGTTCGAAACCGACCCGTTGACATCCGTAGCCCAAAATGCTTTATTGGGCTAGACCTAAAATATTATGTTAGGCCTTTGGATAATATTAAGGCCTAGTTTTTGTGGGCGCCCAGTGAATTCCTAATACAATTTTTCACCACCTCTTTTAATATTATATAATAATTTCTACATCTCCTCAACGAAAAATTGAAAAGAAAAAAATATTGATTGGATCCTCTCGTACAATTTCAACTTTATCTAATATTTTAATTTAAAAATTAAAAATTAAAAAATTAAAATATAATTATAAATATAAATTTTAAAATTTAAAATCTAAATTGAAATTTTAAAATTTAAAATTTAAAATTTACAATCTAAATTTGAAATTTTGAAATTTTAAATTTAAATTTTAAATTTTGAAATTTTAAAATTTTGAAATTCAAAATTTAATAATTTAAAATTTTAAATTAAAATTTTAAAAATAATGTATTGAAAGGGTTTAGAAATTGAAGGTAAACTTGTAATTTTATATAAATACAAGAAAACTCACCATCAGTAATATGAGATTTTTATCCTTACTGGGTAATATTTTCGGGATAATTTTGTAACTTTTGTAATGCTAAATTACTCACCAGATTATTTACTGGGTGATTGGGTGAACCAAACCTAATAATCTTTATATAATTATTTATAATCTTGGCAAAATAATCCGAACCAAACACAATATATATATATATATATATATATATATATATATATATATATATATATAGAAACATAATCTCGCATTTGAGATGAAAGTGCAAAAGCAGATCAAATGAAAACTCAATCTTTACTATTCATCACTTAAATGAAAGAACAAATAAATAGTGGAATAGATTTTAAATCACAACCTAAATTATGATATGATTGACAATGAAAATGAAAGAAAGAAGAAACTTGCCCTTCAATCCAATCAAGAATAGAGAAAAATATCCAATAATCGTAGCCATAGAATCATCCATGCAACACTGGTGAGGGGGGCAGTGGGGGGTAAGAGAAAGGAGCTTCCTTCAGTCCAATCAAAAATAAAGAAGGATCCAACATAGCTCCCGCATCATCCATTCAGACACCAAGGCGCCCTTCTTGGCATTTGGATGAATGAGTCCGCAGCTAATCGATCAAATTCTACATCCCCTATGACTGTGTTACGGTGATGGGCCTCCAAATATTTTCTATATACTTGTTATGGTATATAGAAATCTCCACAAAAATAGAATGAAAAGAGAAGAGAAAAAGACAAATAATAAAAAATCTGGTACGTTTTGGTGGAAGTAAATTAAACTTGCCTTTATTGAAAAAATAACTTCATGCCCACACGTTTTTTTTGGCCTCACTAATTAATTAAGGCGACTCCGGCTTCATTGACAATCATAATAGCCCGACATATCTATTTATAGATTATTATTATACACAATCCTATTCCAATTAGATATCCTATCTAATTAGATTTATCTTTATCAAAATTTAACCAACCAAATATCTTAGATAATCTAATTCTAACTAATTAGCATTATCTCTAACAACTGGACCGAATGAAGCTCCCTTTTCAATCAATCAGCGCTTTAACTAACTTAAGAATAATTGTTGTGTCGCTTTGAAATAGTTTCTTTACTTAAGAAGTGAATAAAAGTTTCATAAGTTGTCGCTATATGATATTCTATATAAGATAGTAGAGATTTTGCTAATGGCGTGAAAAAGCTATAACTAAGATAAATAGAACCTCACTCACTTTCTTATGCCTAGTCTAGCTAATTTTGGAGGGAAAGGAAAAAAGAAGATGATGAATGCATACGAAATCTTAGTTGTTCATCACTTTTACATAAATATATATAGTAGTAAATGATGACGTAACTAAAGAGCTGAACAGATTTGAAATTACAATAAAAAGTGGTGAAAGATTGAGATTGAACTTTTTAGTATTTTCTTTTCGGTAGCCTCTTCATCTATGCAAAACTCTCTTCCACATAACCTCCCAAAGATATATAGTATAGAATCAACAGCAGAATCTATCTATCTGACCTCTATAATATAGAGATGTCTCATGACTCAAGAGAGAGAGAGAGAAGAAGAAGAAGAAGAAGAAGTATTTGGTGAGAGGAAGGAGGCAATTCCATGCATGCAAGAAGCACTTGCCACTCATGGTTATGAACAACAGTAGAGGGTCCCTTAAATAACCAAGAAAAAGGAAGGGATGCATGACATCATAAGAGTTAAAAAAAACTTGCATTAATATACACTTTAATGATGCCTTCTATATACTACAACCTTTTATTAATTTGTCTCTTTGCATTTTATCCTATATATCTTAAACTATGACCCAAAGTCAATTTTAAGCTTAAATAAGCATGATATGGAATATGTGATCTTAACCACTTAACATCAATTCCATGCTTTAAAAATAGTGCAGCACGCCACATATCATAGCAAAAAAAATCTTCAGGAATTAATTTGGGTCCTATATGTGTAATAGAATAATGTCATTGCACCAATTTAGCTCACAAATGGCCGAGCAGAATAAGAAAAGTGCCTAATTAATGTTGCTATATATATTACATCATTGTGTACTTAGCAATTGCCCACCCAAGTTTATTAGTAGAAATTGATCTGATTCTAATTAAGTACTAGTGGAGGAAACCTTAATAAGGAGAGAACCATATATATATACTTAATGGCGTAATAAATTAAACAATTGAGGAGATTTTCATATAATTAAACTACTTGCAAATGCATTCAAAATAAGAGATGCTATTACATTTAAAGTAGATATTCCAAATCTTTCTTATTTTTAGATTATATACAACACGCAGTAAGATCAATAGAGTTACCATCCGTGCCAGATCCTTGTGAGCAGCGCAGCGTAGCTCAATTCGCGCGATTGGAGAGGCTGTTTTTGTGACTCAAATTAATCCAGCCTAAATGGCCGGTTAAGTACACTAATCGCATCATCAGCTGATTAATTTGGTATCTATTACAAGTTAATTGAGGCAAATTTTATGTTCATCTGTGTTCAATTCTATCCAGCTTCTCCTACTCTCTACCTTTTACAAATTGGCTTTTAGAATAACACTTCAACTTTGAGAAATTGGAAAGAGCTTTCGACGTGGTCCAAAATCAAAACAAAACTTTTTTATTGCAAGTAGAATCTAGCTACATTTAAACTTTTTGTTCCAGTTACAGCAAGGTAACGTCAACATTGAAAACATGTAAAGGAGATCGAGTACTTTGCATGAAAATTATCTAGATAGATATATGGCTCTTTTTCACTCCAAGGCTGATATGCCAAGATTCTCGAACTCTTGAGAATGTTGTTTGGACGATTGGATTGACCTTTCCGCCTTGTTCTTGTGTGCGCATGCACTATATATCCTTTCTCAAAAACACCTGAAAAGAATTAAAATGAACTTTATCAATCAAAAGCAAAATAATTACAATAAGTGAAGCCACAAGCTTATTTCCGGCTTTGGTTCTCCATTGTGGCTCGACCTCTTTAAGTACGGTAAGTTCCGCCGCTTGTTTCTGGTAAAACTTGAATGATCTTGATTCAATTGATCTTCGAGTCAGAAAACAAGCAACTCTAGTGATCTGATACTTATTCGGCCTAAATCTTTGAATAGCCAAAGACGTATACTCGATCAGGCAAGTAGGCTACTAAAACTAAACTATAGCTTTCAGTTGAAATTATATAAACTAAACTATATAAGCTTACTTCGGTACAACTTGAAAAAAACTACTATTACTTACAATCACCTCAAGAGGTTGATGTTGTGGAAAAAAAGGTCTAGCTGTGTGTGTAAGTTAAGAAGGCTCTATCAGAAGTTAATTATATGAAAAGTATTTGTTGGAAAAATTCGGTACTCGCTCCGGTACCAGATTTTCTGAATCCGCAACCCGCTTCGATACCGTAATCCGCTCTGATACCGTGTAGAGTTGGGATTCCGCAGCGAAAACGTCAAATCGAATTTTTACCATAAATCCGTCCTCTCAATAAAACTGGAACCAATACAACCACAAAGAGAAGAAAAACAAAACAGAAAATATGTGAGTGAAATAAGATTCATTAATTAAAAGAAGAATTACACCGATTACACAGACTTCTCTTCTGCAATAGAGTAGCTGCTTCAACCCTACCCCTCCTCCTGAATTTTTCTCATCCTTCTCTCGTCTTCTATAAACCTAGAAGACTATGTATAAACCTAGAAGACTATGGGTGTGGCTAAATTTTAACCCCCACCACCTCCATGGGTGTTACCATCACGTTGGGTGTGGATACCACTATATGAGTGTGGCTAAATTCTAACTCCCACCACCTCTATGGGTATTACCACCATCGTGGTTGTGACTATCTTAACGCCACCATCAAATAATAGCACATATGCTATATCTATAGTTTACATCAAAAACTATTCAAATTCTAGTCTAAATAGATTTTTATTTTAATTAATATTTAAATTTTAACAAACTTATCTCTTTAAAATTTAAATATTAATCTTAATCTAACTAGGATTCAACTACAAATATAATCAAATCCTACCAGTATTTATAGCTTCCACACTTTCACAGTCCGAGCAGAATTTCCATTTTTCTAATAAGCTCAAATCCCTGAAGATAACTGGATCAATCACAAAAATTTCGGACAAGTTCAAAAACTTCGGAGCAAGATCCTAACATTAATTTGGTTGAAATATCGAGCTAACATGTGAGTTTTCGGCATGGCCTGAAGTTGCAACAATGCTTGTGAGGCAAACAATGTCGAGTTCCTCGAACTTGTGAGCAACAATTGACGGCGGTTACAACGTCGAAACAAATAAACCCTCAAATGTAAAAGCTTGTTTAATTCCGATCGTAGTAATTCTATATATTGTATTGCACATACTAAATATTTGTGTAATTTTTTTTGTTGTTGTAGTGTTATTTGATAAAGTGTTGTTTCGAAGAATCGAAACTGTGAAACCACCAATTCACCTGTAAGAAAAACAATAAGAATTTTATCTTTCGTTTTTGCATAATAATAAAGTTTTTGAAGTCTATGGAAATATATATAAGTTTCTCTCACTATTCGTAGAGTATATGAGTTATTTAACATACTTTGTAGGGGTGGAAACGTGTCCACTGAGCTCAAATTTGACTTAAAATTAATTTCGAGTCTAAATTTAAACTCAAGCTCAATTTAAAATTAATTCGAGCCGAGCTTCGGCGAGCTCGAGCTCTAAATGATTCGCTTGAAATTTTAACATCATGTAATTTATAGTTTAATTTTTATAAAATATTATTTATAATTTGATATAAAGACGTGTCTAATAATTTAAAATACAAAATAAATATATAAAAAATACAGTACTATAATATTAAGAAAAATAATTTATTAATTGATATATCTAATTTTGTTTGAGCATGGCATATCTTTTTTTTTTTGTCATATATAATTAAAATCAAAATTTTGTATAAAATAATAATTTTTTATCTAAAAAATATATTTGTGTATATACAATTAAAATACATAATATATATTATTATATATAATTATATATATTTATAAATATTTTTAATATATATATATATATATATATATATATATATATATATATATATATATATTGGAACTTTTTTAGCCTAATTCGGAGGAGGAGTCCAACTTAAACTCGATTTGAAATAATTTTTAAATTATTTTTTAAAATTTAATTTATTTAATTTTAAATTGAGTTCGAGCTGATTACGCAAATACATAGTTACACACACAGGAGGGGCTATTACGCAAATACATACACGTGAGGGGTATAGGCGCAAAAACGCCCTTTGCAGTTTCCATCTCGAGCCTCGGTTTCGTTTCTCTCTTCTCCTCGCCCCGATCGATCCTTCTCCATTCTCCTCCGCCTCGACTCGCTAGGGTTAGGGTTTTGATCCCGTTGGGAATCGGAAGGAGGGGCCTTCTCCTTCGACTATGCGATCGGGGGATTAGGGTTTGGTGGAGGAAGAGTAGGAGGCAGCGATGGAACCGGACTTCTCCCACCCTAACGGCGATCCGAGCTTCGAGTTCGCCTTCAACTCCTGCAACTTCTCCGACCGCGTCCTCCGCATCGAGATCGTCCCCGGCCCGCCGGAGACCCGCTCCGACGCCGGCGGCGGCGGCGCCGCCTCCTCCACCTCCTCCTGGGCCGGGCACCGCAAGCGCCGCCGCGAGGAGATCAAGAAGGAGACCGGTATAATACTCTCTCTGTGTGTGTGTTAGCGTGTGTGTGTGTGTGTGTGTGTGTGTGTGTGTGTGTGTGTGAGAGAGAGAGAGAGAGAGAGAGAGAGAGAGAGAGAGAGAGCAATTTTACTGTTCTGGTAATAGTTACATAAATTTTTAGATAGAATTATGTAGTTAGGCATTTTGAAATCGACTTCTTAGCTGTTTCTTTTATGATTGGTATCACTAAACCTTTGATTCTTTTGATTTAGGTTATTTGTGCTAGTTAGTGTAAATTTTTCGTTAAATTTAATGGCGATTTTGATAAATTTAACTGTTCGGATTCAACTTAGGAAAATTACTCAGCTGAATCTAAGTAAAGTAATTGAAGGTTAAAGGAGGGTGTTGATCTTAAAAGATAAAGCTATAGGGCCTGTTTCAATTTGGACCATAGTTGAAGTTACCATTCATTTTTCGCCTAATATTTTTGTTGTGAGGTGATGTTAAATTTTTCCGATACCATGACTTGATTGAGTGGAGTAGTTAAATGAAGCTTAAATTGTGATTTGCTATGATTGGAGGGTGATTGGTGTATGCTAGGATTGGTTATTATATCAAAAAAAATTGACAAGTTTGTGAGTATGAGTTAAATAGCATTGTTTTATTCTTATCACTTGGCAATTTAATCTATGTACTCCTGGAGAAATGAAGTACATCGGCATACTTGTCTCTCTGTAAGAAATTTTTCTTTATATAGTACACAGAATTAGTTAGTTGTTTTATCAAAAAACAGTTCATGAAGGTTTCCTTTGCCCTGGTTTGACCTTATCTGGAGAGTTTTATCCCTGAAAAGAAATCGTAACATTTTTTATGATGCCATTTTGAATGCTCTTATGAGGTAAAAATCCGTACGTTTTATTTACTATGGTGTACTGTTTTTATATCAAATGCTGTGTCTGATTATCTAATATTCTCCTATACCATGAATCTTTTTGTTCCTGTCAATATACACGGTGAAAATTCTACATCATTTAAGTTACCAGGAGATCCATTCTCCTCTGTTCAGCTCATTTAATCAGTAACGTGTGATTGAATTCTTAATTGCCTCATACAGGACTTATAATTCTCCTAGTATACAAAGAATAGAGTTTCAACACCAATAAATATTAATAGTATATTGTTTGATATAGCTGCAGAGCTCAAAGTGTACAACTCAGAGCATATTTTGGACTGCAACCAGCCAGATACAGAGGATGGTGTGACAGATGAAAACCAAGACGGCGAAGCTGTAGCTATGATTGAAGAATCTCCATCAGGTGTTTATCAAATTCTTTAGTTGCTTATGCTTTTCTTATGAACATCCGTAAACGAATTATGATAAATTTATTATTACTTTTGTAATCACATGTAATGCAAGTTATTATGTCTCAGAAGCCCAATCCAATGTTTGTCTCTACTGTTGGCTTAGGTGATGAGCCTTCACAATGCAGTGATTCTTCTTCGTGTATGGATTACTCCCCTGTTCCAATAAAATCTATATATATCAGTTCCGCGATATTAGCTGCAAAGAGTCCCTTTTTTTACAAGGTAAGACGTCGGAGGTACATACGCAAACATGCGTGATCTTTCATTTTCTGTCTTCCCAATTTGTTTACTATTCTGTTTCTTTAGCTTTTCTCAAATGGTATGCAAGAATCTGACCAGCGGCATGCTACCTTGCGCATAACTGCCTCAGGTGATTTTTGAAAGACCTTTGTAGTGCATTTATCGATCTTTTGTTGATACATCCTTATTTTCTGTTTGTTTGCATGTAGCTAACATACATGAGCATACATGCATTAACTTGTATGGTGCATTCAGAAGCATGTCCCTGTAAAATTAGAGTTTGTAATTATCCCACTAAACTTTATGTTATCATATATACCTTCTAATTTTGAAGATTATTTGTATATCTCTCCTCTTTAACTGGCATCAGTTGACCCTCCCTTGAATTTTAATGACATTTACACCCATTGCAAATGTATCTGTTACAATTTTGATGGAATATTTAATTAAAGCATTAGACATTTGGAAAATAGTTTTGTCAACTGTGCCTACCCTTAGTCACAAGTTCCCTATTCAGAATAAATTCAATGGGGTAGAAAAGTTTGGTATTGGGCAAAAATCTGGTATGTTCGCGATAAAAAGGTGAAATAGTTAGACCAATAAAATTCATTCAACAGTAAAGCCTTTAATCGAGTTAGCTTATCTCCATTTATTTCAAAATAAGTTAGTTCGAAAGGTTATCAAGAAGGAGGTATGCAGCATGTAGAACTCGTAATTACTAATACAAAATGTAAGTAATTCGAAAATTTCTTGCATTTGCTTGTCAGTGTTCACTTATTCGCAAATAACTTGGAGAACAGTTCAGCCAACCCAAAATTCATGATTATTTTATTTTAAAGGAGAATATTGTGACTGTGATGCTACCTGACTAATTTGGCTACTTTGTTGGTCTTATATTAACTTCCTAGTCTTTTCTTCTCTACATTCTGCAACAGAGGAAGCTCCTTTGATGGAACTGTTAAGCTTTATGTACAGCGGCAAGTTATCAAACACCTCTCCTTCTTTCCTTCTAGATGTTCTATCGGCTGCGGACAAATATGAGGTAGTTTCTTGCGTGAAGCATTGTTGCCAGTCGTTGCGAAGTTTGCCAATGACCAAAGAGTCAGCTTTATTATATTTGGAGCTTTCTGCAAGCATCTCAATGGCTTCAGCGGTGCAGACCCTAACCGATGCCGCCAAGGACTTCCTCGCAAATAATTTCAGGGACCTAACAAAGTGAGTAATAACATACTTTTTTAAAAAATTTACATATGTTCTTGGATTTTTAGCTTGTTGCAGTTTGGTCCCCAAATTCTTCACCCAAATAGATTATACGCTATAGTACCTTGTCTTATCTAATGTGCAAAATGCCATCACTGGGTTTGTTTTCCATCAAGAACCTGGTGCCCGTTATAACACTTAAACGCTCAGCAAAATGACATTTTTATCCTCAAACGGAGGGCAATAATAGATAAGAGTTCAGTTGAGCACAGACACATGCAATACACTACCCTAACGGGCACTAGGGATTTTAGATAGAAATTGAACTGGGAGTTGACTTTGCAAAAATTAGGTACAACCAGGCACTAATCTATTTGAAGAATAAATGAATCAAGCTGAAATAAATCAAGAGACAAGTTGTGCTGACTATCTTGCAAACCTAACAAACTTGCACTTTTATTCTTGAACTGCTGCTGTAATTGTTGCAGGCCCCAAGATGGGTTGATGGATCTTCCGCTCGTTGGAATCGAGGCAATCCTTTCCAGTGACAACCTTCAAGTAGCATCAGAGGATGCAGTCTACGACTTCGCACTCAAGTGGGCCCGCCGCCACTACCCTAACCCCGAGGAGCGGAAGGAAATCCTCGGGTCCCGCCTCTGCCAGCTCATCCGCTTCCCCTTCATGACCTGCCGGAAACTCCGGAAGGTCCTAATCAACACCGACCTCGACCACGAGGTCGCCTCGAAATCTGTGCTTGAGGCCCTCTTCTTCAAGGCCGAGCCACCCCACCGCCAAAAAACCCTGGCGGCAGCCCGCGACGAGCCCAACAACAACAGCAGCAACAATAACCAAAGGTACGTAGAGCGGGCCTACAAGTACCGGCCCGTGAAGGTGGTCGAGTTCGAATCCCCTCACCCGCAATGCATCGTATTCTTGGACCTCAAACGCGAGGAGTGCACCGGCCTTTACCCGTCAGGCCGGGTCTACTCCCAGGCCTTCCACCTGGCGGGCCAGGGCTTCTTCCTCTCAGCCCACTGCAACATGGACCAGCAAGGCTCGTGGCATTGCTTCGGACTCTTTCTAGGGATGCAAGAGAAGGGCTCGGTGAGTTTTACGGTGGACTATGAGTTTGCGGCAAGGACTAGACCATCGGGGGAGCTTGTGAGTAAATACAAAGGATCCTACACCTTCACTGGTGGGAAGGCTGTCGGGTATCGGAACTTATTCGGGATACCTTGGACTTCATTCATGGCCAGTGATAGTCCATACTTCATTAATGGTGTTCTCCACTTGAGAGCCGAATTGACCATAAAACAACCGCAGCAGCTGCAGACGTGTTGAGCTTCCCTCTTCGGTAATAAACACGCGAATTGGTTCTCTAGTTGTCGCGTGTCGTTTGATAAGTTTATTTTCTGAGGGGGAGATGATTTTGGGCTTGTTCATGTTGTGCGAAAGCACGAGATGATGTACTAAATGAGCTTAATGGTATTTCTTTTGTGTTTGTAATGCTGTATTTGAAAAGATGAAAAGAAAATTGAGTGGCATTGCAGAAACAATGGTTTTGCATACCAAGGTTTAGGGCAGTTGTACAGGTGGTGGATATGTAAATTATTATTATTATTTTTTCTTGTTTTTTCTTGTTGTTTGTTATTCATCTATGAGGAAGCTAGAAAAAGAAATTGATGGCTTCTACAGGTCTTAATGTTTCTTTAGTTTAAAGGTCTGCTCTGTACATAGAGATAATTGAAATTAAAATGTCTTTGATACTATCTTCATGTAACTAAACTGTAATTTATACACTGTTCATCAGGTCGAAGATCTGCGACATTGTTCAGGGTTTTTTTTTTTTTTTTTTTTTTTTTTTTTTTTTTTTTTTTTTGAACATAAGTTACCACGCTGAAATTCAGTTAACTGAACTAATACGCACAGATTCATCAAAAATTAGTAATTCTCTAGCCTTTCATTGATACAGAAAATATATATATATATATATATATATATATATATAACTTAACCTACTTAAAAAAATGAAAACTAGAAGTGCTTTTCAAAATGATCCCCAAAGTTCTAGTGAGGCACAAAATAGTTTTAGCAGGGCATGACTCCCTAAATTTAGATATTGATTGGTTCAGAAATAAATAAAAATAAAATAACTACAGCTTCAAAAATAAAAATAAATAAAAATAAATCTAATTTTTCATTTAGATAAAAAATGAGTTATTTATAAAAATAAGATAAATAGTATTTGAATGATTAAATTAAAATAACTAATTAATTAAGAGTAATTATAATTTTAAATTAAAAATATTTTATCTAATTAATTAACATCTAAATATTAATTACAAAATAATTTAATAAATTTATTATCTATGAATATTGTATAAGATAATGAAAATATATATTAATTAATTAATTATAAAAAATAACTTAAATTTTTTATTAAATAGTAAATTATCTAATTAGTTAGATGATTAGTAAAGAAATTCATTTTATTAGTTAAAATATTAATTAGTTGACCGATATGAATATTAGTTATTAGATAAACACATTAAATAATTAATTTTTAATGAGCTAATTAACCATAAATAAATAAATAAATAACTATTTAAGCAATAGATAATGACTTAAATATATTAATTAGATTATTTAATAAATTAATACAATAATCAAAATTAAATTTAGACTTTAATTAAGTTTGTTCCCCCTTGGAAACAGGCTTTAAGTGGGAACAAGCTAAATTAAAGTTTAAATTGAGGAGCAGCTTATTTTTCGAAAAAGAAAACAACTATTTTCCTTTCACCAAAATAGTGTTTGGGTATGAGGCCAGAAATAAGGGCCAATTCTCCCCCCTAATACCGCAATCAAACAATGCCTTAATACAGATTTTTTTTTTGGCAAATCTACAAGAGGACATAAAAAGGCTTCAAAAGAATTTGACAAGAATACGAAATTTTCGACCAGAGAGTTCAAATAGCTTGAGTCATGGCTTCAAATCACCAATATAAAATTCATCAACCATGTCAAAAACTCGTGTAGCATGCTGTGGCCTGCAAATCCAGATACGAGACATGAAGTGATTACAAGTATGTAATTTTCTGTGGTTAACATTTAAAGTACATAAACTGGAGATGTAGTTTGTGCAGTCCATGAAGTGATTAGAAAGTGTTTTCGGAATATCTTCTGTATTATGAAAGCCAAGCTAGCCGTTTGGCAAACTAAAACTCAGGATCTTTTTGTTGTGTTGCGACTAAGTAGCAGAAGCTCCAATTTCAAGCTTCTGCTTCTACTGCAGAAAAAAGAAGTTGGGAGGAACTCTAGTCAATAAGTTATTTGCGCTGATTCACACTGCTCTGCCTAAAGAGTGCTTTGCGAGACTTCCAGCTTGGGAAAACAGGCCCGAAGAAGCATAGGCCAGAAGCTAAAATACCAACTACTTGTTCTTCTATCTTTTTTATAGAAGGTACAAACCCGTAAAAGCCCTCGGTTGAATCTCCTCCAGCATTATTTAGTATAGCATCACCACCTGGGTGTTCCTCCACATATGGGGTGACATCATACACCTGCATTAAGAGACCAATTACTGCTTTCTGAGGAAGCATACTCTATTTTAGACGGTTCAGAAAGATTAAAGGAATATATAGACCTTGTCCTTGATGATGATCCAGCAATCTTTTCTGGTATTATGTAATAAAACCTCCTTTTTTGTGTAAGTTCTTGCTGTCTATTTAAAAACATAAAAAGAAAAGAACAACTAGTAAGAAAACCGTGCAACTCAGCGTTCTCTGATCAGTGAGAAGAGATATTCTAGAAGCACAAAAATGTATTGTTCAGCGACATATATGGGTTAAGTGGGGAGTGCTGATATATGTCGACTAATTAGCTTTTGTTGCACGGAGGCAAACAAGTTCATAAGAAACTGAACATCACTATTATTTGTGAATAGTATGCACTGGCTTTATAGCTCAGAAGAAACTCCATAACAGGAGACATGACTGTCTGGACCAGGCCCAGTAACGGAAAAACTGAATAGTCCCTGAGGAAAATGGGTATGCCTTGGTGGCATACCCACTAATCTCTACCATAAAATGATGATCTGTTACTAAGTAGATGCTCTTTGTATACACTTTGGTTGAAGAAAAATTGCGAGAAAATAATGCCATAACTCATAAGTTCATAAATCCTTCAATTCACTGTCAAGTTGCATAAATATTTAGTTTTCATTTGCTTGTCAAGATTCTGGGTAATGTCAGAAAGTGTGAAGGACTCTATGCCTTATATGAAATATTACCCTCAAGGACAAGGTGTCAATGTGACAAGCTTTCGGGCCATCAGGAATAAATAAAAAACAGTTCCTTTTACAGTTAGTTTGAAATTGTCAACTATATTTCTCAATTTTATTTCCCATTATCTTCTCTTGAAAGACTTATCGTGACAACCCTCATCAGACTATCAGGCTTCATAATTTCACTTCATGCATAAACACATCTAATATTGCCGTGTCTTATATATCACACCGACTAACTACTTGGCATCAAAAGAGAAAAATAAAAATAATGAAATCAAATAATATAAGTTAAAAATATCGACCTTTCCATTGACGTTTGAGGGTGCTCCTTTTGCTTTACCTGCAACAGAGCATGCGTGTGATACTTTGATGTACCTGCGACTCAACAAATTTACGGCTTAAATAAATAGCTGAAATTAGCAGTACCTTTACTGTTATGAGATCTTGGAATGATAAAGAGGGCTCCTATCACAAAAAGTACAACCAGCGTAATAACAATCATTTCCATTTTTTCCCTGCGAAACAAAGAAGTCATATCAAAAATATGCCACAACACAATGTACAATTCTCGAACGCTTAACCGACACTCTCAAAACTAAGTGAAAATAATCTAATACTGTACAAGTAGTATACTAATTTAAAGAGCTTTTACGAAGATGTAACAGTTCGATCAATGGCATTTTCACAAGCCAAGTTATTACAATCACAGAATCAAACAATTCTGATAAATCTAAATCAAAATACACTCATCTCCTCTACATTTAGCTACCTTTACTTTCCCTTGGACAATAATTTCCCCTAGAAAAGTAAACTCATGGATTATATTTTAGGTGTGAGGTTTGTGCTATTTTCAACTACATATAGATCCCAAGAACACTAAAACCACCACCCAATCTCTCTTCTTGTAAATGTACAAAAAAGTAGCGATCTATTCACGTGTTAAACTTGTTCACCCTACCATACATCGCATGTTACATCTCTCCCCCACTCTCACTACTTTTTACGCTCATTTTTTTCCAATTTTTCAGCACAAAAAGTACCATTCCTCTGAATTAACAGCAATTCGTTAGACAAAGAAGCATTTCATCAAACACATTGAAGCACGCGCTTCGATTAAGTAAGAACATAGTTCCCCGATCTACATTTCGAGCTAGGAGAGATGGTTTCGAGTCGTTTTTAGGTGAATCGAAAGAGGATTCGACGGAGATTTCGACAATGCGGAAGAGGAGGGTGGGATAGGGTTAGGGCTCACCGAAGACGAGGAGTGAGACGCCGCGCGCGGTATCGGCTTCCGACGATCGGGGTTTAGGGTTTCTGCTCGGGGAGAAGAAGGGGGGAAAGAAGAAGAAGACGACGAAGAGAGCGGTGAGAATGGCTCATGTTCCCACTTTGTGGACAAATTTATCAGTAAACCGGGTCTATAGACCGGATTAAATATGGAGGCCTCTATTGGTTGAAATGCACAAGAGACGCATTTTAATAGACCGGTTTATGATGACGTGGTGAACCATGTTCTGGGAATAGTTCACATAACTTATGGGCTCTGGGCTTTTTTTTTTGGGGCGGGGTGGGGGGGGCGTTGTGGGCTAAAACCATTGTGGTAATAGAAGAGGCCCATGGTTTCGGCAATACATCCTATGCAACTTGGGTTGTAGTAATTTGGTACGGACCGGCTAGGTGGCTGTATATGATTGGATAGCAAATCTATAAATAAAATATAAGCCAAGCCCATTCAAAAAGAGTAAAGCAAACCCTTGATCTAGCTAACCTGGTTTGAATAGAGATTTAAACTTTCAAAAATTTATATTTTACTCTTTAAAAATTTAAGTTTGATGCATTTAACCCCATCGTCAGGTCCTGTCACTATTGCACTCCTTTCTTATAATTTATATCAAAAATATCTTTAAAATAATAAAAATATATTTAAAATTATTTTTTTTCTTATAAAATAAGTAATGACAGTTTGATTATTTTATTCTCTTCATTAACGTTGTAACTTTCTAAAAATATTTTCTAAAATTTTAAAATGATAAAATATAGATTTTTTGAAAATTATGAAAGAAAAAGTAAAAAATAAATATTTATAAAAAAATATATATTTTTTAGTCAATATATTAATATATATAAAAAAAAGAGTAAAACTAAAATACCTTTAAGAGGTATTTAGTATTATTTTTGGCAATCAAAATCAATAATCGACATCATTAATAAATATCATTTAAATTATTTGAACGGGTAAAAATCAAATTATTCATCTAATCATCAATAGCTTTCATTTCATCTTATATTAGTTATTAAAAAATAATAATTTTTAAACCGCATAATTATATACTAGATAAATAATATATATATATAATTTAAAATTTATAGAGTTTAAATAGTCTGAAAAAGTTTAACCGCTTCTGCCATTGATTCGGATATCTCATCATCATCTATACATCTATATAAATACATAAATCAAGAGTTTGTCGGTGCCAACTAGGTGTCATTCTCTAAATAAAGTAACTCCCACTCATCACCTTCTTTCTATCAAATCTACAGATAGTTTTTGCAAACCTAGGGCAGCTATTCTAACCTTCATCTCCTTCTTACTCCTCTCTTTTATCCCACCCATCACTTCCTTGCAGATATATAACCCCTACACTGCAACCTCTACTCTATCTCTTCTTCTTTTTCGTCTTCGCTCTTTCTTTCCCAAGCGTCAACGCCCTCTGTCATCTAGGAATTGTCTAACCCTTGCAGGTGCCTAGACCCTAAAACTATAACCTTACCATATCTTCTTTATCTCCCTCTTCGCTCTCTCCTTCCCAAGTTGCCCCCCCTACCGGTATAGGAGTTGAGAGCTATGCCCTAGCCTCTACCGTCTTTTCTCCATCCTCTCGCCCGCACTCTCTCTTTCCCATTCCCCACCGCTCCTTCTCCTTATCTCTATCTTGTTTTTTCCGACTTGGCGCTAACGTCCCCCAGTGCCACTTAGTGATAGGTTTGGTAGTGGTGATGATCACTGTTGCCGGCCAGCGATCGGGCTTTCTTCTTGATGGACTTCTTGATGATCCTATTGTTCATCCCTCTCTAGTAGGCCTTTGTTGATAATCAGGATATGCAATGATGGATTTTTATTCTCTCATCTTCTCTTCTTCCACTCCTTTATTCTCTTTTCTCCTCTCGCTCTCCACAGATTACACCACTCCTCGCAATGATGGAATTATCCTCATCATCATTATTTACAGTAGCCCCCTATCCTTCGTCCCCCTCAACCTTTCTCTATTCCTGAAAATTACCCTTCCTTCCCATTATAAATATGTACGGTGCGTGGAGATGAAAACCCACAGTTTTGACCTCTTATTTTAGGTGACCTTAGCTAAAGGCCTATAATCCTCCACTTTTGGTTGCTTTTTCACCAAAACAATATTTGGCTTAATAATAAATCAATGTTACTTATGTGCTTTTTACTTCTTATTTTTTTTCATGTAAGCAACAAACTCTTTAGAAGTTGGTCGCGGGTGTCCATCTACTATTTAATTTTTATTTCCTGTTATCTAGCTTCTGCGACTTGGTGAGGGTTTTTCTATTTGGGAATGATTTTTTGCATGTCCTTCATATGTTATGTGGCAATTTTCTATGGGGCAAAAAAAAAAAAAAAAAAAAAAAAAAAAAAAAAAATGAATTAATAAAGCTTCTAGTTTAACCACTTATTATGATGAGGTTGAAAAGAAAAAGAAAAAGAAAAACTAAAATTTTAGGTCCTTTATCTGATTGTTTCCATTGAGTATGTGATTTGTAATTTTCGAGTACTTACATGCTCAGTTTGTCTTTATCACTACTTGCTGTTTTTTTTTTTTAATTTTTTCAGTAGTTCGTTTTTCTTTCTTTTGATGTGTTCTATGGGGAAGCTATAGAAAATTGCCATGGATTCAGTATGCCTATCCTATTATTTTCTAAATACTTAATATTGCTACTTAACCTATTTCTAAACTTTTTTTTTTTTTTTTCATATTGTTTTTAATTGCATTGAGATTTAGGATATAATACAAGCTTCTAACATTATTTTAGTTACATTCTTTTCAATCCAACTATTTATTCCTCCTTTCTTTCTCTACTCTTCCCATCATAGTTGAGAGTTAATCGTAAATTTTACACTGATGCTCTTTGTGTTGGTATTTGATTATATGCTTTTAAGCCAAGTTATTCTATATTTATATATGATATGTATTTTTTTATTTTTAAATTTGTTAAATAATTTTCCAATAGATATACACAACTAATTGATAATTTGACTGAAGTCCCGCATGCATAGTAAAAGACACCGTCTTAAGTAATATTTATTATAAATTAGTTTTTTACTATTTATGGCAAATTCCTATGCATATAGTAGAAAAAATATTTTTAATTATTAAATTTTATTTACAGTTTTGATAAACTATTAGAGTAATGAAGAATTATATTTATGTGATAAATTTTTGAAAATATTTATAAATTTGTATTTGACATGTAAAATCTAATATATTTTTTTATTATAAATATTTTATGTAAAATTATTTAATATAAATATAAATTAGCCACCTAATAGGAAAGTAATTGGCTTATGATGATATCTAAAAAATAATTTAAATAAAATGATGCGATTGCAATACGGGGGTAGTGCAGGGACTAAACATTCATATTTTCCTCTCTCTACAGTTCACGAAGCTTTCACCTAATTCGCCTTTGGCCCCCACATCTCTTCCTCATCCATCGCCCTCTGCATCGTCTCCTTCCTCTTCGATCACCACCGGAGTTCACGACCCCCCTTCTCCCCCTCATTCCCTCTCTCTCCCCTCTCCGAAGCTTCGAGAAGAGTCGAGAGAGAGCGAGAGTAGAGAGAGAGGTGAGGTGGTGGGCGCGATCCTCTGAGATCTCCGCCCTCGGATCGGATCGGAGAGGGGGGGAGGGGGGAGAGAGAGAGAACTATGCAGAGTCGAGGATCCGGTTACCGAGCACAGGGTCCGCTCCTCCGCTCCCGGATCTCCACCGTGATGCTCTCCATGTTCGCGACCATGGCCTCCTTCTACGTCGCCGGCCGGTGAGATTACCCCCTACCTCACCCCCCCTCTCTCGCTTTCTACATTACTTGCCATTAGGGTTTCGAAATTGTGGTAGTTATTGGTTCAAATTTTGGTTCTTTTTCTTGTTTCTTTGGTTAATTTTGGGATTGGTTTAGTTTGTGGCAGGATGCGCAAAGTAGGGTTTATCTTATCAAAGAACTCGATCGAAGAACTGGGCAGGTAATCTCTATAAGTCGATGAACCGGAGATTTGTTGTAAAATTTGCCCTTTTTGGCTACATTTTATGACGAGTTTTTGTAAATGTTGTAGCTTGAAATTTGATGAGGTTTTGGCTCATCAGTAATGTAATTTGAGGATATTTATTCATGTTTCCCAGGGACTATCCGCCATATCGGTCGATGATACTCTAAAGGTTGTGGCTTGCAGGTAATCTAGTTTTAAGAGCGCCAATTATGTTTGCTAAAAGGGAATTTTTATTGGGAATTATGGGAATTTTTTGGTAGAAGGTTCGAACTAAGCTACTCTCTCCCCCTAGGCACCAGCACAAGAAATTAGTAGCACTTGAGATGGAGCTCGCCTCGGCAAAGCATGAAGGGTTTGTTGGGAAGTATTCGTCCGAACCTAATGGGACTCAAACTGAAAAGAGGCTGTTGGCTGTTATAGGAATCATGACTGGTTTTGGGCGAAAGAGCTATAGGGATGCAATTAGAAAGTCATGGCTTCCGTCAGGTGCGCCACCCAACATTTATAGCATAAATGGATGTTTTTGGAGTATATATTATTTAACTAAAAATTTTGTGAGGATATGGATATGTTGAACTTATGTAGGTTATTTACAATTAAGGTTGTCCTAAGTAGTGCCAAGAGCATAAGATCCTGCCTACTCCAGCTAGGTGATTGTCTATGGCCACTTTAGCATTTTCTAGTTTTTCAGTAAAAATCTAATTTCTTATGTTTTTGAGACACAAGAGAATAGGCATTTGCTAGCTTTCCATTAGAAATCTCTTTGGAATAGTATTTAGTGGCAGTTAAACATAAAATTTCTTTCTAATGTATTGTTACAATATTCTCAATTCTCTCTCTTTTCAGTAGAAGTTTTGGATGAGAATATGATGAAGTGAAACATAGTGAGGAGTAGTATCATAATTATTATTCAATGTTACCACCTGATCAACCCCGTAGTTAGTGAGAAGAAGGTCAAACATGGGCTTCTCCAATTTCATATTGAACACTAACTCAAGCTAAAGTCACCATGTTCACATTGTATCAGGACTAGGCTCACGTCCTATTGTTAGATTAAAATGTACTTAAGCCACCATTCAGCTAGCCAATAAAAGTAGGATTATGTGCTGATTGATAAACGGCACATCACATTGTAAAAAAACGACAAAAGAAATCAGAATTTTCTTTTATTAGTCTTAAAATGTACCAGTTGGTTGAATCTACATTGTTGTCTTTCTATGGTCAAGAGGTACTTATTTTGGTGCAATGCTGTCTTTGGTTATTAATATATGCCATTTTTACGTGAGGGAACATTAACTTTGTGAATTGTGAAGAAAAATAAAAGTGCTTTGAGCGTTCAAACATCTATCTACCTTCTTTTTGAACAGGTGCAACACTAAAAAAGCTGGAAGAGGAAAAGGGCATTCTAGTGCGTTTCATCATAGGAAGAAGGTCTCATTTGCTATTCTACTTAATGGAAAAGAATGATGTTATGAAATTCCATATTCTAATTGGCTTTTGTTTCTTCTGCAGTGCAAATCGAGGAGACAGTTTTGACAGGGAAATTGATGAGGAAAATAAGTATACCAAGGACTTTATTATCCTGGTATGTTGGTTGAATATTTGAGCATATTTACAGCTTTTTCTTCCTTTTGTCTTTATCCCTGATATTTCATATTTTGCATTCTTGTCAAAGCTTCATAGTTTATATTGCTACTTTTTTTTCATTATATGATATACCTAGAACAACTATACATGTGCTAAGTTGTCCCATCTATTTGTCCTTGGTTAGGGGTGACCATTGATCGGTTTGGTTTCAGGGATTTTGTTTGTAAAGTGAGCAGATTAGAAGTGCAGGGATGAACCGACCTGAAATTGGTTGGTTAATTCAGTATTGATAAGGAACTTCAGCATTCTTAATATTCATCAAACTATTATGTGACGGATGCAAGTATGATAAATCTCATCTTTTAAATCTATGATCTCACGGCGATAATGGTTAAGCAATTAAACTGTTTGACCATCATCGAAAGGTTAATATGTATCAATCCCTTTCAACTTCTGTTGGTTCAGCCTATTCGTTTCCCCCCACCCCACCCTTCTGTTCTCAATCTGCAAACTGAACCAAATTTTCTAATAATAACACCGTACAATATCTACTGAAATGAGTCCGTTCAATTTGGTTATGAAGATGTCAAATGATGTAAAGATTGCTCTTTCCTTGTCAGTGCCTTCCCTGGTTACAGTAAGTATCATTGATCTGCTACAGGATAACCATATTGAAGCATCAGAAGAACATCCAAAGAAGACGAAACTCTTTTTTGCTCGCGCTGCAGAAACCATTGATGCTGAGTTCTATGCGAAAGTAAATGATGACCTTTATGTAAATACAGGTAGGCCTCAACTCAACAAGATTTGGATAAGCTATATGAACTTTCTCTTTCTTTATATGCAAGAGTAAGATGCTTAATTTTAAAGGATCTAACTTCTTTTGTTGAATGATTTCTCAGCAATGAAATTGAACTTATTCTGCTTGTTCTTCACCTAATACAAAGACCGTTGCTTTGTTTCTTTCTTATATTCTAAACATGTGTGTTAGCTAAGTAGCCCAATACGGGAGTATGCTTTGGCAAAATGTTAACTGTTGTCAGGCATGAGGGAAGGAACGAAGGTTCGTTCTGTGTTCGTGACCCCTAGTATACTTTCATGCTATCTTGTTTGCATATTTATCGTTTCTCGCCTCTAGGATCTGACTTCAAAACAGAGGTAAAATGTATTTAGCTTGAATGAAGAGAAGGCCATTGCAAGCTATGGTCCAACAAAACTGGGGTCGTAGGAGAGAGAGATTGGAGTTGGATATACCCTTCAGCATTTTTGCTTGAAGTAGCTGGTTTTAAGACTTGAACCTGCAACCACAAGGCTGAAAGGCCTAGGCCTTTTCTGATGCACCAAGTAATGGCTCTTTAAGGATGCTACTTGAATAAATCTGGATATTTCTCCAGTATTTTAAGAGTAGAATGATTGCCATGTCAGTTAATGTATTGCAAAAATTCTTCCTATATAGGTCAAATGGAAGAAAGATTTGGGTGAGTGCACTATTTTTGTGGTTAGTACTGACCTTTTATTATTTACATGATGCCCTAAATCATATGACCTAGTGAATTGATGAATAAGTTTGATGCTGTAACTTAACCTCTACAGTTCGCAGATGGCTTATATCTTGTTTCTTCTTGCATCTGTACTTTTTATAAAATACTAGATTTTCCGAACTTCTACTTTGTATGAGAAGTCAAAGAGGACTCACATATTCATTGATTCTACATTTTACTTTTATATGTTCTCTAACAAAAAAAGGAAAATCAATGAAAACTTATAATATATATGGCATATAAGTTCTGTTGGTGCATCCCTTCTGTACCTTGTTGTCCTTGCCAGTATTTTACTGGCCTCGATTCATAGTTCCAATCCTGGCTTTGTACTCTGTGTATGTATTAATCCTATATCTTATGAACTCAAAGCCAAGTGTTCACCAAAATCTTTTGCTTGTCCTGATCAAACGAGTTAATCTTTCCTTGATGGCCCACTTTACTAACAGCTTGTGCTGTTAGTTATGCATTTGATTTTGCACCATGTGCTTATTGCTATTCCATGGTTTTACTTTAAGCTGCTTCTAGTAGTTTTCAAATGTGTTGGATCCCTCCCCCCCCTCCCCCCTGCGGAGCACTTGCACAATTTCAACATGTGGGAATCGAACCACTTGCCTCCTGATTTGATACCACTTGTTGGATCATCGGCGCTAACCATAATCCCGAAAGCTCAAGCTGTTCTAAAGGGGACAATCAATTCGCTTAAAGTGAACATACACTTCACCATGAGGCAAAATGCTGGTCTGTTGTTACTGATGATGATAACATGATAATTTTGGCAGTCTAGCATGCATAAGCTGAATACATGCAATATTCTACTGTCCATTACCTGGATGCATACAATGTGTTTTGCATATTGAGTGAAATTGCAAAATGTAAAGTATATGCGTGCATATTATTGCGTTATTGGGTTTTTGTCTTCCAGATGCTTTGGGAGCAATGCTCGCAACTCACTGGGACAAGCCCCGTGTTTATATTGGCTGCATGAAATCTGGGGAGGTTTTCTCCGAGTCGTGAGTGCTTTCAAAAATTAGTTTTATTCATTATTCAATAGTAATTAGTTTCATCTTGTTGAGGTTTGTTGACTTCTGATTATTTCATGGATATAGGAGTCAAAAATGGTATGAACCGGACTGGTGGAAATTTGGTGATGGAAAATCGTGAGTGATTTTTTTATCAGTCATCTTTTCGTGCTCTAGAAAACAATTGACTTATGATATGTAGCTGATTACAATGATCTACATGAAAGGTTTCTGTTGAAGTATTCAATAAGTGAAATATTATTCTTTAAGTACATACACAAAAACTAATATAGATTCATCTTGGGGGATGTGAAAGTCAATTATTTCGTTGATAGAACATTCAAACGATTGAGTTTTCAGATTTTTATCATATTTAGAGAAGTTCTATGCCGAAATTTGTGCAGTTTTACATTGGAAGAGTTTTGAGTGTAAAATCAGTAGTGTTATACTACCTTCCGGAAAAATTCAACCTTATTGTTCGAGTTGGTTGTTATTGATTTTTTTTTCTGTTAAATGAATTTCTCACGGTGTAAAATTTAGTGCTTTCGAAATAAAGTAGCTCTGTATATGTACGCATATGAAATCTCCTCACCCTCTCATCCCTCTTTCTTTAAATTTGTTATGAAGACTCATATTATCTACCTGTGCCCTATAACAGGTACTTCCGCCATGCTTCTGGGGAAATGTTAGTCATATCCAGAGCCCTAGCTCAGTTTATTTCCATAAACAGGTATTGTTAATTTTGTTCCGCCCAACTTCCCTCAAAAAATATAATAAAATAAAAGAACTAAAAATATCAGATAAAAAAAAAAAAAACTTAAAAAAATCTTGTTCAGAAATATAAACTATAAATGAAAACTTACAGCTTACATCCTTTTGTTGTTAGATCTGTTCTTCGAACATACGCCCATGATGATGTCAGCGTGGGATCATGGATGATCGGCCTTGACGTCAAGCATGTTAACGAAGGAAAACTATGCTGCTCGCCATGGTCTTCAGGTGTCTCTCTCTAAATTTACCATTTCCTTTTCGCTTCCATTTTTTCACTTCCTAGTGTTCAGAGTTTACTGCAATCTTCTCCGTACATTAACCGCCGGCATGATTTTACATTTTTCTCGTTCAATTTCTTTCTGAAAATAAAATTTACCTTTGTTCTCCGAAAAATCTGACCCTCTACCTTTCAGGAGCTATATGCGCAGCTTTGTGACAACGCGGGTAAAACTTTTAATCGAGATTTTTGGGGAACTCAAATTGGGTGTTCTGAGCTCTAAACTTATCCAGTTATATACCGGTGGTGCTCGTAGGATGTCACGCTCGGACAGGCGACCATAGCTGGGATATTTTTACCGCATTATTCGGCTTCCTCGCGAAATGCTCAGGGCTAACACTATAGGCCAGTGATCAAGGACTAGTTATTACGCGTTGTGTGTAGAGAACTGGTAATTCATCATACAACACATTTACAGCTTTTTACTCGTTTTTGTATTTACCATTCATTTTTTTTCTTGAGGAACCAATGTTACTCGGCGAATTTAAAACAATACAGGTAGTAAATTCTTTTGCTCGATTTATTCGCAACAACTCGAGTTTATGAAATGTCTCTGTTGCCTCTCTGTTCATGACTCCAGCTTTTATTTTCATGTGAGCAAGAGATGGTGACCCACACACATTGCACACTACATGAACCTCTCTTATTTTGCATTAGCAGCCACATAAAAAGTAGCCATTAATGAGATCAGGACTAGTAGTTTTATTTTCGCCTGATTTTTAATGATATTTTAAATGTTATTCAGTATTAGTTATTATTATTTGTTGAAATAATGCATTTCACCTTCAGAATCATTATTATAATAATAATTGTAAATGTAGGTTGATTAGTAAATATATTATATTGTTGTAGACATCTGATCGTACTCTTTTCTTTACAAATTATTTTATGCTTGTTGAGTGGCTACAAATACATACCGAATAAATAAAATGTTCATGCCATTCAAACAACGTCCACCGTACAAAATCTTCTTTATGGCCCACTTCGATGTATCAGTGTCTTATTCATTTTCTTTATAATTAAGAAGTATCTAGTATATTTAAAAGTGATATTATATTCATCTTTTAAAATTATTTTTTTAAGAATAATATTAATCACTTTGTAAGTAAAATGGATAATGCTATTCATACACTCGAAATCGGATATACGAATTTTTTTATTGATCATTTCGAAATGATCAATAAAATTTATCCTATTTTAGAATAAGTGGAGTGTAAAATGTACATCTGATATGATATCGGTTGTTTCAAAAGCATTATCTTATCAAATTTACATGTCAAGATTTTTTAAAAAATTAAAAATAAAATATTGTACTTTTAATGGTGCAAAAAGAGTTTTATATCAAATAAATAATAATTATTAAATTATTTATTCTGATATGTGTACAATTATGCGCATTTACATTTTTACACCCATGATTTTTATTTGTTCCATTATAATTTTTTTTTTTTTCAATTTTAATACTACAAAAAAATATAATAAACTAATTTATGAAGATAAAATTAATATGTAAAATCCCTCCCAAATTATTCAAATGTACGCGGAGGTCAAAAAGATAATAAAAAAAATATAGAATATAATATAAATAATAATTTTGTTTTATTCTAAATTTTAGCTTGGAGAGCATGCACCCTGTCATTCCGCGTGTCTGCAATCATTGCATGCTTTAATTTTCACACTTTTTTTTTTTTTTTTTTCCAAAAAAGAAAAGTGCTCTGGATCTTTCGTATTTACTTTTTATATTATTGATGTGTTAAGATTTAGAATATATATATTTTTTTATTAACTTATATAAAGTTGTGAATATATTATAATACATATAGATGATATTATGGAGTAATATAATTTTTAAATTAAGAAAAAATTAGAAGTATAAAATAAGATGACATTAGTAAATCTTTTTATTATATTTTGTTACATTATTTTTGAATTTTAAAAGTACAAAAGTGTTATATATATATATATATATATATATATATATATATATATATATATATATATATATATATATATATATATATATAGAAAGAGAGAGAGAGAGAGTGTGTGTGTGTTTGTTCGGCTACTATTCTATCAATAGCACCAAGCACTTAGTGTTATCAAGTTTTCTGCAGTTAAATATATTCCTTTGATCATTTTCACTTCTTAGATTATACTATTCTATCAACCACCCACTAAATCTTATGGAACCACAATCATCCTAACCACACATCTGTCATGTCCCGGGGTATATAAGAATCTGTGCCTGTCAATAGATCCATCGTATACAAAAAAGTTTTGTGCACACGAAGCGTTAGCAACCTACTCAAGTATACACTAACTATACAAAAGAGCAAAATAAAGCTGAAACATAAAAATAACTATCAGACTAAATAGTACAAATATGATCCAAATACAACATCCTTCTCTCAGAGTAAAGAAATACGACCAGCTTGTAAATGCCAAACAAAAAATGTTCAGCAGTCTAAAAACAAAATAAACCCCGAGTCCACTACTACCAACAAAAGAATAGGAAGGAGATCTAACTAGCATGCGATCTCCTTATCACGGTCTGCAATCGCCGCTACTGTTGCGGAATACTCTACAAAAAGAGGGTCAACAGAGGGTGTGAAAACTACTAAAAATCAATAGTTCTTAGTGAGTACGTCATCGATAACTTCAACCCACCCATTAAGTCTATCAGAGGCATAAAGGAGAAATGCAGTAAGGAACTGAAAAATAAACTGTTGAATAGAAATTTATCACTACTATGCCTCAAATTAATATGAATAAACTGTATAATGGAAGTGTATGTATCAACTATAATAAATCGCCGAGAGTAACCCAATCGACCGACTAGTTCGAAAGCTCAGTTCCGCCTACACTAATATCACATATGATCTCACTAACAAATCGTGGATCGCCGACGTGAAACCATACCCATATGATATAAAGCCGCCTATATCCGGAGTGGCACTCGAGGAGAGCGACCCGCTCGAAAAATAAAGTAACCAGATCGAATATGTAGCTTGTTAAAATTAAGCTCATAATCCAAGTGGATGATTCTAACCACTAAAATAAGGTTCCGACCCAAACTGATGTATAACTAACTATTCGGTTCAATCATCCAAAATCCATGACTACTGAACATCTCAAGAGTCCAACAGTCCAGTATTTTTCCACCCCGACTCGAGAATAACTACACTATCACTAACACATACTCGAAACCCCTAGCATAAATAAACCACAAAGCAAAAAATAAAAATATAGTACCAATAACTTTGTACTATTAATAATATAGTAGCCGGACTATATATATATATATATATATATATATATATATATATATATATATATATATATATATATATATATATATATATATATATATAGCTAGGCTGGAATGCTATTAATAGCACCAAGTTATTAGTGCTATTAATCCTTAGATTAAAAGATATGTGGTTGAAATGATAGTGGCCCCTTGGGTTTAATGAGTGGTTGGGAAAATAGTAAAATCTAACGAATGAAAATGATCAAAGGGGTTGATCTAATGGTAGAAAACTTGATATCACCAAATGTTTGGTGCTATCGATAGCATAGTAGTCGGATTCTACTATATATATATATATATATATATATATATATATATATATATATATATATATATATATATATATACTACAAATATATGTAGTATATTGATATACATAATATAAATAATTTTAAAATAATTTTAAAAATTGAGCTCCTATTCTTTTGAAATCACCAAGCTATTAATGTTTGTAGGTTTTTAATTTTTGAATGAAGATTTATAAGGTTAAAATAATAGTAATTTCCTAGGTTGTGTTTCGTTCGAATATAAGCGAGAGTTGCTTATTTCAGAGATAAGTATAAGTTCAGAAACAAGCATAACCTAATATATTTTTATATTTGAATGAGTATAAGAATTATATCATGTATAAGGAAATTTGTATTTTGTTTAATAAGCTGAAATAAGAAGAATAGAGGGTAGAAATATAATATAAATAACAAATGTGTCCTTTACTTTAAAAACACTTTGAAAATTATTGTTAAAGTAAATTAACAATTAAGTATTATGTTTGTACCAGAGGAAGAGGGATCTTTCAGAGAGAGCAAAAAGGCACGCCGGGCCGAGGAACCGGGCAACTTCGCATAGATCAAAAGACCATGTGAGGCTCCAAAGATGGGCGGTTTGGAGAGAACCAAATGCCACGCAGAGGTGAAGAAGATGGGTAGTTCGGAGAGGTGAGGAAAAAGTAAGAAAGAGGAATGTGACGCCCTACTTTTCAGAGAGTCACTTATTCTAAAATTGCTCTAACTCTAGCACACTTAACTCTCTTAACTTTTGGGGCCTAACCACCACCCAAAATATTATAGTCGGGTTAAGAGATTTAGCCCTATTATATCTCATATATAGAACTATTTCAAGTCCTGGGGTGTCACATTTTTTTCTCCTTTTAAGTCCTGACATCCTAGTCAGGCTCAAGCACACTCACAAATATCAAGCGATGTGAGACTCGTCTCGCTAGTCTTAGTCGACCTCATGGGGTGCTACACTCCACCCACAACAATCGTTAACCAGGGAGTCACGCTCTACCCGCTATATAATCCTAGCTCAACCGAGATTCATATCACACTTCGGACGGGTGATTGGCTCTGGTACCAATTGTGACGCTCCAACTTTTCAGAGAATCACCTATCGTAGAATTACTTTAGCTCTAATACACTAACTCTTTTAATCTCTTGAGCCTAATCACCACCCAAAGTACTATAACTGGGTTAAAAGATTTAATCCTCCTATATCTCAAATATAGAACTATTCTAAATCTTAGGATGTCACAAGGGAGCTTCGGAGAGGTGAGGAAGAAAGTGCGTTGGGAAGAGCCCAAGGACAAGATGAGAATGAGGGCATGCGGAACAAGATGGAACAAGGCTTGTTCCACATCGAAGGGTTGGAATGTTTCCACACTTAACGGATTATTCTCACCCTTGGATTTTTGTGTTTGGAAAACAAGAAAGGGATAAATTTCTTATTCCCTTTCTTGTTCTTCCATCAAACGGTGTTCTAGAATTTAGTGGGTTGATAGTAAAATAGCATAGTTTAATAAGTAAAATTAATTAAAAAAATAAATAAATTTAATAATAAAAAATTTATAAATATTAAATACTTAGTGCATTTAAAAATAACTTAGTCAGACTCATAATTTTAATTAATTTATGCATCAAATCAAAAACATGAGTTTATTAAAACATCGCCATTTTAATTATTGAAGTTATTTAATCGAAAACCCTCATCATTTCATTTCATGGGACCACCAGCTGCCTTTTTCCCCGCGCGTGGGGTGATCCTCTCATTAATAAGCAGCAAAATTATTTTATGATATGTCTCTATTTATTAAAAATTCGTAAAAAAAAAATAATAAATAAAAATTAAAAATAAGATAAATATCAACTTATTCAAAAGTAAAAAAATCCCTCTCGCCCTAAAATCAGCCTCGATTGTATTTTCAATCATAATTATGTATAAATTAAAAAATAAAAATTAATAATTTAAAAATCGAGTCGGATCAGCATGTATAAAGTAATTAAGTTAAATTCTTTAAATCGTATAAATCAAAAATATATATTTTAAATCTTTCAAACTGGTGATTCAACCATCGAATCATTAAATTATTCTGAATTTAATCAAATTGATCAAATTTTTTTATCCAGTCATATTAAAATTCAACGAATTAAAATCAACTTAGGTAATTTTATTTTTTATTAACACATTATTTTTTGTAAAAACAAAATTTAAAAATTTATATCTACTTAGTTTGATTTAAAAATTAATATTTTATAATAAAATATGATACTAAAAATATTTATCACATAATGCTGATATTATTAGTCCAACTACTGATTGACCAACTGATTGACTCAAAAACATTTGATTCCTATAATATTTTATGATCACTGTTTTAATCCAAATTTTATTTGTCACTATAATAAATAAAAGGATTAATTATATACGGCTTTCCATAAACATATCGAATATCAGATATATTTCTATAAAGTTTAACTTTTTATATTTATTTTTTAAAAATTCTAAATTATTCATATATATTCCTCCGGTTTATTACTGTTAGTTCATTATTTTTTTTTAACAGACTATATCTGAAATGATAGTTTTGTCTTTCAAAAATATTCCTTTAAAATTTCAACTGTTAAAATAATACAAAAATATCTGAAAGGATAAAAAAATAAATTTACCTAACTAACTAACTAAAATTAAGTATTTAATCTATGATTAACTAGACGATAGAAATATATATGAATAACTATAAAAAATTAAATTTTATATAAATACATCCGTTATTCGATATATTTACATAAAGTCATATACAATTAATATATGAATAACTATAAAAAATTAAATTTTATATAAATACATTCGTTATTCGATATATTTACATATATAATTAATCCTAAATAAAATAATCTCATCCATTAACAAATAATGAATGGATATAAAATATACAACTCATTTTGAATATGAGTAGCATTGTCCGGTTCTAAAATATCAGTTCCCAATTTTGACCGTTAAATGTATAGGAGCTTACCGTTCAGTGTAACGGTTACATACCACGGCTCTACCACCACCGCTGAATCCCATGCGGGTCCCAATTCTGTGTTTGAATCCAATTCGACAAGGCCGAAATTTTCAAAAAAAATTATAATTTATTAAATTTTTTGTTTAAAATTTTAAAATTATTATTATAATTAAATTCTATAATCTAATATATTGACATATAAAAAAAATTATATAATATTTAATTATTGGCGTATCACTAATTATAATATTATTATATTATTTTCATATTGGCGATATATTAGTATCAGTTAATATAATTAGATAATAAAATTTAATTATAATAACTTTTAAAATTAAAATTATAAATTATAATCTATTAAAATTTAAAGGCTAAAATATTACTACCCTCACAATTTTTTTAATAAAACCAAAATATTAATAAAGTATTATGATCAATGGTTTTTTTTAATAAACCATTGATATAAACATAATAATAAAGTATTATGATGAATAATAATCAAAATATTATTTTTTTATATTAATAATTTATTAATATTTAGCTAATTAAAATTTCATTCGGTAATGTGGGACTAAAACCACTATTTTTATATTATAAAAAAATTAAAAATTGAAAAGCACTCTCAATTTTTTTATTCTTTTTATATCATAAAATTAGAATTGTAACAAGCATATGGTAACATAATTTTCGATTGTAATAATAATTTTAAATTATTAAAAGAGTTTTTGATTTTTATAATATTAAAATAGTATTTTTTGCCATCATATTATCAAATTAGATATAAATTAAATTATAAAACTTAATTATAATAACTAAAAAATTTAAATAAAATTTATTAATTAATTAAAATTTAAAAACCAAATACATTTCATATTTTATAAAAAAAAATACTTGTGATACATTTTAAATGGATATATATCTTACACCCCACTTATTTCATAATAAAGTAAATTTTAATTGTAATTTTAAAATTACTAATAAATAAGTTTTTATTTTAAAATAAATAAAATATATATTATAATTTAATTTTAAATATACGTATAGTATTACTTATTTTATAAAATTTGAAAACCAAAATGCAATTTAACTTTTTTTTTTTTTTTTTCATAAAATTTTCAATTGCAAGTTGGGCATGAGAGAAAATGGGGCCACGTGTTCCTCTTGATTGGAACTTTTTTTTTTTTTTTTTTTTTGTACAAAAAAAATTTGTGGCTTATTTTACCATATTACCTATAAAAAAATTATTTTTTTTTTATTTTTTTTGAATATATATAAATTTTATTCATCTATCTAATAGATAAAATTTGTTTTAATGTCAAATAATCCCATCCACTAAATAAATAAAATATATATCATATATATATATATATATATATATATATATATATATATATATATATATATATATATATATATATATATATATATATCCAAATAATAATATTTTATTTTATTTAAAAAAAAACAAATATATTTATAATTTTTTATACATTTTCCAAAGTCGTGATATATAACCGTTACACCGTAAAGCTTACAGAATCCAACATCGGAATTGTTTGAGAGAGAAATTTTGTAAAAATTCCAGTTTTTTGAGGAAGCGTTTTTACTCTTCACTATTTTTCTCCTCCCAACTCAAAAAGAGGCTCCAATTTATTTATTTATTTATTTATTTTCTCTTTTGCTCTTCCATTTTTAGATAATTTTATATTATATGTTCCCACAATAATTTTTTTTTTTAAAAAAAAACTTAATTGGATAATCGGTGTCTTAATCCACTCATATGCACGTGTCACCGATCTCGGATCTTCTTTATTATATATGGCTCCTGGATCTTTAGCTTATTTATAAAATTGGGTTCTTTGAGGATTTATTTGGGTTTTTTTTTTTTGGTTTTTTGAGATCTGAGTCCCTTTTTTTTTTTTCTTTTTTCTTTTTGTGTGTGTGTGTGTGTGTGTGTGGGGTTTTCCCTTGAGCGGTGGCATTGATTTGGGTTTTTACTCGGATGGGTTATTTTTGAGGCAATGTGTGAGAGTTGGGGTGGAATTTCTCTAAAAGTGAGGGCCTTTTTTGCAATATTTTAGCACTCCCAAGCTGTGAGATCCTTTGGTGAGATTTGGCTGAGTTGATTTAGGCTAAAGTTTCCAACTTTTTGTGGAGTTTTTCAAGGTTTCTTGTAGTAGTGAGTGTTTTTGATCACCAAGTTGCTACCTTTTTCATAGATTCAAGTGTTGAAAAAAAGTAGGAAAAAAAAAGTTGGGAAAGGAGTGAGCTTTGAGTAGCTAAATATCAAATTTGGGATTTTTTTTTTTTTTTGGGGGGGGGGGGATTTTTGAAGTGGGTCTTTGTTTATTAGTCTCAATTCCTTAGTTTTTGATGCAAATTTGTTCCCAGAAGACTCTTGTTTGTGGTTTACAACTCTTTGTTTTTGTTGTTTGATTGAGAAATTTACAGCTTGAGTAGTTGTTGCATTTGTTAAAATATAAGTTGGTTAAAAGTGTAGATTGGATAAGTTATTGGGTCTACTTCATTCACATGATTTAAGCCTTATAGTCACAAGAAAAGTGTTGGGGACTAGTCACAATCCCCCACCCCAAGTGTGTAACAATGACAGTTCCTGAGTTTGGCTATTATTAGAAGTAACTAATCTTGCTTATTGTGTGTTTGTGGGAGCCATTTTTGGGAGATTATAGAGGCTTTTCGCAATCTTGGAACTAGCAGTTTTTTATTTTGTTCTTTTGATCTTTGCTGAATATGGGTCATACAACAACTGTATTGGATCAAAAATCTGAATTTGAAGTTGTAAAGGATTGGAATAATATCGATCAAGTCGTCCTTCGATCGCCTCACGGAGCTTCAGCTAGAGTGAGTTCCTCTTGCTCTTTGTTCTGCTGTTTTAGATTATTTGTTGTAGTTACTGTTAGAATGAACTCTTTGGTTTGGACTCAGAGATACTAAAATCGGAAAATTTTCTTGGTTTATTCATGATAAACACTCTTGTGGTAATAATTCAGGTTAGTCTACATGGAGGGCAGGTGATTTCGTGGAGGAGCGAGCGGGGCGAAGAGCTCTTGTTCACTAGCAGTAAGGTGGGGCTCTAGGAATTTCACTTGAGTCCCGTTAAGTTCGTAGAGAAATGTTATTTGAGTGAAGCTTTTCAAAGAAGCACTAATAGCTCTTAAGTTTAAATCTTCCTAATAGTTTCTCAATGCAGGAAAAGCGGAAGCTCTAAACTGCAGTTTCTACTTTTGGGCTCCAAAAGTTCATTTTAGCTTCCAGCTACAACAAAAGCTCCATTTTTTTTTTTTTTTGTTATAAATTTAGGGAGGATTTTGTCAATTGAATGGGAATATAGTTTATATTGGAGATGTTAATATTTTTCGCTTTGATGTGCTGAAATTATTAGTAGTTTTATTTACTTTAGTTGTTCTGCAGAATTATGAGCTTTTTTATGTCTACTAAAGCTCAGTTTTATGTGGTTGATCTCAAAATGTAGGCAATATTCAAGCCGCCAAAGGCGATGCGAGGTGGAATTTCTTTCTGCTTTCCGCAGGTATAGGTCTATCCATTGATTTCCTGCAGGCCTTATGCCGATTTTATATACGAATCGCTAGTTATTCGATCCAAAATTATTGGTTCAGATCATGGTTTGGAAACTCAGTTTATGATTTTGCGTTTCACCTAAGAAAAAAGGTTTAGTGGTTCGTGGGTCATGGCTTTGAACCTGAAAATTTTGTGCAGTAAGAAATACAAGAGAAGGATAAACAGGAAAAAAGGGGAGGAAAAAGAAGAATTGGGAAAAATAGATTCTTGAGATTAGAAAGACAGTAAATTTTACTTCGATATCATACAAATATACGATATAAAATTTTGGTAGAGAAATTAATCACTGGGTTAACTATTTGTTACAAAGTCAAAAATAGATTATCATAGTAATCTACTGAATGGCGAAAGGCTGCTGAGCGACATGATAATTTCATGCAACCTCTAGGTTGAAAAAGATGTATTGCAACAATTTTAGATATTCAATCATTTTTTTAAGTTTAACAGGAGAAAAACCAGTTGAATTGATAGAAAACTGATTGAAGCACTCAGTCATAATAAACCAGCCGATGCAAATCTTTGTTGAATGAAGTTAGAGCATGAGTTCCATTTTGATTGAAATTGGAAACATGCTTCAAATTCTTAGTCCGTAACCAAATCTGTGTCATCTTACCAACATACTGCAACAATTGTAGGGACAGAGGCATTGATTTCTACATTTGTGGTTTTTTGATTCATTTAACTATGATCTCTGATTACTTCTATATTTACCTTCTTTCTTTGCGACCTCCCAATAGTTCGGTGATTGCGGAACGTTGGAGCAACATGGGTTTGCAAGGAACAGGATGTGGAGCATAGATAATGATCCCCCACCCACACCCTCCAGCGACAGCAATGGAAAAGTTTCTGTCGATCTGCTTCTGAAGCCTTCTGAAGATGATCTCAAGGGCTGGCCGCATTGGTAGGTCACATTTTTATGAACTTGTATGTTATCTTGATGCTACAAATTATAATTTTATGCTTTCGAGGAAATGTTATATCAAACACATAAGAATGATTGTTTTTTACTGTCGAAGAGTCAAGATACAAAAACGGGCGGTAGATTGTAGATTGAATGTTAGGTGCTTTTCACTGCTAAATGATAGCAATAAATAACAAAGTATGTCATTTTGGGTAAAAAAAGTCGAACTATTTTGAAAAGCTCAAATGAGCTTTTGTACCCAAAAAATAGAAGCTTCTAGTTTTTAGCTGCAGCTGGAAGCTGTTTTGGGGATTTAATGAGAAAGTTGATAGTGCTTCTTTGAACAGATCTATTAACAAGGCACATCTGCAGTAAGCTCTAGTTCGTGCATCTGTTGTCATATGACTAGTTTGTGCTCTCTTCATTTCATGCATCATTTTTTTTCGCTTCTACGTTGTTAATAATTTTCTCAGCTTATAATTGCTTGATAAAATATCAAGATAACAAAATTACGTTTGCATCCCAGTTTCGAGTTCCGCCTTAGAGTATCTCTTGCAATGGATGGAAACCTCACACTGGTATCCCGTATTAGAAATATCGATGCGAAGCCATTTAGCTTCTCATTTGCTTATCACACTCACCTGTCGGTTTCTGACATCAGGTATACAAATACTTCTTACCTGCTATACTCTGCATTATCTGTGTTTATCATTTTTTTTTTTCTGAGACATTTTTCTTTTTTTTTTTCCACTAATCTAACAGAGATGCTGCTAACTCTATCGATAAATTAGGACAATTGCTTTTATTAACCGCATTGCCACATCTACATATACACTTTTTTAAATTTATTACCTTTTTTCGAACCCGACGAAGCTTCGAATATGCTCTTGTTTACCGTACTCGACTGTGCGTGAATTACCATTTTTTAGGCTTCATAGTTTCGAAGTTTTACCTATTTATTAAAATGTCAGTAAATCTTGCATTTCTATAGCGAAGTCAGAATAGAAGGTCTCGAGACCCTCGATTATCTCAACAATCTCTGCCAACGAGAACGTTTTACCGAGCAAGGAGATGCCATAACATTTGAATCTGAGGTAAGTTTCATCACGAAAACTCTCATTTTGATCGCTTCAACTATTTTTAGATATTGTAGGTGATTGTGTTACAACATTTACAGGTTGATCGAGTTTATCTCGGTTCCCCGAATATCATTGCAGTTCTTGACCACGAAAAGAAGCGCACTTTCATGATAAGAAAGGAAGGTCTTCCTGATGTTGGTATGAACCCTTTTTCTGTTTTCTTTTCTCTTCGAATTTTACAACGTATATTTGCATAAATAAATCACATAAATCACGTCTTTTCCGCTTTTACAACCTTAGGCTAATGGATTTTGTGTGCGCACGCGCGTGTATGTGGCAACTGTAACCTACTTTCAAGTATTAGGAGATTCTAATACAAAAAGAGAAAAAAAAAAAAAAAAAGGAAAAATAGGCTAAAGTCTCAAAGACGAAAGAAAATGACACAAAACAGCAAGACCGAAAAGATTCTCGTGGTGGCAAATTAAGTTCTGCAGTGATATATTTATTTGTATTTATGCATATAGATATAGTTATAAGAGATAATTGCCTGTGTACCCCTAAAATCTGAAGAAATATTTGATTTACTCCTTTTATTTTTTTCTTTCCAATATACCCCTCATACGTTCCACCGTTATTAAAAATATCCCTACCGTTTCCCTTTGTTAAATTAACTAGAGTTAAACTAGAGTTAAATAATAATCGGAGTTGAAAACTATCAGATATATCTATTTTGCCCCTATCGGAGTTGAAAATTTTAAGGGTACATAAGAAAAGTTGGTTATGGTAAAAGGGTATATTTGAAAGGGCAAAATGATAATTTCACACAGATAGCGGCAGCTCCAAACGGTACACTAACAGAGTTTAACTTCAGGGGTATTTTGGAAAGAAGTTAGAACGTAAAAAGGGTAGTTTTAATATTAGCCTTCTAAGAGGGGTAAATCTGAAAACAGAAAAAATTTTAGGGGTATATAGAAAATTGCTAATTATAAAGATAAACTGCGAATAGAGTGAGAGATGAGTTAATTTCTAGTGCTGTCTGGGAAAGCACTTTTTAAGGTTACTCTAGAATAATCTGGCTGGTCGAGTTAATACAAGATATCGCTGAATTGGGGATACTATAAGATTATAACATCTACAATTCCGTATGCTGTAAAGTCTCTTTAGACTGTGAAAACAGTAACAGAATCTTGAAATGGTTTTAGTATTTTGGCACGAATCGATAAATGATCCCCTCTTTTCGATAGTGATTAAATGCTTGCATGCAGTTGTATGGAATCCATGGGAAAGGAAATCGAAGACGATGGCCGATTTCGGGGACGAGGAGTATAAGCAGATGCTGTGTGTCGATGGAGCGCTGATTGAGAAACCGGTGAACTTGAAACCCGGCGAGGAATGGACCGCGAAACTGGAGCTCTCCGCCATCCCTTCCACATACTGCAGTGTCCATCTTGATCACACTGGATTAAGCATGTGAAGAAAGAGAAGAGTTTCTCAATGCAATCTGCTTGATATGTGTGTGTGTGTGTGTGTGTGTGTGTGTGTGTGTCATGTATTGCAGCTTTGAATGGAGCTATCATTGTGTTAATTAGTACAAAGATAAATATGTTTGATTTAGTTGTAATAAGTAGGAACTTAAATGCCATTTTTTAAGTTTCTTAATTAGGCTTCTTAATATCAGACCCAGCATCTAATTTACCTTTTTATATATATATATATATATATATTTTACCTCTTTTTTATATATATATATATATATATATATTTTACGGGGTATTTATAAAACTAACCACACTAACAATCCTATTTATAAAAATAATTTTCTAAAAAAAATATTTATAAAAATAGGCCTCGGGGTGTCAGGTAATTTAAATGCGGTGAACTATTTGTCGTTTTTTTGAAAAGCGGTAAATGGTTCACTGCATTTACAAATTTTGTCATAGTCTCATGAAAGTGGTGAATCATTCACCGTTTTTAAAAGCGGTAAATGATTCACCGCTTTTAAAATGAAGAATAGAAGAAGAAAAGAAGAGGGTGGTGCGGGTGCGGGGGTCCGGAGGTATAAGTGAATGAAAGTGGTAAATGGTTCACCGCTTTTAAATGCGGTAAACTATTTACCGCTTTCATAGGACTTAAAATTTTCTGGAGCCTAAAGCGGTAAACCATTCACCGCTTAAGATTATTTTTATAAAAAAAAATTTTAGAAGACTATTTTTATATTTATAAGATTATTTTTTAAAAAAAACAATTCTTTTTTTACTGTCTCAAATTTAGATGCAAAACTTTAACAGGATTGAATCACAAAGTATGTTTCTTTCAAGCAGATATCTAAATTGGCATATTATTAATTGATGATTCAAGCACTTTCATCATGAAAAACTAATTTGTTAATCTATTTAAAATTTTGATTTTAAAATAGATGTTGATTCTTAAATGTTAAATATGAATAACATTTTTTTGTCAAAATGAATCAACCTTGAACTATACCTATCAAATTATAATGTTCAAAATTTGGATAGCAAAATTAAAATTTTTAAAAATTAGGTAGTGAGATAATAAATACTTGGATAAGTTTCATACATTTTGATCATATATTTTGTATATTTTAAATCATTTCAAAATTCAGATACCCATGATAAAAAAAAAAAAAAAAAAAAAAAAAAAAAAAAAAAAAAACAGTAGACCCCCTCAACTTTGAAAGCGTTGATTGAGAGCACTTTAACTTTCAATCTATTGAAATTTGATGATTTTAGTCAAAAGAATTCATAAAAGAATATAAAAATTACAGTTGAGGGGAACATTTCGAAATATCCTATAGTTGAGGGGGTTTTTATACATTTTAACCTCTTCGTCCCCGTTCCAATCCCTTTTCTCCTCTCCTTCTCCAAAAGCCCCCACCCCCCCCCCCCCCCCCCCCCAAAAAAAAACGTAGATCGATCGATGTGGTGGGATTTGATTTGATTTGATTTGAATCGTCGATAGAGCCATGGCCTCGAAGCGGATCCTCAAGGAGCTCAAGGATCTCCAGAAGGATCCCCCGACCTCATGTAGCGCAGGTGCGTCTCCCTGCGATCGGAACCCTAATTTCGATCTATTTTGCTCTCGATTTGAGCTTATATGATATCATGTAAATGTGGGATTCGAGCCATGGGGCGATCTCTGTGACTCTGTTAGACTTTTAGGTCTTCGAAGACATTAACGTAAAAAAGATTACTTTGTCTAAATCCCTGTTACTTTGTTGGATTTCTAGGTCTTTGAAGGGATTAATATAAAAAAGATGACTTTTTAAGGTTTGGATTTAAGATTAGGAGCATGCGTACTTGGTAATGAACAGCTTGATGTTGAGTTTTGCGTGTGTGCTCCGTATTCAGTTACTTTTAGTAATTTAGTCTTGGTAAGAATTTGTCCTATTAATGGCCTCAGTGAAATAATCAGTAAAAATTTCACCTTTCTTTTTCGCCTTACTTTGTAACTTGTTTATAATTTGTGTTGCTATGGATGAAAGATAGGATAAAAACATGGTGATTGGTGCTAGTTACTTCGAGTTTGCAGTTGAATAATTTTCGACATCAATCGATAATATATGAAGATTTGTAAGATGATCTCTAGATGGTTGATTTGTAAACTATGTTTTCAAAATTTAGGAGAAATCCAACTAATTAGTGGTACTTTTAGGCAATGGTTTTCCAGTGTAATTTCCTTCCGAACTAACTCAAAACGACCTTTAACTCATTTCCTCCTTTTTGTATCTGCTGCAACTTTGGAACTTAGATAGCAGAGTGGGGCACATTATGTGCTGATGCCTTCGTGCGTCAAGTTTTTACAGATTTCTCTATCTTTTATTACTTTGATTCGTCTTTTCGATGCTTTTATTTTCTTCTAGTGGAGTACTTGAGAAGGGAAATTTAATCTAACCCGTTTGTCTTTGTTGTTAACTTGGTCGAGTATTGAGCAGCCCGGTCAAGTTTGTATTAGATGTTTCTCTTTTGTTAATGTAATGTAGTTTGCGTCATATTTTCAGTTTTTACTTATGTTGCCATTATGGATGTAATGGAACAATACAGGCCCTGTTGCCGAAGACATGTTTCATTGGCAAGCGACTATAATGGGTCCACCTGATAGTCCTTATGCAGGGGGAGTCTTTCTTATTACCATCCACTTTCCTCCGGATTACCCATTTAAACCACCCAAGGTATTGTCAACACCTGCTGGTCACAAGTTGTGATATCTCTTTGCCTAGTTTTTCGTGTTTTGAGGATTTTGAACTCCTTTTTGAGTTAAGAAGCCTAATTGTGACTATTTTGCATCACATATCCCTATTCACCATCTCGCACTACATGTTTCGTGGCAAGACTCTTTTATGTTTCGACTTTTTGGCTTGGCAAAAGTGAGGTACCACTATCCGGTGGGTTGCTTTAGGCTGAACTATTAATAGAAAAAACTTGTAAATTATTTCAAAAATCCTAATAAACTTCGATCATAATCTAGGTCTTGAGAAAAGGCTTAGATGAGAACTACTCCATTTTTGTTTCAAGATCTCGATATTGATTCGAAATCATTTTCAGGTAGGACAGTTAAGAACTTACGATAAAAAAAATGTGTCGTGACAAGACATATGAATCAAGAGTCATTAGCTGATGGTATAGCATTCAACAAAATTACAAATGTTTTTACATATAATATGGGAGCCGCTTTAAGCTAAATGCTATTTCTACAATATTTTTATGCGGGATGAGTGCATCAAATCCAAACTCGCACATCAACTTCATGGTGTTCTGTGCACATACTGTGACTTTGAGAATTTTGGTTCTGCCAAAAACATATTTGACTTATTGTTGAGACAAAAAAAAATTTGAAATTCAAAATTGAAAAAGAAAAAGGAAAGAAAAGAAATATGAAAATTGATGAAAAAAAATCAATTAAATGTTAATTGATTGATAGTTGCCCTTGATGACCCATAGTCAAGAAAGGAAAGAAATAAAAAAAGAAGAAGAAAGGGAATGAGATATAAAATTTGAAATTCAAAATTGAAAAAAGAAAAGGGAAAGAAGTAAACAAAAAAAAAAAAGGAATGAGATATAAAATTTGAAATTCAAAATTGAAAAGGAAAAAGAAAAGAAAGAAAAAAAGGGAAAAGAAATAAAAATATATCATTGCCTTATATTTTGAAATTTTTTGAATTGTTTCCCAAAACGAAGAGGTCCTAAAATCACTATAAATTGGGCCATTGGATTCAAAAAAAATAGGAGGAGAGGTGATTAAAAAAAATAAAAAAATAAAAAAATAAAAAAAATGGATGCACGACGGTAACGATGACGGTGATGGCGACGGCGGCCATGATGGCGACGACGACAACGATGGCCTCTTCTTCCTTATTCGACGGCGACCATAATGGCGACGACGGCGACGACGATGTGCGAGGAGGTCTCATGGCCTCTTCTTCCTTCTTCGACGGTGGCAACAATGGCGGCCACAAGACTATCCCACCAACAAGATGACGGCGGGTGGGTCGGTGCATGCGCACAAACGACATAGCGGCGATTTTTTTTGTCGACTTGATTGTGCGTCCATCTTCGTGATAGGTTCGACCGATCAAATCCAGCATTGGATCGTTACTATGTCGTGCGTGCATATTCACTAAACACCCGTCTCCTTAAGACGCGCGCCGAACGACATGACGACGGTTCTCCAACCGATTTGATTGTGCGGCCATCTTCGTGATAGGCTCGACACACAAATCCCTACTCCAAAAAAAAGAATAATAATAAAATAAAAATAAAAATTATAAAAATAAATCAACTCGATCAAACCGCCATCTTCGTGATCGGCACCGGTCGAGCCAATCGCCATCTTCGTGATAGGCACGGCTCGACTCAATCAAACCGCCATCTTCGTGATAAGCACCGGTCGAGCCAATCACCATCTTCGTGATAAGCACGGCTCGACTCTATCAAACTGCCATCTTCGTGATAGGCACTGATCAAGCCAACCGCCATCTTCGTGATAGGCACGACTCGATTCGATCAAATCGCCATCTTCTTGATAGGCACCGATCGAGCCAATCGCCATCTTCGTGATAGGCACGGCTCGACTCAATCAAATCGCCATCTTCGTGATAGGCACTGGTAGAGCCAATCGCCATCTTCGTGATAGGCACGACTCGACTCGATCAAATCGCCATCTTCGTGATAGGCTCGGTTCGAATCAATTTGATTTAAACCGGATTACCAACTGAACCCTATGGACATAATTCGGAATGAATATGTCGAGATAAATAGTGAACCAAGCTATAAATGATTCAATGTGAATTGAAATTGGCTCAACTCAAACAGAACCACAGGAGGCCAAAGCCGAGCCGAACCAAATTATAAATCGGTTCAACCCAAACAGAACCACATGAGGCCCAAGCCGAGCCGAATCAAATTACAAGCCGGTTCAACCTGAACGGAATCACAGGAGAACCGAGTCAAACCAAACCGAACTACAAGCCGGCTCGACCTAAACCGCGCCATGAAGGATACACCTTGAACCTAGGCGGATTCAACTTAAACTGAACTGCATGAGGTTCGAACCAAACCGAACCACAAGCCGGTTCAGTTTAAACCAAACTATAAAGGATTCAACTTGTCGGTTCAACCCAAACAGAACCACAGGAGGCCAAAGCTGAGCCGAACCAAATTACAAGTCAGTTCAACCTGAACTGAATCGCAGGAGGATCGAGCCAAGCCGGATCAAACTATAAGCCAATTCAACCTAAATCGAGTCTGGACGAAACTATATGCAACTTGAATCGGACCATGAACTAGCTTGACCCCAAATCGAAATCAAAGAGTTCTAAACCAAGCCGTGAAGAGGGCGATTCAAATCAAACTCAAACGGATTTCGAACCAAATCACAAGAGTTTGATCCAAACCAAATGCAAAGGGATTTTAAGTTGAACCGAACCCCAAGGTGGCTCAACCTGAATCAAACTCAAACGGATCTCAAACCAAACCATAAGATTATGATCCGAACCAGACCAAACTATGAAAGGGTCCAAGTTGAGCCAAACTATAAGGGCCCGACCCAAATCGAATTCAAAGGGTCTCGAACTAAGTCATAAGGGTTCGACCTAAATCATGTCTCAAAGGGTTCTGAACCAAAGTATAACGGTTCGACTCAAATCAAATTCAAAAGGGACAAATCAAGTGAAAGCCTAAACGGGCTCAGCTCAAATCAAATACAAAAGGTTCAAACCAATTCAATTTGAACCCAACCCGAACAATGGTTCAAACCGAACTTCAGGGATGATCCAAATCAAGTAAACTAGCTCCACCCGAACTGAAACAAATCAAGAGTTCAAACCGAGCTAATTCCAAATGAATCTGCTGAGTCAACTTAATCGACTCACAAACCTATTCGACCGAAAAGTCATTAAACTAATCCCAATCTAAACGATCGAAAAGTCATTAAACTAAATCCAAGTTCAAACGACCGAAAAGTCATTAAACCAAACCCAAATTCAAACAACCCAAATCATATCAAACACAACCCATTCGACCGAAAAGTCATTAAACTAATTCCAAATCCAAACGACCGAAAAGTCATTAAACTAAACCCAAATCCAAACGACCGAAAAGTCATTAAACTAAACCCAAATCCAAAAAACTAAATCCAAATGACTGAAAGTTATTAAACTAAATCCAAATTCAAACAACCAAATTCAAACGACCGAAAAGTCATTAAACTAAACCCAAATCCAAACAACCAAATCCAAACGACCGAAAAGTCATTAAACTAAATTCAAATCCAAACAACTAAATTCAAACGACCAAAAAGTCATTAAACTAAACCTAAATCCAAACAACCAAATTCAAATGACCGAAAAGTCATTAAACTAAACCCAAATCCAAACAATCAAATTCAAACGACTGAAAAGTCATTAAACTAAATCCAAATCCAAACGACCGAAAAGTCATTAAACTAAACCCAAATCCAAACAACTAAATTCAAACGACCGAAAAGTCATTAAACTAAACCCAAATCCAAACAACCAAATCCAAAGGACCGAAAAATCACTAAACTAAACAACCCAAATCATATCAAACTCAACCCCATTCGACCGCCACCCATTTTCGAAGGGCCACCAAGTTTATAAATTGAGCATCTCACTCATGTACAGTGGGGATATGCCCCTGCTTAAGCCATGTACTCGAAAGCCATATCAATAAAAGTTCGGTCTCTTTCATCATCAGCATTTATTTTTAGCCTCTTAATCGAGGGTTCCTTAACACTACAAGTGTGGGGTAATTAACGGCAGATTCTTGAGTCTGCTGGAAGCCATGAACCTACAAATCTGATTTCAAATACAAAATCTAAACAAACTCGATCTGTATCATGAATGACCACCACTCATCGCGGGGTCGGTTCGTTCAGGGCGGCAGACACTTATTAAAATGGCTCTGCTGAAAAAACCGTTGTAAGATTTTCTGCAAATATCTAACTAGTTTCATGTGTGCTTTGCAGGTGGCATTTAAGACAAAGGTTTTTCACCCAAATATTAACAGCAATGGAAGCATTTGCCTTGACATCTTAAAGGAACAATGGAGTCCTGCTTTAACTATTTCCAAGGTTACATCTCTTCCTTGTACTACATTTCCGTTAATTCTATTGGATGGTCAAAATACATACTTACTGATGATACTCAATAAAGAATTTTCTTAATTTGACTGGTTTGAAAAGCTTTGTTTATATTTGTTGACCATTGGTAGTAGCGGTATCAGCTTGCCGAATGAACTTGATTATTTTATCAGAAAATTTCAAATATCTCCTATGCTTTAGCCCGACATCACATTACCGTACTACAGTTCAATTTGCAACAACTTACCACAAGGGACTTGAGTTTCCTTCTTTTTAGGGGGATCATAAAGGGCTATCCATTCATTTTTGTTTCTTTAATTTCACAATTATATTTGACTTTATATCGTATTTATAATTTCCTACTGCTATACCATGCTAAAAGGGGGTTATTTTTGCTTGCTTGCAGGTGTTGCTTTCTATCTGCTCCCTATTGACGGACCCGAACCCAGACGACCCATTGGTTCCGGAGATTGCGCACATGTACAAGACCGATAGGAACAAGTACGAGACCACCGCGAGGAGCTGGGCACAGAAGTACGCGATGGGCTAACCCCATCGACGAAAGGGTTGTCGAGATTGTTTGGGTTCATTTACCTTGTTAATAAATTGAGGTTCAGTGATTGTTCTAGATGTAAGGAATATACTATATATAGTCTATGTTATTGCCCTTCCAGCAAGGTTGTTCCCAGCAAGCTCTTTTACAAAGATGTAAAACATTTCTGTATTTAACCATTGGAATGGAAATTTGATGTTGGAACAATTCAGTTCTTCAGTTTTACGGTGATGTAACGTATTTCATGGTCGTCAGAATATTCATTTTTTCTCTATTCCCTGAGTACATCAGATAATTTTCGGGATATCCGAATTCCGAAAGGACAAACACTGAGGGTTTGAAATGTTTGGGGCCTTGTTTGGCTAAACCCTTTCACAAATGGACACTCATCCATTGCATTGGAATCTTGCAGTGTTGGCTCAACCACGCTGGCGGCTGGGGCGGTCGCAGACGACGATGCTGAGCTTCTGGCCCGCCTCGCAGTGCATCCCGACCCCGCAGTAGTAGTAATGCGGCCTGGGCTCGAGCAGCTCGATGACGGTGGGCGAATTAAAGTATCTGGCCTTGATGTCACTTTGCGTGCAGGCGTCGAAGTCCTCCTTGGATACCTCTACTACAGTATACATTTCCATGGTATACGGGAATACTGCAAATAATAGTAACAATTAATGAACAAAATAAAACGCTTTTTGATTAACTTCTCTACTTGTTATTCGTTTCGCTGTACACCGGCTGAATTTGATTTGTCTTTTTCAGAAAGATACTCACCCAATCTATCTCCTACTTTGAAGTTTTGCGACTTAGCCCAGTCCTGGTAGAAGGTTGCGTTTGGGGGGATTATCCACCCGTCGTGCCCTCCGACGATATGTTCGTCGTGAGCCATCGAGCCCGTCGCAAAGAAGCCAACCACGGCGAAAAAGGACAAGAGGAATCGGAATTTCCCCATTCTTGTTTCCCTTTTCCTTTTCCCCCTTGTTTCAGTTTCTTGTATGGGAGATGTGGAGAAGGATCAAGAAAGGTGCACAAAAAAAAAAAACAAATTGTTTCACAAATGAATAAAAGAGAGATTCATTGGTCTTAATATAAATTTCTCCTTAGTCCCATATTTGCTAAATGTAGCATTTGCTTGACTAATTTTGATTGGTTAATGGGTGATTGGGTGATTGTTTTCCTTTTTTTAACTAATGCTTAAATTGGTGGGAAAAGAGCTTCCAATGATTTTGGAGGGAAATTTTTATCTTATTTTCCTCAATTAGATTATGTCAAGTTTGAAGAGGTCAAACAGCTTCTTTGTGAGGCCAAGAGAAAATTTGTATATAATATTTCAATCATATCATTCATTGAGACATAATTTTTTTTTAAAAAAGAACCAATAAATTTATGGTACACAAACAAACAAATTAACCAGGTGTAAGATATAATTAATGTTGTTATTTTATGATAGAAACTAAAATGAGGCACTATTGAGAGCTGAAGAACTAGAATGAAACCTATTAATAGAAATCAAAAGTTTGTCTGCCCTGAAGGATATTTTTTGACATGATATCTTGTTTACTTTAATTGTAAAACACAGGTCAATTCCTTGTGTGTTTCATGAAAAGAATAGGAAAAATACAGGGCCTAAATACAGAGAATGTACTCTTATACTCGCACACAGTTATTTTATTAATAGCAACAAAGTTTATGGAATTTGATTATATATATCTTATTTGTGAAGAACAACCAAATTAACTAAAGTAACCAAGTTCAATTTTAAAGCGCACACCCACTATGCGCACCGTTGCAGAATCTGAATTATAAATTTGAGTAAATATATAAATATTTTTGAGTGAAGCAAGAATATGTTTGATAATGCAACATCCGAATGACTTGTATTTAAGTTGTTAAATGTGAGGGGTAATTTCACGTAATCACTAGGTATAAATGTATTGTAAAGGTTGAATATAGCTACAATTTTGGAATGAAGTAAAAGACCCATATATAGCTACAATTTTAATATGGTCTTCTTACATGTTATTTCATATTTTCTTAGATATATTGTGCTCTATGCATAAATGCAAATACTAATAAATTGGATAATGTATACATGCAAAGCCAACAATGTCCACTGCGTACAATGCCAACTCCACTATACTTGAGTATATGCCCTTTGTTTTAAACGTTCCCTCTTTCACACCATCTATTACATGATCTATAAATAAAAGTTGATCACACTCCTCCATTGATCTCACACAACCATCCATCAAGTGTTCGACCATGACATCGTCAAACCTCGCCGTGCTCTCGGTGCTCGACTCCGCGCGCACGCAATGGTAAGCTCAAGTTGTCGGTAGGCCCGAACAAAACCGGCTCGACCTGCTCGAACCGGCTTATCTGACCGAATTTTTGCAGGTCAGATCAAGTCAGGTTAGGTCAAGTACTAGTCTAAACTCAAGCTGGGCTCTTTTTTTTTTTTCTAAAAGTTTAAGCTAGTAGAGAACGGATATTGTTTTTCTGCTGTATTGTGTATTCGTCAGGTATCGTATTACGGTGATTGTGATCGCCGGCATGGGGTTCTTCACGGAGGCGTACGACCTCTTCTGCATCTCGACGGTGTCAAAGCTCCTCGGCCGCCTCTACTACTTGAACGAGAACAGCTCGAAGCCTGGGAAGCTGCCGCGGGAAGTGAACAACGCGGTGATCGGTGTGGTGCTGGTCGGGACGCTGATGGGCCAGCTGGTATTCGGCTGGTTCGGCGACAAGCTCGGCCGCAAGCGCATCTACGGCGTGACCCTCATCCTGATGGCCGTCTGCGCGGTCTGCTCGGGGGTGTCGTTCGGCCACACCCCGCGGGCCGTCATGGCCGCGCTATGCTTCTTCCGCTTCTGGCTCGGCTTCGGCATCGGCGGCGACTACCCGCTCTCGGCCACGATCATGTCGGAGTACGCAAACAAGAAGACGCGGGGGGCGTTCATCGCGGCCGTGTTCGCAATGCAGGGCGTGGGGATCATCTTCGCGGGACTGGTGTCGATGATCCTGTCGAAGATATTCCTGGACTTGCACCCGGCGCCGAGCTACGAAGAGAACAGGTTGCAGTCGACGCAGCAGGAGGCAGACTACCTGTGGAGGATCGTGCTGATGCTGGGAGTGCTGCCGGCAGTGGTGGTGACGTTCTACTGGAGGATGAAGATGCCGGAGACGGCGCGGTACACGGCGCTGGTCGCGGGAACGCGAAGCAGGTAGCGATGGACATGGGGAAGGTGATGGAGCTGGAGATGGACGCGGAGGCGGAGAAGCTGGTGCAGTTCAAGGCGGCCAACGACTACCCGCTGCTGTCGCTGGAGTTCCTGCGCCGCCACGGACTGCACCTCCTCGGCACGACCAGCACCTGGTTCCTGCTCGACATCGCCTTCTACAGCCAGAACCTCACCCAGAAGGACATCTTCCCCGCCATTCTCCTCGTCAAAGCGCCTGAGAAGGTCTGCGTCTAGTTTTCATGGACAGCAACCACTCTCTTTTTTTTTTTTTGTTATTGACAGAACGGATTCAATTGAATTAGTTTAGAAAGAATAAAGTTTAGAAAAAATAAATTGAACATTCAAATCCAATCCAACATACGCAGGTGAATGCGCTGCGTGAGATGTTCGACACCTCTCGCGCCATGTTCGTCGTCGCACTCTTCGGCACCTTCCCGGGCTATATACTGGTAATTAATTTTAACATAATGAAAAAGAGTAGTGTAAAAGGATAATCGGACGGATCGATGCCATTTAATTATAGGATTAGTTTTGAAACATTGATCCACAAGTGCAGGATGACGGTGCTGTTGATCGAGAGAACGGGGCAGTACCTGATACAGCAGATTGGGTTCTTCATGATGTCGGTGTTCATGCTCATCCTCCTCGGCCTCAACTACGACTACCTGAGGAACAACAACGCCTGCAGGCTCTTCGCCTTCATCTACGGCCTCACCTTCTTCTTCGCCAACTTCGGGCCCAACAGCACCACCTTCGTCCTCCCCGCCGAGCTCTTCCCCACCCGCGTCCGCTCCACCTGCCACGCCCTCAGCATCGTCGCAGCCTTCTTAATTAGTCCAGAGCTACACGTACCCTCAACGGCGACTCCTCGTAGATCAAGACCGCGCTCATCGCTCTCGCCTTCACCAACATGCTCGGCTTCTTCTTCACCTTCCTCGTCACCGAGACCAAGGGCCGCTCCCTCGAGGAGATCTCCGGTGAGGACGAGTTCTCCACACACCCCCGACGATAAAGCTTATAACAATATATGATTAATATCATGTGCAGATGACCATCTAAGTTTAGATGGGTCATGCGCATGTGCAGTTAAATTACACATTATTATGTATTGAATAACATATAATGGTCATATATATATATATATATATATATATATATATATATATATATATATATATATATATGCCAAGGGTGTTAAGTATATGTAGTAATTTATACATGGTGAGGTATATATGTATGTGATCACTGGAATTATAAATATATATATAGTTAATTTGGTGTTTGGAGAGAGAGAGAGAGAGAGAGAGAGAGATTGTGTGTATTATTTGGCCAATAGAAAGGCAAAGCCATGAATTAAATACAATAAAATTATGTTATAGCGATACTTTTAAGTATTTCTAAAATCTAAAAATAGTGTCGCTGGCAAAAATACCGACACTGATTGTTAGTGTTGCTATATGTGCCGTCGCAAAGGTGTATAACGATATATTTTTGTAATGTGTCCCAAAAATGTGTCCCTATAATCTAATTTTGGATATAAATAGAATATAAATAAGATATTTATATAAAAGTGTCATAAATATGTGTCTATATAAATTAATTTTGTTGTAGTGGCCTTATTAAAGAAAACATTAATTTTGAAAGTTTTATTTGATTGTGTTGCTTGGGATTGGAAATTCTGTAAAAGGGAAGCTAGTCATCATTCTTTATTTTTATCTTTTATTTTTATTAAAGAATGAGAAAAGAAATGTTTCTCTCATCCATCTCATACTCCAAACTTATTCTAAGCCAGAAACAATCAATCTTATCTTATACTTTTAATTTAATTATTTATCTAAATAAAAATATTTTTTGGATTGGCAAAATTATCGTTTTATTAAAAAAATAGTTTGGTAGATAAAAAAATTATTTTTACTATTAGCTAGCTATTAGAATGTTTAAGAAATTCACATCTAATTGTAGGCCACATTTTATATTTCTTTACAAAATTTAATTTTAGACCCCTATAAAAAAAGTTTATTTTTGAGAACTTGAACTCATGATTATCTATCAGTTTTCATGATAAATGACAAAATATTTTTTTTATTATTTTTAATGAATTTAATTTAGAATCGAATCAAAACTTAATACTTTTAAATACCCCATTAATTGAAAACTAGTCCCAACCTACAAACAACATATATACTTAAAAAAAATGTCAAGTCAAAATTTTGTATTTTTCCAGTCAAAAAAAAAAAAAAAAAAAAAAAAAAAAGAGAGAGAGAAAACTTAAACAAAATGATCTAGCTCTAACATTGGCCCCATTGAGATTAATTCTGCAATGAGTTGAGGGAATTGAATTGAATTGATTCAAAGAAAATATTGTGTAGTCAAATCTCATGCACATTGAGCATTAAATTAAGAAACATGTCACCAACCATGGTATCAATTTTGTCAAAGCTTTTCAAACAACTTAATTTATGATCTGAAATAATATTTCGCATTATGCAAATAAAATTTTAAAAGCAACTTAAAAAAAAAAAAAAAAAAAAAAAAAATCATCGGTTGAAATGTATTCAAATTAATCAACAATATATTAAAATTTGTGCTTAGAAAAATAAAACATACGTTATGTGCAGTAAAATAATACGATAAAATAATACATATTTACTTTCGTACGATAAGTCAGTTATTATATATTTTTTATATATTTTTATAAAATTTTGTCCTACAATTCAATTAAATATTACTATATTTTTATAAAATCTCGTACGATAAGTCAGTTATTATATATTTTCTGCAGCTTGTCGGAAAAAGGTAAAAATATATTTTTATAAAATTTTGTCTTACAATTTAATTAAATACTACTATATTTTTATCAAAATTTATTTTAATTTTTTAAAAGAAAAACCTTAATGGGCCCCCATGTTATTTATGTAACCATTACACTGAAGGCGAAACGGGCTTAAGCGGGTTCGGGTACATCAACCCGATTCCAAGCCGTGACACAAGCAGTGAGCTCACAAATTGACTACAAATTCATACAACCTCGTTAGTGCCTTTTTCTCCAAGAAGCTATATCCCACTCAACCGCATAAAACCTTTTCGTGCGACCAACCGCATAAAATTCCGACCACTCATATCTCCTTTGACCCAAGTTTTTATTTTCTCCAGTTCAATTTTCACAGTCAGTGTTTTAAGATTCGTGCAAATCAAAAAAAAAAAAAAAAAATCCTAAATTTTTTTTATTAATATATTTAATTTACAAAAAATATATAAAAAAATGTGACAAAAAAATAAAATATTATGATATATAGAGTTCGGCTGCTATACTATTAATAGTACCAAGTTATTGGTGCTATCAAATTTTCTACCCTTAGATCAATCCTTTGATCATTTTCATCTGTTAGATTTTACTATTTTTCCAACCACCTATTAAACCAAAAGGGTCTACTATCATCTCAACCATACATCTTTTAATCCAAGGGTTAAAAACTTAATAGCAACAATAACTTGGTACTATTAATAGTATTCCAACCTAGCTCTCTCTCTATATATATAGTAGAGCTTATATGCTTTTAAAAATACAAGTTCATCTATACTTGTGAATTTTTTATCATTAGATTTGTATTCGGATTTGTGCTTTATACTTTCTCTTTCTTTTTCTTTAGTTGACTTTACAAAAGCACAAATCCCAATACAAATTAAATGGTAAAAAATTTATAAGTATGGATGGATTTATACTTTTAAAAGCATATAAACTCTACTATATATATATATATAACTCTTTCTCTATCTTTGGCTGATTTTGCAAAAGCATAAAATCCTAATACAAATTCAATGGTAAAAAAATCACAAGCATGAATGAGGTTATGTTTTTAAAAGCATATAAGCTCTAATGCTTTTAAAAGCATAAGCCCATCCATACTTCTAAATTTTTTATTATTAGATTTGTATTGAGATTTGTGTTTTTATAAAGTCAAATAAAGAGAGAGAAAGAGAAAATATAAAGTACAAATTAATCTCAATACAAATTCAATAATAAAAAATTTACAAGCATGAATTGACTTTTACTTTTAAAAGCATATAAGTGCTAATATATATATATATATATATATATATATATATATATATATATATAATTGAGCTCCTATGTTTGTAAAAGCACCAAGTTATTTGCATTTGTAAGTTTTTTATCCTTGGATGTAAAAATGTGCGGTTAGGATGATATGGGCCTCTAGGATTTAATGGGTGGTTGGTAGAATATTATGATCTAAGGGGTAGAATTAATCAAAGAGTTAGATCTAACGGTGGAAAACTTACAAGCACCAATTGCTTGGTGCTTGTACAAGCACAGTAGCCGAACTCTCTCTCTCTATATATATAGAGAGAGAGAAAGAGAGAGAGAGAGTCCGACTATTGGTGCTTGAAAATCATGGCAGAATGTACAAGCACTAAGCAATTGGTGCTTGTAAGTTTTCTACCGTTAGATCTACCTGTAATACCAAATAAAAACTTTAGATCGTACATTCTGCTATGATTTTCAATTTTCTAAAATTGGTTGTAAATGACGGTTCTTCCTTTCGATTCATCCTCGTGCGCAATCTGTAAAAAGCAGAATATTTCATGTCTATTCTCTTATCCTCGAAGATGGAGCTATCATAGAAAATTTGGATTAGAATTAAACCGGGACTTCCGTTATGTCATATATATATATATATATATATATATATATATATATATATATATATATATATATATATATATATATAATTTAATGTAAGGATGTTTTAATCATGTCCGTCCATCAAGAATGTATCCAAATATGTCCTAACGGATTGGATTGACTGTATCTTTAAAGATCGCCTTGAATAAATCACGTCGGCCACATTCAGCATTCTTCCACTTGGCCTAGTGATATATTCAATACTGTATAGGCGATGTAAAATTTTATTAGGCACCTACCAAATTATACAGTCAAAACTCCAACTCAATAAAAAATAACAATATTTTGATTATAGCGGTCATATTCAAAATAAACATTTCCTTCTATGTATCAAAAGCATGTATTCCTTAATTAAATATCTTTATGAGTTATAACTATATGAACTTTTTATAAGTTCAACTCAGAGTCTCACTTTAATGCACAATAATATTTTAATGTACAAATATAACTTTATGCGTATAAATGTGCAAAATAAATGTTCTTATTCAAATAAAAATAGTCACTGAAATCTTTATACAATAAGAAAAAATTCAAACTGTAAATGAACTCAAGATACCCATACAATCGACATGATCCTTGAATTTGTTTACTGGCAATGATTTAGTCATAAGATCAGCGAACATCATCTCAGTCCCAATGTGTTTGATATCCACCATATTTCTCTTGTCGTATTCAAATCTAAAATAGTTATTTTTTTTTATAATATTTCAAAACATATTACATTAAATCTTAATTTTTAATATATATATATATATATATATATATATATATATATATATATATATATATATATATATATATATATATATATAAAATTGAGTTCATATGTTTTTAAAAGTACAAGTCATTAGTGCTGGTAAAATTTTAACCATTGAATGAAAAAATATGTGGTTAGAATGATAGTAGGCCTCTTGGGTTAAGTGGATGGTTGTTGAAATAGAATGATCCAAAAGATAAAATTAATTAAAAGGGCAAATCTAAAGGTAGAAAATTTATAAGTATCAATTACTTGGTACTTACACAAGCATAGTAGCCGAACTCTTTCTCTATATATAGAGTAGAGTTTATATACTTTTAAAAACATAAGCCCAATTATATTTATAAATTTTTTACTATTAAATTTGTATTGAGATTTGTACTATTTTAAAATCAACTAAAAAAAAAAAAAGTAAAATAGAATGGAGCTCAATATAAATTTAATGATAAACAATTCATAAGCATAATTAGGCTTATATTTAAAAAATTATATAAACACTGCTTTTATATATATATATATATAGAGAGAGAGAGAGTGTGTGTGTGTGGTGGGTCCACATTGGCCGGTTCAAATTTGACTCAATCCATATGAGATGTGGATCATGATTTATCCTTTTGTGTTAAGGATAAGATCATGATTTATCCTTATGTTCAGACTAAGAATAGGATTTATCTTATGTGTTAAAGATAAGGATATGTTTCTTATTGGTTAAGAAAACTATCTTAATCCATATCCTAATTTATATTCTCTTATCTCTACGTGAGAAAGAGAATATCCTAAAGAGTCCTAATAATCTATAAATAGAACTTCTTCCCTCATACGTTGATGTATACGATATACGATACACAAGAAGAAATAGAGATTTCTTCTTCCTCATTCTTTCTCTCTGGGTTTCCACCTATTTCCGCTGCCTTATAATTCCAATATTTTTGAATAAATTCGCTTCTTCTTTCTATTTGAATCGAATTTTAATAAAATTTCAGATATAAGTACACATGACATCGCTAGTTCCGAGTCTTCGAACCGGACTAATTTTTGCGTGCGGTGACGCGGGACGCACAACCGACGGTAGATGTTGAGTTACGTATGATCCAACGGTGGGTATTACGAGTCCGCATGCGGCATGGGTCGTATAGTAGCGCTCTCCCTCTCCTCCCCAGCGGGGCTTCTAGAAGCGGCGAATATAGAATATAGAGGGGGGACTCTCCTCCGGCTCCCTTCGCGTTTCCCTCCTAAAAGAGAGGAGCGGTGTTCTCTTTCGTTCCCACACGTTGCGGCTCCTCCTACCTCTCTCTCCCTCCGCTCTCTCCCCTCTCCTCCCTCTCCTAGGGTTTCTACAAATCGAAGGGGGCGAGAACGATGGTGGGGTGTTCGCGCCACAACCTCCCATCTTGGATGAGCGCGGCGTCGCGGGTCGACTTCGACAACCTCCCCCGCCCGGCGACCGGCGACGGCGCGGAGGCGCCGCCGCCGCAGTCGCCGGGGGGCGGATCGGCCGCCGACGCGGAGATGGGGTTCGCCGAGCGGTCGCTCTCAGCGGCCGGAGCCGCGGTCCTCTCCGCGATCATCGTCAACCCCCTCGATGTGGCGAAGGTGATCGGTTTCGAAACCCTAGCGTCATCTTGATGAATTTTGTGTTGTTTTTGTGTAAATTTTGGTGTTATTTAGCTAGGGATTTAGTTTTAGGGCTCAGCTATTTGCTTTGATTTTGGTTGCAGACGAGGTTGCAGGCGCAGGCGGCCGGGGTTCTGTATTACCACCCCTCGCAGCATCAATATGGACGAATGGCGTCCCTCGGGCCGAGCGTAGTATGATCCCTGTCACTTATGTGTTCCTTTCTATTCGTCATTTAAGAAAAGTTAGCAATTTTGATGGTAGATTCAATTACGATGGACGCACGCTGTGCCTTTTGGCGTTTGCACAAAAATTGATTCTGGGAGGCTGAATGGCTTGAGATAGATTTAACTATAATCTCGAATGAAAGAGGTTGAGTGTGCAATTGTGCATAGAAGACAACATTATCACATAACTATTGATAAATAGTGGACAGACTTCAAAACTGTGAGTGACTGCAGTGCTGAAATTGTTTACATTTGAATGTACAGATACAGTAAGTGACGAGTTATAATTTGTGTAGTTTGTACACCCTTTGGGTGTTTAATGTGAGAAGATATGTTATGACTATCTTAGATCTCTTGTTGACATATAATATAAGTGATAGAGTCAAATTAAGGTATGCATGTATGGATTTGTGCATGGCTATATGCAACCTATGTGCAAATGGATTTTTGCTTCAAAATATAGATATTAAATTGGCTTAAGTTTGTAAGGCTAGGGAAGACAAATCTTTTGTACTGTTCCATCGAGCTCAGATCATTTATAAACTATGGCACTGTGAAATTGGAATTGAGAAGTTGTGCACACGAAGAAGCTTTTGGATTATGTAGGTACTTAAGCAGCCACTTTTGACAACTTTGATGTGTAGAGCTTAGTCTAAGGATGCGCCATTGACAAGACTGGTACATCGTTAATATAGATGATTCAGTATTTCAGTAATGACCTCTTGCTGAATATAAGTTGCAATATTATCAGAATAGTTAGAATGGTTAAATAGTGATGTGGAGAGGATAAACTAAAAACAACCAAAAGCAAAACTGAGGAAAAGAAAGCACAGGATTAGCATGTCTGGGGCAGATAGGCATCTTTTCCTTCACAAATTGAATGGTTATACACTACATACAATTTAGCCAAACAGATGATATATAGTGGAAGTTTATTCTCAGGCTAGAGCCTGAATTTGAGCCTTTGCAGGTCTCTTTTACAGAGCAAAACCCCAAGTACTGTTTAACCAAACGCATATCTCTGACTATCAAAGGACTACAAATATAAAATAAAATATGTTACTCTCACTTGATTATTTCAATTGAGAGTTCTGACAGTCCTATCGAGTATGACTCCCTCAATGAAGTGGCTTTGATGTTTTAAAGAGTAGCAGATGGCTTGGCTTATTTTTTTTATTTCAAAATTTTCTAGGCAAACATTATCTTACCATCACCAATGAGAGAGTAATGTATTATGTATATATTGTTTCTCACATCTACTTGCCTTGTGACATGGCGAGATCTGGATAAGATACAGTATTATTTATGCATCATTTCATATGCAGTATCTCTTCTCAGCTGTTAACTTATTAAAATGTTGTGCAGATGCTTTCAGATTTCAGATGTTCCCCAACGTGTACTCGCAGTGTAATATTTGGGACAGAACCAGTCTGCCCCCCTGATTGTTTTCAGTACAAAGGAACTTTGGACGTATTTTTTAAAGTAGTTAGACAGGTGAGAGCAGTAATTGATTTTATTCCATGTTAATTTTTCTCTCTCTTAATGTTGACAAGTTACACTTCAGAAGGGCAGTCTTATTTGCTATCCCTTTATTTTTTTATTTTTTTCCTAATTGGATTGCAAACATCAGGAGGGATTTGCTAGATTATGGAGGGGCACAAATGCAGGCTTAGCATTAGCTATACCAACAGTGAGTCCTTCATCCTTTTCAGATTATTCTTGACCAGAAACAATATGTTGCTAAAGTATATGAAATGTCATTTGAATGCATGAGTATTATATTTAATTGCTTATGTTAGCTGATGGATCTCATTTATTTAACACCTAATTTAATATTCTTATGATTTGCTAACAGGTTGGGATATACTTACCCTGTTATGACATATTTCGCAACTGGATTGAAGATTTCACAACCTGCAATGCTCCTAGTTTAACAATATATGCTCCACTAGTTGCAGGTTCAGCTGCACGCGGATTAGCATGCATAGCTTGTTCTCCAATAGAGCTGGCAAGGACACGCATGCAGGTATAATCGTAAATTCATGTATTCATAGATTTTCCAAATCAAGAGACCCATAAATATTTCATTTAGGATCCTTGGCTTTTAATAATATCGCATTTTTTCATTGTTTCATGTTCCAAACGTGTGGGCGATTCAGTCCAATGTAAATTGTTTTTTATGAGCGAGCTAATCTCGAAAGCTGTTTATCTTCATTTGCCTTTTGAATTTTTACAAAATCAGATTTTTTCATACTTTGTTGCTTAATATTGCTTACTAGAAATCCTAAGCAGGTAATTTCCTGTTTCACCATTTACAGGCATATAAAGAGTTTCAAACTGGAGTGAAGCCCCCTGGAATGTGGAAAACATTACTTGGTGTTCTATCACCATTAAAGAATACAAGTCAAACTAGTATGTATTTTTCCTCCGTTCTTTGTATTCATTTTGCATGTTATCCTTGCATTAGTATCAACAGCACCTTTTTCCCTCGGATGGTAACAATTCAACTTCAATTTTCTTTGTCATCATTAGATTACATATCTGTAAATTTGTTATATGTTAACTGTCTTTTGTGAAAAGAAATTGTCATTAATGTTTTGACATTGCAAGCAGTACAAAACTATCGTATTCTGTGGACTGGCGTGGGTGCACAACTAGCTCGTGATGTTCCTTTTTCTGCTATATGCTGGTCTACTCTTGAGCCGGTGAGTTCTCATTCGATGACAATATTTTGTGCTCTTACTTTCAGGGTTAAAATCACAAAAGCCCTCTAAAACTTTTTCCAAATTGTAATGTGATCCATTAATTTGATCTTGTTAAATAAAATGTACTAACTTTTTCCCATAACAATTTTGCCCAGAAAGCTTGATTTGGTGCAAAAGTCTCACTAGTCGTTGAGTATTTCTTAGTTTCGTTTTGTTCAAACAATTAACTCAGCCCACTAAATCTACTCTGGCGCAAAAAGCCTCATCAATGGAATGTTTGTAGTAACATTTGCTAACTGCAATTTATTTTTCTTTTTCACGAAGTCAAGCCTTTTGGGTTTTAAACTGAAACAGGAAATAAGTTGTTATTTTACATCAAAATAAAGTTAATGTGTCGAATTTCAGTTTGAGAAAAAGGTAATGGGATTTTACGATTATATCCCTTTCTTCCTGACATGTTGAAGCCTGGCCTTGGTTTTGTTAGCATCAGTGATTTTCATCCAACATGCAGCAATCATATGATTTTATGTTGGCCACTTTGTTTGTTGGTTGAATATTTTCTGCAGACTCGTAGGAAACTACTTGCTTTAGTTGGTGAGGAAGGCAATGCAGCTAGCATTTTAGGAGCAAATTTCTCAGCTGGTTTTGTAGCAGGTACTCTTGCTGCTGCTGCTACATGCCCCCTAGATGTTGCAAAAACACGGAGACAAATTGAGGTTGGTTTCTTTATAGCGTTTGTTTATTTTTTCATCCTCATTCCTTATCATTTATTTTACTATTGTTAGAATTATGAACAGCAACCTTTTTAAGAAAGCTCTCAGCTAACAGTAATTATGTAAAGAACACTTGGTTCCATTTTGTTCTTTGACTGGTTTGTTTTAAATCTTATACACACTTTTCTGTTGGTGGGGATTTTTCCTGAATTTATTTAGAAGAGTACTAGTTACGGAAATTTCTATGTCAGTCCCCAACTTTTAGGACAATTTTTTTTAAAAAAACCCCTAACTTCTCATCCTTTCATATAGGTCCTTTAATTTTAAGTTTTTCTTACGAAGAAGTCCCTGATGAGAATCTTTCAATAGAATTTAGGAATTTTTTGGTAATATTTTTGTAATACGTTTTCCTTTTCAATTTGATATGTATATGAAGTTGATTAAGTTAGATTATTAGGTGAGGAGGGGTAAAGTTTTAGTAAAGAGATGCATCTATGATGTTTTCAAGGGTAAATCTACAAAAAATGCGATCTAAGGGAAAATGGCTGGTATTTATTGTTAGATTTCTCAAGAATATCTTTAGCAGGGAGTTTTGTGAAAGAAAACTAACAACTCAGGGACTTACATAGAAGGATGAAACGTTCAGGACCTTGCCGAAGTTATCTTATAAGCAAGGAACTTACTAGATAAATTACCATACTTGGTACTTGTTATGCATACTTGATGTTTCGCCGACACTAAACCAGCATATTCTTTTCAGAAGGATCCAGAGAAGGCTATGAAAATGACTACAAGGCAAACATTATTGGACATTTGGAGGTACTTCATCTTCATAATTCAAATTGGCATTTAATGCACATTTTAAGTACATGTTGCATTGTCAGAGTCACTGAATGGCCTTTTACCTTTCCGTTCTATTCGTACTCGTCTTCATATGTTCCTCGTGCAATCATGTTGACGAGAGATATGTGAAGTAACTTCATCAACCAACTTACCAGTTTAAGTGAATTCCTGTTATTATTATTTTTGGGCACAGAAGTTAATTGTTACTATTTTGACAATGATTTGAAGTTTTAGACGAAAACACTCAAAAACTGAGGCCTTTTGGTTTGGAATGGCTTTGACATGAAAATTGGACCCTGTGAACCTGAAAACATTTTCTGTTGGTTTAGAAGAGATCTTGAAAAGATTTTGTTTTGCAATCTCTCTCTCAAGTTGACTGAAGTTTGTTTGTACTGTCAGATTTTGACCATCAGTTGACCTGGTTAGTATCAAAATATTGTTAACTAGCATTATTACAATATTTCTAGCCATTGTATTAATTTCATGTTTCTTTTCACCTTCGTACTCTTTTCAAACCATGTAGCTGAAAACTGAAACCGCAAATCAATAGAACCAAAACTCTGGCAGCTAGGACTGAAACCAGAACCAGAACTATCACTGATATTCTGGACTGCTTAAAACACTTACCGGTTGAAACTATAAGTGTCAACTCGTTCTAGAAATTTTATTTAAGTTTGTAAGGGCCTCTTTAGTCATTACATGCTATGTCTCTTTCCAGGAGTGGTGGAGTGAAGGGTCTCTTCACAGGTGTAGGCCCACGAGTTGGGCGGGCTGGGCCTTCTGTTGGGATCGTCGTTTCCTTTTACGAAGTGGTTAAGCATGTCTTACACCAAAGGAACACATCATGACCACCACACGGTTTGCTAAACAAGGTTATATCTACGTTATTATTAGAAGCTAGCTCCAATAGTCTGCAATAGTCGGCGGATTGAAACGAGCCGCAACATCCCCGGCGCAGTAATATTGATAGAGTAGGAATACAATCACTCATAAAGCATATGCATTGGACTCAGTTAATGTTCAGTTGACTGATTTGATCACAGATTCAATTTAGAAGCAACAGAAGTATATACTTCGCCAATTTCATGATCAGTTTTACTCGATTCATTTAGAAAGATGAAGCCTTATTGGGATTCGAAACTGTTAAGGGTTCATCAGGAGTCTCGCCGCACCTTTGTGTTCCGTCGTCACCAAATTTTGTCGAAGATTATAAATCATCTCTGTTAGATCGAGTGAAGCCTCGGTTTTCCTTTCAGAGATTATGCTGTAGAGGCTAACTTTCTCTTACGTCTTTTAATTTCATTTCTTGACCATGAGTGTAACCCTCATTTTCCTTGATTTTTTGATTTACTAATTTATGCGCTTTCCAATTATGTGTTTCTGACTGCTTGAGTCTCTGGGAGAAGTGATGCTTTCATAGGATATCAAAGCAGATATATTCAGTTCCATTTATGCCAGATTTGAATCATTAGATTCGATTGCTGCCTGAGTAGATGTTGCTTTCTAACAGTTCTGCGTGCAGAAAGTATCTGAGTACGATGTTCACACACTAAAATGTGCTGCTGATGATCAGCGTCAAGTGTGCCTGCCGCGCATGGAGAAAAGCCTGTCGGGTTATCTTCGTATTTTATTATTTTCTCGGTGATTTTGTTACTTTGTAGGTGCGTACAAGCACATCAGACTCAACACTACGCTCTCGACTGACGACCTACACATTTATTTATGAGAAAAGCTGAGTTCACACTAAAAAATATTATAATCTCCATAATTTTTCATCCAACAATTGTAGAATTTATTAACCCTTTTTTTTTTTTTTTTTTTTTTTTTTTTTTTTTTTTTTTTTTTTTTTTTTTTTTTTGTAGTAAAAGAAAGTGATAAAATTTGTAAAGAAACTGTCGAATAATAAATATATATTCTTATAAAATTTTAATTTTTATATTTATTTTTTAAAAAAATTTATTAGTTTCAAATATATTCATGAATATTCGTTAGAAAAGTTAATTATATGTAAAATATTTAATCTTTGTTTAGTAAGTTCTTGTTTTTATATTTATTTTTTTAAAAAAAGTTCTAATGGTTCAAACATATTCGTCCTTAAAAAAAATTAATCATAAATAAAATACTTAATCTTGCTTAATAAATAATTAAATTTATTTTTTTATTATTTTTGATAGTATAATGGAAGCCGATGTTCAAATTCCTTCCACAATCAAAATTTTTCACCTTCTTGTTGTTACGCCCCGGACGATCCGCAACCAGCCGATGATGAGATTTCTCTGAGACTAGAATGGCGGAAAGGATGATGATCTTCGATTGTATGTTGATCTGAGATGGTTGAGCTCCAACAATGATGAATTTGGGTTTGATTGAGGGATTGGAGAAGAGATTGGAGAGGGGTGAGGTTGAGGAGGAGGTTAGGTCGTGGGATAGAGAGGATCAGAGAGAGGGAAAGGTGAAGAGGCAAACTTGAACATTCATATATGCTGTTGATTCTGTTACATGTATGCTTATTTATACTGTTCCTAATGAGTACTTAAAACTAATATGAAACAGTTGTGAGGGCCTATTTGTAAAAGCAATAACAATTGGAATGGGCCAAGTGGGCCGTGCTATTCTGGATCTAGATCCTTCCTGGGCTTCTTTTGCTGCTCTGCTCATATCCCTGCTTAATTCTTCCGAGGGATATGCAGCCCCCGGAGTGGATTGCCCATCTACCCCCTTCTAGAAGACGCTGGAGCCTTCCTTGCTTCTACCTCACGCTACCCCTGCTCTACCTGACCCCTCACAGATGGAAAAAGATGTTCCTCTCGTCTTCTCTTCCCTCTCTCGCTTCCCTGTCTCTACCTACTTCTTCTCTCCTTCTTCTCTCCTTCGCTCCTCCTTCCTCTATCTGAGATCCTTCGCTCCTCCTTCCTCTATCTGAGATGATGTAATGTTGTTGATGTGTAACACTTGTCTCCATCAAAACTATTGACTCCTCCTTCGCTCCTCCTTCCTCTATCTGTGATGTAATGTTGTTGATGTGTAACACTTTTCTCCATCAAAACTATTGACTCCTCCTTCGCTCCTCCTTCCTCTATCTGTGATGTAATGTTGTTGATGTGTAACACTTTTCTCCATCAAAACTATTGACTCCTCAACTTCTTTCTCTTTTTGTCTTGACAACAATGATGAATTAATTTTTTTTTTTTTGAGCAATGCTACATATACACCCTAAAGGGTCTACGTTTCAAACCCCCACCATCTAAGGGTGGGGGCATGGTGCGGGATCAATTTGGTCACTTGAAGTGACCCCTAAAAAGACATCCCCACTCTTAGATGGGTGAAAGTGTAGGATGTACACTCCTTTGGAGGTACATATAGCATTTTTCATTTTTTTTTATAACGAAATAAAATAATCATCATAATTTTTTTAGGAAAAATATTTGTATATGATTCTAACAATTGAAATTTTTTTTTAAATAAATATGAAAACTTAAATCTTTTATATATATATATATTTTTTTTTTGAGAGAAAGGTAGGGTGAATTTAGCATAGGGCAGCCGATGATTGCGAAGTGCAGTCGGGCCCAAAAAAAAAAAAAAAAAAAAAAAAAACACGCTTCTGCTAAGGGCAGTATTTAAGCCAGTTAGAGCGGCAGGTACGGATGAGTGCTAGAATTGCACCGATGGGCCGTTTTCGGTCGGTGAAGCATCTCGAGTTTCTTTCAAGCCAGATGTTCCACCAGGCTGCTGCTAGGGTGATAATCAGCCGTTTCCCTAGGGCCCTTTTATATTGGCTCATTTTGTCCCAAATATTGTCCATCGAAGAAATACTTTGAATCTCCAGTTTGTTTGGAACCAAAGCGGTCAGCAACGACTTCGTGAAAGGGCATGAAATATATATATATATATATATATATATATATATATATATATGATATTTGATATATTTATAAGAAGCAGCTGCAAGCCAACCCAGTCCAGTAGTCCAACCAGTCCATTCTAACTGATGGCCACCCTCCCATTCTTCCTCCTGCTGACAGTCTCTGCCCTGCTGCCCGCCTCCCACGGCAGCGGCGGCATCGCCATATACTGGGGCCAGGACAGCCGCGAGGGCACCCTCGCCGACGCGTGCGCCACCGGCCTCTACTCCTACGCGATCATCGCCTTCCTCAATGTCTTCGGCGCCGGCCGGGCCCCGTCCCTCAACCTCGCCGGCCACTGCAACCCTTCCTCCCCCGGCAGCTGCTCCGCGATCGGCGCCCACGTCAAAACCTGCCAGAGCACGAACGTCAAAGTCTTCCTCTCCCTCGGCGGCGAAATCGGCAACTACTCCCTCTCGTCCTCCGCCGACGCACAGGGCGTCGCCGACTACCTGTGGAACAACTTCCTCGGCGGGTCGTCGAGCTCCCGGCCCTTCGGCGCCGCCGCCGTCCTCGACGGCATCGACCTCGCCATCGTGGTCGGGAGACCCGACCACTACGACGAGCTGGCGAGGCACCTGAACCAGCACTTCTCGAGGTCGACGTACTACCTCTCGGCCGCGCCGCAGTGCCCGTACCCGGACAAGCTCCTTGCGGCGGCTCTCGACACCGGGCTGTTTCGGTTCGCATGGGTGCAGTTCTACAACAACCCGTCGTGCGAGTACTCGAAGAGCAACGCCCGCGGCTTCGCGAGGGCGTGGAAGGCGTGGTCGAGCTCGAACGCCACCATCGGCGCCGTGTACCTGGGGCTCCCGGCGGCCCCCGAGGCCGCCCGCAACGGGTACGTCCCGCCCGCCGATCTCATCGACCAGGTGATCCCCACAGTGCAGACGGCGTCGACATACGGCGGGATCATGCTGTGGAATAGGTACTTTGACGTCGTCAATAACTACAGCATCGCCGTCGGCAAATTATACGTACATGCTTGACCGCCGAGTAGTATATGCATGCTTAACTAAGTAGGTTGTTTGCTGAATGCTTTGCCATTGAATAAGGGACTTGTCGTGTGCGGTGTGCGGGCGTTCGCTGCGTGCGTACTCGTCAACCGTGGGTGTGATGTCAAAAATTTACTAGTGTGTGACGACTCTTTGGATTTGCCCCTAATTATGTGTGTGTATATATATATATTACAATTATATATATATATATATATATATATATATATATATATATATATATTAATTACGATTATATATATAATATAAATTTTTATTATTTAATTTTTATCCCCTCTTAAATATAAAATTTACGTTATAAAAAGACTAAATTATAAAAAAATTTATTTATTTATAATGGGCTAGAATATTTTTAAAAATATTAAAAATATTTGATTATTAAAATTAATTTTTTAATCATTGGATTAAAAATGAACAATAAAGATTATTTGTGAATCATTGTGTATTATTCAAAAAATTATTAGAATTAATTCAACAGTTAAAAATATTATAGTGCCAATACTTTAATACTTTCAAAAATAAATTTACCAAACTATATATATATATGAAAGAAATGTTTTTATACACTTTACTATTTAGATTTTAGACCAACCTAATACTAAAAAATTATTTTTTTTATAAATTTTAATGATTAGATTAAAATTTTAAATTTTAAATTTTCTTTCAACTTTACACCTAATAGTGGTAATAAAAATTTAATTTGTTGTTCGCGAGCCAACTCGTGTTCGCGTGGTTAATAAACGAACCGAATAAGAGCCGAATTTTCCAACTCGATATTTAAACGAGCCGGCTCGCGTTCGGCTCGTTTATTAAACGAGCCAAATACGAGTTGGACCAGCTCGCTCTTGTTCAGCTCGTTGACACCCTACTGGTATCTATAAATATAATTTTGTAGTTTTGACCTGAAATCTTAATTCATAAAATATTTGAATCTACTGCACAAATACTTAAAATAAAATCTAATGGAGCCTATCCTCCAATCAACCGGGATTTTTTTTTTTTTTTTTTTTTCAGCTATTAACTTTAAACCCGGTCCGACTCCGACTTTAAAATTAAAAAATCATATTTTCTCAATACTAAAAAAAGTCAAGCCTCTACTTGAACTGATCATCGATTCAGAAGACTCAGTTATAGAAAACAACTTGGTAGTAGAGATTTCTATACTTTAATAAAAAGCACTCCAACTGGATTCTATTACGATTTTTTTTGTGTTCAATTTTAATATCTTAATTCACTAATTATTCAAGAAGCATGAAATTCTTGATTTTGATATTGGCTTTCTTTTCTTTTTTTGAGGAAAGGTAGCTTGCTACCGCTTCATTCATAGAACCGATGAATTAAGCAACAGGAGTAGGCAACGTGGCCTAAAAAAAAAAAAAAAAAAAAAAAAAAAAAAAAAAAAAAAAATACTATGATACCGGCGTAGGTGAGCTCAAGTGAGCCCACCAGCTCAAACAAGCGCGAAAGTCCTTAATGAGGGATCCCGCCGAAGTTTTCTTGTTGTCAAAAATCCGTCTGTTTCGTTCATTCCAGATGCTCCACCAGACTGAAGCAATCCCCAAAAGCTCTCTGTCGCGCAAAGAGCTGGTCCTTAGGCAAGCAGAAGTCCAAAGGGAAGCTGCCGATGGAAGGTGGTTGAGGGCAGCGACATTCAGGAGAGTGGCTTGTAGTATGGCTCTTGTATATTGACATCCTAGGAAGAGGTGGTTGACAGTCTCAGCATGATCCAGACATAGGACACACGAGTCGTCTCCCGACCAGCCCCTTCGAAGTAGATTATCCTTGGTGCGAACTTTACTCCTTAGAACTAGCCAGAGAAAGATTTTAACCTTGAGAGGGATCTTGATCTTCCAGATTTGTTTGAATCGTAGGTCTGAGACACCACCGTTCATAGCAAAAAGATAGAGTGATTTGACCGAGAAGTTCCCGGAATCGGACCATCTCCAGCGCGCCACATCTTTAGAGGGAAGAATGGGGTTTGAGCTGATAATTTCCTTAAGAAGGTTGACTTGATCGGAGTCTGAACGGTTCTCAGGGGTCAGTCCCCGAAGAATGAAGTCCCACTTCCATCTGTTCCTCCTCCAACATTCCCTCACACGACATTTCTTCGTCCTGACGGCGTCGAAGATAGATGGGAAGAGGGTTCGAAGGGGAGCTTGAGCGGCCCAAATGTCCAACCAAAGGCAGATATCTCGCCCGTTCCCTAACGAGAATGAGATACCGCATCTAAAAATGTCCCTTGTGGTGAGTACATTGCGCCACCATTGTGATAGGGGTCTGAAAGAGTTCCCCTCTCTCAGCGGCTTCCTGCGTCCATAGTAGATCCCTTTAATGAGGGGCGTCCACAGGAGCCCCTTTTCCGTAAAAAATCTCCACCACCACTTGGCAAGTAGTGCAATATTCATATTCTTCAGGTTTAGAACCCCTAATCCTCCCTCCCGGGTGCTCCTGCAGACTGTATTCCAGTTCACCAGGCAATGTCCCCCAGCAGTAGTAGACGACCCTTTCCAAAAAAAAGATCTGCGCAGTGCCTCCAGCCGTCTAATAACCCAATTGGGTGCGCGAAACATAGAGAGGAAATAAAGCGGTAGATTCGACAGGACCGAATTCACCAGGGTTAGCCTACCCCCCTGAGAGAGAAGCTTAGCTTGCCACCCCTCTATCCGGTTCTCAAGTTTCCCGATTACCTGCCTCCAGTCTTCTTTTCGTAAGTTCTTATCAGAGAGTGGAAGACCTAGATAAGGTGTCGGGAGTTTCCCCTCCGAACACCCAATTGAGTCCGCCAGTTCTTTCCCCCTGCCGGCCTGCCTGCCTAGGTAAAAAAGATCAGTCTTCTGTCGATTGACCTTAAGTCCAGAGGCCCATTCGAAGAGCTTCCAGATGAATTGTAGATTTTCTATCTGACTCCTTTTGGCACCGCAGAAGAATAGTGTGTCGTCCGCATATTGGATGATGGAGATTTTCGGTGCGGATGCGGGTCCGATTCCAGTAAGTAGGCCATTGAGTACTGCCCTCTCTGTCATTCTGGTCAAACCCTCAGCGACCAGGATGAAGAGGTAGGGGGACAGCGGGTCCCCTTGCCTAAGTCCCCTTGTCATCTTTATCCATTTCGTGGGTATCCCGTTTACCAGAATTGCCGCCTTCGCGTTGCAAACGCATTGCTTGATCCATTGGCACCACTTCACATTCGCTCCAATTCCGGACAGTGCCGTAAAGAGAAAGTCCCACAGTACCATGTCAAAAGCTTTCTCGAAGTCTGCTTTGATCCCCACAGCTTCTAGACCAGTTTTGGAGCTCCAGTTGACCAGCTCAGTAGCAGCAGCAAAAGAGTCAAGAATTGACCTGCCTTTAAGGAAGGCGGACTGGGCAGGTGAGATGATCTCCTTCAGAACCCCTTCCAGCCTATTAGCTAAGACCTTAGAGATGATTTTTTGAACAGCGTTGATTAGGCTGATGGGTCGGAAGTCATTAGCCGAGTTGGCCCCCTCCTTCTTCGGTATTAAACAGATGAAGGAGTAATCCAGCGGTGAAGAGTTCAACGTTCCGTTGTGCAGCTCCAAAAAAATATTCAGCAAGTCGAATTTCACAACCTCCCAAAATTTTTGAAAGAAACCTAGATTGAAGCCATCAGGACCCGGTGCCTTATCTGCCCCAAGTTGGAAGGTCGCTTTCCTGATCTCCTCTAGTGAAAAAGGTACGGTGAGATCGTCAGGTCGGCTTAATTTTCTAAGTCCAAATAACTCGGCCCAGTCCCCAGTTGAGCCCCGGGTGTGATCAGATGGGGCGTATCTCTTCTTGAAGTAATCGACGAAGTACTCCCTTTTTTCTTCATCTCTTCTTAGGGTCCGTCCATTGTCCAACAAGTCACTAATGTAGTTTTGGCGTCTCCTGCAGTTAGCAGTGGCATGAAAAAATTTGGTGTTACCATCTCCTTCCTTCAGCCAACGTAGGTTCGCACGGGCTTTCCAGAGGATCTCCTCGTCAGCCACCACCCTACTGAGTAGGAGTTTGAGATGAGCTCGTTCCGCCAGCTGCTGCGGGGATAGATCAGCTCTTTCCTCCAAAACGTCAAGTCTTTGAATCTCGCTGGCAAGATTATTTTTGGTTTGTGAGATACCGTAGAAGTTCACAGAACACCATTCCTTGATTCTTTTCCGGCAGTGTCGCAGCTTGGCCACCAGCGTTAGGATACCGGACCCCTTTGGAGGTACCTCCCTCCACCAACCGGGCAACTTGTTGCAGAAGTCCTCTCGTGTGAGCCAGACCATTTCGAATCTGAACCTCGGGGGGGAGGGCCTCTGACTGGTGTAAAGGATAATCGGCGAGTGATCAGAGGTGATCCTCGGGTTCACTACCACCTTCGAGAGGGGAAAATTCTGATCCCACTCCGTAGAGATGAGAAAGCGGTCAAGTTTTGCCATGGAGGGGGAGCTTTGCAGGTTGGACCAAGTAAACTGCTGATTGCTTAAAGGGAGATCAATCAAGTCCAACTCGTTAATAAGATCCGAGAACATGGACATAAGGCGTCCACTCCAGCTTCTACCTCTTCTTTCCTGAGTGTTCTTGGTAAGATTGAAATCGCCACACATGACCCACATTCCCCTGCAATCCCTTTTAAGGTCAGCCAGCTCGCGACAGAAATCAGACTTGCCTGCCCAGGTCGGGGGGCCGTAAACGTTGGTAACGGAGAAGGAAGCCCCGCTCGGAATGTAAGTCAGCTGAACCGTAAGCGAAAAGTTTCTCAGGATGACCCCGCGGCAGGAGAACACTTTGGAATTCCAACAGGTCACCAGTCCGCCAGAGGCTCCGGCCGATTTGATAACCATACATTTATCAAAGTAAGGACCAGCAAACGACCTTAGGAAGGAGCGAGAGATCGAGTCAACCTTGGTTTCTTGTAGGCAGATAACGGAGCGCCTGAACTTAGACACTACCGACTTTACCAGGAAGCGCTTGTTCGGGTCGTTCAGACCCCGAACATTCCAGCAGAAGATTTGAAACATAACTAAACTCCAGCGCAGCTTCCCCCCCGTGAAGCCTCACTCCGTCGAACTCGAAGTCTGTCCGGACCGACCCAAATCAAAGACCAGCCCGAATGATAATGCAGTGAACAGAGTCTAGAACCCAAGGCACCCTCGGTCAGCCAGAGGATCAGTTCCAGACCACGGAAGTTGCGCGGCCGAGAGGGGGTGATACTTGTAAGATGCCGTAGTATCAGAATCCGTGGGAAGAAAAGCACCCACGCGTCCTGGTCTATCCCCATAGGTGCAGGAGCAAAGCCAATAAGCCAACCCCAATCGCCACACCCCCCTCCCCTTCCCCCCCTCTTAAGTCTACAGATTTCAAGACTGTTATCCAGAGCACTGCGGTAGAATCCGTACAAGAACTTGTCGTTGTAGAGGGGTGTGAAGGGAACCAAGGGCGAGGAAACAACATCGAAGTCTATACCGCAAAAGAACACAGAGGAACACCAACAAAACATAATCTCTTCAGTTGCGCATTCAAACAGAGCAAAAAGGCACTTCAGAGAAGTGTCGAATGAAGGCCCGAGAAGAGAGCAAAAGGCTGGCTCTGCCACCAACTGTAGGGAGCTGGGAGCCGCCGACACAAGGAAATAAAAATTAACAAAGACAGGAAAGAAGACGCCCGGGCCGCAGCGACGCCGGTAGTGCTGACAACAGGCAGACGACATTAGAAACCGTAAAAACTCGGACCACGAAGCTCTTGCAAGCCCACCGCGTCACGGGTTCGCTTCCAAGAAGCCCCTGAAGCGGATCACCTCGTCGTCAGTGAGGCGAATACCACATTTTCTCCCTTTACGCTTGTAAGGACACAGCAACGTCTCCCGGTGAGCAGAGTTGCACGCCTGCGGAGGAGCCTCTCTGGGCTCAGTCACCGAACCGGGGTCAGTAGAGTCCGGAAGAACCGTAGCATCCATGATCTTGGATTTCCGTAGAACGGCTTTCTCTAGCGAATCACGTATAGGAAGATGGGCAAGCCGAGCGCTCCTCCTGACCGGCGCCGGACTAGTCGGATTGCGTCCTCCCCAAACTTGCCCAGAATCGTTGAGCTCCCAACCGTGCGTCTCGAGAGAACAGACAACCTTTCCAACACCTCCAAGTGAAAGCTCGTGTCCCCCCGGCAGCGATGGAGTCGTCAGCAGGGTTGCTAACGGCGAAAAGTCGACAACATCGAGCGGTCCAGACTCCAGCCCTTCCCAGCCCACGGAGGCCACCGCCCTGCTCGGACCAGGGGGGGAGTCCCAGTAATCCTGAAGAGGCCCCCAAGTGGGCGAGGGGCCTGCAGCCAAGTTGAGCAGAGTCCAGGACCTGGATGAGTCCAGTGAGCCTTTTCTCCAAATCCGTAGGCTGACCAAGCCCGCATTCCATGAGCATTGGAAGACCCAGGAAGCCTCTCCTGAGGCCCACGAGTTCAGAAGCCCAGTATCCCCGAAATCTCCAAAGGTCCAGGCCCGTCTCGGAGACGACGCGTGCCGCACAGGCCCCTCCACAAGGCTGAAAGACACCCGATCCATCAAAGCAACCCTACCCCTGCTCCTCTGCAAATGCTCCACCCGAGGGGGTGTCAGAGCGACTTTCGTGTCTCCCTCCGTCGCCTCACTTGCTTCCTTCGAGAGGGGGTGAAGCACCAACATAGATCTCCCCCGATCGTCTCGCGTCCCAGAGCAACTTCCCAACCCTCTCAAAACTTCCTCCTCAACGGACACACACCGCCTCGAGCGAGGCGTCATTGGGTTCGAAGGCCGAGGGGAGCCCAAAATGGTTGCCCGCGGACCCCCGAGGCAAAAGCTTGTCTGCCCCCCCCCCCGTTTGATGACGCCCTGGGGGGTGGCGTCCATCGATGCCAGGTTCTGCATCACGATGACGTCACTCCGGATCGTGGGTCGGAAATCTGCCGTCGACGAAGATGCCGGAAGCGCCGGAGCGGGGGCGGTTGCCCCTTGCGTCGCCCCCCGCCGACGATCCCGGATCTCCGAAGAGTTCCAGGAGGTACTTTGATCTGACGCCCCTCCCGCCCCCAAGACGCTGTTATCCGCTGCTCTCTCTGCCAAGTCAACCCGTCGCGCTATTTCCCGTCCCTGCGGGTCTGTCTGATCTCCCCCTTCGTTGGGGTCTCCCCCGGCGAAGGGGATACCCCGGTCGTCCCCACCGAACGGAGCCGTACTAACAAGGATAACCCGCACGCAGACGATGATGTCCCCCATGGTGACGAGGAGATTCTCCGGAATGTCTGCCGGGTCGTCAACAGCTACCTGGCATTTAAAGAAGTTGATATCCAACAGCATCCGGCTGCTTTCATCGGCGCGCAGGTACCTTCCGAAGCCATTGATGAGAGCCGAGACCCTGTTCTCGGCCCAGCATTCGTAAGGTAAATTCACTAATTTTATCCAAACCTTGTAGGTAAGACGAGCGCGAACGGCATCCCTGTGAGGGTTCCAAGCGAAGCAACGAAGTCGACAGTGCTCGAGGCGGATGCCTTCTCTACGTATCAGCGACTCAGGAGGAACCCATTGGGGTAAAAGGATCACAAAGTCCCTCTCTCTGTACTTTGAGACCAAGAAGTCGTTAGAGAAACCTCCGAAGCGTCCCGCCAAATCGTTTGCGATAAAGCCCTGCGGATAGTGTCCGAGATTTGCCTGACCCATGGGGGTTGCAAGGACAGCACGACGCCCTTGCTCTTGACGGGTGTAAAAGCCCTCTGAGAGAGGCACAAAAACCTTCAAGGAGTGAGGGCGGAAACGGTACGATCCCTGCATCCTTGTCTTTGTTGAGGTTTGACAATCCCGGGCTCGATGGCCAGAGCGGCGACACTTCAGGCACTTCACCGGATCTCTACAGTCTCTGATCCAGTGATCGGAGGCGAGGCACTTGAAGCAGCGGCTGCGAGTAAAACCCCACGGAGCAGGCCGCCCCGAAGACCTGCGTATGGTGGAGAAAGGGAGAGATGGAGAAGGTGCCGGCTGCAGGAGGGCCTCTTTAAAAGACTTCGGGGTGCACCCAGTAGTCTGATGGATCTTCGCCTCTCTACTTCCCTTAACAAACCGATCCTGCGCAGGTGCATCGAGAGGGTAGCAAGCAGCCAAGGGTCTTCCTGTATGGTCAGCCCAGGTAATGGTCTTGTCCTTCGAAGGCTGTCCCGTCTTCTTAACATCATCGGCTATTTCTTGTAATGCAGATTTCGATTCCTTTGCAGAGATGGGGCGATGGGCAATACCCTCAGCTTGCAACTTAAGATTCCACTTTTTGAAGGGGGAATCAAACTTTGTCTTCTTCTTACCCGTGCTGTTCCCTCCAATCCGCTTTCTGTCCCCGACGTCCTTGAGGTGAGCAGCGGAGGCAAGGCCCTTCACCACAGTGGCCCAGGCGAGTTTAGCTTTCCCCGCCTCCTTCAGCGTCGATTTGCGATTATCCACGACGATGCTCCGCAACCGTCCCATACTTCTCTTCTTAGGATGAAAATTATATTGGCTTTCTTTTCTATTTTCTAATTTCTGTTGAGATCAAGGCTAACAGAATTATTAATTAAGACTCTATTTGTCAAAAATTGTAAACAGTTTTTGGCCCCCTCTTTAAGATTGAATCCTGGCTTCACCCCTTGCGGATGTTGTATTTGACTAACTAACATTTATCATAATATTCATCATACAGTAAACTAAGTGAGACTAAGTAGTAAAATCAAAATGTAAGTGAGACTAAGTAGTAAAATCAAAATGTAATGCTTTGGATATGATCAAGTACATCAAAAGCAGGACCCCCAACATTTTTAAAATTACATTATTAAGTTATTAAAAAAAATAAAAATAGTGTAAATTTTAGAGGCCAAAATATTTTTTTTAAAAAAATATAATATTATCTTGTCGACCACGAAATATAAATTTAATTAATTCAAACGTATCGTAATACTTGATTTGAAAATTATAAAAAATCTTAATACTTAAATTACTTATATATCATAATACTTGATTTGTAAATTATATTAAATTTTAATACTTGATTTTTTAAAATAAATTTTTTATAGATATTTAAAATATTATTATTTTAATGGTAAAGATAACTAAACTCTATTCTTTTTCTAAAAATATATATATATATTAAAACTGGAAAGCTAATGAACAAAAAAAAAATTACTTATATATAATTTTTTATTAATAATTTTTAAAAATTAATATATTTTGTATAATATATTTTTGATTTTTCTAAAGTTAAAATTCTGGCTTCGTCCCCAAAGGATCGAAAGGCCTATGACAAAAAAATCTATATAATTCAATCTGAATCTGTTGGCTGATGAAATGAGAGAATCTACCAGGCAGATAAGGACATTTAAACAAGCTGGGGAAAGAAATCTTCAAATATAGAGCATTGAATGATAGAGAGCATCCAAATCGAACGAAACCGAGTAATTTTAAGAAGAGAAATTCAGAGTTAGGTTTTATGCAAGTTCATAGTTGCAAACATTGAAGTAACAGCAGCCATTCAGTGAGGAAAGTTGAAGATTAAGCATCGATTGATTACCGACGAATTCTAGTTTAAGTTAGGAAGCACATACGAAACCCAAAAAAACTCTTACTCTATCGCTAGCTCTGGAGCTTACGACAAACAAACCAAAAAAAAAAAAAAAAACATTTTAAGTCTACTGATGCAGGATTGAGTATATATATACTTACATTGAGTGCCCTCCGCCGCAATGAACAAACTCTCTTGCATCATAACCATCCGCCCATCCACGCATCATGTATCATGAGCACCAAAAGAATTTAGAGGTCCGGCAGGCCATTCAATACATCTTTCAACCGACGGTCTCCAATTGCTCAGATTTGCTATCCTCAAACAGGGTGTCGTATCTCAAGCCCCTCGCGACCTCAAAGAAATGAGCGACCGCCTCTTCCGGGGTGTTCACGAGAACTCCATGGCCCAGATTTAATATATGACCCCTCCGGCCTGCAGCCTTCACAACCCTAGGAGATCAAATAAGAATGTAGAGATGTCAGGCATAATAATTAAAAACAGAGCAAAAGGAGTACTTGTCACCATTAGAAAAGGTTAAGCCGAGGTCAACACAACATGCATAAGTTACAGTTAATGCTCAGTTCTAGCTTAACTGTAGCGTTAAATTCAGCTGATCACAGATGTATATTAATCCAAATTCAAGCTTGAACAAAAGCTCTGTTTATACTCTGTTGAAACCATATCTCTGTGCTAATTTTTCAACCGGCCAAAAAGAACAGCAATCAATTGATGAAGTACAGTATCGAATACACCATGCACTTATTTTTCTCTGAAAATCAATTGAATCTTGCTAAAAGTTAAAATCAAGAAATTTCAAACAAAGGAACAACAATCTTAATTCTTAAAGAAGCTTCTAGATGAAACTTAGGAAACTAAGATGAAAGCTATGTACTTGTACAGTCAGGTGCTTGTATAGTATTTCTCTTGCGTACTGAGCATGACTAAGCTAAGTATCAACAGTAATCCCAACCAAAATAAGTTGATATTTCAACAGAAAAGGTTAATATTTAAATTAAATAATAAAATAATGAGTTATTGAATGTGGCCATTACAAGATTGAGGTAAGAACCAAAAAGTAAAACACATACAAATAGCAATTAAGAATATTAAGAAGAAATTAATTACCTATGAATTTCGTCAGTCAGCACTGGGAGTGGGGAAAAGAGTAAGGCAGGGTCCACGTTGCCTTGCACGCCAATATCATTCCCGAGTCTCCTTCTCCCATCCGCCATATCCACCGTCCAATCGAGCCCGATCACATCAACCCCAGTTCCTTTCATCCGCTCAAGAAGGCCTCCATTTCCATTTATATACAGTACAATTGGCACTTGAGGGCATTGTTTTCTCACTGCACTCACTATCTGCAAATAAAAAAAATAAAATAAAATAAAATAATAAAAAAAAGGTGGTAGGTCTAAAGAGTAGCATAGATCTATAATCTCAATTCAGCAAAAGTAAGTTAAGAATGCAGAATAATTTACTAATATCAAGCATGTATTATTTTTTTTTCGTGAAGCATTCACAAAAACATTTGAATCTGTGAATTTTCCTCGTATATATAACAATTCCATTCCTGGCTGTTAAACAAAATATCTGCATCCATTGATTTTTGCTGGAAAATAATTTTTTTTTTGTCTCACATAAACTGAAAAACAAAATCAATGTACATTTTTCAAGAAAATAGATTTCTCTCGATGGTAAGGGACGAACTTGCAACATATTATAAAGTATGGCATCTGTTGCAGGGAGAAAGTCCCAATATCAGGATAGTACATCGACAAAATAAGCATTTTTACCAATCTAACATATATAAGAGTCCTCAACTGGTTTTGTGCCACTAGATGAATTCCTAATTCTCTAAAGCTTAAAGTCAAATTACTCTAGAAAATAATATCCAATTAAATTACATATATTGAAGAAAATTTCAGAGATCATATATACAATATAAATGGAGTTACCTCTGATGTTTATTATAACTGGGGTTAACTCTCATGTTTATTATACCTGTTTGATATATGGTTTCGACCAGTCCTCCCACAAATGAGGCGGGAGCTGTCCACCCCATGAATCAAAAATTTGTATACACTGAGCTCCCGAGTTTACTTGGAAAATAATATAGTCAGAGATTGCTTGTGTCAGGTGAGAAAGAAGAGCCCTCAAGACATGTGGTGCAGTATAGCACATCCGTTTTATAGTTTTATATGTGCTGGTTGTTCCACCTTCCACCACATAGGTGGCAATCGTCCAAGGGGCGCCTACAAAACCCAGCAAGGCTGCGTTGTCCCCAATCTACAAGTGTAAGTAAAACAAGGTTAAGCAAGAAAAAGACATTGACTACACAAAATAAATTAATGGTTGCTACTTCACAAGCATGTTTATACCAAAACTTTGCAGCTTTCAAATGACGAAACAATAATATGAATTGCTGATTAGAGTATGGACTGTAAAAATTGATGCAAGATATCTGGATAGAGATCAACAACGAAATGAAAGGTAGTACACATGTATCAAAAATCAAATGGAGGTGCCGCTGCTACATTTTAGAGTAAACTCACATATGGCATTGCATAGTTTCAAAGATTCGTGTCAACTGTAGATGACCCAAAAAGTACTTGCTATCTTTCCATAACAGAAAGAAAATCAAGGAAAACAGAAACAAATAATTACAAAGGCAAAATCATATGCACGAACACAGGAAATAAGGATGCATATGTCAATCCTCACATACAGTGCAGGATTTGCAAAGGTAAATCGAAGTTTGGAATTAACAGAGATAGACATGTAGGATCTTAAGCCTCAGATTGAACAATGCCAATAGTAGATATCTAAAAGGCCTGACAACTACAATGAGTAATCAAGTTTCAAGAAAAGATTCAGCGAACAACGAGCTAGCATCACTTAAGAGAGATATTTTAGCGAAGCAAGTGAATTCCAGCCAAATTATCATTACGACCCTACTAGTGTAAAAGCCCTCCGCAAAACGGGGAAGGCAGAGAAGAAACTAATCCAAAAATGTCTTCACTACAAATCATAAAAGAATAGTATACATGAATATACCTCTCCGCGCAAGATTCTGAGAGATTCACCCACAAACTGAAGCTTTTCCAAGTCAATGGGATGCAATTTTTCCAGATGCTCTTCAAAATGAACTGGAGACTGAATAATAGGACCCTTTGCATCTGATATTTCGAATGGAACGCCAATTGCCGGAAGAGGAGTGAGAATATCAGAGAATATTATAACTCCATCTGGCTTAAAAGCCCTCCACGGCTGCAACGTGATCTCCACTATAAGATCGACGGTCTCTGACCTCTCCCTAAATGACGGGTGCTTCTCTGCAAGCTTTTGATATGCCGACATGTACCGTCCAGCCTGGCGCATCATCCATGCAGGCGGGCGGGCGATGGAAGTCCCTCTGGCGGCCTGAACCAACAGGGGATCTAGGACGAAATACGTATCCCAATCATCATTTCAACCAATTAAGGGAAATAACATCTCCTACATAAATAAAATATCAGTTACTACTAAATATTAATTATCAAGTACTAAATATTAAGGGCTTCTTTGGATTGTGAAACTAGTCTATGGTGATAACTCGCATTTGATTAGAATTTTGTCTAGAAATTGTAGCATAAGAATTGGTTTTTTAGTAATCCGGATTTCTCTGGTAGTGGCTCCACCTAAAAGTTATTTAAAAAAAAAAAAAAAAAAAAAAAAAAATCCCGAAGAATCAGGAATTTTTCACTTATTTATAGCCAGCTCATAAGTCGAGTAACCTAGAAGACATATATTGGCTAATATGCTTTAGCATAAAACCAAGCCCCTAGCATATCTCCAAGCATGATATCCAAATAGCAAAATAGTTTGCCCAGTTAAAGAAGTTTTTCAACAGTTTACTTCCATTGATGTAGCAGATTTCTATTAGTTTTGTTTAGTCATTGCTATTACCATTCTACCCATGAACTATACCGCTGTCCTAGCGAATTGTACAAAGTAACCAATTAAAATCCTCAGTCTCGGCATGTAAGAAAACAAATGTAAAATATGTAGACAAGCATAGTATTACTCATTCAAATGAGAATGCATTCTACAAAGAGCTTCATGTAAGAATTTTATAAGGGGGGCACTTGGTGCATGCCAAGTGCCGTTAACTTACAGTCCTGAACACTCCGTGAAACAAACCATTTTCCCATCAATGAATTAATCTAATAATGTTATTGATCTCAAGAAAAAGGCAATTGTTGTTGTGGTGTTGGATCAAATACTTAAAAGATGAAAAACCCAGATAATGCTTTCGTCTTTGATAGCTCACCTAGAGAAAGAGAACCACATAGCATTTGATAGGATGGTAATCAACTAATCAATCACTTATTCAAGTGTTTTCCCCAAGTGGACCGAAGGTAAAAATTGGCATTGACTTAAAAAAAAAAAATGTAATTATTGTTGAGGCATTGCATAAAACACCTACAAAGACGAAAATCCCATATAATGGTTTGTTTCTCACAGTTCAATTGCAACAAACAAACTAAACATGGGATAAAATGGTGATGAGATTGGAGAGGTTGAAGCCAAAATAGAATGTGATAACATAATAATCAGTCACTATTCATGCATTTTTCCCAACTGGTTCAAAGCAAAAAATGAAATTGACTTGGTAAAAACAGGCATTGTCATAGAGGCATTACGTTAAACACCTAAAAGACAAAAAATCCAGATGATGGTTTTGGCTCTCACGGCTCAATTGCAACATAAGAACATAAATAAACAGCATGTGATGAGACAACAAAAATGCGCATTGTAATTTAGGCATTACATCAAACACTTACAGGATTAAAACCCCAGAGGAAGGTTTTGGCTCTTGCAGCTCAATTGCAACATAAGAACTAAATAAATAGCATGCAATAAGATGACAAAAATGGGCATTACAAGTTGAGGCATTACATCAAACACCTGCAATGGGTTTTGGCTCTCGCGGTTCAATTGCAACATAAGGACTAAATAAATAGCATATGATGAGATGATAAAAATAGGTATTATTGTTGAGGCATTACATCAAACACCTACAGGACGAAAAACCCAGATGATGGTTTTGGCTCTCGCGGTTCAATTGCAACATAAGCGCTAAATAAATAGCATACTACGACGTGACAAAAACGGGCATTATAGTTTAGGCATTAAATCAAACACCTACAGGACGAAAAAACCCAGATGATGATTTTGGCTCTCGCGGCTCAATTGCAGCATAAGAAGTAAATAAACAGAGCATGCGATGAGATGGTAATGGGATTGAGGAGGCGAGGGTTCACCGGAAGAGAGGTTGGCACGAGGGGAGCTCGTCCTCTTGGGCTTGGTGGGAAGAGCCCTAGGGCGATGGCGACGCGGTCGGAGGAGGTCGAGGTGGAGGAACGAAGCGGAGGAGCCGAGCTCGGCGGAGGAGATGAGCCCGCTCATGGCGGCGTCGGCGGCGGAGGAAGCGTTTTTTTGGGAGGCGTGTGATGGGGGTAAGACGATGAAAAACAGAGAGGGAGAGGGGAAGGATGAGTCGTCGTGTATTCCGCTCTCTGTTTCTTATCTTTCTGTTTGGATACCTCTAAAAATGTAGCATGTATTTTTATTCAGTAATAATATATATATATATATATATATATATATATATATATATATATATATATATATATATATAATCCAGCTTCTATGCCGGTAAAAACACCAGGTTAGTTGTACTTATGAATTTTTTATACTTGAATGTAGAAATATGCGGTTAGAATGATGGCGGGCTCTTTGGATTTAGTGGGTGGTTAGTGAAATAGTATGATCTAAGGGATAGAATTAATCAAAGGGTTAGATCTAACGATAGAAAACTTACAAGCATAAATTGCTTGGTATTTGTACAACCACAGTAGCCGGATTATATATATATATATATATATATATATAGAGAGAGAGAGAGAGAGAGAGAGAGAATGCTATGCTAGAATATTATTAATAATACCAAGTCATTTGTGCTATTAAGTTTTTAACATTTATATTAAAAAATGTGTGGTTGAGGTGATAGTGGGCCCCTTGAGTTTAATAGGTGGTTGGGGAAATAGTAAAATCTAACGGATGCTAGAGAGATTGATCTAAGAGTAGAAAACTTGATAGCACCAATAATTTATACTATTAATAATATAGTAGTCGGACTATCTCTCTCTCTCTATATATATATATTAAAAAATAAAATATATATTTTATATGTCTGTACAAATGATTAATAAAAATACCTCACTTATTAGATGAATATAGATGTAAGATTTATATTTTTTTGGATATACAAATGAAAAAAAAATTATTCGTTTAATTACATTATATTATATTATAATTTTTTTATTTTCTATATTATAGAGATTGATAAAATATAATAATATAATAATAATTTAGAAAATATAATTAGTATAATAATATAAGTGTAATTAATTATTTATATTTATTGAAAAATTTAAGTGATGAGATATTTTTTTAGACCGACCTCAAATGATAAATGATTCGATAACTGATATTCGAGATTCTACATTTGAAGTCTAGTTATTTTATATTTTTAGTTAAATTTATTTCTTTTTAAAAAGTAAATAAAATACGGTTGCTTTTTCGATATATATATATATATATATCCACATTCACCTTGATATTTTTTTCCCTGTTTTTTAAAAAAATTAAAAGATTAAAATATTTTTTCGGAAATTTTAAAAATCAGTAAAAGAGATAAATGAAAATGTTAAACTTGAATATTTAAATAAAATTTATTTATTTAAATAGTTATAATTTTTATATAATTATTTAGTGTAAAATGATATATAACATTAGTCACTGTAAAAAATTTATTGTTGTAGTTTTATTAATATAGTTAGATAATTTTTATGTTGAACTAAAGATGGAAATGATAAATTATTGTGGATTCTAAGGTATATATCAAAAAAAAATATTTCTATAAGACAAGAATTCTATCAATAAATTTTTAGAAAAATTAATTCTCAGCAGACAATTTAAAGTTTTTCTGATATTTATTATTATTATTTTTTTCAGCTCATCAAATTAATTTTATTCTTAATTTAACTTTATATTAAAATTGGGGTTAATATGAAAGAAGATAGAATCATAAAAAGATAAATTTTTTAAAATATTTAAAACTTTAAAAATTTTCATAACTTTTTGGATTCAAATAGTATAAAATGTACACCCTTATATGAATTGTACAGTTAGCATTTTAATTTTTTTATTTTATTTGTTATCTATTAAAAATTTCTATTTTATGCACTAGAATTTAAAAATTATTGTACTAAATCCAACATTTACTATTTTATTATTTTTCTAAACATAAATTATATAGTAAAGCTGAATAGCATAATTACCTACTATATTATATACTTTGAAATGATAGAAATGTATAAGAAATTTTTTTCTCTCTCCTGTTGATTAATTTGAAGACATTAAATTCCTACTACTTACTACTATTTTTTTTTTTTTTTTTTTTCTGTTAGTTATAAGAGCCGTTTGGTTCGTGCTACGTAACATTATAGATTATGTTCACATAATTAGATATTTGAGATTACTAAATCAAATTACTACTAATCTTATATTATTGCGTTTGGTTTAATTCAGTAATATAATATTAAATAACAGTGTATATAGAATTATTATGTTTGGTTCATTTTATAAAATTTAAAAATTCTGAAAATAATAAATACTCTATTTTAAAATTATACTTATGATCAAATTTAATATTATTTTTTATTAAACTATAACTTTAATATAATTTATAATTGAATTTAAAATTTAAATTTAAATTTAAATTTAAAATATTAAATTTTAAATTTTAAATACGAATAAAAATGTAAAATGCAATATTTTAATTTAAAATTTTAAATATAAGTATAAATAAAAATTTTAAAATTTAAAATCTAAATTGAAATTTTAAAATTTAAAATTTAAAATCCAATTTTTATATTTTATATTTTATATTTTAAAATTTTAAATTTTAAATTTTAAATATAAATTTAAAATTTAAAATTTAAAATATAAATTTAAAATTTTATAATTTAAAATTTACAATCTAAATTTTAAATTTTTTAAATTTTTAATTTAAAATTTAAAATCTAAATTTGAAATATAAAATTGAAAATTTATTACAATTCAAAAATTTTAAATTAAAATTTTAAAAATAACTTATTGAAAGGATTCAGCGATTGGAGAGTAAAATTATAATTTTATATTATGTGTAATATTACTAGCCTTCAGTAATATGAGATACTCACACCTCCTCGCGATAATATTTTCGGTATAATTTTGTACTATTTGTAATGTTATATTACTGAACGGATTACAGACTAAATAAAAATCTCTAAATCGCACAAGAATAAAATGCAAAAATAAATAATTTCACTACAACAAAACTATACTATAGCGACACTTTTAAGTGTCCCTAAAATCTAAAAAAAAAAAAAATGCTGCTGAAAAAAATACCGACACTTGTTATTAGTGTCGTTATATGTACAGTCGCTAGGGTGTATAGCGATATATTATTGTAATGTGTCCCAGAAATGTGTCCCTATAATCTAATTTTGAATATAGATGGAATATAAATGAGACACTTACAAAAAAAGTGTCATAAAAATGTGTCGTTATAACCTAATTTTGTTGTAGTGTTCTAATTTAGCATTTATGTTTTAAACTTGACCATATGTGACACGACCGAAATTTGAATTAGTCCTATATATAAATGAGGACTAAATCTCTTAACCAGGCTATAGCATTTTGGGCGGTAGTAAGACCCAAGAGGTTAAGAGGGTTAAGCATGCTAGAACTAGAGTAGTTCTAGGATGGGTGACCCCCTGAAAAGTTAGGGCGTCACAGTTGGTATCAGAGCCATTCACCAGCCAGAAATGTGAGATGAGTCCCGGCTGAGTCAGGGTTATTTAGCGTGTAGAGCGAGTCTCCCCGGCTAATGACTGCTGTGGATGGAGTGTAGCTCCCCACATGGTCGACTAAGGCTAGCGAGACAAGCTTCACATCGTTTGGTGCTTGTGAGTGTCTTTTGAGCCTGACGAGGACATCAGGGCTTAAAGGGGGGAAGAATGTGACACCCCCGAAATATGTATTAGTCCTATATATAAATGATATAATAGGACTAAATCTCTTAATCCGGCTATAATATTTTGGGTGGTAGCAAGATCCAAGAGGTTAAGAGGGTTAAGCGTGCTAGAGTTAGAGTAGTTCTAGGATAGGTGACCCCCTGGAAAGTTGGGGCGTCACAATTGTTATCAGAGCCATTCACCAGCCGGAAATATGAGATAAGTCTCAGCTGAGCCGGGGTTATATAGCGGGTAGAGCGAGGCTTCCTGGCTAATAACCGTTGTGGGTGGAGTGTAGCTCCCCACATGGTCGGCTAAGGCTAGCGAGACGAGTCTCACATCGCCTGGTGCTTATGAGTGTCTTTGAGCATGACGAGGATGTCAGGGCTTAAAGGGGGGAAGATTGTGACACCTCCGGAATTTGGATTAGTCCTATATATAAATGATATAATAGGACTAAATTTCTTAACCCGACTATAACATTTTGGGTGGCAGTAAGACCCAAGAGATTAAAAGGGTTAAGCGTGCTAGAGCTAGAGTAATTCTAGGATGGGTGACCCCCTGGAAAGTTGGGGCGTCACAGTTGGTATCAGAGTCATTCACCAGCCGAAAATGTGAGATAAGACTCGGCTGAGTTAGGGTTATATAGCGGGTTGAGCGAAGCTCCCCGAGACCGTTGTGCCGAAAATATGAGATGAGACTCGGCTGAGCTAGGGTTATATAGCGGGTAGAGCGAAGCTCCCCGGGACCGTTGTGGGCGGAGTGCAGCTCCCCACTAGGTCGGCTAAGACTAGCGAGACAAGTCTCACATCGCTTGGTGCTTGTGAGTGTCTTTAAGTCTTACGAGAACGTCCTCGAAATGTGTATTAGTCCTATATATAAATAATATAATATGACTAAATCTCTTAACCCGGTTATAGCATTTTAGGTGGTAGTAAAATTCAAGAGGTTAAGAGGGTTAAGCGTGCTAGAGGTAGAGTAGTTTTATGATGGGTGACCTCGTGGAAAGTTGGGGCGTTACAGTCGATCCCGGGGAGCCTCGCTCTACCCGCTATATAACCCTGACTCAGCCGAGACTCATCTCATATTTTTGGTTGGTGAATGACTCTGATACCAACGGGGATTTTTTAAAACTAACCCTATGAAATTTCGATTTTTGCAAAATAACCTCGGCCAAAAAAAATTTGTAAATCTAACCCTACTTTTGCCACCTCGGCGCCACGCAGGCGTGCCAGCGTGAAGGCGCTGATGCGGTCAGCGCCTTCACAATATTACTATGAAGGCGCTGAACCGCTCAGCGCCTTCATGCCTTGTGTTGAAGGCGCTGAACGGTTCAGCGCCTTCATAGGTATATTGTGAAGGCGCTGATCCCTTCAGCGCCTTCATCATATTAGCTGAAGGCGCTAGTGCATTCAGCGCCTTCAGCATACACTACAACCGCGGCCAGGACTTAGTCATTTTTTGGTGGAAAAATGGCTAGTCCTCAGTGAGCCAATATTGGCTTCTCTGTAAAGGCGCTGAGCCACTCAGCGCCTTAGTGATATACACTAAAGGCGCTGAGCGGATCAGCGCCTTTCGTTATTTACAATGAAGGCGCTGAGTCGCTCAGCGCCTCTAGTGCAGAACACTAAAGGCGCTGAGTGGCTCAGCGCCTTTAGCTGGGCACACACCCAGCACTTAGCAACACATTAAAAAAATCCCAAAATTGTACAATAAGTTCATGCATTGACAAAATACATTCACAAACACCAACAAATAACATTGATCAATCAACCAGCAATCATTTCATTCACAGAATCGAGTTGAGTAACATGAAGAATAAAATTTACAAAAATTGAGCTCAAAAGCTCAATTTTGAGCACGTCCTCGACCTCGACGTCCTCGCCCACGCCCACGTCCACGCCCTCGCCCTCGCCCCTGCCCACGTGGAACAGCAAGGTCGATGATAGGTATATCATCGAGAAGCTCGACTGCTGCCGACTGATCGAGCTCCTCGATGATACCACCCTCATCCTGTGACGCTATATGCTCGATCTCGTGTGGCGATGATGACCTTGGACGACGGCGTGAATATGTCGATGAAAATGATGTCCGTGGGACTGGCGGCGGGAGCGAAGCTGACGTCGAAGGTCCTGTCATCGGTGCCTGAATGGTCGGAGATGGAGATCGTGGCACCTGAAAGAGTGTAAATAGTTTGTTAATATAATTTGAAATCTTAATTTGAATTCTATGCTAAATCGTACCTGATGACTCGAGGTCGCTCCCTCATTTGAAGGTCGGGCAGCCTCTCTGGTCGTAGGTTCAGATGGTACATGCTGTAGTACCATCTGAATATCGCCGCTTATTTCTCTCATAGTCCGAACAATAGTATCAGTCGGCGGTGGGTGCTGCGCAATCTGGTCGACAATGGTTTTAAACATGTCGTAGTGTGTCGGCCTGCATTATAAATTAGAAATTAAAATTAAATTTGCAGTTCAGGAAAGTTGAATATAGTAAAATTATATATATAAATTTTAATACCATTGATCTCTCGATATGTCCACGAGGGTGGAAAGTCAGCGGAGGACGCTGTACTGGATGAGAAATCCATCGTCGTGTAATCCTCCAGTACCACTCCATATATATGGATGCCGCTTGCACAGGGTCATCACCAGCAGCCGGGCTTGATCAAAAATGTGATCAAGCCTCTCGGACCACCTCTCAATGTGGTCAGCATGAAATGCTATCCAGTCCTCCTCCGCACGCCCACGTACTGTGATGCGTGGGATGGACTCCACATTGACAGGTATATGCTGCAGGAGACCGAACTGCCGCATGACTCGGTCTGGCACGTGCATCTCCACGATATGAAAGCATATCAGGACTGTCCGTGCACGCCAGACCACTGAGCCATGCACACAGAAATCAGGTAATGTCTGTATAACCTGATCTGTGTAGGGCATCCACGTAACCTGTTAATCGACAAAATGATTAGTGTTGAATAAAACATCTACATACTTAAAGTATGTAATAAAAGATCTACATACCTGCGCCTCTCGCTGCTGATCCAGCTCGTCTCTGTAGAACTCAATGTCACACGTCTTGACATTGGTTCCGTAACGCAGCCCTCCAGTGTTGCCCCATCTAGATTATAAAAAACATATATTAGTTGCATTTATAATTGAAATACAAAAATCTACTTTATGAAAAAAAATATCTTACCGGCAACCCAGGGGTCGATCGAACATATCGGGCTCATCTAGGATGCGCGTAGGTCGGCCGATGTGAAGATGGTCCCAAGACCAGATCTGTAATTGACGCCAACAGGTGAAATGAATTAAACTAATATATATTACCAATATAAAGATAAATCTGAAATTCAAAAATCACATTTTATACCTGCAATAGGGTAGCAAAACAACAGCATTCGGCCTTCCCGTTCTCGCGGCATCAGCTAGTGCCCGATATAGATACGCCAGTGTCGCAGCGCCCACGCATAAGCGCCGCAAATAGCAAAGTCAGCTAAAAGTGGTAGCCACTTTAGATGAACTTTGTATCCGCTGGGGTTTGGAATCAGACTACCGCCGATCTGATATAGCATATAAGCGCGGGCGGTAGCTGCGACTAATCCGGCGGGGGCATCCAGAGGTATATCATGAAAAGTTCGATATAACCAATCAAGTGATACCTCAGGTTTCTTGAGTTCCTCAGGCGCCGCCCCCAATAACTCCATGCACAGAGCATGCCAATCCTGGAGGGTGGAACCAGAGACCGGTGCACCATGCACACGGAGACCCGAGATGACCGCCACATCCTGGAGTGTGACGGTCATCTCACCGTGGCGCAAATGGAAGGTCTGGGTCTCCGGTCTCCACCTCTCGGCAAGAGCGCTCAGTAGAGCTTGATCCAGTACCAACCGTCGCAGTCGGGATAACCCGTAGAATCCCGACTGGCGAAGCAGGTCGAGTACCCCTGGATGATCAAGCTCCCACTGGTTCATCTTGCGGCCGTGCTCTGAGAACGGGACGGGATGATAATCCTGTAATGCAAAAAAAAAATATAGTTAGCTCTTACATATAAAATATAGTCAGCTTATTTATAATATTGAAAAAAATATAAAATTATATCTCTTACCTCAGTCGTGATAAAGGCTGACCTATGGCGATGCTGGTCCACCAGTACAGACCCATCAACTGGCCCCGCGTCCTCGTGATCTGCCATCTGCAATTAGCAATGTACATATTAGTAACATGATTGATAGAAATAATTAAATATTAAGACAAGATAAATATAATGGTGTCAAATCATACGCCGGCGTCCTCGTTGCGCTATTTGTGTATTCTGTGGGCAAGTGCTCCTATAATGGCCTTCCTGCTTACAAATGGAGCATTTCCCTCGTCGGCCACCCCCCTCGTCCATTACATTACGAATACGTGTAGATCGTGGACGACCTTTCTTCCTTCGTAAAGGGGGCGGTACGATCGGCGGACCTTGGGGTCGTGGCAGTGCCGTCTATCAGGAACAGGATGAAATTGTGGTGCGTATGTCGCACGATAGCGTCTGTACTATACCAGTGTGAAGTAAAATTCTCGGATGGTAATCTCATATGTGTTGTACTACAAACTGCTAAGACATGCGAGCAAGGTATTCCTGTTAGATGTAATTCACAACATGAGCATTCGACATTTGAACCATCGACGATCACTTTGTAGTCGAAATCTCCAGTACGTACTTCAATTCGGTGAGTCACAATCTTACAACGGAATGTACCCGCGCTTTTCTAAATTTTCAGTAATCTGATTCTTTACTTTACTGACAAAAGCGTCATTCCATTGTTCACCGTCATCACGGCGCTTGCAGAATATTTGTCGAATATTAAGATCAGTTTGATCTACAACATACTGATTAATCCAATTAGTATCGGAAATAAAACGATCCGGATGATCAATAAATTCATGTTCCTCGTCAGGATTGTCTACGTAATCATTGCTGATTTGTGGGTTGTCCACTTGAGTGTAAATTGCATTTGCAAGATCATTTAACCCTCCATCATGATTTTCATCTATATCTAGAAATGGAACATCCGGTTCGTCATCCTCACTACTATTCTGATCATCATGGATTGGTGAATCCTCATGATTAATATCACTGTCACCACCCCTGTCAACATTATCACGTCCTTCCTCAACATTCGTATCAAATTCATTAATAGCAGGTGGATTCCAATGTTCATAGGAATTAGATAACCTGCAAATTTGGTAAACCTAAAATTCCAACATTGCCATTAATTTAAAAACTTAACATTTAATTTATATTTGTACTTACCCCCAATCAGAAGGTTCTAGTTGTAAATGAGAATGCTTGGTTCAATACGGGAGGTCGTGCATTGTTCGCGTGATGTCGTGGCATGCCTGCGGTGTCCGCGTGAGGTCGTGGCTTGCGTGTGTCCGCGTGAGGTCGTGGCTTGCGTGTGTGTGGTCGTAGGTGCCACACATGTGGTCGTTGGTGGCACACTACTAAACGAGCAAGGTACAACACTCTCAATCGGGTCATACTCACTTTCTCTGCAATGTATACAATCTTTAAGTCCAATTAAATATTATGCTAAATGACAAAATTATTAGGGATTGTTCTAACCTTGTCATTCCGACACCACCTTCGTGTGGAATATAATTGGCGGGAGGACCCAAATCAATATAATTGTGGGAGCATTTGGGTGTAATATCCTTGCGGTTCAAAATTAGCCGACGGTTGTAACTCTTTCTCAATATATACCGTCACAACACCATGATGTAGACCTAATCCTATCATTCCCTCCAATGATTCATCATCTAGTACTTCGTGAGCTAAAAATCCACCACCGATCGTGGGACAACCAATAGTAATTTTAGACGAAATTGTTCGCTTGTACATTTACTAAACGATACATTCTCGTCTCAAAACTACTATATGTACAATCAGTCGGTATCCCGATTAGCTTCTTTTGACCGCCGATATATCGTGGACCATTCCCATCGATAACTAACTGTCCATCCCAATGAACACTTATGGGCATGCGAGGATTAGCCATTTCAACTACAAACAAAATTTAACCACTTCAAAATACTACTTTTAACTTTACAGTCGGAGACCGACAGTGAAACCTCTCACTTTGAGCGATCTCACAGTGAGGGGATCGCTCGCTGTGACGGTGAAGCTCTCACTGTGAGAGATCACTCTGTCACATTGAAGCTCTCTCACAGTGAGAGAGAGAAAGAGAGATCACTCTGTTTTTTTTTTTTTTTTTTTTTTTTGATTGTGAGAGACTAGCTACACAGTGAAGCTCTCACAGTGAGAGAGCTTCACTGTGAGAGACTACCTAATCAGCTTTTTTTTTTTTTTTTTTTTTTTTTTTTTTTTTTTTTTTGCTGTATCGTGCATAGGTGTACATAGAGGGTGATTTTTTTTTTTAATTACCAAATTGTGAGACTACCAAGAAATTTTTTTTTTTTTTTTTTTAATTAGCAAATAGAGAGTCTCTCACAGTGAAGACTTCACTGTGAGCTCGATCTCTCACAGTGAAGTATCTTCACTGTGAGCTCTCACGTGAAGACTCTTCACTGTGAGAGAGTCTCTCACAGTGAGACTTCACTGTGAGAGAGATCTCTCACAGTGAAGTCTTCACTGTGAGAGACCACTCTCTCACAGAGTGAGAGAGAGAAAGAGAAAGAAAGAGAGAGAGAGAGGGAGTGAGCTCACAGTGATTTTGAGAGCGCGAGAGAGACGGCGACGGCGAAGGCGACGGCAACGGCGAGAGGAGATAGGCACAATGCGCGAGAGGAGATCGACACTGCAACGCGACCTCACTGTGCTCGAGGCACTGCGACGGCGGAGGCGACGGCGAAGGCGACGGCGGATCTGCTCGGAGAAGATGAATGTGCTGCGGAGCGGGGCTCGTGTGGGAAAGCGGAAAAGAGGAGAATGAGGGCGCACTGTTGCCCGTGCGGGGGTTATGGTGGTGAAGAAGGCGCTGACGCGGGCAGCGTCTTTAACATTAAGTTAAAGGCGCTTATCCGCTCAGCGTCTTCGTATTAAAGTTAAAGGCGCTGATCCGCTCAGCGCCTTTAACATTAAGTTAAAGGCGCTGATCCGCTCAGCGCCTTTAACATTAAGTTCAAGGCGCTGATCCGCTCAGCGCCTTTAGTGTATATCACTAAAGGCGCTGAGTGGCTCAGCGCCTTTACAGAGAAGCCAATTTTGGCTCACACTGAGGACTTAGCCATTTTTCCACCAAAAATGACTAAGTCCTGGCCGCGGTTGTAGTGTATGCTGAAGGCGCTGAATGCACTAGCGCCTTCAGCATAATATGATGAAGGCGCTGAAGGGGTCAGCGCCTTCACAATATTCCTATGAAGGCGCTGAACCATTCAGCGCCTTCAACACAAGGCATGAAGGCGCTGAGCGGATAAGCGCCTTCATAGGATTATTGTGAAGGCGCTGACCGCTTCAGCGCCTTCGCAACGTGGCTCCGACGTGGCGAAAGTAGGGTTAGTTTTACAAATAACTTTTTGCCGAGGTTATTTTGCAAAATACCCTTTTTCATAGGGTCATTTTTAAAAAATCCCCGATACCAACTATGACGCCCCAACTTCTCAGAGGGTCACCCATTCTAGAACTACTTTAGCTCTAGCACGTTTCTTAACCCTCTTAATCTCTTGGATCTTACTACCACCCAAAATATTATAGCCAGATTAAGAAATTTAATCCTATTATATCATTTATATATAGAACTAATACACACTTTGAGGGTGTCACACCATACGCTCCAAATTTCAAAAAATCCCCAACAAATATTCTCTAGCTTTATTGTTATTATTTTTTTCCTCTACATAAAGGCTCCAATCTCATTTTATATAAATGTACGGGTAGGAAACTAATGGTTGTAATTTGTTATTTATCAAAAAAGATTTTATGAGACTTTAAAAAAAAAATATGATATACATTTTACTCATCTAATAACTAAGAATTATTTACTAATCACATCTGATATATATAAAAAAAAATATATATAGGAAAAATGTACACTTCGCTCATCTAATAAATAAGAATTATTTACTAGTCACATTTGAGATATATACACTTTACTCATCTAATAAATGAGAATTATTTTGTGACACCTTCGGAATGGATAATAGTGCTATATATAAATTATATAATTGGACTAAATATCTAAATCCGACTATAATATTTTGGATGGTAGCAAGACCCAAGAGAGATTAAGAGAGTTAAGTATGCTAGAGTTAGAATAGTTCTAGGATGGGTGATCCCTTGGGAAGTCGAGACGTCCCAGTTGATATAAGAGCCATTCACCAGCAAGAAATGTGAGATGAGTCTCGGCTGAGCCAGAATTATATAGCGGATAGAGAGTGGCTCCCTAGCTAATGACCGTTGTGGGTGGAGTATAGCTCCCCACAAGGTCAGCTAAGGCTAGTGAGACGAGCCTCACATTGCCTGGTATTTGTAAGTGTGTTTGAGCCTGACGTGGACGTCAAGGCTTAAAGGAAGGAAAAATGTAACATCTCCGGAATGTATATTAGTCCTATATATAAATGATATAATTTGACTAAATTTCTAAATCCGGCTGTAGCATTTTGGGTGGTAGTAAGACCCGAAAGCGAAAGATTAAAGGAGTTTAAGCGTCTACTTTATGCTCTAACCCTTGGAAGTCGGTGGGGGGGGGGTAAGTAGATTTGAAGTATATGATATACACTTTACTCATCTAATAAATAAAAATTATTTACTAATCACTTGATGTGACTAATAATAATATCTTATTTATTGAATAGGTGAAGTGGGCTATTTGATTTTTCAAAAAAAATATACAAAAAAGTTTTTTTTGAAAGAAAAAGGTATTTTATGAAAAACTATTTTTCCAACTTTCTACCCATTTAGTTCAAAAGTGAAACTAACTTTTTTTTTTTATAAAGCTTCTTTCCAAATTAGTGTTTTGTTTTTTCATTATTTTTTAAAAGAAAACAAAAAAAAAATTGTTTTTCATAAAATTTGGAAAGAAGTTTTTCAAAAAAGACTAGTGTTTTTTAAACCAAACGAATAGAAAATTAGGAGGAAAAAAAATTATAATATTTTTATCTTGTGAAGTTTATTTTTTCATATTTTTTCAAAATACCAAACAACCCTAAGTAAATTAAAAGAATGTTTAGTTCTCCAAAAAAAATAAAAAAAATTATTTAAAAAAAAAAATAAAAATATTATTTTCATGGTTTTCACTTTTTGACTAAAAATTCTGGGTCTTAAAATACTCAATTAAGATATAGCATATAGGGTTCTTGTCTAATCAATTTTCATTTTATATATACACTAAAAATTAAAAAAAAAAAATTATACTAAAAATAATTTAAATCTTTAATTATATAAGAAATTGGTAAGTAAACACCACCACAAGAGCCCTTAAATGAGAAGGTAAAAAATTTAGTAGCAATGCTATCCGTATATTTTATTTGGAGTGTACGATATATATTCTGTTTATTTTAAAATAGAAATTTTTTTACTTATTATTTTAAAATGACGAGTGAAAAAGGCAAATAAAATTTATGCTATTGTAGAATAAATAAAATGTAAGATGTACAATTCGTTTAGAGTGTATAATAAGTATTTTTTAAAAATTAATTACATTCACTTTTTAGAAGCACAAATAGGTTTTTGTTTTTTTTTTTTTTTTTTTTTTAACATGTACGTAGTAAGGATGCAAAATTTATCATAGCCAGCCTAGAAAAATTGCAGACAACATTACTACTAGAGGTCCCCTAGTCGTACACTCCACATAAGTCATGCAGCAGTGCACGTACACTTGACATTGTGCCTCAAATTATGAGCATTAAGTTAATTAATTAAAAAGCTATATATATATATATATATATATATATATATTATATATATATATATATATATATATATGGGGCAATTGCTTATATACCCCTATTAAGTTTCCAACTTTCATATTTACCCCTCAAAAAATCTGCTCTCTAATATACCCTTCTAAAAATCCAAATTCTTTCTGATATACCCTCAAAATAGGGGTATATCAGAAAAAATGTGGAACGTATTAGGGGTATATTTAAAAAAAAAAATAAGAAGGATAAATCAGATATTTCATCATATTACAGGGGTACATAGGCAATTATCCCTATATATATATATATATAGAGAGAGAGAGAGAGAGAGAGAGAAATACTAATGATATATTCTAGAAAAGGTGTATATTAATTTTACACGTTCATACCAGGAGTGTATATTTTACACTTTATCTATATCAGGGTGAAGTAAATTTTACTGGTCACTTCGAAGTGACCAGTAAAGAATCCCCTACTTTGGGATGGGTGGGGTGTACTGTATATTGTTTATCCCAAATGGAGTGGTAGCATTTCTCATATATATATATATTATATATATATATATTATATATATATATATATATATATATATCAGTCCGGCTGGAATACAATCGATAGTACCAAGTAATTGGTACTATCAAGTTTTTAGCCATTGGATAAAAAGATGTGCAGTTGGGATTATAGTGGTTCCCGAGAATTTTTACTATTCAACCAACCATCCACTAAACCCTAGGGGACTACTATCATCCTAACTGCACATCTCTTAATCGAAGGGCTAAAAAATTAGTAGCACCAATAACTTGGTGCTATCGATAGTATTCCAACCTAGTTTTATATATATATATATATATATATATATATATATATATATATATATATATATAGAGACGAGAGAGAGAGAGAGAGAGAGAGAGAGAGAGAGAGAGAGCCCGGTTATTATGCTTGTACAAGTAACAAGCAATTGGTGCTTGTAAGTTCTCTACCGTTAGTTCTACCCCTTTGACTAATTTCATCTCTTAGATCATTCTATTCTACTAACCACTCACTTAAGTGAAGGAGCCCACTATCATCCTAGCCACACATCTTTTCATCCAATGGTTAAAAATCTACAAGCACCAATGATTTGATACTTTTAAAAGTATAGAAGCTCAATTATATATATAATACTTTTAAAAGTATAGAAACTCAATATATATATATATATATATATATATATATATATATATATATATATATATATATATGAGTCCAATTACTATCATTTTAGACGGACAAAGCCCTTTGTCATTCTAAGTGGTTTTACTTGATAGGAATTTCGAATCGATGATCGAAACCGTTAAAGTTGATCTAGAGTATTTAAAACATCTAAAAACTAAATTTTATAAATTTTAAAATTCATTTTCAAGTTCATCTAAGAGTCGAAAAATGAATAGTCAAAAACGAATATAACCTTGTGAAAATAGATGTTAGACTGTCTAAATTTATGATCGGAGTTATAAAACGTTATCTAACTAGTATAAAGAATTTTCTTTCAAAAATTCTGACGATTTGATCAATGTGATGCCCCAACTTCCCGGGGGGTCAGCCATCCTAGAACTACTCTAGTTCTAGTATACTCAACTTTTTTAACCTTTTGGGCCCAGCTAATACCCAAAATACTATACCGGGGTTAAGAGATTTAGTTCTATTATATCATTTATACATATGACTAATCCAAATTCCGGGGGTGTCACATTCTCTCCCGCTTTAAGCCCTGATGTCCACGTTAGGCTCATAAAGACACTCACAAGCATCAGGCGACATGAGACTCGTCTTGTTAGTCTTAGCCGACTTTGTGGGGAGCTGCACTCCACCCACAACGGTCATTAGCCGGAGAGCCGCGCTCTACCTGCTATATAACCCCAGGTCAGTCGAGACTCATCTCACAAACCCAGGTCAGTCGAAACTCATCTCACATTTTCGGTTGGTGATTGACTCTGATACCATCTGTGGCGCCCCAACTTCCCAGGGGGTCACCCATCCAAGAACTACTATGATTTTAGCATGCTCAACCTTCTTAATCTCTTAGGACCACTTACCATCCAAAATGCTATAGCGGGGTTAAGAGATTTAGTCATATCATATCATTTATATATAGAACTAATACTTTCCGGGGATGTCACATTGAATCGCTCTACACTGTTAAACTAGCAACTGGCTTATATAAACCATAAAAAACTATCAATTTTGTGATCCTTTGATTACTATATAAATAATTTTTAAAATTTATAAAATTTAGTTTCTAGGCATTTTAAATACTGTAGATCAACTTTAAAGGTCCCGATCATCGATTCAGAATCCCTATAATGTAAAACGGCTTAGAAGGACAAAAGACTTTGTCTTTTGTCTTTCTAAAAGCATAGTCTAGACTATATATATATATATATATATATATATATATATATATAGCACAAGCCTAACTATGCTTGTAATTTTTTTATCACTGTATTTGTATATATTGAGATTTGTTTTATTTTAAAGTCAACTAAAAAGAGAAAGAGAAAGAGAAAAAAAATTGCGCTATTGCAAAGTCAACCATCATGTCGGTTAAAAGACCTCAAACAATATCACATTCTGCTCAACTTGGCATATAACTTTAACAGGGGTCACACAGGACTCACGGGTTGAAAATACGATCACTTTATTCAAAAAAAAATATCATTACGGTGGTCAAATTATTAGCATACGTAAAATACACACGAGCTACGACGATCTATGCATTATGATAAATAATTAACTATCGGCAAGGAACCAACAAAAAAAAAACATAATAGAAAAATATGGACCAATTACATCACCCAATCAATCAATCTCTCTCTCTCTCTCACACATATAAAATTGAGCTTTCATGTTTTTAAAAACACTATTTGTAAGTTATCGACCCATTGTGGTTTAGTGCATTTTTATTTTGTCACCATTTAGTTCAAAGTTGCATTTAGCTACTATGTGATTTTATTTTATTTTTGTTCCACAAATTTTTTTTTACTATTGCAGTAAAATATTAAAAAATAATTCACAAAAAATATATCATATTTAACAATATATTTTTATAATAAAAATAAAATAAAATTACAAGTTAGTTAAAATGTAATTTTTTGAATCATAGCACAGTAAAATAACAATATACTAAATTATATAATAAAAGTAGAGCTTATATATTTTTAACACCCCAAATACAACTATACTTATGAATTTATTATCATTAGATTTGTATTGAGATCTGTGTTATTGTATTTTTTCTTTCTCTTTTTTTAGTTAACTTTACAATAGCACAAATCTCAATACAAATTTAATGATAAAAAATTTACAAGTATAATTGGACTTATATTTTTAAAAGTATATAAATTCTACTCACATAATAATTAACTTTAACTATTTAAATAATAATTGACTGTTTCTAGCCCAAGTGATAAATAGCTTGATAGTTGATATTCGAGATTTTAAGTTCGAAACGTAGTTGCTTCACATTTTCAGCATTTCAAAAATAAACTTATAGTTAATATCTGAAATCATCCGAGACGAGATTTCGAGTTCGAAACGTAGTTGAACTGATAGTTGATATCCAGATTTCGAGTCCGAAACGTAGTTGAACTGATAGTTGATATTCAGATTTCGAGTTCGAAACGTAATTGCTTCACATTTTCAGCATTTAAAAAATAAAATGATAGTTGATATTCGAAATCATCCGAAACGAGATTTCGAATTCGAAACGTAGTTGAACTGATAGTTGATATTCAGATTTCGAGTTCGAAACGTACTTACTTTATATTTTCAATATTTAAAAAATAAACGAAACGCGTAGCATTCTATTTTTCTTTAAAAAAAAAAAAAAAAAAAAACAACTATTTAAACAGTAAATTGACAAAATGAAAAAAATAAACTAAACTACCACTGGACTGAAAATTGAAATTTACCCTAAGAAAAAAAAATTTACCGAGCCACTCGTGCTAAATGCACGTGGTCTCGCACCAGAACCTGAAATATCTGCGTCCTGAGAGATGAACAAATTGATGGTTCCGTCTGGCATCGCGCTGTATCATATTAATATGTGACTCGCGAGCACGAAGAGAGATGATAATAAACACACACACACACACACACACACACACACACACGGATAGAGAGAGAGAGAAACAAAAAGAAAAAAAAAAAAAAAAAAAAGGGAAAAAAAAATTGCAATAAAGAGAGATCGAACGTCCTCCTCCTCAGATCTACTCCGACATTTGTCCCTCCGAAGAAAGGAAGCTCTTCGCTCCGCTGTCCAATGGCGACGACGACGATGACGATGGGCGAGGGGGCGGAGAACAAGGACGCCGACGCCGCCGCCGCTCCCAAAACTCTGCGGTGCGTGAGCATGGAGGAGGTGGGGAAGCACAGCACGGCGTCGGATCTGTGGATCGCGATCGGGGGGAAGGTGTACGACGTGACGCGGTGGCTGCCGTCGCATCCGGGCGGCGACCTCCCCCTCCTCAGCCTGGCCGGCCGCGACGCCACCGACGCATTCCTCGCCTACCACCCGCCGTCCGCCTTCCCGCAGCTCTCCAACTTCCTCATCGCCCGCCTCTCCGACCAGGCCGTCTCCCCCGCCTCCGCCGACTACCGCCGGCTCTGCTCCCACTTCTCCCGCCTCGGCCTCTTCCGCCCCTCCCCGCTCCTGCCACCCTCTGCCTCCTGGCCATGCTCGCCCTCCTCTCCTCCGCCGTCCTCCTCGTCCGTCTGTCCTCCTCCCCGCTCGCCCACCTGCTGTCCGGAGCGCTCGTCGGGCTCCTCTGGATCCAGTCCGGCTGGATGGGCCACGACTCCGGCCACTACCCCATCCTCCCCACCCCGCGCCTGAACCGCATCCTCCAGATCTGCTCCGGCAACTGCGTAACCGGCATCAGCATCGCCTGGTGGAAGCGCAACCACAACGCCCACCACATCGCCTGCAACAGCCTCGACTTCGACCCCGACCTACAGCACCTCCCCCTCTTCGCCGTCTCACCCCGCCTCTTCACCCCGCTCTTCTCAGTCTTCTACCGCCGCGTCATGCCCTTCGGCGGCGCCGCCCGACTCCTGGTCAGCTACCAGCACATCACTTTCTACCCCGTGATGTGCGTCGCCCGCGTCAACCTCCTGGCGCAGTCCCTGATCCTCCTGCTGTCCCACCCCAACGTGCCCAACCGGCTCCAGGAGATCGCCGGCGTCGCCGTGTTCTGCGTCTGGTACCCTCTGCTCGTCTCCTGCCTGCCCGACTGGCGGGAGCGCGCCGCGTTCGTTCTCGTCAGCTTTGCCGTCACCGGAATCCAGCACGTGCAGTTCTGCCTGAACCACTTCTCGTCGGACGTCTACGTCGGCCCGCCGGCCGGGAACGACTGGTTCGAGAGGCAGACGATGGGCAGCCTCGACATCTCCTGCCCGCCCTGGATGGACTGGTTCCACGGCGGCCTGCAGTTCCAGATCGAGCACCACCTGTTCCCGCGAATCCCCCGGTGCAGTCTCAGAAAGATCTCCCCTTTCGTCAGGGATCTGTGCAAGAAGCACAACCTGCCCTACTCCTCCGCTTCTTTCTGGGAGGCCAATGTCATGACCATCCGGACTCTGCGCGCTGCGGCCGTGCAGGCCCGCTTGAATGTTAAGGGCGCGGCTCCCAAGAACCTGCTGTGGGAGGCTCTCAACACCCACGGATGATGCTGGTGAAGAAAGAACGAGCTTCCTTGCCGTGATTCTTCCCCTCCCCCATCCCCATTTGGGTGAGATTTTTCGCGCGTGAGAAGGAATTTCTCTTGGGCGAGGTATCTTCTGCATTTAAACTTTTCTTGTCTAATTTCAGCAGCTTGGTAATTAATGGCTTCTTATATATAGAGAGCCATATTATGATCGAAAGAGTTTTATGTGATTGTAATTCCATTCAAGTTTTAGCAGAGTTTTTGCTCTTCAACTCGTTTTACAGGCAGGTTAATTTTCTGGCGTTGTTTGTTATGCCAAACAAATCATCGCCGTTCACTCAACCAATTTTTTTTTTTTTTTTTTTTAAAAAAAAAAAAAAAAAAAAAGAAAAAAAAATCATCAATAATGTTTCTCTTTACTAGTTTAACTGTGCACTAGTTTCAGACAAAGGAAAAATCATTCACACTCTACTTCTTGTTGAATTTCTTTGGCAGTTAAGTGAACTTACTTCTTTTATAAGCCAAATTTTATTATCCAAATTTCTGACAAATCAAAAAAAAAACTGCTATAGAATCCAAGCCAAAATATCACTATGAAACTACATTTGAGCCTTTGTAATTGTCTCAAAACACGTTTAAAAAATGCTTCATTGCTTGGTGATGAAGTGTTGGTAAATTGCAATTGGGACCACTTTGGTATTGTTGTCCATATGCAGAGATATTGGAATATTTTCCAAACTTGAACATCTATTTGTGGTTATTTGCTTGCAGCACATGTGAGCTGTTATCACGGCTGAGGTATGGACAGATCACCCTGCCTAAATATCTATCATTAGTGTTTGGATTAATTTCATATAAATTCCTACCAAATTTAAATTTAGGTGATCAAATATATCCCTATGTTTTCGCCGTTTGATTTATCATTAATTTTTTTAGCGAAAACTTTGTAAAATAACTGTGGATAACTATTTTAATTTATGATTATCTAAATTTTAATAACAGCAGAATATATTTGCAGAGAAAAGACTTTTAAAGAAAGAATAAATTTAATAACTGAAGTTTTATAAAAATATATTTATTATTTAATATTTTTACAGAAAACCATGAGCAATTATCCCAAAGTGTTTTGGACATTTAAATTTGAATAGTTTAGGATCACAATATGCCCAGTTTTTCTAATACCTCTCAGGTTACTGGCTCAAATAATACATTTTATATCATTGTTGTTAAAGAATGATACTTTGTATAAAGAATATTCATTTGGTGTTAATTGGCATAAATGGGTTTATAATATATTTAGAGCAATGCTACATGTACACTCTAAATGGCGTGTACATCCTACACCCATTTCATTCTGGGATGAATATTCATTTACTCGTCACATCGATGTGACGAGTAGAATTCATCCCACTCAGGATGGGGTGGGTGTAAGATATACATTCTATTTAGGGTGTACATCTAGGATTTTTCATATATTTATTATGCCTTGAGGTGTCTTCTTGCTTTAGAAATGTACTCAATATTGAATGAAATCAATTGTTTAGCTTTCTAAGCATTTTGACAGAAAAATTATCTGTCAGTCTTACCTGTAAAATATTGAAATGTAGTTGCTGTGATATTGACATCTTTTGCTTAATTTAGCACCAGGTAATGATTTCAAGCTACCACCTCTATCTTTTGTGGTTGCAGTAGATTATATTTGCACAGAAGTTGTTAGTTTAGCTGATATAAGAACTGTTTTAAGTTTCTGAGGTGAATCTTTCTCATTTCCAGAACAAGCAAATTACTAGCTCTGATTTAGAACTTTTGGTTTTGGTGCAGTATCTTTTCTTTTGTTTTTTTTGTTTTTTTGTTTTTGTTTTTTGTTTTATTAAAGAGAGAGAATGATATTATGTTATTGCTTCTTTGGTTTGTCTTTTAAAAATAAATTTGACTAAAAAATATAAATAACTCGTTTTCGAATTTTAGACTTTCGAATATTAATTATTAAATTTTTTGTCGCTTGCGCTAGAAAATCGTCAGTGTAGTAAAAAATTGTGAGAGAGATTCTAACAAAAATGATTAATTGTATCATTGGTTCCAACCTTTTTTCCCTTTTTATTTTGATCTAATGCCTAATGTAATTTTATTTGAAAAAAAAAAAATCACATCTAGTCTCATTTGAATAATTAGAAAAAATAAAAATAAAATATTCCTTATTTGAATAATTAGAAAAAAAATAAAAAAATTAATACTTTATTGCTTACTAGGAGAGAGAAAGAAAAAAAATATAATAATAATAATACTAATAATTATAATAATTATTATTTTATTATTATAATAATTATTTTTATTATGACTACATACTAAATATAATTCTTGATATAATTAAAAAATATATATAATATAAAAATATTATTAAGCTATTTTTTTTTTCTAATTTATCAAAATAAAGTTAGATTAGGAATTTTTTTAGAAAGCACGTTAGATTGGAAATAATTTTTTTTAATAAGCCTAGCGCATTGTCTCCTTATTTTGATGGATTAGAAAAAAAAAAAAAAAAACTTAATAATATTTATATAAATTTATATCTTAATTAAGAAAAAAATATTATTTTTTTCTTTCTCATTCTTCAATTCAAAGGCATCACTAGGAGAGAGAAATAGGAGAGAGAAAATTTCTCTCCTCTTAATTTTTGTAATCTCCGCTTTTTCTTTTAGATGAAAAATATTATTGTAAAAAAATATTTTACACTGTAAAGTATTTGTATAAAAAAATATATATTATAAATAATATTTTTAAGTAATAAATAAAATAATATGGATAAACTTAATATTATATGTTTGATTTTAGTTAGGACATTTTCAACTATTATTTTATCACTTTTATTTATAAGTAGTGTATAATTATATCATCTTTATATTATATATTTTTTTTAATTATATCAACTATCATGTTCAAAATTAGGTTATAATAAAAATAATTATTATAATAATAAAATTATTATTATTATCATTATTAGCATTATTATGTTTAATTTTTTTTATTATTCAAATAAGACTAAATTAGAAATATTTTTAGAAGGAAGGGTGAATTTTTTTTTTAAAAAAAAAATAAGACTACATTATGGCCTGTGTTTGATTTAAAGTTTGAAGACATTGATAGGGGTAGGTGCTTTAATAGGTGTTTGGATGGTGAGGTTGGTGGAGCTTTAATTAAAAGGGATTGGCATTGAGAGGTGTATTAAAGGGACTTGCAATTGGTGGACCTTTGCTTTGGGCCCCGGCTCAATTATTGATTTGGGGCTGCAAGGATGTTTGGTGGTTAATGTTGGACTTTCGATGGGCTGCCTTTGGTTAATAATAGTGAAATCTGCTGATTGGGTTCTGGCACTTGCGGAGATTAGTGACGTTTCGAGTCACGTGCACACGATTTTGGTAGGGGCGAAGAGCTTGGGGGCAGGCCAACCATAGTTCGGTTCGAGTTACTCTTGTGGAGACGGGTGGAGGCGAAGAGGGTGTGCTGGAAGGTAGGGAGGTGACACCAGACACTGGTTCGGTGGTCAGGGAAACGAAAAGAAGTTCGCCTGTCACACGTGTAAGTCAAGGCTATTGCCAGAAAAGCGGCCTTGAGGGATGGCAATGGAATAGCTGCTGTGGGAGCATGGGTTCAGTACAACAAGAAGAAGATCAAGGGTAAAAGCTTGTTTTGTGGCGTTCGCCTTGATGACGCTGAGGCGAATTCGAAATTCGTCTCCAAGCTGTATTAGGATAGTTTTGTCGATGGGTGGGGTTCTATGTGGGAATTTTTGGGGTCGTGCTTTGGGTGGTGTGTGTTTCTTTAGGGGACTTCTTGTGTTAGGGTGTTTTTTTTTTTCCTATGTTTAAAGTTTGCAGTTGGAATGCCAGAGGTCTTGACAACCCTTCGAAACGTAATGTTGTTCACTTTGTATTTTCGAATCTTCGTAACGTAGTGGCTTGTCTTCAAGAAACAAAGGTCCAAAATGTTTCTTATTCTTTTCTTAGGAGTCTTGCGGGGCCTTACCGAGACAAACGACAGTTTATTAAGACTATCGGGGCTTTTGGGGGTCTGATCACGTACTGGAGCTCCAAGGTTTTTGAGTGTAGCGATGTATTCGTTCGCAATTTTTTGCTCACATTTAGACTGTGTCATCGAAATAGCGAGAAGGGTATATTCGTCACTAACGTCTATGGTCCGCCCACTTGGGAAAGTAAAGATCTTTTTGCTCGGAGCTAGCATAAATGAAAAAATAGCTGTGAGGGCAACTGGGTAGTTTGCGAGGATTACTAGATCTCAGGAGGAACGTTTAGGGAGGAGGTGGAGTGATAGAGCAACCCGCATGTTTAATGATCTGATATATGATCTAGCTCTTATCGACCTGCCTATGAAGAATTCGCGATATACTTGGTCAAGTATGCAACGAACCCCTACCTTAGCGAGGCTCGGTCGTTTTCTTATTTCGACTGAGTGGGACTCAGCATTCTCGATGACTGAGGTCTAAGCCTTACTAAGAGTAACGTTGGATCATTGCCCCATCCTGCTGACTACAAGCGGTAAACAGACGGTCAAGGATAAGATTTTTAGACTCGAAAAGGTTTGGCTTAAGTGTGAGGATTTTACGTTAAACATTCCGTTTGGTGGAAGAGGTTAAGGATAGAAGTTCAGGGATCCTGACTTTCACGGCAAAGCTGAGGCACTGCCGCAACATGATCAAAATGTGGTGCACTTCACATTTCTATAGTATTAAGGTACCTAAGTGAAGGATCTTAACAGAAATCCAGAATTTAGATAAAATAGAGGAGTGCTATGAGTTTACACCGAAACTTTTTAGTAAAAGGGAGGACCTTAGAGCTAAACTCAGTAGGGTGCTGGATGATGAGGAACTTCTCTGGAAATCTCGAGCTAAATAATAATGGCTGAAGGAGGGTGATGGTAACACTAAGTTCTTCCATGCGTATGCAAATGGGAGGAGACGGTCTAACGAGATCGGTACTGTTGAGGATGAAGGACGTACTTATCGACTAGCGAAAGAAAAAAAGTCGTACATCTTTTGAAAATCTAAAGAGCTTTTCTCCCCATCGGATACTGGGATGGTTAATTTTGGGGACTGGAGTGGTATTTTTCGCACGCAGCGCTTAACTGAGACGGACCAACAAATACTGCATGTTCCCTTCTCCTTGGAGGAGATAAAAGTTGCGACTTTCCAGCTTGGAAAGGACAAAGCACCGGGTCCTGACGGGTTTTCGTTGAGTTTTTACCAAACTTTTTGGGACACAGTGAATAGAGATATTTGGAGGATTTTTCAAGAGCTTCACGAAGGCCGATGCTGTTCTGGCCCTATCGATTACACCTATCTGTGTCTCATTCCTAAAAAAGAAGGACCCATGAAAGCTAATGACTTTTGACCGATAAGCTTTCTGAACGGAATACAGAAAATAATCTCCAAAGTTTTGACTAATAAACTAACACTGGTTCTGCACAATTTGATCTTCCGCAATCAATCCGCTTTGCTGAAAGGGAGGATTATCTCAAATGCCTTCGCGACGGCATCTGAACCAATATGATAGGGTAGCATATCAAAAATCGAGGGAGTTGGAGTCAAAGTAGACTTTGAAAAGGCCTACGATAGGTTAAACTGGGCCTTTCTTCTCAGGATTTTGATTTGGTGGGGTTTTGGTGAGAGATGGTGTGGGTGGGTAAAGTAGTGCATGGGAAATGCCAAAGTAGCAGTACTTGTCAATGGGGAACCGACGAAGTGGATCAAAAGTAAGAGATGGGTGAGGCAGGGGGATCCCCTATCCCCCTATCTGTTCTTGATGGTGGCCGAGTGTTTAGCAAGAATGACAGACTTGGCGGTCCGAAATAATATGTTTCAGGGGATTGGTCTAACCGAGGATTGCAAGATCGCCCTCATCCAATACGCGGATGATATGCTATTCTTCTGTGCAGCCAGTAAATAATACCTGAGGAACCTCAAGTTCTTGTGGTACCTACTCGAGTGGGCCTCTGATCTCAGAGTTAATAAGGAGAAAACGAAGCTTTACTATATAGGCAGGAATGAGGCTAAGGCAGCCAAGCTCGCGAACATATTGGGTTGTAAAGTTGGAGCATTCCCAATGAAATACCTAGGCCTACCTCTGTCAAACATATTGCTGAGAAAGGAAGATTAGCGAGGAGTTCTCGAAAAAACTCATAGAAAGATTGATGGTTGGTAGAGTAAGTTGCTATCTAGGGGTGGCAGGCTTACGTTGGTCAACACAGTTCTAACCAACTTACCCCTTATTCTCTTTGTTCAAAGCTCCTAAATGGTTCATCAAGCGCTTTGAGGCCCTCATAAGGGATTTCTTTTGGGCCGGTGGCATGAAAGCTACAGAGAGGGGGTGCCTAATTGTGTGGAAAAACGTGTGTAGGAGTAGGGATGAAGATGGTTTGGGTGTTCTGGATCCAGCTACGATGAACGACGACATCCTTATCAAATGGTGGTGGCGCTTTTTCACAAGCCCGGAACTCCAATGGAATAAGCTTATTAGATCGCTATACTATTCTCAGAGAAGACCCTTGTGGGAGGGAAGATCTTTTAGGCTGGCCTCGCAATGGTGGAAGAATGTTCTCAGTATCAAAGAGTTTTTCCAGGGGTATCTTATGTACTTGGAGAAGGAAGAACGACACACCTCTGGAGGGACAGATGGTGCGGAGAGATGACGTTGCACTCTCTTTTTCCAAACATTTTTGACGAAGTAAAGAACAAAAAAAAAAATAATCTGTGATTGCTCAGATCGCAACGGGTGGATATGGAGAAAAATTTTAAAAGAGTACGTATCGGGGAGAAGGCCCGAAACTAGATGCATTCTCGAATTCAAAGAGGCACCGACAGGTGTTAGGTTCGGGCAAAGGAAATACGGAGTGTTTTGGCGCTGGAACGTAAAGGGAGTTTTCACAGTGAATTCTACTTACTCGATGCTTATTGATAGGGGTCTAAGGGACAACTGCACCACAAAAATATGGAATTTACGTTTATCGATTAAAGTTCATTTTTTTTGTGGCTTGTCCTCAAAAAGCGACTTCTCACAGCTGACAACCTTGTTAAAAGAGGGTGGATGGTATGCGTTCAGTGCATGCTGTGTGGTACAGAACCTGAAATTGTGGACCACTTTTTCGCGGAGTGCGTTTACACGCGGTACGTGATGCGGATGGCTTCAGAGGGTTTGAGCTTTGAGGAACTCAGACACGATCTTAGGCAGGTTTGGGAGAAGTGGGCGGCACGTGGTGGGCTTACGCATACACAAAGAAACCTATCTGTGCTGGCAGCTTATGGTGGAGGATTTGGGCGATTAGAAACAAAGAAATTTTTCACCAGACAAGTACTAATTCCCTAAACGCAGTTAGCTGGGTCAAAAATCTCGTTTTGCAATGGGAGATGATCGGTGGACAAGTTGGTGGGTGCGATCGTTACTATGAAAACATGACTCTCCAGGAATAACACCCTCCTTTGTACCTTTTTTTTTTTTTTTTTGAGACCGAATTGTCTGGCTTTCATCGCTTAGTTCAAATTCCTAATGAATGAAGCGGATAGTGAGCTTTTTTTTTTCTCAAAAAATATATTATAAAAAAATAAAAATTGAGAGGACTATTTGGTGAAACATGGTCATTAGATGGCATTGTAAGACTATAATTCAAAGTGATTTTTTTTTTTTTTTGATTAAATAAAATGAAAACAAGGGTTTGGAAGCAAACAAAAAAAGAAAAAAAAAAAGAAAAATAAATAAAAAAAAAAGGGTCAAGATTAGGAGCCGTTATTAGTCACTTTTTTTCCATCAAAATAAAAAGGCAATTCCGCATGTGTTCTTCATTCCGTTACATGTCACTTTCTTTGAAACTAATTGTTTGGGTCCCACTTGCGTTTACTTACGTTTTCTTTTTTTTTTTTCTGAACTTTTATTATTTTTTTTTTATAAAATTGTTTGTACATAAATAAATTTGTATAATTTTTTATGTTCCTCACACAAGAGTTTATAATTTTTTTTGTATAAATTGATGTTTTTTAACGCACTTCTAGTAAATGTTTGTATATCATAAATCTGAAGGTTTGAATTTTTTTTTTTACTTTACAATAAATGTACAATATTTTTAAGGGTCTTTTTAATTATTTTCAATATCCCAAAAAAGTATCCAAATATTTCTTTGTAAATATAAATATTATTTTTAAGGAAAATATGTATGCAGACCCTTTGGAACTTTAGTTTTTTTTTTTTTTTTTTTTTTGGTAAATATATGCCTAAATATTTAATTTTGATACAGAGATTCTTTAAACTTTGTTAAGTAATTTAATAAGCCTTAGTTTGATTGAATATCGTGCACATAATTATGTAAATTTTAAATATATATATATATATATATATATATATATATATATATATATATTATATATATTATATATATCTATATATATATATATATATATAATTTTAATAATTAAGCATGGCAATATGCAATAAAAAAGAGAAAACAATTATATAACTTTAGTTGAAGAGAGGAGTCCAATAGTCCATTAAATTATTTAATAAAATTTAAGGAGTTTCAATTTTAACTTTTTTTTTTTTTAATAATACAATAGAAATACTCCAATACAATAAAATTACTTTCTAAATGTGTGTAATTTCCCAAATTCAAAATAAAATATATGAAAAGCGTAAAAAGCTCTGATATCCATTATTGAAGAATCGGTATTTACGCTGACACCGATTATATAACCTAGAATGTAAAATTTTAAAATAAAATAATATAAATAAAAAATATTAAAGAATAACTAAAATTTTATCAATAAGAAATATTCAATCACACAACAACATCTTTGATGTCTACTGTAGCCCCCATTTATCTAATTACCACACATAGATATATATAGCTATCAAATTATACTAGATCACAAAACTAACTTTTACTTTAGATAATTACAAATAAACTTTTAGATATAATTTGGATAAATTCTATCTCTAACTAAATTTTAGATTAAGTTTGGATTATTATTTCCAGCATTTTGATTTTGCAATATCCGTCGTTGTCGTTATTGTCGTGTTCGAGTTGTAAAGTATAATATCTGTCCAATGATACTGCCATGAGCGAAAATTTTGACATCTGTTTGATTATAGTTCTAATTATACACGGCATTTTTAAAAATCTGCAAATTTCTGTAAATATCTGAATCCAATATTTTGGGTTCGCACGTTTCAATGTATGCGTCTTGTACCATGTCAAAATTTTTTATTTTTAATTCTATATTTTTGTCTGCCTTTTCATCCACATTATGATATACAAAATTTTTTCGATAACATTAGAAAAGATCAATAACATTAGAAAAATAGTCAACTATTTCTTTGACTTGATGCGTAATTACTTCATCGCAAGAAAATTCTTTACTTATATTATTATTGTAAATTTTCTTATCGATCTGGATCGTATTGTTTTGACCATCAACATGTTCTTCACAAATTTGATGTTCTTCGTGATTTTTATTAAATTTTTCTTTCCAATTTTTTGTGTAAATTGGTGCAATTGTATTTTCGCCGTTGAGTTTAATTTCTCTTCTTTTGAATTTTATACTCTTTTTGTAAATTTTTTTCTCTAATTTTCGCTAAAATTCTTCTTGTTTTTCGTGTCATTTTGTAGTTGAAATTTTTTCAAACAATGATAGATTCACTGCTTGAAAAATATACGAAAGAACTTCTCTGTCTCTTTTTTAAATTTTTCTTTACCAATTTTTTTTTCCATAATTTTTATTCTCTATCACATCCATAAATATTGGTATTCTAAAAAATATCGAATAATAATTTTTCATCGTTTAAATTCGTTCTATTGAACTTTGATAAACTAGATTGAATAAACCAATCTAAATTCATTATGAAATAAGAAAAATCGAAAAATGAGTTTTATACTTGTAACTTCCTGATCGGATGACGTTCTTATTTCATCGATATCTCGCCGAATTTTTTTCTAACTTCTGCTTGCTTGCCTAGCCCTACTAACTACTTGGACAAATATTTTTTATCTTTTTACAGACTCTTCTTGCTCTCTTTTCGTCAAGCATCACAACCACATTTTCTCGTGTGTTGTGCGGATGCCAACTTTTTCGAAATAATTCTTTTGTTTCGGTTTTACCTGGACGTCACCTTCTTCAATCTGCTATGAGTCGCTTGGCTTTGATGTAGCTATCTGGTACATTGGTTCTGTATTCTTTTCAAATCTGTTGTCGTCTGGTTTAGAATTCGTTCGTATTTTTCGGTTCTGATAATAATAGTTGATACCACATATAACAAAAACATTAAAATAATATTTTACTTTTTAATATTTAAAAAATAAAAAATTGATGGGAAGTTACATTAACGTCCACTTTGGGATTTATAATTATCTATGCTGATGCTAATTCTGAATGTAGCCATTGTACATTGGTTTTGTATTCTTTTCAAATCTGTTTAAAATTTTCGGTGATACCCTATTTGAATAAGAGATGAATGAGGGGACATTATGGCTTATGAGGTCCATGAACGACGTGGTGAACTAGGTCCAGGGAACAACTTTTAGGCCCAAATTAATCCTGTGGTCTGAATCCAAAATTCAGACCCAAGTATGACCTGGTTTGGACCAATCTAATTCTGCTTGATTATGGTTTGAACTAGTTGAACTTTTGATCCTCAGTTAAGATTCCAAACTATTTTGGCCTAATTTAGCTAAAAGAAGATAGTATTAGATGCGTCTAATACTACTTCTTGCGAAATGGGTCCAATAAGTAATTGATCCGACGATCGATTATGAGCTTGATTATGATTTGAACTAGTTGAACTTTTGATCTTCAGTGAAGATTCAGGACCATTCTGGCCTAATTTAGTTGAAAATGGCTAGTATCAGATGCGTCTAAAACAACTTCTTACGAAATGGAGGTCCAATAAGATTTAAGTAGGTTTGATTATGATTTGAACTAGTTGAATCTCTAACCCTTAGTGAAGATTCGCGACTATTTTTGACCTAATCTAGCTTGAAAAGGCTAGTATCGAATGCGTCTAAAACTATTTCTTACTAAATGGGATCCAATAAGTAATAGATCCAACCATTGACAATTTCTAATCCCCCAGTTAGACTCGTGAGTCAATTAGCGCATATTCTATATGTTTTTTTATTGAATCCCTTCTCGATTGAGTTCTAAACAAATTTTAATAATTGTCCATTTTGATCAGTATTTAGGTCCCGTTTGGATATTTTTAAAAACGTAGTATAGTTACATTATACTATACCCATAGAAATATTAATCTATAAAGTGTTGCTATTTTTTTGCATAATAGAGTAAAATAATAATCCATTCTAACCAAACAAAAAAATTTTTACCATTCCTTACCTCCCTCATCTTGACAAATTTTAAACTTTATATTTCAAAATTTTAAATTTTAAATTTTATATAAAATTTAAAAATATAAATTTAGAAATTTTAAACTTCTAATTTAAAATTTTAAAATTAGGATTTAAATTTTAATTTTTAAAATTTGAAAATTTGAAACAAATTTTAAATTTCAAATTTTATAATATTGATTTTCAAATTTTAAACATTAAAATTAATTATTTTAAAATAATAAATTTTAATTTTAAAATAATGAACTTTAATTTTAAAATAATAAAATTTAATTTTTAAAGCATAATTTTTAATTTTTAAATAATAAATTTTAATTTAAAATTTAAAATTTTTATTTTTTAAAATTCTTCAAATTTTTGGTTTGAAATTTCAAGTTTTAAATTTTAAATTTTAAATTTTAATTTTTAAATTTTAATTTTTCACTTTTCAATTTTATTTTTAAATAATAAATTTTAAATTTTAAAATTTTAAATTTTAATTTGAAATTATGAAAATTTTAAGGCTAAATTACAGAAAACCCCCCTCTAATATCCCGCTTTTCCACTTTACCCCCTGTCTTTTAAAATTTACAATTTAAAATATGCATTTTTGAAAGTCCATCCATCCTCTAATGGATGCATTTACCCTTTCCCCCCTGCCAGATATGAATTGGTTTCTTACCAATTTGTTACAAGCAATTGGCTCATTAGAGGCTCATGGATGGACTTTCATATCTGGCAGGGGTAAATGCATATTTCGGTAATTACGAGGCGGCAGATTGTCGACTTTTAAAAGACAGGGGGTAAAGTGGAAAAGCGGGATATTAGAGGGGGGTTTTCTGTAATTTAGCCAAATTTTAATTTTAAAATATAAAATTAATATTTTTTTTATTTTTTAAAATTTTAAATTGAGAGAAATTTTGTAAAATTATGCGATATGTCCAAACACTTTAAATTTTGAAACTATAAATTTTTTTTTAGAGTTACAGAATTTCTTATTTCACTTAGACTAAAATCACAGTTTATTAACTTTATGGAAATTTTTTACTATGCATCCAAATAGACCCTTAGGGCCCGTTTGGGAAACCTTGAAACAGAGTTTTGGACCACCTTACTCTATTTTTTAAAAAATATTGTTTTTTTATTAGTCAGCCCGTTTGGATGGCTTAACAGCGTAAAAAGATAATGACGTATTATTGAGATTTCAGAGCATTTTTGGAGTAAAAAACAAAAAAGCTCAGACCGGCAAAAAAAAATTTCTTATTTCTGCGTACGACTTCTCTTGTACTCTTTCGCATTTCACCCCTTTTTAAAAATTTAAAATTTAAAATTTAAAATTTAAAATTTAAAATTTTAAATTTTAATTTTAAATTTTAATTTTAAATTTTAAATTTTAACCTTAAATGTAACTTTAATTTTAAATTTTAAATTTTAATTTTAATTTTAAATTTAAATTTTAAATTTTAAATTTTAAATTTTAAAATTTTAAATTTTAATTTTATATTTTAAAAATTTTAATTTTAAATTTTAAATTTGAAAATTTTAATTGAAATTTTAAAATTTAAAATTTCACATTTAATTTTAAAATTTAAAATTTAAAATTTAAAATTTAAAATTTCACATTCAATTTTTAAAATATTAAAATTCAAATTCAATTTTGAAATTTTTAAATTTAAAATTTAAATCCTAATTTTAAAATTTTAAAATTAAAAATTAAAAAATATATTTTTAAATTTAATTTTTTTGTATTTAAAGTTTAAATTAAAAAAAGAGTTTTTTTTTTTTTAAGATCATAATCGAAACAGTAAAAACAAAGTAATATTTTTACAAAATATTAGAATTATAATATTTTAATAATTTTTTATATTTTTAATAAAAAATATTTAAATTATTATCATTCAACTCAAATTAGAAAAATGTGTTAGTGAAGTAGCGGAATCATTAAAAATTTCTGATGAATAAATATGCTAGATTATCATACATTAGCAGTTAATAAATAAAAATATACTAATTATCAACATTTTCACCATCCAAATAATTTGATAAATTAATAATAAATTAATAATTTTAAATATAAAATATATAATATTATTGAAATCTTACAAACGGCCCCTTAAGTCAAAATGGTGAAATTGTATGGTGAATATGTGGATAGCGTTTTTGCCTATCTTACATTTTTGTTTGATATTTAGAATTATCTAATATTATTAAACTAAAAATAATTAAGATAAAAATATGTATAAACATGCTTTTACGAATTTTGATATGGTAAAAGAAATTAAATCTTGATGAACTAATTTATTTACTAAAATAAATATATTTTATTTTTCTTTTTTGAATGAAGTGTATTACCATTTATAAAAAAAAGTTTTTTTTTTTTAATTTATATTTTAGTCCAAATAAGAGATTTTTTTAAAATTTTATTTTATTCATTTATTTTTTAAACGCTTCGGTTAAAATATTAAATGCTTTTTCCCGTTATTACTTATTACTCCTCCGAAGAGAAAGAAAAAATATAAATATAAACAAAATAAAAAAGAAAAACGAAAACCCAAACCATCGTCGTCGTCGTCCTCGCCGATTTCCCCACCATCATCTCCCTCTTCCTCAGATCTACTTATCGATCTACTCTCCAAACCCTAATACCTTCGCCCTAAATATCGATTCGAAGGGGATCCCCCATGCGGAGTTCGATCTCCAACTACAGGGAGAGCCTCTCCCGGATCGCGAGCGAGGTCTTGGACGGCGAGGACGAGGTCGAGGTCGAGATCCCTGAATCACGAGGCGAGGGCTCGCCCGCCTCCGCGCGCCGCTTCGCGCGGCGATCCTCGCGGGTGACGCCGCCGCCGCCGCTCGGCTCGCCGGTGGGCAATGGGGCCGATTCCGGGGCTCAAGACCAGGTATGGGATCCGTTCGGGATCGGAAGCTTCTTGTTACCAATTCGTCGCACGAATTATGGTTTTTGTATTGATACGACATTAGCGGCGGAGTTTTTGATGATTGGGGTAGTGAGTAGTGAATTATGTTTCCGAGTCTTTGAAATGGGGTTCGCAATGTTTGGTTTTGGGAACCGAAGAAGATGTTATCATTTTTCCAATATCTGGAGTCTATTCAGGGTATTAGTCTCTTGAAGCTCGTGATTTTGGGGCCTAGAAGCTAACCTCGACTTCCCGCCACATCCGGAAGCTTCAGACCTTTTGGCTGTGAAACATTTTCTCGATTAGTAGCTGTTTTAGACGCTCTGCCAAATAGGCTTTTTAGTTACTGCTAGATCCTCTAATTGGTACTAGGGTTGTCAAAATTGTGGATTTGGTTTAGGTATTGATTAAGAATTTAAGTATCCATCGGCACGGTCTGTGTCCACCGTGTCGTATTGTGCCAACAAAATACCGGTACGATACAGCTTCTGTGTCGATGACGCAGCTGAAAACTCTCTCTTTTTTTTAATTACTAAGTAATTTTCTTAATAAAGTTCAAAAGAATTGATAAAGATACATAATGAGCAATTAAAAAATTTTGTTGCTAATGAAAATAAATATTTCATGCCATTATGTGTTAGCACACATGTATTTTTTGAGACCGGCACTCATTGGCACCGCTCGGCACGCACTGTGCCGTACCGTGCCGGCAAGTTTTTAGCACGATCTCGTGCCACGGCACTTAAATTCTTGGTATTGATAAATTCAGAAGCGAAGCAGCGAAGTAGAAACATATTTATACAAAAAAACTGACAGTAAACCATTGGAAAATTGAAACCAAAAGCAAACTCTAGTAGCTGTTTTAGAAGCTCTCCCAAATAGGCTTTTAGTTGGTACTAGAACCTCTAATTGGTACTACGGTTGCCAAAATTGTAGATTTGGTTTAGGTATTGATAAATTCAGAAGCGAAGCAGCAAAGTAGAAACATGTTTATACATAAAAACTGATAGTAAACCATTGGAAAATTGAAACCAAAAGCAAACCGTAGTAGCTGTTTTAGAAGCTATGCCAAATAGGCTTTTAGTTGGTGCTAGAACTTCTAATTGGTACTACGGCTGTCAAAATTGTGGATTTGGTTTAGGTTTAGGTATTGATAAATTCAGAAGCGAAGCAGCGAAGGAGATACATGTTTATACGAAAAAACTGAAAGTAAACCATTGGAAAATTGAAACCAAAAGCAAACCGTCGATGCGAAGTACCTTCTGAGTGCTTGAGAAGTCACTGCATGAGCTTAAAGTCTTCGCATATAAAAAAGTGGAATTAACTAAAATTTTTCAAGACTTTTGATGGTCTATATAGCTCATCAAATATGTACTAAAAGGAGATAGAACATCGAATAAGTAAAATGGCTGAAAACAAGACAACTAGTCCGTCAATCAAAGAAACAAGAACCATATATGCACATACCCTTCTTTGGTCAACTTGCAGTTTTGGTTTTGCTTCGAGTCTCTGCCTTGGTTTTGGGGCGGGGTCTTAAAACACCTTAAATGAAACTGAAACTAAATATGGTTGAGTTGATCCTCTTGTTATTTTTGTAGAAATGTTATTTTTGAAACTATTGACTTTTTGTTTCCTTTGTTAAAAAGTTGGATATGCTGATCTAGTGTGTCGAGGTATAGTATTTTGAAGGACCTTTCATCTTATCAAATTTCATTAACAGATTATTCTCTACCAATAATGGAATTGCATCATACTTTTCTTTTCTGGCAGATTGCAAAATACAGAGAAGATATTCAGAAGCTTCAAGCATCTGAGGCTGAAATTAAGGCGCTTTCTTTTAATTATGCAGCGATGTTGAAGGAGAAAGAGGTCCATGCTTGAAATATTGCTACTTTTTGTATAACATTTCAGGATTTGACTGTTTCCCGCTTCTGTAATGTAAATTAAACAAATTTATTATTATTGTTTTATTAGTTCAAAATTCAAGTAGCGTGTTCCTTGTATCTACACTTTTCCTATCTGTTTTGTGGTTTCTAGGCTTCTAGCTGTTGGCACATCTTATGATATGTTATTTGTTCAGAGGATAAACATTATGCTGTTAAAAAAAAAAAATCATATTTTCCCCGAGTCATTTACTTTGTTGTCACCTTCCTGTTAGTCGGATTCAACAAATTCAAGTTTTCTTCTGTGAAAGTTCATTTCCTGAGAGTGTCTTCTTCTTGTCTAATTGACTACAATATATAAACTACATAATACATGCTATTTTTGTTTATCATTTGGCTTCAAAAGTTCTAGTTTGCCACTAATGCTTACTTTTAATATTTTCTCCTCTATTATGTTGTTGATTTGGCAACATCTTGATGGAAATAATGGAGACTTTTTATGTTGATTAGTTACTTCTGTAGCCCATTAATTATGCTGATTAGTTTCATTTGTTGCCCAGTAATTCTGGTATATATTGTGGAATATGTTGTGGGGAATCTAATTTTATGGAAGTTCTAATGTAGTTGAAAACACGTAATAGTGTCTGGCGATTGTCATAAATGTTTTAGAAGCTATCTCTAAGGCAGTTTTTTTTTTTTTTTTTTCATTCATCTGACAGGAGCAGCTTTCTAAATTACATGAAGAAAATGAATCCTTGAGAAGAAGTCTGGAAACAAAAGTAAGTATTCAGAATGCTTCAAGTAATCCAAAATTTTGAATATTATCAAGCATCTCTTATGTGGTGAAGGCAATCTTTCTATTAATACTGTTTCTGCGTTAAGGTGTAACTTATTTCAGCTTGTTGGTAGGTTAACTTAATTGAATGAAAAGTTATCAGTTCAATATGATCAGCGTACTAATTTTGTTTTCACTAAGTCTGCACTCAAGGCTTATGTTGTTGTGCGACCGACTAGCTTTCAATGTAGTTTTTGATATTTTTGATATCATCACGATACTTGCGGTTCTTTCACTATCTTGGTTGGTGCCTTTTGGTTGCGGTTTTATACCTCAGGATCTGAAATACTTGGTTATTTATGGATATACTCTTGTGATTAAGTAACTGATTATTCCATTTTCTGATTATACACTTTCATATTTTTAGATAAGGTTTATATGAGAATCCTCTGATCTCCTTCTGTAAATGTATACAACAGTCTTACAAGAAGTTTCCTAGAAAGCTATACAATCAATCCTTTTGAGTTAAATTTGCCGATGACCATCATCACAGGTAACTTCTGAACAATCACCTGCTAAAGCACAGCGGCATGCTACTGGAGATAATTCACGTTTGATTGGAAGCCATGCGGTGAATGTTAATGTCCCCAAAAAGGATGGATATAGCAATGGTTCTGCACAAGCTGTTGCCCTAAATGGCGTGCATAAACCTGCAAGCTCACTGGGGATCGAAAAGGTACTCATAGGCTGATTTCATCTATTTTATTCTCGCCAAATTTCAAATGAACTAAATGATCTGTGAGGCTGTGAGCTTTAATGCTCTTATGCTTTGGTGCATTCCTTACTCCAAAAAATATCTGGAGTTTGACTACTACATTATATTTTTGAACGCTTTACTTTCAAATTCTTCCCTGAATTTGACCTAGTTTTTAATTTCATCTCATTGTTTTAATGCCAACTATTTAAACTGTGAAGTTTGTTTTACTGCACAATTAATTCCTCCCTTTAGTCCATTGACAGAGGTGCCATGTCATTACGATATTAAACTTCCTTAATTTACATTGAAACTTGGAGGATGGTTTTAGGGACAAACTTTAAATCAAGGTCACACTTCAGGGTTAAAGTTGAATCTGAGGTTGAATTCAAATTAGGGTCAAACTTCTGACCTTTAGTTGCTACAATTGAAATTATGAGTTTGAAATTGAAAACTGGGCCGAAGCTCCAAGGTTGAAATTTGTAACTAACTGATACAGTAGGGAATAGAGTGAGTGTGCTGTACTATGCTGTAGTAGAGGATAGAAGAGACAAGGAGTTAGAGGTGCAACTGTAAGTAACTAAAACAGTTACAGCTGTAACTGTTAATAACTGAATCAACCCCCACACCCTGTGTATTATAAATAGGGCAAGGGTCAGATGTACGAAATACATGGATGATAATAAGAAAACTCCCTTTCTTTTCTCTTTTTCTCTATTCATTGCTTGGAGCCCCAGGAATCACAATGGTTGATCCCTCTGTGCTCAAGCCTTGTTCGTTACCTGCAACACCAACCCTATGTTTTTTTCATTTTTGTCTGTTCTTGTGTTAAGAAACAAATGTTTCGTTGTCTTTAATATGTAATTAATTGTTTGGCTTTGGTATTTGATCGAGTTGTAGGAATATTTTAATGCGTTGGAAGAAAAAAACAGATCTTTGGCAGCAAAACAAGCTAATCTTGATTCTCAAATTAAACAATTGAGGTCACAACACGAGAGTGAGCAAGAGATGGCAACAATCTTAAAGCAGAAGTTAGAAGGTACAGTGTGATACAATGTGCCTTGCACTCTTCTTTGTGACTATGCTCAGTATACTCTCCAGCTCCCTTTTATACTCAATTACTAGTCAGTTTTAAATCTCTCTCCTATTTTAACTTTTAGATGAATACCAGCGCAACTCTTCTTTCCAAAGGGAGCTTCATGAAATAAAGACGGACAAGGAGACGGTGAGTTAAATATTTAAATTTTAGTTTTAGGTTGGTCTCTCTATGCATTCTTCTTTATTTATATCTTGGAAATCCCTGATTACAGAAGCCTGTATAATCTGGGTCGACATTACAGCATCCTCCTTGTGGACGTTATATTTGCATGTATAACCTGCAAATTTTATATCTACATACATATTCCTGCTAAATAAATTTTCCCATATGCTCTTGTACCCTTCAGAAACCTTATTTCTTACGTAAGTACAATCTCATACTTACAGAAAACCCCATGCTTAGAAATCCTTTTTATGGAACTACACTTTTTTAAGGGGTATATTTGAAGTCTTATTTTATGGGGATATATTGTAGAAATATGACATTGCAGGGATATAGGTAAAAGCCTTTCTTTTTTTTTTTTTTCTTTTTCCTGCTTCCACTGCCTTTTCTATTGTAGAATGATAATTTGTATATTTTTGCTGGCAGGCCTCAACTGAAATGAAAGAGTTGCGCAAGGAGCTAAATGAGAAAATGTCAGAATTAAGACGTGTCCAAGAGGAATTAAACAGAAGGGGCAGTGAAGAAGTATCGGATGAATCTCTACAGAACTTGAGAAGTGTGATATTGAATCTACAGAAAGAAAATGCCCAACTAAAGGTCTATACGAGCATTTTTTGGCGAAACATGTAATTTATCATAGTGTACTGCTCTTGAATTGGATTAGTATTTCATTTTTACTTAATTTATCATATTAAAGACTATTAGTAAAATTGATTGAAGAATTTATCATATTAAAGATTATTAGTAAAATTGATTGAAGAATTTATCATATTAAAGACTATTAGTAAAATTGATTAAAGATTTTAACCAGGCAGTTGAGTTTCTTTAAATTATTCTGATTAAATTTACTTCTTTTGTAGATAGAGAAGGGTGAGCTTGATGCAAATCTTAAACTCATGATGAGTACAGCTGGGAAAATAGATGGTGAAGCTTTTGATACTCAGAACAAGCAGCCTGACTGGCACAAGGTAGGTGTTTTTCCTACCTTTAAGGTGACTATTGTGATTCAAAATATCAGCAGTCGAAATGTTGAATTTGTTGTGAATCACTGCCATTACCTTTTTACCATTGTATTATAGTGGGCATTTTCTGTGCCTTGTAAACAAAACCTCCAGTTTTGACATTACACAGCATTCACTAGCTGACAGCATGAAATGTTACAGTCTTCTATAGTACAAAAATTATGGTGTAATTTATTTTCTCAATCCTTTAATTAGAGGAGGAAATAACGTGTCCTTTTGATCCTTTCTAATCAATACTAATGTGTTAGTTATTCCAACTTTGAAGGTCAAAGAAGAGATGTCATCGACCATACATACATTGGAGGAAGCACTAAAAGACGCTGGCAAAGAACGCGACAAAGCATTGCAACAATTGGACCGGCTAAAGCAGCATCTGCTAGATAAAGTATTTCTTTCCTTCTCTTAATAATATTCAGTTTCCCAAGTACATATTTCGAATTTTCTTTATTACTCTGAATATCACGGCAGCTGTTCTTATGTATTGCTTCCTAGTGCAATTTTTCTCCGAGGTTATGCAGCATTAAACTGAGCTTTTCCATACATAAGTTGTCATGCCCCGGGGGTTTATTGAAGCAAAAAATAGCGCAATAATTTTTTTCTTCTTTTTTTTTTTTCTTTTGAGAAGGACACACCCGCCGGTCACGTGCACAGACCCGCCACATACGTTAGCGTTCTCGGTGTTGCTAACCGGATCCCCCTAACGTATGTACGGCGTACAAATACAACTATACTTTAACCACGCAAGCCACGGATGAAGAGAATAAGAGAACCATTAAATAAACACATTAACCGGACAGTCTCGTAAGTTTGAAAGGATAAATCCACGGGTTTGGAAAACGGTGTCCACACGACGCTGGATTTTTAAAACGTTTTCGCAATCTCTTTTTTTTTTTAATTTAAAAACAGCTATCCAAAACGCATAACTGGAAACATAAGGTAAACTGGTCGAAACGTAGAGTCATAAGTCCTTCTCAACATCTACAATATCCACGATAAACAAAATCACATGCATAGAATCTAACCAACCGAAATAATCAACTAAGAAAAAGGGGAAAACGTCACCAGCCGAAAAGGCTAAATCCCTCTAGTTGTAGCCTCACCACCGTCCCGGATCCCACCCCTGAGCGAACCTGTCATAGTATGGGAAGTCAGTGACTAGAAGAGTATAAAGAATAACGCACTATAAGTAAGATGCAAAAGGGTACATATAATAAGTCAAACCGTAGCACCGGAGTAACCACATCCCTGTCCTGTGATCGACCGTACCCCTCCCTGAGAAATTGAAATAAGCACCTGCCGTGATGGTCTGGGGACCTCGGGCAAAAGAAACACCTTTTCGCTCTCACCTTGGTGCAAGTTAACCCCCCACTGCACGAGTGCAGCACCGCAAATAACCGCAAGGGGCTCCCACTAACGTCACCTTGTGAGGTTCACGGGTCATCAGACCACCTCTCCGGAAAAGTACATCGACACAGTGGCCAAACCGCTGGTGTGCGTGCAAGCGCCATGAGCATAAAAATAGTAAAACGTGGAGCATAAAAATAGTAAAACGTGGATCAAAGACACCTGCGACGTCAGTCGCTCCGAAAAGATGAAGTGCATAACATGGGGTTAGTCACAAACTCGTAATATAGCATCGACCGAAAACTACCGTACCCATAAGAAACATAACTGTAAAACAATGTCGAAAACGAAGGAAGGGGGAGCCCGATCTGTTCCAACCGAGACCCCCCTCTCTTTCGGATTTAAGGTACCCACCTCAGAAAGCGTCGACCGAAATACCTGAAATCGTCCCACGTCTTCGCACGACTCCCGGACGTAAAAAAAAGTCCCCAAAACAACAATAAGACTAAACCTTGCCCTGCGAAACAAAGGGCCCGACCTGTCTGGAAAAAGACAGACAGCACCAAAAACCCAACCTATCGCGGCGCAAACAACAGCGCGGCATGGACAGCTCAGCGCGGGCACGGGCGGCGTGGCGCATGCAACCGCCCTCCCCCGCGCGGGTGCGTAAACAGCACGTCAGCATCACGTGGGTACCACCCTCGCGCGGGTGTGCGCGGCGCCAGCAGCAGCCCCGCGCGGGTACCAGCCCCGCCCGGGTGCTCGCGGCGCAAGCATGAACCCTGCGCGGGCGCTCGCGGCACCAGCAGCAGCCTCGCGCGAGCACCAGGCCCGCGTGGGTGCGCGCAGCACGAGCAGCAGCCCCGCGCGGGCGCGTGCGACCCGGCAGCCCCGCGCGGATCCTTCAGCGGCGCGTGAGTAGCGCGCGCCTATCGGCGCGGCGGCGGCACAGCGCGAGCAGCCCCGCGCGGGCACCTCCCCCGCGCGGGCGCGTGCGGCGCGGCAGCCCCGCGTGGATGCTTTAGCCCGCGCGCGCCCTGTCCGTGCGGCGGCGGCGCAACGCGAGGAGCCCCGCGCGGGCAACTCCCCTGCGCGGGTGTGTGCGGTGCGACAGCCTCGCGCGGATCCTTCAGCGGCGCGTGAGTAGCGCGCGCCCTGTCTGTGCGACGTCAGCGGGGTGCAGCGTGCTGCGGCAGCGCAGCGCGAGCAGCCCCGCGCGAGCACCTCCCCCGCGCGGGCGCGTGCGGCGCGGCTGCTCCGCGCAGATCCTTCAGCGGCGCGCTGGTAGTGTGCGCCCTGTCCGCGCGGCGCGCGGCGGCGTCGCAGCGCAAGCAACCCCGCGCGGCGTGGTGCGCGGCCCTTCAGCGGCGGCGGCTAGGGCATCCTAGCATCGTTCGGCAACAAAGACGCAACAAAAGCACAAAACCCTAGACGACCAAAAACGCAAAACGAAACAACGGAAATAAGAGAGAGATGAGCCGCTAACCTTGATCTAAACGAAAACGTCGACCCGATCCCTTCCCTCGCAGGTAGAGGGTATCCGGATCCGTTCCCACGGCGTTAGCGTCGTTTTCGTCTTTTGGTTCCCGGCACCACGAGAAGGAACGAGAAGGAAGTAAAGAGATGGGATGCGGTAAACAGATAAATTATTTCTGGTGTACGTACCGCCCCCAAAACTCAGGTATAAAAAAAAAGGAAAACCCCAACCGACTTCTCGATAAGTGTGCCACCTACGCGTCATTTCAGAAATAGTCGGCACTGATTTTAATGCACCAACAACCTACCGGGCTCGACTTACCCGATCGCACCCGCTAACCCTAAACGGCCCATTTCGGGAGATCCGTGTGTCCGATTCACTCCCCAATCGCACCGTTGTTTCCGGTTAAGCGAGCTCTACCGCGAAATAATATTCACACCCAGAAATGCACGAAGGATAAAATTCCTAAAAACTAATTTTATTTATAAGTGAAAGGTAAAAATTAAAAGTGTCATTACATCACACACCCCTTAATAAAAGTTTCGTCCTCGAAACTTAACCACTGCTCACGTCAAACAACTCTGGAAAACGTTCCCTAATGTCAGATTCCAACTCACAGGTCGCTTCGCGTTCCTCGTGATTGCTCCAAAGCACCTTTACATAAGGAATTGATCGATTACGCAGCTTCTTGTCTTCACGTGCCAAGATCTGTACCGGAGTTTCGTCAAAGCTCAAGTCCTCCCGAAGCTCAATAGTTGAAACGTCGATGATGTGTGACGCGTCGGGTAGGTACTTCCGGAGCATTGACACGTAGAAGACGTTATGCACTTGGTCGAGATTTGGTGGCAGGGCCAAGCGATAGGTTACCGGACCGATACGCTCCAGGATCTCAAATGGTCCAACGAACCGCGGGCTCAACTTGCCACGCAACCCGAGCCGTTTGATCCCCTTGGATGGTGACATCCTGAGCAACACATGCTCCCCGACTTGGAACCCTAAGTCACGACGCCTCTGGTCCGCGTAGCTTTTCTGCCGGCTCTGCGCGGTCAATAACCGTTGCCTGATGATCCGCACCTTTGCCTCAGTCTCCTCCACTAAGTCTGGACCCAACAGCTTCCGCTCACCTAGATCGTCCCAACAAATGGGAGGTCTACACCGACGCCCATACAAAACCTCGTGTGGCGCCATTTGAATACTTGCCTGGTAGCTGTTGTTGTAGGCAAACTCCACTAAAGGCATGAAACGAAACCCTCCTTCACCAAAGTCGAGTACACAAGCCCGGAGCATATCTTCAAGGATCTGGACTGTCCGTCGCTCTGTGGATGAAAGGCCGTGCTGAAATGAAGTTTGGTCCCCAAAGCCTGCTGCAAGCTCTGCCAAAAGTTCGACACAAACCGAGTGTCCCTGTCGGAAGTGATTGATGCCGGCACTCCATGAAGCCTTACCACCTCATTGATATACAGTTGCGGTAACCGATCTCGTGACCATGTCGTATGTATAGAAAGGAAAAGAGCCGACTTTTTCTATCGGTCTACCACGACCCAGACCGCGTCATGACCTTGCTGCGATCGTGGGAGACCAGTGACTAAGTCCATGGTGATTCGTTCCCACTTCCACTCTGGAACCGGAAGAGGTTGCAACTTTTCCGCCGGGCGCTGATGCTCTGCTTTTACCTGCTGACAAACCAGACAGTGCGCCACGAAATGCGTTACATTTGCTTTCAGTTTGGGCCACCAAAAGGTCTGCCGGAGATCCTTATACATCTTCGTGCCTCCAGGATGCGCCGTATAGGGAGCACCGTGTGCCTCTGTCAATATTTCTTCCCTCAAAGCTGCATGTCGGGCACACATAATCGTCCTCGGAATCGTATAGCGTCGTCCGCTCCAATCGAAAAGTCGCCCTCCCGATCCGACGCGATCCTGTCCCATACGAGTTGCAATTGCGCGCCTGCCTTTTGACCTTCCAGGATTTTCTCAAGCAAAGTGGGTCGAACCACAAGGGTTAACAGTCGGGCAACCGTACCCTCCGGCACCACTTCCAGCCTCATACGCTGAAAATCTGCGACTAACCTGTCCTGCTGGGTAATCACACTCACTGGTAGTCCTTCTGCCTGGCCTTTTCTGCTCAAGGCATCCGCAACTACATTTGTCTTTCCGGAATGGTATTGGATGGCCAAATCGTAGTCCTTCCACAACTCCAACCAGTGCCTTTGCCGCAAGTTCAATTCCTTCTGAGTAAATAAGTACTTAAGGCTTTGGTGACAATGAGTTCCATAAAGGTAGTGCCTCTACAATTTCAAGGCGAAAACGACTGCTGCAAGTTCAAGATCATGAGTAGGATAGTTTCGCTCGTAGTCCTTGAATTGTCTTGACGCATAAGCTATAACTCTCCCCTGCTGCATCAGTACACTACCCAAGCCGTTCCGTGACGCATCACAATATATCTCAAGATCCTCACCCGGCCTTGGTAGTGCAAGCACGGGTGCCCGTGTCAGCCTGCCCTTGAGTTCCTCGAAGCTCTCCTGGCACTGGGGCGTCCAAACAAACCTCTCCCCCTTCCGAGTTAAACGATTCAAAGGGGTGGCAATTTTGGAGAAGCCTTCTACAAAGCGTCAGTAATAACCGGCCAAACCCAAGAAACTTCGGATTTTCGTTACTGTGGTCGGTCGGGGCCAGCCGGTTACTGATTCCACCTTTTTAGGGTCCACTGCTATCCCGGTTGCTGAAATTATGTCCTAAAAAGCCTACCTCACGAAGCCAAAACTCACACTTCTTGAGTTTGGCAAACAATCTCTGGTCCTGAGAGTCTGAAGAATCACGCGCAATTGACCCTCGTGCTCCTCGTCCGTACGAGAGTAGATCAGAATGTCATCAATGAAGACCACAACGAATTGGTCCAAGAATGGTCTGAAGATCCGGTTCATCATAACCATGAACGCTGCTGGAGCATTCGTAAGTCCAAACGACATAACCGTAAACTCGTAATGGCCGTATCAAGTTCGGAAAGCCGTTTTAGGTACGTCCTCACCCCGAACCCTAGGTTGATGATAGCCCGACTGTAGATCAATTTTAGAGAATACCGTTGCTTCTTGCAATTGATCAAACAGGTCGTCATTCCAAGGTAAGGGGTACTTATTCTTCACTGTGATCTTGTTTATCTCCGAGTAGTCGATGCATAAACGTAAGCTCCCGTCCTTCTTCCGTACAAAAAACACGGGTGCTCCCCAGGGCGACACACTCGGCCTGATGAACCCCTTGTCCAGAAGATCTTCTAGTTGCGCATTGAGTTTCTTTAGTTCCGCAAAAGCCATTTGGTACGGTGCCTTCGTAATGGGTTGGGTATCCAGGGAAAGCTCGATAGAGAATTCGGTTTCTCGCTCGGGGGGGCATTCCTGGGAGCATTTTTTGCCGTTCCATCCGCTCCCGCGTCATCAATCGACGACCTAGTCCGGGCCATTATCTGAGCATACATAGCAACCAAGTCGAACCTAGACTTAACAAGTCCTAGAGCCATGTCATACGATCAATACAGGGATCGTTCCCCCCCCCCCCCCCCTCCCTGACACTCGCGCTCTATACACCTATCCTTTGATTATTTCCTGGGTTAGCCGCATGAGACAATGTAACCTGTGGATGTTGGATAGTAACTATCGTGGTTAAAGTTGTTTTTCTCTGATACCATCTTAATCTGTCACGCCTCGAGGGTTTATTGAAGCGGAAAATAGCGCAATAATTTTTTTTTTTTTTTTTTTTTTTTTTTTTTTTTTTCTCTTTTGAGAAGGACACACTCGCTGGTCACGTGCACAGATCCGCCACATACGCTAGTGTTCTCGGTGTTGCTAATCGGATCCCCCTAACGTATGTACGGCGTGCAAACACAACTATACTTTAATCACGCAAGCCACGGATGAAGAGAATAAGAGAACCATTAAATAAACACATTAACCGGACAGTCTCGTAAGTTTGAAAGGATAAATCCACGGGTTTGAAAAACGGTGTCCACACGACGCCGGGTTTTTAAAACGTTTTCGCAATCTCTTTTCTTTATTTAAAAACGGCTATCCAAAACGCATAACTGGAAACATAAGGTAAATTGGTCGAAACGTAGTGTCGTAAGTCCATCCCAACATCCACAATATCCACGATAAACAAAATCACATGCATAGAGTCTAACCAACCGAAATAATCAACTAAGAAAATGGGAAAAACGTCACCAGCCGAAAAGGCTAAATCCCTCTAGTCGTAGCCTCACCACCGTCCCGGATCCCACCCCTGAGCGAACCTGTCACAGTGTGGGAAGTCAGTGACTAGAAGAGTATAAAGAATAACGCACTATAAGTACGATGCAAAAGGGTACATATAATAAGTCAAACCGTAGCACCGGAGTAACCACATCCCTATCTTGTGATCGACCGTACCCCTCCCTGAGAAACTGAAATAAGCACCTGCCGTGATGGTCCGGGGACCTCGGGCAAAAGAAACACCTTTCCGCTCTCACCTTGGTGCAAGTTAACCACCCACTGCACGAGTGCAGCACCGCAAATAGCCGCAAGGGGCCCCCACTAACGTCACCTTGTGGGGTTCACGGGTCATCAGACCACATCTCCGGAAAAGTACACCGACAAGGTGGCCAAACCGCTGGTGTGCGTGCAAGCGCCATGAGCATAAAAATAGTAAAATGCGGCCGAAAAGATGAAGTGCATAACATGGGGTTAGTCACAAACTCGTAATATGGCATCGATCGAAAACTACTGTACCCATAAGAAACATAACTGTAAAACAACGTCGAAAACGAAGGAAGGGGGAGCCCGGTCTGTTCCAACCGAGACATCCCCTCCCTTTCGGATAAAGGTACCCACCTCAGAAAGCGTCGACCGAAACAACTGAAATCGCCCCACGCCTTCGCACGACTCCCGGACCTAAAAAAAAGTTCCCAAAAACAACAATAAGACTAAACCTTGCCCTGCGAGACAAAGTACCCGACCTCTGTCCGGAAAAAGACAGACAACACCAAAAACCCAACCTATCGCGGCGCAAACAACAGTGCGGCACGGACAGCCCCGCGCGGGCACGGGCGGCGTGGCGCATGCAACCGCCCTCCCCTGCGCGGGTGCGCAAACAGCGCGTCAGCCCCGCGCGGGTACCACCGTCGCGCATGTGCGCGCGGAGCCAGCAGCAGCCCCGCGCGGGCGCTCGCGGCACCAGTAGCAGCCCCGCGCGGGCACCACCCCCGCGCGGGTGCTTGCGGCGCGAGCAGCAGCCCCGTGCGGATCCTCCAGCGGCCCGCGGGTAGCGCGCGCCCTGTCCGCACGGCGCAGCGAGGCGCAGCGCGCGGCGGCGGCGCAACGCAAGCAGCCCCGCGCGGGCACTTCCCCCGCGTGGGCAAGTGCGGCGCGGCAGCCCCGCGCGGGTAGCGCGCGCCTGTCCGCGCGGCGGCAGCGGCGGCGCAGCCCCGCACGGGCACCTCCCCCGCGCGTGTGCGTGCGTCGCGGCAGCCCCGCGCGGATCCTTCAGCGGCGTGCGGGTAGCGCGCGCCCTGTCCGCGTGGCGGCGCAGCGCGAGCAGTCCCGCGCGGGCACCTCCCTCGCGTGGGCGCGTGCGGCGCGGCAGCTTAGTGTGGATCCTTCAGTGGCGCGCGAGTAGCGCGCGCCCTGTTCGCGCGGCGGCAGCGTGCTGCAGCGCGCGGCGTCGGCGCAGCGCGAGCAGCCCCGCGCGGTTGCGTGCGGCGCGGCAGCCCCGCGCGGATCCTTCAGCGGCGCGCGGGTAGCGCGCGCCCTATCCGCTCGGCTGCTGCGAGGTGCAGCGCGCGGCGGCATCGCAGCGCAAGCAGCCCCGCACGGCGCGGTGCGCGGCCCTTCATCGGCGGCGGCTTGGGCGTCCTAGCGTCGTTCGGCAACAAAGGCGCAACAAAAGCACAAAACCCGACCAAAAACGCAAAACAAAACACCGGAAATAAGAGAGAGATGAGCCGCTAATCTTGATCTAAACGGAAACGTCGACCCGATCCCTTTCCTCGCAGGCAGAGGGTATCCGGATCCGTTCCCACGGCGTTAGCGTCGTTTTCGTCTTTTGGTTCCCGGCACCACGAGAAGGAACGAGAATGAAGTACAGAGATGGAATGCGGTAAACAAGAAGGAACGAGAAGGAAGTAAAGAGATGGGATGCGGTAAACAGATAAATTATTTCTGGTGTACGTACCGTCCCCAAAACTCAGCTATAAAAAGAAGGGAAAAACTCCAACCGACTTCTCGATAAGCGTGCCTCCTACGCATCATTTCAGAAACAGTCGGCACGGATTTTATTGCACCAACAACCTACCGGGCTCGACTTACCCGATCGCACCCTCTAACCCTAAACGGCCCATTTCGGGAGATCCGCGTGTCCGATTCACTCCCCGATCGCACCGTTGTTTCTGGTTAACCGAGCTCTACCGCGAAATAATATTCACACCCGAAAAGACACGAAGGATAAAATTTCTAAAAACTAATTTTATTCATAAGTGAAAGGTAAAAATTAAAAGTGTCATTACATAAGTATATATAGGATATTTTATATGTATTTTGAAAATGCTTGTCTTCAGAAGAAGTACATCCCATTTATTGCAGAAATGCTTATCAATACTTGATATTTGTATGTGAACCCATAGTTACTGAATTGTCAACAGTGTTCCTTTTATTTTCAAATAATACTTTTGACTAACAACTACTGGCTTAGCCCAGTGGTTTCCCAGGTTGCCATCCTTGAGGTTGGGGTTCGATCACCACTTGTGCTTTTACAGAAAAGGGGCTCATTCCTCCGGCTTCTTGGGTATTAAAACAGTTTTATGTGCTGGGGGGTGTTTGGTGTAGAGGCTTATGGGCAAGCTCAAGAAATTCATACTTTATTTTTGCCGTTCTCTTATCTGCAATTCGACTGTAGATGCTTTGTTCTTATATTGTATTTTCTAGGAGCAAGAAGATTCAGAAAAGATGGATGAAGATGGCAAAATGATCGAGGAACTCAGGGCAAATTGTGAATACCAAAAAAGCCATATATTGCAGTTGGAAAAGGCCTTGAAGCAGGAGATAGCTAAGAGGGAGGATATTAAGAAGCTAACAAATGATGAACTTCAGAAGTCAAATGAAATTATTCATGATTTAAAGCAAAAACTCACGAGCTGTATGAGTGCACTTGAATCTAAAAATATCGAACTGGTTAATCTTCAGACGGCCCTTGGACAATACTATGCTGAGAGTGAAGCCAAGGTGATTGTAAACTGCTTTCTGCATTATTTTATGCTGATTATTCTCTATTATTATTTTAAAATAGACATAATATCTACGGAATATCAGTTGATGCTTTCCTTTTATGTGAATGCCCCTTTACAGGAACGATTTGGAAGAGATCTGGCATCGGCAAGAGAAGAACTTTTTAAAGTCTCTGAATCTTTAAAGGTAGTGGGACTTCTGCTCATCTCTGAAAATTTTTTGCTTGGTCTTCAAATTCCATCTCATACTTTCAATTCGATCACCCATCTCGAAAATTTCTAAATCAATAAAGTTGCCATTCACTTTGTGGTGAAGATTCAAAGTAGAGATTGCAGGGAATTGGAGATCAAGGTCTGTGATGATGGGCCCAGTTGGGGCAATAATTTGTCACCTCTGAATGTATTGGCCACATTACCTACTAGTCTCTTAGCTTAGCTGTGTTAATTGAAAGACAAACATTGTTGAAATTAGTTTAGTTGAATCAACTCTGCTTCTTTGTTCTGGGACTACAATAGGGAGGCCAAGCAATAGGGAAGCCAAGCTGTTAGTATCTGAGAACTAATTATGATAAGTCTGTTGAATGGAAAATTTTGTCTAATGTTTTGTTGGGATTGGTTGCTGGCATTGGATATAGATCTCACATAAACAATTGCAGTTGCGTTAGAGTTAGCATGATTCTAAATGCTGATGTGATTGTATTCTCAATGGTTACATGGTACATGTTAGTTTACCCGAGCTAATTATTCCTTTCAAGTGTAAATTTTCTACTTGCTTTTCTATAATGAAATTATTTGGACTTTCCTTTCTCTCACAAACTGTCTAGTTTTTCACTTACTCTTTTACAGTGAATTTTATTTAATTTTCTGTTCTCCTGCATACTGTCTAGTTTTTCCTGTGCCAATATCATTTGGACTACATATTTTAGATAATTTTTCCCTTTTTCATCCTCAGGTCGCAAATCAACAGCTCGAACTATCAATAAAGGAAAAGGAAGAGATAGCTGCTAAGCTTTCGCAAAGCGAAAGAATTTTGGCAGAGGGCAAGCGCTCAATGCAGAAGCTTGAGGAAGACAATTCAAGACTACGCCGAGCCTTAGAACAGAGTATGACGACACTGAATAGAATGTCACTGGATTCAGATAATTATGTTGACAGGTATCTACGAAGTCGTACATTACAGTTTTTATCAAGATTGGGCATTTTGTGACCATTCTGAATTTATTTCTTTTGAGAGATAATATGCTAGCCTTTTATATTTGATAATTCCATATATATTTCTGAACATGTGAACTATGCCAAAACTATGAAAGTTAAGAGTAACTGTAATAGATTTTCCCATATTTTTAATTTTGTCCTCCCAAGCATTGAGCCAAACTTAATCGACACTTTGCAACTTGCAGGCGTATAGTGATAAAGTTGATGGTGACCTATTTCCAGAGAAATCATAGCAAAGAGGTAATTTTCTTTCTCTGTCTTATGTCAGTGTTGATTCTCAGGTTATCCGTTCTTTCACACATGATCAAGGACTAATTTGTAAATCCTGGATATTCTAGGTTCTGGATCTCATGGTTCGCTTGCTAGGGTTTTCGGAAGAAGATAAACGGAGAATAGGTTTTGCTCAACATGCTGCGGGCAAAGGCGTAGTTAGAGGTGTTTTGGGTCTACCAGGGCGTCTTGTTGGAGGAATTATGGGCGGACACTCGCAAGAAACATCTACTCAAATGCCTTCTGAAAATCAGGTGAGACTCTTTTTTTTTTGGCTTTTACATATATACATCCCTTCAAAGTTATCTGATTACTTATATTATGAAGTCTGAATTTTAATATTTACCTCTCAATCAGGTATTTTCTATTGAGTGTCCATATATTAGATCGGGTAGTCATGCAGTAAATGGGGGTGTTTGTGATATTCTCGGTTGATGTTTTAACTGCCTAGAAACCAATCAGACTGTAAAGAAGTAACCGTGTAGGTGCTTTGTTCTGTGGAAGAAATGATACGATTACGATCTATGTGTCAATCATATTGGTAGTTCTCTAGGAGGAACAATGTGATAGCATTAATTATGTTAATCATATAATTCATACAAGGGAACATAACATCACGGGGGCGCTATTTTTTTGAGAAAGAAAGAGAGGACCAACATAGGCAAGTATCTGACGAATGCAATATATTGGGAATTATACTACCGTTGTCTGAAATCTTTTTCTACTTATGGCATTATCTGCTTGTAGGAAAAATTATTCTGTACTGAACTTGAACTTGGTGATCGAAGAGTTCCAAGTTGTTTCCTTTTTTTTTTAAAGTTACATTACTATGAATATATGACATCATATAATGCTGTAAGTTTTCCATAATAAATATATATTGACAATCTTTTTTCTTTCCAACTTGGCCAGTCGTTTGCGGACCTGTGGGTCGACTTTCTTCTCAAGGAAACTGAAGAAAGAGAGAGAAGGGAATTTGCGGAAGCTTCTAGAGTTTCATCAAACACACAAGAGAAAAGCACTACCAGTGCTAGCACTAGTAATGCTTCTAATCTCCCCCCTGTTTATCCCTCAACAAACCAAACGTTTAGCCCTTCAAAACAAAGCCAACTACAACACCCTGACACCGAATTCGCAACCGTGCCGCTTACATCCTCTGCGGATCGATCGGAGCGAAACCCGCTCTCAAGACCGCCTCCAAGATACTCGTATTAGTGTGGGATGACGCGATGACGCAGTGAGATCCTTGCAGATGATATTACTCGGAATTTGTTATAGTACATTTGTTCCCATTTGTTAATATGTTCTGTAGATCATATTCCAATTGCATTGATTTTTTGTCCCTTTTTCCTGTAAAAAAAAGAAGAAAGAAGACAGAAGGCAATTTAAGCAGATGCGGATTCTCCTGTTATTCGACATCTTGTTCAGTTGGCTGTAAAATGTGATGTAAAATTCAATGTGCCGAAAAATGTCTAAGAGTTAATAGATCACAGCAGGGTGTTCGGTTGGGGGATGCAATAACAATTCTTTGATGTGTAATCTAATACCATATGATGTTTCTCGTGCTCTTTTGATATATATTGATCATAAAAAATTCATAACAGAATATTTATTTTTTTCAGTACATCCATTATGTTGCAGATTACTCTAAAACCATAATAAGGATACGCTAATAATTAAAAACAAAAATACTTGCAAAAAAAAAAAAAATCCTTTTACTTTGCCGCATTTCTTTATCATTTAATAAATATGATATACAATAATCAAAAGATGTACACTCTTTTTCACATAAATAATTAATATTAACAAGCGATTTTGCGAATTTGCTACCTCCTAAATAGCACTCCGGATGATAACCAATACATTCAATATAAGAATTATTATCAACAGTTCAATCCCAATCTGAAATCTCTATCTTATCTAAATAAAAAGTTCAAGATAATCAACTGCCCCAGTTACTTTTGTTCTTCTTTTTTCCACTTCTGCTACCTCATCTTTGAGGAGTATATTAAGCTCGCCATGAATGGTGCCAGGTATTTGTATACTTTTCTTATTTCCTAACCCCTGTACTTTAATAAACAAAAAAGAAATAGAAAAAAAAAAAGAGGCTATACAAGAAAAGAGCTTTAGAAATGCTCCTTATGGAATTCAAATTTGGTGGTGCCTTTTTGATTGAACTCATAGCAAAGTTTGCTTAGTTCTTGCGCCAATACTGGGGCTCCACAGTAGAATACCCCTGCATAAATACCACCATAACAGTCAAAAAAAAAAAAGAAAAAATCTGTGAAGAAAAGTTTATAAGGAATGGGAAAAGTATTTAAATTAATTACATTTTAGTTTTTTCTTTCCTTGTTAAAGGAATAATTTTTTCCTATTTGATTTAATTACATCTTGTCGACGTTAAATGTACGTTAAATGTGAAGGAGAATGTTAGCATATTATCCACTTCGTTTATTTTTGAAATAAACTTAGTTGATAATTTGAAGCAACTAAGCTTCGAATTTGGGTCTCGAGTATCAACTATCAAGCATTTTGCTACTTGCGTTAGAGACGGTTAATAATTCTATTATCTGATCATTTAAACTTCTAGAGATGATAGATTCTCTGGTTCTTGACCTTTTTTTTGTAGAGAAATATATATATATATATATATATATATATATATATATTTCGATATTGTGGCTCCTCCCTCGTCCTCTACCACAGTCATTGGCTCACTGCCCTCGCTGAAAGCGCTTATTGGAGAAACATGGGCGCATCTCCGTCCTCACACTCACGGTCAACAACGAGCACTGTCTTGACCACAACCTCATTGCCTCCATCACTCCGCTTTCATCCACGTTCGTGATAGCGTCCTTCTTCTCCGGCGCCGGCATTGGTGGCTACGCCGGTGAAGAAATAAAGCGGAGGAAGAGGAGGCGCCGCCACCTTTATTATCGTTGCGGAGGGCAGCAGAGGAGGTGAGGGAGGGTCGGAGAGAAGAAAAAAGAGAAAAGAAAATAAAAATATTTTGATCTGTTTTCTAAAAATCCGGATCGAATGTGCAAAATTCAAAATAGTGACCTATTTTTGCAAAATCTCAAAAAGCGTGGAATTTTTATGCATATCATATTTCATACTTTAACATGGTATAATAGAACCAAATGGAAGTATGCTATAAGATTTCGAAAATGGAAATTAACTGACCAATCTTGGCTAATGGGTGCTTAGAGCATGCTTTGGAGAAAACCTTGTTCCATCTGGGCCTCCCAAAATGCGTTCGTACCTGTGTCCAGTGTCAAAAGAAACTTGAGAAGTTTAGTGATTGTATTACACCTAAAATATATGGCAAATTGTGTGCAAATCTTTTGAGGCCCACTTGATCAAAGAAAACCAAATTCAACCCTACATTAATAAATGCAGCATTCTGTCAATTTCTCATGCCTCTTTTCTACTGAAGTTTCCTCAAAGTGAATGGGATAAAATGACTGACTGTCTATGATATTATTACAAGAAGATTCTCTGCAAAAAGAAGTTTTAAGCAAACACAAAGGTTTAGAGATGTTGCTGACTTGCTGCACTGAAAAGCACTTTTTTGAGGAGCTCTATTTCAAATAACACTTCTATCTTTCTGATATGGAGAGACAAATGAATTCCAAATTGACAACACAGAATTACATGCTCAAGTCTACTATATCCAGCAATTAATTCTGAAAAAGAAAATGAGGGATTTACTCTGGTTCCGGAGACTATATCTACGCCATTCTTCGCATGGTTGAGAGCTGAAATCATGGTTATAAGCGCAGATCGAGCATCCCCTTCTTCGTACACGCTTGTCAGATAGTTGTGCATCTCAATTACCCCCTAATGAGGGTAACATTAAACTTTAAGTGAGAAATTTGTCCTATAAACTGTGCGAAGAGAATAAGAAAATAACAAAGTTTTAAGTGTTTTGATCATGTTCTTTACCCTTTGATCTAACTCGGCAACCTCATTCATAACTCCCTTAAACCAATCGAAGGAGCCTTGTTCGCGTGTTACCCAGTAGAAATACGCATTCGTCGTCTTGAGAATTCGCTTCGGTTTTGATGCGATCCTCACAACTGTGGCCAGATCAGTATCACTGGAATTCGGATGAACATCTGATGTAGCTTCCTAAAATTAAATGAGAATCAATTAGCAATTGGGCTTGTTATATCTAATTGAGCTAACCGACAATTTCGCTTGAAGAAAAAAACAACAAGCACTGTAAAGCAACTGCAGAAAGAGAAAAGCAGAATAGCATCGTAATAGAGAATATGTCCGGAAGAGATTCGAAAAGTGCTATTTGAATCAAGCGACTCGAAGAATCCCTAGTAGCTCTCTCATTACACATCCTCCAACAGTTTCAAGCTTATTTCGGCTTTTGCTATAGGACAAATGAAAAGTACTCACATCTTGCTCCTCCGTTTTCACTATGTTGTTAAGCAGATCTTTCAATATGCTGATGAACGGCGTTGCTCCAATTCCTAGTCCGACAAGCAGTAACACATCATAGTTCTTGTAGTCCTGAGCTGGCGCACCGTAAGGCCCGTCGATCAAGAGCTTTGGTATGCTGCATTTAAGGAAAAAAAAAAGAAGATCTGCGTTTAACACAAGGCAATGAAAATAATGGAAAGAAGAAAACATCTTGATGATCTGTTTATTAACAAATGGATCTACACCGGGCTATTTGTGTCGCAAACTAGTAAACATTAAATTACCAAACATGAAAGGCCGAATTTTGCTTACAACTTTCTCATAAACGATTATTTTCTGCCCAGAATCTAATGTGGTTGATTATTACGGGGCGAAGCTTAAAAACATAGGTTTAATCCATCTATTAAGGAAAAGAATATAGATTATTGAAAATCTATCAGTTACAGAACTTGGTAAATGTATTCTCGATATACGCAAATCAAAAAGTCAGAATTCTCTTAAAAAACTCAGTTTTTCAATCAAAACTTTATCACACAAAAAAAAAAATCAGTCATTGATATTCAGAAAAAGAAATAAAAGAAAGAAAATTTGGTTGTTCCATGCAATGCAATTGCATTTACATTTACTATTTGAGATAGAAGTAAATAATAATTTCTCGAAAAAGAACTTAAAGAGTATATATACCTTCTCTTGAAAGTGCCATCCACTCTAAGGTGGCCACTTTTCTCGGCCGCTGCTGGTTCACAAGCCTCTGCAAAGACCCGCTTGAGCTCTCGTGTCCAATCTCCTAATTGTCGGATGTGAACACTCAGATATTTATCACTTGGCGCTGAAGTTATTGAGAAAGGATGCCTGTGACACATTCGAAAGTAATTCATAACATAGCATCGGAATCTTTCATAACATGTTCTGTTTTGTTTTTGTTCAAATCGATATAGGTGAGAAAGTGAAACTTTAACAAACAACTATCAAAATTGAATGTACATTCTGAGAAGTACCATTCGAAGGGTGAAACTGCGGGACACTGAACAAACATATACTGTCCACTCTCGTAGCGAAATGCCGGAGGCTTTGTCATTTGCAATGTCAAAACATTACCAGGGTATATAGCAACCTGCGCAAACATCCTTCCATGTTAATAGACTCTAACTATATTAGTAAGCAAAAAACCAAAAAGACAAAACAAGACAAAAAGAAAGAGTATGTGCTATCTTACCTTTAGTAGGCGAACAGAATAATAGCTAGATCGGAGGCTTCTTAGGATCCTCTCCCCAGCATACAGAGAAACAGGAACAGCAAGATATATCCATGTCTGCGACAGGAGAAAAAAAAAGAAAGAAAAGAACCTATATAAATGTTCTAAATAAGTTAAAGATCACTAAACTTGTTTTAGGAAGTTCAAGAGGAAGCAGTCTCTCACTGTTTTCTGGTACCAATGGTGTATGAGATAGAGAAACTGTCCATGAATGATGAGTAGAACGTAGACAATTATGAACAGGTGGTGAGAGTACCAGAATGCATTGAATCCGGTCAGTTTGTCAAAAGGCTTAGGAAACTTTACTATGCTACGTCGGAACCAACGTGTGGCGAGAGTGAACGCCACGGCCATGCATAGGACCATGAGGATCCCAGTTATGCCTTCCGGACCACTGACGAGCTCCATGTACGTAGGTCTTGCCGTACCGAAGTCTTTGGAGAGGGGAGAGTACATGTCAGGAGAGGAGGAGATGAGCCTAGGGAAGTCACAGGAGAGATGGTTGCTGGCGTGAAGGATTATTCCGAACACAATTGCCGCTGCAATGGTCTGTCATAATGAGACCAATGAAGAGATCTTACATTGGTTTATTGACTGATTTAGGTATTTATAAGAATTTATTATTATTATTATTATCTGATTCAAAAAGGCTAAAACATATGCAAAACATTCAACTATGAATTATTTGGAAATGTGCTCTCCCGAACTTTGTTTGTATTATTTGAAACCTCAACTATCCTACTGCATGGCTTAGAAGAGTTCCATCCTTCTTGATAGTTTCTGTAACATTTTTGGCAGATTTGATGGAAACTGTTAAATCTAACGAAACTCGAATAAAATCAGAAAATCAAATCAGTTGCGAATTGAAATGAAACAAGAATGGTTTAGGGACCTATTCCCAGATCACAAATAGTTGGAAGACGTCGATAACATCTTAGCCATTCAGAAATTCAACTTCTGCAAGCCCCGGCACAGTAATGTTGTAATCAGGTAGCATTTGATTGGATGTGTTATGTAGAACTTCACTTTAAAAGCTCAAATTCAAATTCGAACTTCAATTGAAAATTGACTAAATGATCTACATCTATTTACATAAATTAAATCAATGAAATTTCTATTTGTCTCAAGTGCAATTCCGATACTATCAAATTTTGTGGATACTAATATAAATCAAGTTAGCACTACTAATATAGCATTATACTGCAAAAATACAATTCATTTGTGGATACCTACAAAACAACACAATTTTGTAAATTCAATATGGAATTATTAAATTCTAATAAATGAAACTGATAAAAAATTATGTAGATAAACCAAATGGAAGGTGTTCATAAACAAATGTGAAAATGCACACACTTGTACGATTTGTGTATATATAAGATATACCTAGAACTCATTTAAGTTTCCACATTTGAAATCTAAATCATCAGCTACACTTGTAATACTTTCTAAGGTATCCTTATCATTACTCATTAGCTACCACTAGTACCTAAGAAATCGAACATTTAGTAGCATCCAAAAAATAAAGGGAAAGAAAATACTAACCTTGTGGAAGTTGATGTTATCATCAAAAGGCATAATGCGAGAAGCCCTAGTCGACCGCAACCAAGTAATGGTGTTCCGGCACACAGGAAGGAGAATGAGGGCCATATTGAGTTTCAATGTCTCCGCGGCGGCTTTCGCGGTGACCAAGCAGTAGCCCATCACCCGGAATGCATATCGGTTCCGATACTGGATGAACTTCCACGTGAAAAGCGCCATCATAACTGCGATCCATAGTGTCAGCACCCACAGGCGCTTCCAATTGTCCTCCAAGTAGTAACCGAGCTTTGTGCTTAGATTTTTAATAGGGCCCTTCCCTTTTAGCCCCACCGAGTTCTGGCTAAGTGCTTGGCTTGTGTAACTCAGAGATTGGCTGTAGTTCAGGTATGTGTCCTTTTGCAGCAAGAGAGTTTCCAGTTGCCATAACTGCCAGCAAAACCACATTCAGAATATACAGATTTTAGAATATATGTAAGAAGATAAGTTCATAAAGTTCATATGCGAAAATTGATGTTTCTATCCTAATTTATAGATTTATAGGTAGAAAGTTATGTAGATATACATATGTATCAACAGTTGAATCACCTGTCATCAAACCATAAGAACTTCAAATTCAGTTTTTTTTGGTGTAATATCAAATAAATAGAGTTTGAAGAAATATATACTTGCGTAATTCTTATTTATAGTATGAAATATGACTTATTGCCATTTAATGTAATACAGTAAAGGTAAAATTGTTTCAACATTCACTCAAACATAGTACATTTTGAAGTAAGTAATTGAAATTAGAAATTTTAATTTACTACCCAAGTTTAACTAACTTCTCTTAGAGCTTGATACTATTTTCGACGGAAACCACCGAGTTCTAAGAAATTTTGAGGTTTCCTGCAGTTGAACTTACTCTCAAACTGGAAAGCATTTGCGCTTCATTTCTACAATTGGCTTATTTATATAAACTGGGTGATTCAATCAACTGCTCCTTTAATTAGGGACCCATAATTGCGTTTTACAAAAAATATTAGATTCAATAAGTTCTATCCTGTAAAAGGGCGTCAGATTAGATTTAATAAAATTCAATTCTCTGATCTTTGTCTACCTTTTTTCTGTTTCTACTTTCAGCTGCTGTCACTTTAGTAGAATAATCAACAAATTGAAATATTGGAGAACTTTTGCCGCGGTGGAAAGTACATATGTAATTAATTTTAAGATTCAAAAGGGAAAGCACCAATTTAGTTTTTAATTTTGTTGCAGCAAAAAAACTTTTAAAAGAATTTTAGTAAAGTAGGGCCAAAAAGCTCTAACTCGGTATTTTAATCTTGTTTGTTTTTTTTTTTTTTAAGTTCCCTATAGACCCCTTAGCCAAAACTCTCTTTGAATCTGTCTATATATTACTCAAAGACTGGGGCTCAAATTCTATTAACTTTTAAAATAGACAAACAAGAATTCGAACAGCTGTTTTCAAAGGATTTAAGCAATCAGTAACTTAAATTAAATAGGAAGAAATTAAAAGAGAAGCAATCAGATAGAATTCGAATTTAGAATTCTCTGTCATGCTAAAATGTTAAAGAATGTAAAAATAACCGTTGTTCTCTGTATAAAAGTTCGATAACAATAGTCTGAACTTGACGTCTTTTATTAATAAACATAAAACGTGAATCTAAATTAAATAAAAAAAAATTGAATAATACTAGAAATCTAACGGGACTCGAATTAAGAAAATAATCATTTTACTTTAAAAATTAAAGCCATCAAAAAATGATAATTTTAATATTTATATTCAATAAAACAAAAGGTTAGCATGATACTACATATATTCAGCAACAATTTCCACAGCAATTATTGCCCTTTGGACCTATACTAATTAATTACCATGCCAAAGTTTCTTCTCTACAGAGCAAAAGAACAAAACAAACGTTGACATGATACTGCATATACTCAACAACAATTTCCACAGCATTTATTGCCCTTTGGACCTAATACTAATTACCATGCCAAAGTTTTTTCTCTACAAAGCAAAAGAGCATTAACTACTATTCAAACATACGTAGTACATTTGTAGTGTAGTACATTTGTAGTGCACTAATATGTAAAATGGGAGATTTAAACGTGACACTTGTAATAAGAGGCTAAGGTACGTAGCTGTTCAACCACTACAACGTTGAACCAGTGATTGGTGGGAAAAGCTAAAACCCAAATTCCACGTAATTGTCGAAGGGGATATGATATAAGATACGAGCAGGGTTTAGGTGAGAAAGCTACATCACCACCTCGCCTAACGTCACCAAATCAGCTTATCTTAATCACACCACCATTTTAAGCTATTGAAACAAAAATTTACTAAACTCGATTATTATTATTAGTTAATGATCATATTCGATCAGATTTAATAAGTACTTACCGATATTGATAAAGTCGATTTCACCATAAATTTGATGTTTAGTAAATCTTTTTTTAAAAAAACTCTAATTTTAAACTTTTGTGATTATATTAGCTAATTTTTAAGAAAAATTGCTGGAGAAAAGAAAAAATTGTTGGAGAAGATGAGACAAAGAGGTGACTACTAGAAAACACACCACATTGACCAAGATTATTACACTTGGGTAGGAATATTCTTAGGATGCTAACATGTTACCAAAACAACTTTATTAATTATGAATGGTTGATTAATTTCCTAATTAAGTACTTAACTCAAACTTTTAGAGATATGATCCAAAATTATTTTATTATTGCGTGTGGTTGACTTGGTCTTTGTGTGATATAGCGAGTGTTGGTGTACCCAAAAGAGAGACAAATATTATTTTGTAATTATTATATGCAAACCTCTATGTAGCCGAGTGCTTCGGGGTCCAATTCCTCCATGATTAGAGCTGCGTACTCCTCGGCTTGTTCTTTGAGCCTCGACAGTTTATTGGCTGAGGCACTTAGCATTATTATCTGAAAATGATTTTCGTAAAAAAAAAAGAAAAAATAGAGGAGTTAAGATGTAAAATGATTAAAATACCCTCACCTCTTTTCTAGATTATCTCAATAAACAAAAAATGATATTTATATATCTTATATTTAATACTTCCTTTTCACATATGGTCTTTTAAAACGCGGGCTTAATTAAATAAGATGAAATTAAATAAAGTTAGAAGTTTAGTAATTCTGATATTATATAAAATTATATTAAATAATCGTTGTGCCATACAAATTTAAATTACTAGAGAATAATATTTATATATTTTATAACCTATATATTTTTTTTATAAGGCCAAGTGTACACTATAATATTATTATTAATGATGATGTGATAACATTATTATTTTCAAACCTCAAATATTATTATTAAATCATAAGTGCAATCATTATATTCTAAACTCTATACCATGCATTTGGTACTATTAATTTTTTTTTATCCTTGATTGAACTCAAAATACGGTATTAGAATTATAATAATTTTTTAAAATTTATATAATTTTATCAATAATTTACTAAACTTTAGGGAATCGCTTTCATTCTAACTGCACATTTCTTCATTTAAGGGCTCAAAACTTAATAATACAAAGTACTTAGTATTATTGATAGTATATATAATAACCTCGTTCTATATATATATATATATATATATATATATATATATATATATATATATATATATATATATATATCGTAGGGCTACTATACTCTTATGAATATAAATCCTTTTATACTAATAACTTTTTCGTCATTGGATGAAGAGATATGCGGTTAGGATAATAGTGGTCCCTCTAGAGTTTAGTGGGTTGTTGGTAAAATAGTATAAATCTTAGAAACTATTATAATCCTAACCATACATTTCTTCATCCAAGGGTGAAAAATTTATGAGTGCGAACAAATTTTACTCATAAGAGTATAGTAGCCAGACTGACTCTCTCTCTCTCTCTCTCTCTCTCTCTCTCTCTCTCTCTCTCTCTCTCTATATATATATATATATATATATATATATATGAGCTTATATACTTTCAAAAGCACAATCTCATTCATACTAGTGAATTTTTTACCATAGAATTTGTATTGTGATTTGTGTTATTGTAAAAATATTTAAAATAAGAGAAAAAAAAAAGTACAATTGTACATATCCAATACAAATTTTATGGCATAAAGTTTACAAGAATAAAAGCATATAAGCTCTGCTATATATATATATATATATATATATATATATATATATATATATATATATATATATATATATATATATATATAGTTCGGCTACTATAGTTGTATAAGCACAAAAAAAATAGTGTTTATATGTTTTCTACAGTTAGATCTACCATTTATCTAATTTCATTCCTTAGATCATTCTATTCCATCGTTAGATCTACTCATTTAATCCAAAGAGTCCACTAACTATCATCCAAGGACTAAAACCTACAAACACTTGTGACTTGATAGTTTTAAAAATATAAAATTTCATATATATATATATATAGTACTTCACTTAATAGAGTACTCAAAAATTGAGTACTTCAAATATTTCTCAAAATATAGAACTCATTTGTTGAGAGGCGCACAACTGCCATGGCATCCCTCTCAACTTTTTGAAAGCTATATACAAGTTTCTAATTATGGTATGGCAAAATATAAAATATTATAAATTCTGGAGGCCAAAGTAAGTTTTTTTTTTTTTTTTTTCGTAAAAATTATTTTTTTATATAACAAATTTCATTATAATTTTTTTATAAAATCTTATATATTTTTGGCTTTTCAAATATAAATTCTGCTTCGTTTCTTCTTATATTTCACTCATTCTAAAACTCTTATTTACTCACTGATTTTATTAATTTTTTTCTAATACTAGAAATTCAAAAAGGACTTAATATCAAAAGTTTCTTTTCATAGTAAAAATGTAAAAGACATATACGTGATCATTTTAATTCGACTGTTAAATTTTTAAAAATTTTAATTATGATATCTTATTTTTTTAATTTATTTAATTTAAATTATTAAATTTATATTTATATTTAATAATTTTTTAATTCAAAATTAGTTCGGATCAAATAATATCCGATCCATTTTCATCCCTTAAAAAATATCAGCACTTGGTACAAAACAATCAAATACTAGTCCGACCCGTACCCATTGCATTATGCAGATAAAGTCCCCGCAAACTATCATATTAAAAGTTTCTTTTCACTATTTTTTTTTTTAAATATCTAATTTTTTAAATTGGTTTGATTTTAAGTCATTTGATTATTCTTTCGACGTAAAGTTTAAATAAATTTATAATTATATGAATTGCATGAGAACAAATTAATTAAATTCATAAAAATAAATAATATATTTTAAAAATTAAATATTTAGATTAAATAATTAAAATATATGACAGTTGAGGTTAGCTCTATATTTTTATTTTTTTATTTTTCTTACTTAATATTATTGTAATAATATTATATTTTTGTTGTGTATATATATGTGTGGAGGGAACACTATAAAAAAATTAATATTTTAAAATACTTTTTTATATTTAATAATATTTAAAAGTGTCGCAGAATAATTTAATTTTATATTTAAAAATATCGATAAAATATATTCTAATTTTTTAAAATATAAAAAATTTAAAATAATATAATAAATGATTCATATTTTTTTTAAAATATCGATATTTATTATATTATAAAAATATTTGAAAATATTTTTTCTAAACTTCGTCTGAAAATTATTTTTATATTATTATTATTATTATTATTTTTTTTTTTTTTTTTTTTAAAGTGGAAGAGTCAAAACGCTCGGTCACGTGTTTTCATCCTCTCACGTACGTACCTCTTTAACTTCGGCCTCTGATACCCGCCCATCGGCGTTCTTGTCCACCCTATAAATATTATGATAATAAAACTAAAATTAAATTAAATTTAAATTTAAAATTTTAAAGTTATTGGAGTGTTGATTTGAAAAAAAGGGAAAAAGAAAAAAAAGAAAAGAAAATCGTGACGTACATGTCGAAAAAGATCTGGAGACGAGAGTCGAAGCTTTGGTCGGTGATCTGCGACCACATGTCGTGTAGCTCATCTTTGCTCACCTTCTCCTTCGTCATCCCCTTCCTCCGTATCAGCGTGTCGAACAATTCCGACGCGAACTCCTTCGATTCCATCATTCCTGCAGTTATTCTGATTCATCAGTTTAATCAAAAATATATAAAAAAAAAAAATAAAAAAAGAATTAATCCTAAATGAAGCTGCATTTGATTGGAACAGTATTTTTTTTTTCAAAAAAAAAAAAAAAAAAAAAAAAAAAGTGAGTGAGTAAGTACCAATGCATGGGGGTGATCGATAATTAGAAGATTAATTAAAGAGGGGGAGTTGGCTAATTAATAAGAAAAGTACCGATGCATTGGGCGAAATCGGAGCGGGAGAGGAACCCGTTGCGCGCGAGCTTCTCGAAGCTTCCCTCGACATCGCCCCACGCGTCGGCGCGGCTCCGGCTGATGAACCGGAGCCCTCGGATCGCGCCGCGCGCCGCCCCCGGGCGATCCAGCCCCCGCGCCCGCACCCGCGCCGCCATCGCCCGCTCCCGCCGCGCCGCGCGCGCCGCCAGGGCATCCTCCACCGCCGCCTCGCCGCCGCCGCCGCCGCCGCGGAGGCGGAGGCGGAGGCCAAGGTTTCGGGAGAAGCGGAGCAGCTCCGCCTTGAGGTCGAGCGGGATCTGCCTCGCGCGCAGCTCCTGCGAGAAGCGGCGGAGGAGGAGGCGTTGGTGCGAAGCGCTTCGCCGCATCGGGAAAATCGGCGGCGTCGCCAACGCGGCGGGGGCGACGCTGCGGAGGACGAGGGTGTCGTCGTCGCGGAGGTCGAGGGTGACCTCCACGAGCTCGTTCTCCTCGTCGTCGTCGTCGTCGTCGCCGATGAGGAGGCTCCTCCTCCTCGCCGATGAGATCGGCGAGGAATCGGCGCTCAGCGCCCTTCGCGCGGGGACCGAATCCGAGACCCATACACCACCATCGTCGTGCTTCGTCGTCGTCGTCGTCGTCGAATCCCTCATTTATTTATAAATTAAATAAAATGTAAGAGCATACACCGAGAGAAAGAGAGAGAGAGAGAGAGAGAGAGAGAGAGAGAGAGAGAGAGAGAGATTTTGAATTGGAGAGGAGGATTCAAAAATTAATCCTTAATAATTAAACCTGCAATGAATGAGTCATAAGCATGTAAATGTATATATAAACATACATATATATTTTGAAACTTGGGATAATGTTGTTGTTATTGTATATGAAGTTCCACACAGCAAAGCAACATGTTGTTGTGTTTGTGCCGCGTGTCAGTAAGCGGCTTATTAGTAAACACCTAGTCACAAATAATAATAATAATAATAATAAAATATTATATGTATATTTTTTTTGTTTCAAAAAATATTATATATACATTCAAAAATAGGGCTACATTATAAATCTCATTCATTCAAAAATAAAATTTTTTTTACTCATTATTTTAAAATAATAGATGATATTCATCTTATTCTTAAATAAATGAAATGCAATACATGCTATTTGAAGTGTATATTTAGTATTATTCTTTATTTTTCGAGTTGATGTGGAACTCAGAAAAATAATTCAAAAGTTGTACACACCGTCCCCCACCCGCGATGCGTACAACGAGTTACACCATACAATTTCTAAATACTATTTTTAATATTTATATTTAATATATTTTTTATTCATGAGATCAAAATATAATGTTAAATAATATACGTTATTTTAAAAAAATTTAAATAACAGAAAATGATGCTTAGTTTAAATATTTATATTCGATATACAAAATCTTCAGCTAAAAAAAATAATAATAAGACTTCTATGTTAGGAATACATCACCAAACCATGGTTAGTGCAAAACATGAGTAACTCATCAAATTTAGAAAAAAAAATTATATTTTATGCATGCATGTACATATGTATATTTAAAATAATTCCAACTGCATTTGGCATTTAATTTAAGGGCAATGCTACTTGTACACTCCCAAGTGGGATGTACATCCTACATCCAATCCATTCAAGGGTGGGGACTAACTTACTAGTCACTTCGAAGTGACCGGTAAAATTTATCCCACCTTTGGATGAATAAAATATAGAATGTACACTCTACTCGGAGGTGTACAAGTAACATTTTCCTTAATTTAACTACTACTTGGACAATAAACTTGAGTCAATAAATGATAATAAGATGGAGACTTAGCTGAAGGGGACAGCAAATTAAACAAGCCAATGCACCAAAGTTGTTTATTGGAAAAGTAATAGAAACTTCTCTTTGTAAGACATTAAAAGCCAACCCCTCATTGTTCCTTGTTGTGTGTCACATTCTTTTTTGACTTTAGTTTTTTTTTTATTGCATTTTATATTACATTTTATATTTTTTATATTCTCTTGGGTACGTAGAGTTCTAGAATGGAGGGCTCAAAACCTTTTTTTTAACTATATATATATTGAATTATAAGAAGGACATTATTATAGTTTTGAACAGTTGAAGTGGACTGATACCTAATAGTTAGATTTCGACAGAATTTCTTTCTTACAAGTATTGAAAACAAAATATAATTTTTGCTACAAAATAAATAAATATATATATATTGAGCAGAGCTTATATACTTTTAAAAGCACAAAATAATTTATATTTGTACATTTTTTATCATTAAATTTGTATTGAAATTTATATTTTTTTAAAGTCAACTAAGGAGAGAGAAAGATAAAGTAAAAAGTATAAATTCAATACAAATTCAATGATAAAAAAATTATAAGTATGAATTACTTTGTACTTTTGAAAGCATATAAGCTCTACTATATATATATATATATATATATATATATATATATATATATATATATATATATATATATTATATATATATATATATATATATATAGTTTGGCTATGATCCTTTTAAAAGTATAAAGTATTTAGTGTTTATAAGTTTTTCGCTGTTAGATCTATATCTTGACCAATTCTAGCTCGTAGATTAAATTATTTTTTTATTAATATAAAAATTCGACCCGCTAATAATAATAGCTCGTTGAATTCAAACTACCAGCCCAAAATACTTAAAGCATCATGTGTTATATTTAGTGGATAAAATAAAATAATAACTACTGACTATTCTAGAATAATAAGCTATCTCAAGGTAAAAAGAATTATCCCAATAAAATAGTAGAATTAAAAAATTATGAAAAGTATTGTCGCACTTATTTTGGGACTAACAAAAATAAATAAATAAATAAATAAAATAAATAGCATGCTGTCATTTTTTTCTCAAAAAAATAATAAAAAAAAAGACCAGTTGATATCAACTCTCGTTCATGCATTGGTGTAAGAAAAGTAATAGAAAATTTTTAAACCAGAATTGGACTCGGGGAAATTAAAATCTACTTTTACTATTATTTTTTGTCATGTTCAATGCAGTTTGAACTATGAATTATTTTTTTTAATCTATGGTCAATAGTGATCACTCCTCAAAAAAAAAGCTCAATAGTGATCACTCTTCAACAAGAGATTTTTCTTTTAGTATCCTTTTCTTTTTATATCCACCACAACAAAAAGATATTTTGATGTTTCAGTAGTCAATTAGACCAGTTCTAGCTTGGAAACCCTCCAGATCGAGTTGACTTATTTTAGATAAGGGCCAAAAACCTAATACTTTAAAAATTAGTAATTTTTATTGAACTAGTAAATCAAGTGATGTTACACACACTTCATAGTTGTAATTCACTCACAAACATATCCTACATCATCTAATATATATATATATATATATATATATATATATATATATATATATATATATATATTATAATAACTGTTCATATAAAGAATAATATTTTTATAAATTTTTACTGTAAAATCGGAGATTCTTGACTCTGCCGATTTAGTACTATTCTGGACGCGTGGTAATAATTTCGAAAAGAGTTAAAGAACATTTTGTGTAAATTATTTTATCATTATATATATATATATATATATATATATATATAGCTACATTACAAATCATTAATTCTATGTGCTAACTAGATATGTATATATGTACTTTACATCAACATTGATGTGATTAATTATGTGCTCTTCATCTACCTTCTTTGTTTGTCTTCTTCCTTCTTTTTTTTTTTAATAAATTTTCAATTGTCAAAAGTTTAGTTTAGATCATTTTCTGTGGATGGAATTCAAGGGATGAACAATAAAACCATTAATGGTATTAAGAAAATGAATCAAAGATCACTTTGCCTTCTTAGAGACAAAGAACAAGACTGTCGTGACATACGAAATCATTTTTCATAATTTGATAATCAAATAAAAATATATATAAAGCTTCTAATTAATTACTTATCAAAGATCACCAGAAGCAATTGGAGGCATTTTAATGAAAAAAAAAAATTAGGAGTTCATCAAACATATATATTTAATTAATTAACAAGTGCTTCTCGATATATATAAGATTAGATTAATTACTTACTTCATTTGCTTTTATTTTAATTTCTCTTCTTTCTTTTAATTATTTTTTTTGAATGTCAAAAGTGCTATAGATCTCTTCTTTGACTTGAAATCAAGGGAAGAACAGTAAACTCATTGATGCTATTCGGAAAATGCACACACTCTTGTCTCATATACTCATCATTATCTTAGGCTTGAAGATCCTAATTAATTGATCTATCTATCTATATATATATATATATATATATATATATATATATATATATATATCTATATATATATAATATATATATATATATATATATATATATAATATGTTGCTTTCTTAGAGATACAATAGCAAAACATTGCGTGAAGCACTTTGTGTGGTGCAAAAATCATAAATTATTAATTGTTTAGTTTGGTTTCTAAAATAATTTTTTATATATTTTGAGAATTAATTAAACAGAAGTTAAAATACATTTTTAGATAAGAGAAGTTGAATCTCTAACTTAAAGATTTTACTTTTGACTCCAGAGAATCTCTCATCAGGACATTCTAATTATTATAAAAGATTTGGTAGAATTTTGCCTTCTAATTTCTAGCAAGTATTAATAACATTTTATTAAAATTATTTTTGAATTATTTTCTATCCAAACAACTGCCCTCACAATTATGTGAGGTATATAATAAGTTTACTTACTTATGTGTTATATTTAGTGGATAAAATATTCATCAGGTACTTTTTTGTTTTTTTTTTTTTAATCTTATTTTTTTATCAGTGAAGAAATAAAATATTTATTTGAACTCGCTCTTGTACATGCATCTCAAATTAATTTGATGGATAAAACTTATATGCTTTTAAAAGCACATGCCCAATTATGCTTATAAATTTTTTACAATTGAATTTGTATTGAAATTTGTGTTATTATAAAATCAACTGAAGAGAGAGAAATAAAAAGTATAATAGCACAAATCTCAATACAAATCCAATTATAAAAAATTCACAAGTATAGTTAGACTTGTACTTTTGAAAGTATATAATTAAGCTTTATATATATATATATATAGTTCTGCTACTATATATACTTGTATAAGTACCAAATAATTGATACTTGTAAGTTTTCTACCCCTTTGACTACCCTTATAAGTTTTTTACCGTTTGACCTACTCCTTTGACTAATTTCATCCTTTATATCATTCTATTCTATTAACCACTCACTTAATCCAATAAAACTACTATTATCTTAACCATATATTTTTTAATACAAGGGCTAAAATAAAAAATAGACTTAACTTTCTGTCGACACTGATTTTTTTAGATCGAATTTTGATAAGTATAATCTGATCAATTTCGTTATAGAGATCACGGCCGATAAATACTCTCGAGAGGAAGTCCCTATGACAACTGAATCAAGAATACGATTTCTCTCTTCTTGGCTGCAAATCTACGTAGTCTGCAGATTAAGTTATCTAAGTAACTATTATATTATTTTTTTTTTTTAGAACAAAATAGTATGCTACCGCTTCATTCAAAAATATAATAAATTAAGTTAATAATTATTATATTATTATAGATGAAAAATCATATTTTGATTAGCTGCTATCAGAGAGGAGGCCATGGCCCGACAGGCCGACACACATCCTAATAGTAATCGGTAACTAAATGGGCATTGGAAAATATCACAAAACATGCAAAAGTTGGATGCGCTTAACCAGAAGATGCTCTATACAATTCCATTTTTTTTAAAAAAATATTTAAAATGAAAGAACACATACCAATTCATTCACAATATAAGCTTCGCCTTTTTCAAAAAATGATGGTCCAGTGTGTACTTCGAGTCAGATGCAACCAGAAGAATAAACGTCATCCTCCGAATTTACTATTTCCCTGAAAAGTCAAGAACCTGGAATCAAATTCAATGTACTCTAGAACTAACAGCTGATAGCATAATAATGTATTAAGACACCACCAGTGCTGTAGCATCCAGGTCCATGTATCTTCACTGCTTCAGGTTAAAATGATTAAGGGGGCTTATAAAAGTTGGAGATGCTGACATGTTGTCACAGTAGCACAACACTATAATAAAATTAGGTTATATGGATATATGTTTGTGACACTTTTGTATAAGTGTCCTATCTATATTTTATCTATATTTAAAATTAGGTTATATGGACATATTTTTGAGACACATTATAAAAATATGTCGCTATACATTATAGCGTCGGTATATATAGCAATACTTATAATAAGTGTCGATATTTTTGCCAGTGACACTATTTTTAGATTTTAGAAACACTTAAAAATATCGCTATAGTATAATTTTATTGTAATGTAATGTGTATATTCACATTTGCAAACAAAGTGTAACTCGTCAATCTTGTGGAGAGAAATCTCTCTTTGAAATCCGGGTTCATATATATATATATATATATATATATATATATATATATATATATATATATATATATATATATATAATGCTAAATGTACACTTTAAATAGAGTGTACATCTTACACTCACCCTATCCTGAAGTGGGATGAATTTCACTCGTCACATCGAGATGGGGTAGGTGTAGGATGTACACCCTATTTGGGGTGTACACCTGTCATTGCTCTCTCTCTCTCTCTCTATTTTATGGCCCGAAGTTTTTCTCGGGTTCCGTGCTGCCGCAAATGGGTGAGCACGGTGTTCAATAAGTTATTTTTCGCCTACTGAAAGTGACGGTTCGTAAAAATGAGTTTCCAGTTGAAAGAATGAGCGAAAACAGTGCTCAAATGACACTATTATTTAAATAATTAAAAGGGTTAAGTTGACTTGAAATAAGTTAGAGTTAAAATCGATCCCTGATCAATATGTTTGATTCAGGTCTGTTCAGTTTGCATCTGGTTCTGAGCATATATATATATATATATATATATATATATATATATATATATATATATATATACATATATATATATATATATATATATATATATATATAGTAAAACTTATATACTTTTAAAATCACAGGCTTAATTATGTTTGTGAATTTTTTTACAATTGAATTTATATTGAGATTTGCGCTATTATAAAATCAACTAAAAAGAGAGAAAAAAAAAGGTATAATAACACAAATCTCAATACAAATCTAATGATAAAAAGTTCATTAGTATAGTTAGGCTTGTGCTTTTGAAAGCATATAATTAAGCTTACTATATATATATATATATATATATATATATATATATATATATATATATATATATATAGTTTGGCTATTATACTTGTACAAGCACCAAACAATTGGTACGTGTAAGTTTTTACCCTTTTGACTACCCCTTGTAAGTTTTTTACCGTTAGATCTATTTCTTTAGCTAATTTCATTTTTTAAATCATTCTATTCCATCAACTACTCAATTAACCCAAGAAGACCACTATATATTATCCTAACCACCCATCTTTTCATCCAAGGGCTAAAAATCTACCAGCACCAATGACTTATACTTTTAAAAATATAGAAACTCAATTATATATATGTATATATAGTGAAATAGGCTAGAATATTATCAAGTCGTTAGTGTTCTTAAATTTTCGATTCTTGAATTAAAAAATATGTGGTTATAATAATAATAGTCTCTTAGAGTTTAGTGAATGTTGGTGAAATAATATGATCTAAAATGTAAAAATAATCAAAGGAATAAATTTAATGATAGAAAATTTGATAGGATCAAATTTTTAGTGCTATTGATATATAGTAGTATAGTAGTCACACACACACACTCTCTCTCTCTCTCTCTCTCTCTCACACACACACACCACACACACACACACACACACACACACACACACACACACACACATATATATATATATATATATATATATTATATATATATATATATATATATATATATATATATATATAATTGAGTTTCTATATTTCTAAAAGCACTAATAAATTGGTGCTTGTGAGTTTTTAATTTTTAAATAAAAATTTATAGGATTAAAATAATAATAGTTTTCTAAGATTTAATGGGTGGATGATAATAGCATGATCTAATGAATAAAATTGATCAAAAATAAATCTAACCGTAAAAATATTGCAACACTAAGTGCTTGGTGCTTTTAAAAGCATCATTACGGAACTCTCTCTCTCTCTCTCTCTCTCTCTCTCGTCTCGTCTCTCTCTCTCTCTCTCTCTCTCTCTATATATATATATATATATATATATATATATATAGTCCCGATAGCACCAAGCAATTGGTGCTATCAAGTTTTTTGTCTTTGGATGAAAGTATGTACGGTTGGGATTATAGTATTTTTCTAAGATTTTTACTATTCAACCAACCACCCACTAAACCCTAGGGGACCACTATTATTCTAACCACACATTTTTTAATCCAAAGGCTAAAAACTTGATAGCACCAATGACTTGGTGCTATCGATAGTATTCAAGCCTAATTATATATATATATATATATATATATATATATATATATATATATATATATATATATATATATATATATATATATATATGTGAGTAATGATATTTCTACACTTATTTTTGGGTGTAGAGGTTACACCCCATCCATCCAAGGGTGGGGATGATATAGACCTATTTTTGAATGTACATCAAAAATTTTTCTATATATATATTTGTCGAGAATAATAAACACTTACATTAAAAAAAAAAATATTGATGAGAGTAATTTGGATAAACCATTGTACAATATAGGAATATGCTTGTGAATAGGGACACAAATCTCGTAGCAGAGAGTTGAGAATGTTAGTTTGTTTCAATTCCCACAATTGGAATGTTACAGATAATTCAACATGCATGCTTTTAGGAGCACGAATATTTTTGTGCTGTTACGTTATTTTTTATGTTGAAATTATTGAATTTACGATCGACTTCATTGAATTTGATCTAAAATATTTAAAATATTTTGATAATAAATTTTATAATTTTTTAATATTATTTACTTAGTGATAAAAGAGATTCAAAATTAATGACTGAAAATAAAAATCTCACAAAAAATAATAGTATAACACTAAAATTATATAAATAATTTTTTATCAAAATTTTACATAATTTGAATATTTCTATCGTATTAAACTTGTAAACAACTCATTATAATCGTTAAAATTATTAATTTTGAAATCCTTCGAATATTAAATAAATAATATAAAAAATTTACAAAATTTATTTTTTCAATACTATCAATACTCTGACCGTCACTTCAAACATTTTAATATCTAAAACAATTTAATAATACGAAAATTTTCATATTTTTAAAGAATCACAAGCCTCTATCTCTTTATATATATATATATATATACTTGCGCGCACCATACGCACACACGTGCACACACGCACACACACGTGCGCGCGCATGCACACATGCATACATTACTATATATCATCTTAATTAAATCTATAAATTTTTAATCAACGGCCGAAAAGTAAATATTATTCTTTAGTTTTATTTCTTTGTTATTATTTTTTTTGACTTTTAATATTAACGGGTGATATCAACTGTCTCTAGTATAAGTAGCAAAAAATTTAATGGTTGATATTCAAAATTTTAAATTCGAAGTCTAATTATTTTATATTTTCAGCTAAATTTATTTTAAAATAAACTAATTGATACTCGAGGTTTTGAATACGAAGCCTAATTACTTCACATTTTTAGTTAAATTTATTTTAAAATAAATGAAATAATAAAAAAAAAAAAAACCGGTGATACTACTAAGAGCATAAACAGACTCAAAAAATAATAAATTAGTAATAACACTAATTAGTAGTCCCTCCAATTAATTTTGCACCAAATTAATTATTATTATTTTTTAGATATTGAGCTGGACTCAATTCCAACTCGTTGGTATTCGACTTATTTAGACTATAATGACTGGAAAATGACCCGTAATTAAGCAATTGTTAGGTGAGTAAATCACCAAACCAAACTATTTTTTGAGCTGATTTTTAGCTGGCCACAACTTGCTCGCATTGGTTTGGGTTCATTTACACAACTAGGTACAATGGATATATATAATAGAGTAGAGTTTATATATTTTTAAAAAATATACATCTGATATATACCCCTGAAGGAGTGTATATTTATATATATCCTAAGTAAATTTATATTTGTGAATTTTTTTCTATTGAATATGTATTATGACTTATGTTATTATAAAATCAACTAAAGAAAGAGAAAGAAAAGATAAAAAATATAAATTTCAATATAAATTCAATGATAAAAAATTCACAAGTATGAATAGACTATATATATATATATATATATATATATATATATATATATATATATATATATATATATATATATATACAATAATAAAATTAGGTTATAGAAACACATTTCTGGAACATATTACAAAAATGTGTCGCTATACACCATAGCGACAGCACATATAGCAACACTAATACTTTTATATAAGTGTCCTGTTTATATTCTATATATATCCAAAATTAAGTTATAGGGACACATTTCTGGAATATATTACAAAAATGTGTCGCTATACACCCTAGCAACGGCACATATAGCAACACTAATAATAAGTGTCGGTATTTTTATCAGCAACATTTTTTTTTTAAATTTTAGAAACAATTAAAAATATTATTATAGCATAATTTTATTATAGTTTTATATATATATATATATATATATATATATATATAGAGAGAGAGAGAGAGAGAGGAGAGAGAGAGAGAGAGAGAGAGAGAGAGAGAGAGAGAGAGAGAGAGAGAGTCCGGCTGGAATACTATTGATAGCATCAAGCAATTGGTGCTATCAAGTTTTTAGCCCTTGGATAAAAGTATATACGGTTGGGATTATAGTAGTTTTTTAAGATTTTTACTATTCAACCAACCACCGACTAAACCATAGGGGACCACTATCATCCTAACCGCACATTTCTTAATTTAAAGGCTAAAAACTTGATAGCACAAATGACTTGGTGCTATCGATAGTATTCTAGCCTAATTATATATATATATATATATATATATATATATATATATATATATATATATATATATATATATATATATATAGTTCGGTTACTATGCTATCAATAGTACTAATCACTTGGTGCTATTAAGTTTTTCTGCCGTTGGATGAAAAGATATGCGGTTAGGATTATAGTGGTGTCCTAATCACTTGGTGCTATCAAGTTTTTAGCGTTTTGATTAAAAAATGTGTGGTTAAGATGATAGTGGTCCCCTAGGGTTTACTAGGTGGTTGATTAAATAGTAAAAATCTTAGGATACCACTATAATCCTAACCGCATATGTTTTCATCCAACGGCAGAAAACTTAATAGCACCAAGTGATTAGTACTATTGATAGCATAGTAACCGGACTATATATATATATATATATATATATATATATATATATATATATATATATATATATATATATTTATATATATATATATATATAATGACATAAAACTGATGAATATAATTAATTAGGTGAATAAATCACTATCCCTTGTGTCCATGTTTTCAACTGGTGAATGAGAGAGATGTGATGACTAGGAATAAGGAGACCAGAATTAATAATCAAGAGAGCAATAAACCATATGCATTTGAGCATGCATTCTCCGTAACTAGCGCATGCAGTTTGGCTAAAGACTCCAAAAGATTCTATGCTTGGAATTTGAGACTTTATATTTGTTGTCTAATTATTTTATATTTTTAATTGAATTTATTTTTAAAAATAAATTAATTAAGTGAATAATTTTGTTTTATTTTTTTCTCAAAAAATTATATATTTATTTGAATTATAGACTATTTTGATTTGGCTAACCAAGCTTTTAAAATTTTAATTTTAATTAATTTGTTTAATTTGAATCGGTCAATAATATTTTAATTTTAAAATTTAAAATAATTAATTATTTTAATAAATTTATAGTTATATTTTTCTCTCAAAAAATAAAAATAAAAATAAAAATATACATAACTTATCAAAATTATGGACAATTTTGATTCAGCTATATACCAAATCTTTCAAATTTTGATTTTAATTTATTTGATTTGAATCATTTAAAGATATTTTGACTATAAAATTTAAGCTAATTACTTATTTTAATAAATTTTTAGTTACAGAAATTGCATAAAATATTTTAACTAATTAAATCTGTAAAGACAGTCTCGAATCAAGTAAATCGAAAGATTAAATAGTGAAATTAAATTTTAAAAAAATTAAATAACCAAATCAAAATATAGTATAATTAGTCCGGTCCTAAACGTTTCTAACCAAAAAGGGAAAAGGAAAAGAAAAAAGAAAAAAGAAAAAAAAACTATGCATGATAGCAACTGATAAATATATGTAGCAGGTGGGGTCATATTAATTAAATTTTGTTTTAAATTTTTTACTAACATATTATTTTCACGTCTCTTACTCATGTGGAGTTGCGACGTTTCCTGATATGTTCCTCTGACCATGCAACGTGGAACGAAAGAGATGCATGCGAAATATACAACATGCATTAATTTTCGCATGGTTAAGTATAACTAGTGATCACTATCCCACGCGATAACGCGGACACTTACACGAAAGCATGATGTAAAATTTTATCAATTTAAATAGTAATTTTGAATGTAAAATATATAAATATTTATTATTCTTTAATAGCTTAAGTGTTTTTATATCGTTTGGTTAGCAAACAAAATCTGAAATAAGACATTATTCTGGTTTTGTTCTCCAAACTGTTTTGGTTATGAATATTTTCGTATTTCTGAAACAAGCAGGTATAAAAAATTTTTTGGTCTTATTCTTATTTGTTCATGAACTTATATATATCTCTATAATAAATAGTTTTAGCTTATATATAAACTAAACGCAGCCCTAAAATATAATAATTATTTCATATAATTTTATGTTGTATCGAAGCAAGAGGTTTGGAGTTTAGACTGTTGGATTTTTATTTATGGATTAAAATAAGTTCAACTTCCTGCTTCGTGATAATAGACCCAGAAGACTAATAAGTTGAGTTGGGTAAGCCCAATAATTAAGTTGAGTCGGGCTGCGGTCCACAATAGACCTAACGGCAAGAGGCCCAATAATAGATCTAACGTTCAGGTGGATTAAGTCCGGTCGAGACCCGTGGGCGCTGTGTCTGTACGCTTTAAGTGAATTGGTTGCGTATTTTTAATAGCTTGAGTTTTTGGAATTAATGGTTAGCGCCAACGATCCGACAAGTGATATCAGGATCAGTGGCATGGGTTCGATTCCCATACCGTGCAGGTGTTGGTCTGGAGGACCCATTCCCATACGGTGCAAGTGTTGGCCAGGGGTATTGTTGGCTATTTTATTTATGAGTTAAAATAGGCTCAACTTTCTACCCCATGACAATAGGCTCATGAGATTAATTAATAAGTTGAGGGGTTGCGGTCCACAATAGAACTAATGTCCAGGTGGGTTAAGTTCGGTCGAGACTCATGGACGTTGTGTCTGTACGCTTTAATAATGGTTAGAGCCAATGATCCGACACATGAGTTAAAATAGGCTCAACTTTCTACCCCATGACAATAGGCTCATGAGATTAATTAATAAGTTGAGGGGTTGCGGTCCACAATAGAACTAACGTCCAGGTGGGTTAAGTTCGGTCGAGACTCATGGACGTTGTGTCTGTACGCTTTAATAATGGTTAGAGCCAATGATCCGACACAGACTCCTAACGTCCAGGTGGGTTAAGTTCGGTCGAGACCCATGGACGCTGTGTCTGTACGCTTTAATAATGGTTAGCGCCAACGATCCGACACAGACTCCTAGTGTTATTTAATTTTTTATTCCTTAGTTCGAATTCCGTCAGGCTCCTAACGTTGATTAATTTCTTCTCATTTAATTAATCTCATATTTTAGGTCTATGAAAAAAATATCGAACTCAGATGTGAAAGAGAGTAGTGAATAGAATGTTGAATATAAATAATATAAAAATTATTCTCTAGTAATTTAAACTTTTGAGTATAATTATTATTTCATATAATTTTATAAGTATAATATTTAATTTTTAAATAATTAATTTTAAAAGAATATATATATATATATATATATAGAGAGAGAGAGAGAGAGAGAGAGAGAGAGAAAGGTTGGAATACTTGTGATAGCACCAAGTCATTAATACTATTAAGTTTTTAGTCCTTAGATTAAGAAATGTGCGGTTAGGATAATAGTGTGGTCCCCTAGAGTTTAGTGGGTAGTTGGTTGAATAGTAAAAATCTTAGAGGAACACTATAATTCCAACCGCATATATTTTCATTCAAAGACTAAAAATTTGGTAGCACTAATTGATTCGTGCTATCGATAGTATTCCAGCCGGACTATATATATATAAACAAATAAGAAATTGCTATTGCATCTAGCTAGCATCTTTTGCATACTCGAGTTCAAAAACAAATTATTAAATTTCTTGTGAATTTTTATTTTTTCCCCCGAAAAGATAAGTGAAAACTTTTAATTACACTAGAAGATGCCTGAGGTGTAACATTAAAGTGACATTATTCACTAGAACCCATCAACAGGTTTGAGCAGAATAGTATTTAGGAATAATTTTATATGGATATCTGTAAATAAATCGAATAGTTGTAAAGTTTAATTTTTTTTATTTATTTTTTCAAAAAATATAACAATTTCAAATATATTTTTATTGTCAGCTCCAGCGGTCGAAGTCCTCCGACGATCGAGTTTTTTCACTCTTTTTTTTTCACCTTCTTGATCAAAATTCTAGCAACAAAAACTCTTCATAATCTTCCTCTTCCTCGTGTTAGTTTCGAATCTATTATTTTGAAAAAAATGAGTGAGAAAACAAAGTAGCATACAGTATTAGATATAGGTAAAGAAAAACAAGAGTGAAAGAAGAAATCAATAATGGTGGATTGCCTTTTTTTTTTTTTTTTTTTTTTTTTTTTTTTTTTTTTTTTTTATGGAAAAAGAAAATGACTTTTGGGGGTTCTTTGGAAGGGCGTTTTGCATGATTCTACTCGTTTGAGCTTTTAGAGAGATATTTTTATCATTACAAAATTGATATTTAGTTATATTTTATTAAAAAATAAATAGTCAATTAATAGTAAAAAATCGGAGGAATAAATATAGATATCATGTTATTCGATATATTTATAGAGATTTATATAAAATTATCCTTAGAATATATAAATACTTTTTTTCTTGGCTTAGATCGAGCCCATTGAATTTTCTCTAATAATTATACAATTATATACGGTAAATGACATTAATTAATTGTTGGTAACCAACTTATTGAACCATTGAATTTCTAGTTTAATAATATGATGGCTAAACTTATATTTTTATATTATAAAATATATTTCAAATATTTTGTTATATCATAAAATTGCAGTTATAACTGTTATCAATATGCAATCTTTCATAGGATTAAAAAAAAAAACTTTTAACCACTGTATTATTGGACTAGGCTTAAGTCGAACTTCGATCTAACTTAAAAATTACATCAGATGGAAAAGAAATTTTGTAATAATTAGACTTAAATATTTTAGACTAGTGATTTGGGCCCAACGAATTATTATTGTTAATAAGTCGGATCGTTATATTTGGTATCAAAGACAAATACTAGCCAAAAGTGTGAAAGCTAAATGCTACAAGGGACAAAGTGTTATACCACGGATTAGATAGGAGTCACCTCTTAAACCCGCAGGAGTAATCTCTAGAATCTCATATTGTCTGATAATTCTAGTCTATCTGTGATCCGATTTGGACTTGACGATAACGTCAGGTTCTAAACAGGGAGTGTGCAATACCTAATAGTTTCACATTAGATGGAAATTTTTTTTTATAATAATTGGACTTAAGTATTTTGGGCTCAACTAGTTATTATTACTAGCGAGTTGGATTATTACAATTAATATTAAAGACGAATACCAGCCATAAGTATCAGAGCTAAATGCTATATTAGACAAAGGGCTGCACCATAAATTTGACGTGAGTCACCTCTTGAATCCGCACGTAGGAGCCGTCTCTAAAATCTCACATTGTGTTGATAATTCTAGTGTAACCAACTCTTGAACCTACAGGAGCATCATCTAGAATTTTACATTATTTGATAATTCTGATTTATATGTATGTGATTGGTTTGGACTTGACGAGAACATCATGATCTAAACGGAAAAAATCTATAACCAAGGTTCAAAGTGTCACCCCGTGTCGTATAGCACGAGGTGGTAAGGAGGGGTCTCGCAGAACTCCCTATGTCATGAGACGTTCTTGAGTATCGCACGATACAATACAATACCCAAGCAAGTATCACGGCACAATGCCGACCATGTTGATGTTTTTTTTTTTTGATTGATTTTCTTTTTCTTTTTCGTCGGTGATGTTTTTTTTTTTTTTTTTTTTTTGTGATTGTTTTTTCTTTCCCCCTCTGTGCAGCCTCCTCCCCTCATGATGATAGGTGTTTTGTTGGAGATAGGAGGTGGAATTAATTTTCTATACAACTAGTACTTATAGACCAATGAGAAAAATAGGCAAAACTAATTTTAGAAGTGGATAATTTCATTAATTGCATTAAAAAAAATTAATACAAATGTCTCTTTTATAGGCATTGTTGGCAAATCTCATGTTGCCTCATTTTTAGTTCCCATGACCCATATTCTCATTATTAACAATCCACTAACTCAACTTACTACAAAGTAATAACTAACACCTAAAAACACTCACTAACTAGATCATGGAGAATATGTTCATAGACCACAACTCCTAAATTCTAGACCACTTTGAATCACACATTACATGTTCAACACTCCCCTTTAATTCAAAGTTGCATACACCAAGAAGTGATTTGAAGTAGAGATATTTGCTACGAGGAAGTGACTTGGTAAAAATATCTGCAACCTGTTCATGTGTATTGCAATACTTCAGATCCACTAGTCCTTGGGCAACCAAGTCGCGAATAAAATGGTGTTGTATGTCAATGTGCTTTGTTCTTTCGTGAAAAGTTGGAATCTTTGTCATTGCAATTGCCGCTCAATTGTCACACAAAATTAGTAGCTCATTCTTGAGGTTGACCAAGATCTTCAAGCAACCTCCTCAGCCACAAAGCTTGGCAAGCCGAAGATGTTGTGGCCACGTATTCTGCTTCAGAAGATGATAAAGTCGTCGTCACTTGCTTCTTCGAACTCCACGAAATAGCTTCTGATCCAAGAGTGAACACATTGCCAGAAGTGTTTTTTCTATCATCCAAAGAACCTACCCAGTCACTATCTGAAAATCCAAACAAGTTAAAATTAGTTACATATGAATACCAAATTCCGTAGTTAATTGTCTCGGCGATGTAACACAGCATTCGCTTAGCTGCTCCAAAGTGATGCTTGGTTGCGTTATGCATGAACCTGGAAACAACACCAACTGAAAATGCGATATCCGGTCGAGTATGTGTCAAATAATTTAGGGCACCAACCAAACTTCTAAACAATTTTGCATTTGCCATTTTTGTGCCATCTTCAAGCCTCAACTTCTCATTTGTATTTATAGGAGTAGCTGCCTCTTTGCAATTTGTCACTTTAAATTTTTTCAACAAATCTTTAGCGTATTTTTCTTGTGATATAAAATTTTCATCCTCATTTTGCTTAACCTCAAAGCCTAGAAAATAGTGCAACAAGCCCAAATCTGTCATCTCAAATTGTCCCATCATGCTTATTTTAAATTCTTGCACATGCAAATTAAAGGAACTCATGTAAATCATATCATCAACGTAAAGGCCAACTAGAAGAAAATCATTACCTTTCTTCTTTAGATAAAGCATGGGTTCATTCTCCCTTCTCTTAAATCCATTTTGCCAAAAATATGAGTCAATCTTGGTGTACCATGTTTCAATCCATAAAGGGCTTTCTTCAGTTTGTACACCTTATCCTGCTTGCCACTAATCACGAAATCTTCAAACTGACAAACATAGACTTCTTCTTCCAATTTAAGAAAGCAGTACTTGGCATCAAATTGATAAATAGGTAATTTCAATTGAACAGCTAAGGATAAAATAGTTCTTACAATTTCTGTTAGATGTGACTCTGAAATTAGAAATCGCTTCGATATTATGTTTTCGGTTCGCCGACGGCTTCGCGGTGCGACGACAAAATTTGGTAAAATTTTGGAAAAAGAAAAATGGATGTCTGTGGTGGAAGCAGAGGGCTCGAGCCGATAGAGAGATCGAGCGATGTAATCTGCTAAGAAAAACCTGTTAAGAATATTGTTCTCTTTTCTTTTGCCCTAGAGAGATCGAGCGATGTTATCCGAACTTTGTATTTCCTTTTCCTTCGCATAGTGGAACTCTCCTCTTTTGCCCGTAATTTTTATTTTCTGTAAAGGATTTTTTACATAAATCTATGTGTTTATTTTTTTGTCGTGCATTTGAGATTTACTTATGTGTCGTGATCGCTTATTGATTTTGTTTTAGTTTGTGCGCTCATTGTTAACAAAGGAAAAGGTTTCTTGAAAATCTATGCCTTACTATTGCGCATACCTTTTTGCGACTAGCCGAGCTTTTATTATGACAAAATCGAAAAAGGTCTTGTTCGTTGAGCGCAAAAATACCAAAAGAGAATCGAGAAAAAGAGAAAAAAGATAAAATATATAATATTTACGTAGTTCAGCCACTGGCCTATGTACACGGGCGAAGACGGAGCGGAGACTTTCATTATAATTAAAGTGTTGTACAAAATATGCCTCTCTCATAAATTCTAATACCAAAATACACTCATACTCCTTCTCATCCGCCGCACCAAATTAATAGAATAAATGTATATTTATAATAGTGACTAAATCCTAATATAATTAGAAATACAAATTCACAAAAATTAAGAATAACCTTAAGAAGATTAGGCATAATTCAAACTTAACTTAATGAAATAACCAAAACAGAATAGAGTTAGAAAACCTTCCGATTCTAGAATTCGAGACATATTTAACTGCTTTGTACTTTTGTATGCTTCCATCTACATGCTATTTAATCTTGAAAACCTATTTCAAATCAATCACATTTTTACCTTCAGGCAAGTCCACTAACTCTCATGTTCTATTTTTCTCAATAGCTGTCATTTCTTCCTTCATAGCATTGCGCCATGTTTCCTCCTCAATCGCTTCACCAAAATTTATAGGATCTGAAATAAATAAAGAAAAATTACTAGTTTCATAAATTTCTTCCAATGTTATGAATTTTGGAGCATTAAGATAAGGAGTTTGTTTATGACATAGACCTTTGCGATTTGGTTGAGAATAGATATGCAGATCTTGATGAAGAAGTAAAGTTAAAGGAAAATAGAAAGAAGGATTCCAAGACACTATTTTTCATTCAACAGGCTGTTCATGAGTCCATCTTCTCAAGAATCGCTACTACAAATACGACAAAAGAAGCTTGGGCAACATTGCATATAGAATTTCAGGGGTCGTCAAAGGTGATTACTGTGAAACTTCAGTCTCTTTGTCGGGATTTTGAAACTTTGCTCATGAGAAATAATGAATCGCTGCAAGAATTTTTATCTAGAGTTGCATCTGTTGTTAGCCAAATGAAATCATATGGTCAAAAGATTTCTGAAGAAACAGTAGTTGCAAAAGTTTTGAGAAGCTTGACTCCAAAATATGATTATATTGTTGCTGCAATTGAGGAATCTAAGGATCTATCTGTTTTTTCATTTGATGAACTAATGGGATCTTTGCAAGCTCATGATGCTAGAATGAACAGATCGACTGAGAAAGTCGAAGAGAAAGCATTTCAGGTAAAGAGAGAGTTCTACATAAAAAGATAAGTTCAATAAGTTTGCAGTAAAAGGTCGTGGTCGAGGTGGATTTCGTGGCCGAGGTTGTGGTCGAGGCCGAGGTCGTGGGCGATTTGATGAGCAGCGACAATCGTCCAATGATTATAGATGCAACCGGAGTGGAATCCAATGCTACCATTGTAAGAAATTTGGGCACGTTGAGGCAAATTGTTGGAGCAAAGAAAAGCATGCAGCTAACTATGTTGAAGAAAAAAAAGACGAAAGTAAGTTGTTTACGGCTTGTTATCATATTAATGATGCATTAAATGAAGTTTGGTTTTTAGATAGTAGATGTTCCAACCATATGTCTGGAGTAAGATCTATGTTTCAAGATCTTGATGAATCACAAAAAATGCAAGTTAGTCTTAGAGATGATAAATAAGTTCAAGTTGAAGGGAAAGGTACAATTACAGCAAAAAAAAAGCAATGATAAAGTAAAGTATCTTCATAATATTTTTTTATGTTCCTAGCTAGTTTGGCACACAACTTGCTGAGTGTTGGGTAATTAATGAACAGTGGTTATTCTATTTTGTTTGATTATGCCTCATGTGCTATTTAAGAGAAAAGTTCAGACCAAATCATAGCTAATGTTCAAATGACAGGAAACAAAATATTTTCGCTCAAAATTTCAAGCATTGATTGGCATGCATTGACTGCTAGTGTGAAGAATGAGTCTCTTTTGTGGCATTTAAGATATGGGCATCTAAATATAAATGGTTTGAAGTTGTTAAATCAAAAGGATATGGTGTTTGGATTGCCTGACTCTTTTGATAATGTATGTGAAGGATGCATATATGGGAAGCAATGTAAAATGTCATTCCCTATTGAAAAGGCATGGAGAGCAAGATGTTCTCTTGAGCTGTTGCATGTAGATCTTTGTGGGCCTATGAGGACTCAATAATTGAGTCGATTTTTTTTGCTATTCATGGATGATTATAGTCGCATGAGTATGGTTTATTTTCTAAAGTGCAAGTCAGAAACATTCAAAGCTTTCAAAAAGTTTAAGGCATTGGTGGAAAAGCAAAATGGTTACGCTTTAAAGGTTCTTCGTACAGATCGAGGTAGTGAGTTTTTATCTAATGAATTTAATCATTTTTGTGACCAAAATAGCATCTACGGAGAACTCACAGCTCCATTGTCACGCTCCGGCGTCGAAACTGCTACCCGGGCTCGCCAACAGATCCGCCGCCCATACGGGAAGTCCCGTATAGACGAAGCGACTAACCTGCAAAAGATCAACTACACTATACAGATATCAGAGCTGAAAAGTAAACTGCTGAAATAAAAATATACAAATCCTCAAATAGTACCTGCCAGGTCCTCACAATACAAAGTCACTCCAAAACTAAAGCTCTCAAAAGTAAAATATACATAATACATCCAAAATCACTGACAGTACTAGTACATCACTAAAAGGGTACATCTACTCTCACAGGAAGAAGACTGGTAGATCTAGCTCGCAACTCCCTTGCCTCGATCAGCAGGATCAGCAACTGGAGCAGCAGGAACTGGAGTAGAGGTCCCTGGAAAAAAATCACCACGGCGAGTGTGAGAACTACATCCCACAGTAGTTCTCAGTGGGTACAGCCAACAAGCCCGACGGTCTACCCACTAAATCTACTAGAGGCATAAAGTAACAAATACAGTACTGAAAATAAAGGCTGGAAAATAACTCTACAGCTACTATGGCTCTATCTAAATGCTCAAGAAGTGGAACAGATGGAAACATGATGCATCTACTATCTCTCAAACATAATCACCCAATCTACACTGACTGCCACATAGGGTCCAGTCAAACTTGCGCCTACCTACTGCCGTTACATCCAAGGAGGATCGGACTTACGTAGGGCGTCCGTGACTGCCAAAACTGGCCCAGTCAGAGGGACTGCGTCGACAAGTCATGATAGCAAGTAACAAGCCCAACTCCGGAGTGGCAATCGAGGGGCGCGACCCCACCGAGGAAAGTATCCGCGCATCTCTGTCGAGCTCAAATGTGGCTCATGCAGGCTATAGTCCAAATCCACGATCAACAAGATCGACAGTAACCAACAACACCAACTCTCACTCACAGGCTGGAAAACCACATAGCCGGGACCCACAGTCGACTCAGACGGCTACCAAAAATAAAACACTGATCTAACACTGCTACCAGACTCTACTTGGCCCCCAAGCGCGAGTGTAACATGCATCCCACAACAACCCGACCACTCGGCCCACTATCCGGGCGAGGAAACTCTGAGTCCAGGTAAAATAATAGATAACAGTGTGGGAATGTCTAAAGCATAAATAACCTAGCCCAAGTTGAAGTTTTCTACTAGTCTGGTTAAACATATAGCATATGACGGGGTGCTAGGTCAAGTTCCAAAGATAGCATTTAATTTACAGATTTAGGAAGCAATAAATCAATATGATCATCATAGCAACACAAGTAACATCAATTCTCTCTTTCTAGCATGCTTCCTAATACACTCACAATCATGCATGTTTCCTACAATATAGAATTACTGATTAGTCTGCCAGTTTTGAAGACGAAGCAACCCACCTAAAAAGCTGAAACTACACGGAAATAATTCTCCAATTTTCACAATTCCAACGGGTCCAAAAACACTCAAAAACTCCTCCTGGGTACAAAAATATAGTCCAAAGTTATATTCAACACAAAATTTCCAAGTGTACAGTTTGCTGAAATTTCAGTCCGAAAGAAGCTTAATTATCACCTGCAAGATAAATTCCAAAAATTCCAATAAAAATACGACAGCGATCCTCGCGAAGCGTAGATGTCAATCGAGTCCTTAAATGCTGAATTCAGATAATCAAGTACAGAGATAAAAATCCAACAAGGTGCTGCTATCCAGGAAAAACCACCAGCAAAATAGGGCTCAAAAATGTATCCGAAACCCTAAAAAAACTCAAATCTGGGAGGAGTAGAAAATACGAAAATCGTAGATTTACCTCTCGTGAATCCGACGCCATGAAAATCGTCCAAAAATTCCATCGGAGTAGCTCTGTGAACCTCGTGGACCGAAACACGACGGAAATGGGCCACCAACGAAAGAACGTCGCACTGCGCTAACTCACCGAAGACGTCGATGCCGCGGCCTCCAAAAATTCCGAAACTCCTTCGCAAGATGCAAAACAAGATGAAGATCAAAGTCACTTGAGGGATCAGAGGCAAAGAAGCTCGAAAAAAAAAGCTAAAAGGCTTAAGAACCCGGCCTATTTATAGCCCTCACACAAAAGCCCGCAAAATCCCCTTTTATTGGGCTTTTGGGCCCAATTTCTGGGCGCCCGGAACTTTCGGGCTGCTATAGTGCGCCCAAAAGCTCCCCCGGCCCGGCCCACGATCAGCGCCCGAATCCTCCTGGCTCCGACGCGTGTCCCGAACAGCGGACAGCGCGTGCGGAGCCAGCAGGTGTGCGCCACGTGGCCCCGACCGCCGAACGTGGGGCGGTGGCGCCCGCCAATCGTAGGGCGCCACGTGGCGCCCCCACATCGGCGGTCACTTGCCCCACCTGCTCCCCCTGGCGCGTGGACCGCGCGCGCGTGAGCCGGCCACTCCGAGGCAGCCACGTGGCCCGCCCTGGTCCATGCGCCAGCCGCTGCGTTTCCGTGGGCCGCGTCGCGAGAGCCCGCCAATCGCAGGATGCCACGTGTCCCCCGCGCCCGGTCCATGCACCAGCGCCAACACTCTGTGGACCGCGCTGCGTGCGCCGGCCAATCCAAGACTGCCACATGGCACAAGGCTGGTCCACGGCTTCCCCCATGCACCAAAATGCGTAGAAAACTTTCGGGAGTTCGTTTTTGGGCATCCGGACTCCGAAAAAGGCAAGTAAATAGCCGATTTTCGACGTTTTTCCGCGCTGAATTCAAATATGATCTCGGATTAGCCTAAAGCCCTTTCTAAATTCCGACAAAAATAGCTAGAGGATAGGCTCAATCCAGAGGCCTCACAGAATCCGTCCAACGAGTCCATTTGACGCGTTGCGGGTTCGACACACCAATAATAGGTGTTCCACATCGTGGGTCATGGGAGAAGCTACACGGGGATCGGGGCTACTACATACATATACTCCAGAACAAAATGGTATTGCTGAACAAAAGAACCACACAATAGTAGAGATGGCAAAGAGTATGCTAAAAGGAAAGAACCTTCCAAATAATTTTTGGGTCGGAACTATTGCAACAGTAGGGTACTTACTAAACATTTCTCCCACTAAGGTTGTCCTTAATATAACTCCTTATGAAGCTTGGAGAGTTAAAAAGCTAGGGTAAGCCACTTAAATTTTTTTGAATCTATTACATATGCCTTGATTAATTCTGAGTATCGTCACAAACTTCATGAAAAGTCTAAAAAATGCATTTTTATTGGTTATTGCCCACAATCCAAAACATATAGATTATATAATCCATTTTGTGGCAAAGTTGTTATTAGCATAAATATGATATTAGATGAAAATGTAAGTTGGAAATGGAATGACAAGCAAGAGAAGGTACAAATTCAAATTCTTAATAAAAAGTTAACATATCTAGTTTTATTAATGCAATTAATGAAATTATCCACTTCTAAAACTAGTTTTGCAGATGAGTACTAGTTTTTCTCATTAGTCTATGAGTACTAGTTGCATAGAAAATTAATTCCACCTTCTATCTCTAACATTTTTGGTATCAGAGTCATTTTCAGGGTGGGCAGACCGTTAAGCAGAAAAGATAACTCTTCCCGAGGTCCCCACCGACATCTTCGAAATTCGAAATAAATAGTCAACAACCCCCCGCAATACTTGTACCGTGTGGGAATCAAACTCGTATCATTGGCTTTGATGCCAAAAATATTGGAGATAGGAGATGAAATTAATTTTTTATACAAATAGTACTCATAGTCAAATGAGAAAAATAGGCAAAACTAGTTTTAGAAGTGGATAATTTTATTAATTGTATTAAAAAAATGGAAATACAAATGCCTCATAGGCATTGTTGGCAAATCATGTTGCCACATTTTACCCATGTTCTTATTACTAACAACCCACTAACTCAACTTACTACAAAGTAATAACTAATACCTAAAAACACTCTACTAACTAGATCATGGAGAACATGTCCAATAGACCACAACTCATAAATTCTACACCATTTTAAATCACACATTACATGTTCAATGTGTTTCATTTTTATTTTTAGTTTTTTTTTCTTTCCCTACATGATTTTTTTTTTTTTTTTTTTTTTTTTTTTTTTTTTTTTTTTTTTTTTTTTCTGGTGCCAAAACATGCCATTAAAATCGTTGGATACTTTAAAATTATAGTAAGAATCACCTCCAACGATCTGTTGCCATCACAATTTTATAGCATTGTAGGATGAAAGCTTAAAAGCACTAATGAATATTTTTGATTTTTCCAAAAAAACCAAAAGCAAGTGCTTTCAGCAATTCGTTACAAATCTAAACTATATTCATATTTAATCCAAGAACTTGACATTCTTAAACGAGTCATTTTAAATGGTATTTACAAAAGTATTTAAACATCCCCAGGGCTGCTGTAAAAATTACAGACGAAAGAAAAGAAAACTTTCTATTTCCTTTACAACAAGCCAAGTTTCAAATCAATCCTGTATAAGATTTTTTTTTTTTTCCTTTTTTTCTGCTTTACTATATCCTAGAATCACATAATCAATATGTTATCCGTCAATCGGCTAATTTCAGAAGCACCCCAAGAAGCCCAATTCACTGCAGTAGCCACAAAAAGCTCCCAAAACCACAGGTCGACTGCGAGGACCGACGAAAAGATGAGCAAAGCCAAAGTCTGGTACCTATTCAAAGGCCAACCAGAGAGCTTAGCCAATGTCTTCAAAAATGGCAATGAGTTGATCTCGAGCTCGCGGTTTCTTATAGACCACGCGGTTATCCACTCGACTTGAGTGGGGATCATGTCAAACTCTTCCCTTAATCGCCGCCCCAGATCCGGCATATGCCCTCCTCCGTATAGAACTGCTATTCTCTTGTACCCGCTATCGATTGCTCTTTTTAGCTCCTCAGTGGCAACTCGGTTTCTTTCGCCGATGATCACTGAATTTTCTTCTATGGTCGAGGTTATCTCTGTAAACCTTCACAAGTATAAGCAAGGTGGTGAAAAGGTGAATATAAGCTATAAAACATCCTAACAAGGTTTAGTTTGATGATTTATAATCAAATATCAATTATGCATTTAGATGAGATGGCATGCGTGTCTTCTTCGATTCTCTGCTTCTTTTAAATAAAAACCAATTTTCAAACAGTTGGGGGATCGAACCGAATTACCAAATCGTTGACCGAGTCAAACCATTGACTGAATCAAAAGCGCCTTCGATTTGCGAATTGGCTTTTCGAATGACCCTCGATGATGTGATCAGGCGATAGGTTGAGGGATTGGCTCCACCAGGTTTTTCTTCAATGTGTAAAATGAACCGAACTTAGAAAATTAACAACAAATCCGGCTGAAACTAGAGCCGAATTAATTGTATGTATTTCGTTGATTGAGAAAAAAGTTCAAAGGATTGCAGAGCACTAAAGCTCCAAGTACAAAGGACTAAAAGTTACTGGCTAAAAGCTTAGAAATTACAAACTACTCCTAGGAAAGTAGTAGATGCAAGGAATAAAAATTAGAGTAAAAATATAACACCCCAATAATCCCACATTAGATGGAAAAGGGGTTTTGATTGGAAATATGAGGTCGCATAAGCATTTTGGCCGGTGATTTGGACTCAACAAGTTATTATTGTTAACGAGTTGGATCGTTACAATTGGTATCAGAACCGAATACCAGCCGGAAGTGTGAGAGCTAAGTGCTATGCGGGGCAAAGTGCTACACCACTGATTTGGTGGGAGCCGCCTTTTGAATCCACAAGAGCCACCTCTAAAATCTCACATCGTCTGGTAATTCTGATCTACATGTCTGTGATCGGATTTAGACATGACGAGAACGTTAGGGTGTAAACGAGAAGAGTCTGTAACACCCCGCTAGTCCCACATCGGATAAAAAATGACTTCTGATTGGAAATATAAGGCCACACACCTTAATAATAATAACTGGGCTTACACATTTTGAGCGGGTCAGGTCGTTACAAAAAACAGGTGGTCTTGTATGCGGAAAAGGCTCCTATTGCAGTCAATTTCTCACTATTTATAGAATCTCTATCAGTCTTCAATTAGCCTGTGGTTACTAGTGCTCTGGCCACTTTCTTGTTGGTTGTTGGTTACGAAATCACTCTCCCACCTTTTCAATCGTTCCTGCCCAAAACTTATTTGTCTCTAAGCGTTTCTTTCTCGGCTCCTAATTCACCACGTGTCCTCTCCTTATACGTCCACGTGAGCTACACACGAGCCGAGCCGACTACCAGCTAGCACTACTTTTCTTGCGCCAACACAACCGATAAACATCTACTCAAAATAATAATTTGCTAACCAACACTCCCACATAATAATCAATGGTAATATCTAAAAAGTTGTAGAACCGCAAAATACAAGCAGTAGAAGCACTATTTCAGCCCATAGTGCCTGTTTGGAATAGCTCTCCTAACAGCTTCTATACTCCAAAGAGCCAAAGCAAGAGACCTATACTCAAGTTGTTAGTGTTTCTTCAAAACTCAAGCTGTTAGTGTTTCTTCAAACAGATCTACTCAAGCAGCAAATCCGAAGAAGCTCTAGAAGGGCCAAACAAGGCCCTTGGACAACTATAAAATTTTCAAGCCAGAGGAAGAAGCATTAACTATGCAAGATGAGGTAGTATTACCACTACATGTATTACTATTATAGAGAACATTTTAAGATTCAAGAAGCTGCGCATGCTATTTTGGTGAATTTATATAACAGTCAAAAGTGTAGTCAAGTACTCACTCTGAAGTTAATCGCCTAGCCAAGAAAATCTTCATAGCCGCTCCTAAATCTAACCGGGAAAGTGCCTCTAACTCGGGATATTCTCTGGTTTGGCTTTCTATTGGAGAACAGACACCACTGATAATGAGAAGCCCAACAAGAGGCATGGGAAGCACGCGCGAAGCCCATAGTAACTTAGATCTCCAAAAGCCGAGACCATCTGGTATAGAAACCGGCTGCACCAAAGCTTTTGTAGACTTCATGGTCATGTCCCTCGCAAATGTAAAGAAGCTTTCCCCTCTCTCAAGCTGGAAAATAACAGAAGACAAGAAGTTTAGGTGGGTTTTTAATTTTTTTGAGGTGTAGCATATAAATAGAAGAAGGCATAAAATCAATTAAGTTTGTTCAAACACAGGGCAAATCAATCCATTTAAAACTTGCAAAGAATTTCATTCACAGACAAAAGAGTTAAGTAGCGATCTAGAGGAAGAGAGCGCATGATTGATAGGAGAATTGTCGCAAAAGCTACAGAGCGTCAGCGAAGCAGTTCAACACTTCATACGATGGCCAACGTAACTATCAGAATGCAAAAATTTAGACCCCCTCAACTTTTCTTTGTTCTGATCTAAGTTATTCCTTTACGTAAACATTAAACAGTTCTGCCCTCTGTCAAGTGACAAAGCTGCAGGTTCGGTTAAAGACTAACAGTTAACAGAGCCATTAACTTCAGAGGAATCCCAATTCAGCTAATGGAAACAACTTGAATAAAAGTGAGCAAAAGTTGAGAGGGCGTCAACCAAAATAAATAAATAAATAAATAAAGTCGAAAAGTCTATTTCAAAATGGCCTAATGTTCCAAATATCCACATTTTTAACCTATACTAGTTACCTGAAGCTTCTCCCGAACCCTCAGAGACTCACTATCAACTTAGTAAGTAGCAATAACTAATAGCAAGTAATCTTTTCAAAGAAACAAGCACATTTCCTGACAATAGTCTGCTTTGTTATGCGATATCATCAATTCAAAGAGTTTTTATGACTTTTACTGCTAAAAAAAGAAGGTAATACAGAAATGAAACAATAAACAAAGGTAAGTAAAATTTACAACTCACCTGAAGTAGCTTGAATGTCTCATAGTCCAGGTCTGCGTGAAGCCAATTTTCACCGTCATAATCTAGACAATCTAACTGAAAATCCAACGAAAGAATACGCGCCATTTGCCTTTGTATAAATCCGAGAATATTAAAGCCTTTAGACCGTGAAGCTTTAAGCCTCTTAGTAGATGTTGAGTTTCTCCTAATCTCTAAAATTTCTCTACTAGCGACCATTTCATAGAGAATGACATCGTAATATTCAAGCCCCTTCTGAAGTGTTTCAAAGTACCTGGATACAGAAATTAGCGCCAAGTAAAATTTTAACTGGTTGTTAAGCCAATAAAAAATATCAGATCCGCCATAGTAATGATGTAAATCTCGAAACATTTCAACTAATGCGAGATGTATTTGCGCATAGCCTTCAAGGGACATAAAGTTCCTACAGAGAAAATCTTTTCGCCGTGGTGTCACCAGATAAATGAATCAAAAAGAAGATAATTGATTTCTCAAGGACTATAATCAGATGTTTGAGAATGTCAATAATATTCCCGATCACCAGCTCAAGTTAAAGACGAATTAATATATTAAAAATTGAAGGCTTCATCTGAATAGTAATTCGGAATCTTTTTTTCGATTTTAGTAGTGATGAACAACCGAGATCAAGGTTGTAGATAACTTTGATTCTTAAGATAGCACAATTAAACGTAATTTCAATGAGTTGGACTAAAAAACTTTCTCTTTTACAAACAAATACCACCAGATGTACTACAAAATTAACTTGTGAGCTTAGGGACATTTCCACATACTGCTTATCCGCAATGTGAATTGTCGACACCAGATCCACCTGCAACGGCGAAAACACCCCCCAAATCAACACAAAATGTACACACCACCAACAAAAACGAAGGATTAGAGAAAGAAATCCATAAGAGGAGAATCACCTGAAGGAGGGGGTTGAGGAGCAACCACGGGAGCTTCTTCCGGTAGCTAACGACGGCGGTTTGCAGCTCTCCGGCGGCCGCGACGGCGCCTCCTCCTCCGCCTCCGCCGCTGCCGCTGCCGCGCCGGAACCTCATGAAGTCGGAGATGGAGTTGTTCTCCGAGAACCTCTCGGATTCGGCGGCGGCGGCGGGGGCGCGGATCGGGGGCAAGGGTTTGTCGAGCGCCCTCGCCGCGTAGTAGGGGAATCTGCGGCGGAGAGGAAGAGGGGAGACATGGTAGTAGGGTTTCGACGAAGGTTTCGAAAGGGCGATCGATTTGGGCGGAGATGGCGCGGTGGCGAGAGAGGAGGAGAGCATTGGGCTCCTTCGATCGAGGGAAAAAGAGAGAGAGAGAGAGAGAGAGAGATGAGAGAGATGATAGAGAGGACGTGTATATTTAGCTTTTGTGGTAATAGCGTTGAACACGAAAGTGCAAAAGAGAACTAGGCCCACCACATGGTGCATGAGGAGAAATTATTATTCCCCTGCACCCGGTGCATCCGTACATATCAATGCACCGCAGCTAATATTTACTCTTAAATATTTTAATATTTAAATTTCATTTTATAATATGATATACTGTATTCCGTAAAATCTAAACTTTTTTTTTTAATAAAGTTTGTAGGTAATTCCTTCATTAAAAAGTAAAGTCTGATTACAAATGAACAGTTTTGAAAAAGCAAATAAAAAATGCATTTTCATAAAAGAAAAGAAGAAAAAAATAATAATTTTTAAACTACATTGGGAACTAAGGTGAGTGTTGGGCCGAAATGTGATCCTGACCGTTGACCGGGTGCGGTCCGCGATCGACCTCAGGGTTGACTCTCTAAGTGTGATGTGTCGCGTGCCAAGAAAGAGATCAAACGATTAGGCCAAGAGGGAATCTGCTCTGCTTGATTCTTCTCAATCAAATTCTCACAGAATTCGGCCTAGAGGAGCCGAACTGAAATTTGGAGACAAAGATTGATACAACCCTGAACATCCAATTTTGAAAATTGTATTGTTCGAAGAAGGATTACAAGGGAACATTTACAAGTAAAATCACTCCTAGAAAAAGTTGTAGATGCGGGTATGAAAATATATTTAGAAAAGTGGTAAACTTAGTTTAGAAAAATAATAAATGCAGATATGAAAGATATTGAAAAATATGGGTGGTCACTGACTTATGAGGTTACAGGATCTCTTTTTCTTCGATGGTTCGATTATTTATATTACTTCGAACCAGATGTATGATCGCCATTTTAGGATAATCGACGTAATTTAAGGAGAAATATCAAGTCTATGTCAATTATTTTCTTTTAAGTTGATTTTTCTCGGTTGGATAGTAGTTCTTTTCCATTCATATTCATCCCCAAAATTGGCGCGCCGAAGCGTGATCATCGGCGTTTTTCAGTGCTAGGCGTCGCTTGCCATTCCGGGGTCAGTTACAAGATTCGCAGCTGAATCTCGTACGTTTTGTCACGCCCCAAGACCGCCAATTTGTACAGTTCGGGCACGCCAACAGACCCGCCAATCGGGTATGACCTCTCACTACCCGAAAGGAACGGTAACATCCAAAATAATACATCAAGTGTATGCGGAAGCTCAATATCAGAGTACTAAAATCACTACTAATTTAAAACTTTCATTCAATAAACAAATAGTTTAAGCGGAAATGAAAGCATACAAGAGTGAACCATAATACAACTTTATTACATTTCCATCTCTCAACTTGCAACTGAACAATATTACAATTCTTTTACATCATTTCCTCACCATACATAGTTCACTCAAAATATAAAAAGGTACATCTGCTAGACCCTCTAGGCCTCTATGCTGCTGGGCCATTGCCCCTGTCGTCTGTCTCGATCGCTGTATTCGGACCTGAAAAAATGATCACCCGAGGGTGTGAAAACTACAACAAAGTTACCAGTGGGTTCAACCACCAAGAAAGAATGTCCTACACCGCTTGGTTCCAATGGAAGCAATAATAGTAGAATGTTAGAAAAACTATAAATCTTGATTTAACATGCTGAAATGCATATAAAAAGGTCACTACACTATCTGTGTATAATCATCGACCCAATACTACTATGTCCAGCCATACCAGGCTACTACCCATAAACTCGACCACATACTCTTTTCCTTAGAGTTTGACTTTGTGGCCACATACTCTTTTCCTTATTCCACGTTGAACCTGGAGTTACATTAACTCTATTTTCCTGTCCCACTTTTAACTTATAGTTACATTGACTCTAATTCATTACTTGAGAGTAAAACTCTACTAGTTCACCTTAGGTTTTCTTTACCTAGTTCCATATCATGTTTAACCTAGAGCTCATTGACTCTATGTTAAATACTCTATTTTCAACCTTAGGTTATATATCCCCTAAGACAGTGTCACTCGTTCATCTAGATTTAACTCTTAGGACATCATGCCACTCGTTAAACCCTTAATCTAGGTTTTCTCCTAGTTTTACTACCAAACATGCTCATTTCCCTTATACTTTTACATGATTCCTATGGTTACACCCTAATATGATCACAATCATAAAATAGTATTTATCATCTATTTTAGATAAATCACAAATTTGTACTTTTCATCTGTGTTCTTCTACACAGGCAAGTTTATCCCATATTTTGGGTAAATCATAATTTTAGCACTCATCCGTATTCATCTACACATGCTAATTTATCTCCTATTTTGAATAATTCATCAAAAAAATACTTTTCATATGTATTCATCTACACATGCAAATTTATTCCCTATTTTGACAATTAGAAAAATCCACTTTTCTCTGTCCATCTACACATGCCAAATTATCATCTATTCTGACAATTAGAAAATTTACTTTTCTCTATGTCCATTTACACATGCAAATTTATCTATTATTTTGATAAATCACAAATGATACATTCCTCTAAGTCCATTTAACATGTAAATATATCACCTATTTTCCTTTTCCTCATTCATAATCACAATTAAAATTACACTACACTAGCATGCTTACTAATAATGCTTCTAAATCAATGCAGAGGAAAAAGGGGAGAGGACACCCGTTTTCGGTAGAATCCCCAACCTTGTGTTGCCCCCAATTGCTTGTAGACACTTGCAATTGGTATCCCCGCGATTTTCTCGCCTCTTCAAGGTTGCATGCAAAACGGTGCACGTATCTCGGGTTTACACGCAAAACGAAGCACATATTTCTTCAAGGTTGCACGCAAAACGGTGCACGTTCTTCGAACTTGCACGCAAAATGATGCATGTCTTCCTTTGAGGTTGCACGCAAAACGGTGCACGTTCTTCGAGCTTGCACGCAAAACGTTGCGCGCCAAAATGCCCGGCGATACTTCGCGCAGTAAAACGACACAGTCAACGGTGTCCCTAACATGCACAACGGCATGGGGTCAAATCCAAAACCGAAAGAGGTAAATCTCAAAACTGCGCCGAAAACACCGCAAAATAACATACGGGACCTACCTCGACACCGTCGCGCCGTCCAACGCGTGCACACACGTCCATCCGGCTTCTTGGAACACCTTGCGCGTGCTCCACCGGGTCACGGGTGCGCTCGCGACACCCAACCCCCCCCCCCCTTTCCCCCCCCACGAAATCTCCCTCTCCCTCCCCTGGACGCTCGATTTGGAGAAAAAGGGGAATATAAAAGAAATGAGAGGATTTCGGGCTTTTATAGCCAAAAATCCCACATTCGGGCGCCACATTCGGGCGCCGAAACTAATTCGGGCTGCTACAGTGGATAGCTAAACGTCCACGTCATCCCTGCTCGGCCAATGGGGGAGCGACACGCGTCCCCGTACCCGCACATTGCGCCAACGGCAACACGCGGCGGCCAATGGGCGGGCGCCACCTGGCACCCATGTTGGTTTTTATAATGTAAGGATCCACAAGGATCTAAATAGGTACTATCAAACACCTAGAGGGGGGTGAATAGGTGTAATATTTCAAAAATCAAATCTCAGTGCAAAATAAAAACCAATGCGGAAATAAAAATAGCACACCGAGATTTACGTGGAAACTCCAATCCAGGAGAAAAACCACGGGACCAACACGCAATAACAATCCACTAAGAAAAAGAAGAATAACAAGGTGATTACCGACTCCACGGACTCAAACCCCTCCTTCAAATTCTTCGGACCTTGCGCTCCACCGATTGCACGTCCACTGCACACGTTCGAATCCACGAACGCCACTCGAATCCACGAGCACACGTTTCGAATCCACGAAACGCCTTTAGCACACCGAATCCACGATGCCACGTCGAATCCACGACGCAAACTCAGCCGGTAAGAATATTGGCTTCGATGGTGATCCTTTGCTTAGATTATCATTGAGGAACCATAGAAAGAATTTCTAAGCAAAGACTAGATCAATTCGACAAAAGATATGTTCTTGAAAGAACCATCGAATTGACCTAAAAGAGGCTATAAAGAAGAACGATAAAAACCTAGCCTCTAGGGTTGCTCTCAAGTGTTTTATAAATTGATCGGTAGTTCTTGAGAAACCCTAAGTGTCTATTTATAGTTTAGAAACCTTTGGAAAGAGATAAGAATCAAAAACTTACCTTATCAAATTTTTCAGGACGACGATCCGGATCGGATTTACGGCGATCCTGATCGTCGTCTTTTTTCAGCAATTCCTGAAAAAACAAGGTTCGGGATCCGGATCGGAATTCTGATCCGGATCGGAATTCTGATCCTTGATCGGAGGAATTCCTGTGAAAAACAGTTTTTGATTTTTATGCAATTAAAAATTCATCCAAGTGTTTCTACACTATCAAAAGTATTCGGATCACCAAAATTATTTAGTTAAACGTACCTGATCAATCCGAATCCATTTTCCTTAAGATTGATGTATTGATCCACAATTCTTCACCTTCAATCTTCAAGACTCAAAACACTGAGTGTCAACTTGAGCTCTTCTCTAAGTCTTCGATTGCTGATTGACAATTTGATCCCTTTAAGACTCCGACTCAATTTACTGACTTGACTCACGAAATATGCCAACACCAAAAAGCCGTAACAATCTCCCTCTTTGGCAATTTCGTGACAAAACCCAAAAATACATAAAAATGCTCAAGTCACTCATCTTAAACAAAAAAAACGAAATTCAATGTTATCACCAAAACATTGATTTTCTTTGCGTGAAAAATCCAATAAATGCAAAATTACATTTGAACCAAACAGTCCTAGAACATACTCTATGACTTAGGACTTGGAGTCTTAAAGTGATGTAATTCCTGCAAAACAAAACTCCAAACAAAATCAAACGTTAGTCGTTAGAAATTAAAATCCTACATTTGATTCGTCCTTTTGGTTCTTTTGTTTTTCGGCTCTTTCAATCTTTTCTTTATCTCCCCCTATCTTGAGCATCTCTAACATGTTCTCCATGTTCTCCATGTTCTCCCCCTGTCTTGAGCATTTATATTCTCTCCCTTTGTGATACGATCATTATTTTCTGTTCTCCCCCATTTTTCCATTTTCGTTTGTCCTCTCTTGATGATCTCATCTCCGTCATTTCTCTTCTCCCCCTTTTTGTCACAAATTGTCAAACAGTGAACATACTAGACAAAAGGAAATCTAACAACATTAGTTCATAGAGAAAGAGAGATAAAATCTCAGTTCCGGTATATAACAAAAACGCAGATTGCGTACCGGTACCAGAAAGCAAAAATCAAATAATTTCTTGAAACAAATCTAGATTTTAGAATCTTTTCAAATACCGATTTGTATTCCATCAAGAAATCAATTTAAGTGCTTTAACCAATGAATTCACACAGATGTCATTCAATCCAATTAATTTCACAAAATTAAAAAGATTTACTCCTAAATCATGAAAAACAAAGATAAAACATTATAAACAGTTTTTCATGTTATATTCATCAAACACAAGTCATCAAAAATAATCTTGAGATCCAAACTCTATCAAGATGTAACGGATTTACAAAGATGACTTACGGAGATTTCCAAATGACATCAATCTTGAATTCTACCCTTTCTTGAGATTGAGGTATATGATCCAAATTTCTTTCATTAGAATAATTTAGAAAAATTCCATAAAAACCAGAAAAAGTATGTAAGCACTTTAGCGCATCAACTTTAAACAAAAGTCATCGTTTCATGCAACAAGAAATAGATTATACCAAATCTATCAAAAATACTCAAAAATGAAACGAAAATTTATGAAAATTAAAACCCTTAAAGTTGAACAACTTCAATCACATCTAACATGATCTTATGCGTAATGCCTTTATCAAATCATCAATTTGGTAAAGAAAATGAAATACCAAGATCAATAGATGTTTGAAATCCCAGATAAGTTAGATAATATATCTAGACAATCTGTTGAAGAGAGTGGCTCTTTGAGCATCTTTCGTTAAAAATCCCACCTTATACCAACCTTGAAATTTGACAGAGTCAAGTATTTCAATATGCATTTTATTAATCAAAAATGAAAAACCATGCTTGGTATTCATGTGGTAGCTGCACACAGTACTCGGACGACCGAGGTGGTAGCTCTTTCCTCCATGTGGTGGTAGTTTTCACACTCCTCATTGGGATGTAACTCTTTCCACATCTTTTGAGCATTTTACTTTTCTTTGACTCCCCCTCAATTGGCTATCAATTATTTAAGATATAAGGTATTCAACCAAAAATTGATCTCGCATTCATACTCGACTAAATAGTCAAATAAGATAATGACTATACCAAGAGATCATTGAGAGAGAAATTGACTTTGATCAGTTAAAAGATGACTTAATTAACATAAATGATCATTGCAACATCGAAATATTATGATATCAAAAGCATAATAGATTTCTAAATGCGTGAAAAGATGCAATTAAAGTCAATATAACCAATGCTCAATTAATGTCCTATGTACAAACATAGATGAAAAACAAAACCTAACCTAAGGATTGGTTTCAAAAAGGAGATCATTTCAAGGAAAGCATTCCAATTGCCTTACGCAAGTGAATAAATCGTTTTTGATCCAAAGGTTTTGTTAAAATGTCAGCCAATTGTTCCTCAGTTGAGATAAATGTAAGTTGAAGAATATTTGATTCAACTAGCTCTCTAAGAAAATGATATCTAAGTTCAATGTGTTTTGTTCTAGAGTGCAACATAGGATTTTTAGAAATGTTTATAGCACTTATGTTGTCACAAAGAATTCACACAACCGAGATAGATTAAGCATCTAAAGATCACACATGATTTCTAAAATTCGATGCTTATAACTATCAAAAACTCCTATAATGAAGTATCTTCAAGATTATGATTATGGAGTAAAGTTGATAATTCATATAAAATTAAATTGGAGTGAATGAACGTGAAGCCCTTTTTTTATTCAATGCACTTGTTCAATAAAAACCCTTTTGTTCAAAAACAAAGTATAAACACGAAGAGCATTGAAAAACATGTAATGCAAAGATTAAGAAAAATATGAAGGGAAAACCAATCAAAGCATTACATACAGTCATAAGCTAATTAGAACTTAAGACAAGGAAAGATATCACCTTTCCGAATCCAAAATCGCTGGATTTTGGGTTGTCTTGATTCGTTGTGGCCGGGGGTTGTCCGCTTTGACTGTTGGTCCACCTTAGGTCTTTGCCTCGCAATGATCCACTTGTATGATTGATGATGTGGCTCGGACCTTTGGTGGGTTGAGTGAACTCCTTTGACTTGATGTGTCTTTTGATTCCGTTGAGTCCGCTCCGTAGATGAAGTTGCCGAAGGATTTTTCTTTCTCTTTTTCGGGCAATTCTTCACCAAATGTCCTTCAAGTCCACATAGGTGACAAGTTCTTTCTTTCAATTTTATTGTGGAACTTGAAGCCTTCACAGTTTGGTCCTTTTTAAATCCCAAACCAACCTTGCTTGTTTGATCTAATCCGGACATACAATCAAGTTTCTTCGAACCGGTTGAAAGCCTTTGTATGTCGGATTTAAGTTCATGAACTTGCTTGGTCAAGGCTTGGTTGGTGACATGAATCTCCTCAAACTGCTTTTCTAGAAAACCAATCTTGTCCATATATAATTTTGCGTTCGTCTCCGATTGGTTTAGCTTTTCTTGGAGGATTTTATTATTATCCAATAAACGTCCTTGTTCCTCCTCGAGATCATGAAGTTTGATCTTTAAAGCTTGATTCTCGTCTTGAACTTCAAGTCGTTGCTTCCTCAACTTCTTGATATGCTTGGCCATCCTCTTTGAATCCGCAAGAAGTTGTTGGTATGCCTCAACGAGTTCTTCTTCGTCCGACTCCCCCTCACTTGATGACTCTTCTCCGGATGTTGATGTTTCATGCAAAATCAAAGGAATAGAGTCAGTGACTAAAGATGATAAGCACAAATTAGAAGAGGGAATTTGAGAGGCATGAAAAGCAACAATTTTTTCTTTTTCCTCTTCACTTGAGGTCGATTCATCGAAACTAGAATCGTCCCAAGTTTTTGCTTGCAAAGCCTTCTTTTTGTATGATTTCTTAGAAGGACAATCCGTTGAAATATGGCCGTAGCCTTTGCATCGATAGCATCGGATTTTCCCTTCGAAATCATCTTTTTCTTTTTCTTTAGAAGGTTTTGCAACGCCTTTGAGTTTAGAGGATTTAGAACCCGATGATCCTTTAGATGGTTTCGTGGATGAAGATCCATCGGTTCGATTCTTCCAAAATTTCCGACGAAATTTCTTTGTGATCCGCGCCAATTGTTCTTCAAACTCGGCTAAAGAGATTTCATCGTCGGAACTTGATTCGTCATCTTCTTCCTTTGTTGATTTGAATGCAATACCTGTAAGCTTAGAAGAAGACTTGGAAGAATTTTGATTAGTAGGAAAAGTCATCTCATAAGTTTGCAAAGCACCTACTAATTCCTCTACACTCATCTCATCCGGATGACTAACGGTTTCAATGGCGGTAACCTTTGCCCTAAACCGTTCCGGAAGAGTCCGAAGAATCTTTCTTACAATTTTCGACTCCGGGATCTTTTCTCCTAAATTAGCACATGTATTAATTACATCTTGAAGTCTAGTGTAATAATCTGTAAACAATTCATGCTCTTCCATATGAATAGAGTCAAATTGACTTGTAAGCATCTGGAGCTTTTGAATTTTTACAAGATTAGTACCCTCATGTGTAATTTTGAGAATATCCCAAATTTCCTTCGCGGTTTCACACGCGGAAATTCGTGTAAACTCAGTCGAGGAAAGAGAATTATATAAAGCGTTCATACCTTTTCCATTGTAAGAAGATCTTTCGATTTCCTCTTTGGACCATCTAGAGCGAGGTTTTGGGGTAGTAGAATTTCCTACTTCCTCAACAGGATGCACCCAACCGTATTCAACGGTTTGCCAAACACGCTCATCAATAGAGATGAGAAAAGCTCTCATCCGTACTTTCCAATATGCATAATTGGTCCCATCAAAAAGAGGAGGTCTAAAAATATTACCACTTTCACCCGACATGATAGATAAACCTAAAACCCGCTCTGATACCAATTGTTGGTTTTTATAATGTAGGATCCACAAGGATCTAAATAGGTACTATCAAACACCTAGAGGGGGGTGAATAGGTGTAATATTTCAAAAATCAAATCTCAGTGCAAAATAAAAACCAATGCGGAAATAAAAATAGCACACCGAGATTTACGTAGAAACTCCAATCCAGGAGAAAAACCACGGGACCAACACGCAATAACAATCCACTAAGAAAAAGAAGAATAACAAGGTGATTACCGACTCCACGGACTCAAACCCCTCCTTCAACTTCTTCGGACCTTGCGCTCCACCGATTGCACGTCCACTGCACACGTTCGAATCCACGAACGCCACTCGAATCCACGAGCACACGTTTCGAATCCACGAAACGCCTTTAGCACACCGAATCCACGATGCCACGTCGAATCCACGACGCAAACTCAGCCGGTAAGAATATTGGCTTCGATGGTGATCCTTTGCTTAGATTATCATTGAGGAACCATAGAAAGAATTTCTAAGCAAAGACTAGATCAATTCGACAAAAGATAGATCTTGGAAGAACCATCGAATTGACCTAAAAGAGGCTATAAAGAAGAACGATAAAAACCTAGCCTCTAGGGTTGCTCTCAAGTGTTTTATAAATTGATCGGTAGTTCTTGAGAAACCCTAAGTGTCTATTTATAGTTTAGAAACCTTTGGAAAGAGATAAGAATCAAAAACTTACCTAACAGAATTTTTCCCGCACGACGATCCGGATCGGATTTACGGCGATCCTGATCGTCGTCTTTTTTCAGCAATTCCTGAAAAAACAAGGTTCGGGATCCGGATCGAATTCTGATCCGGATCGGATTTCTGATCCGGATCGGATTCTGATCCTGATCCGGAATTCCTGAAAAACAGTTTTTGATTTTTATGCAATGAAAAATTATCCAAGTGTTTCTACACTATCAAATGTATTCGGATCACCAAAATTATTTAGTTAAACGTACCTGATCAATCCGAATCCATTTTCCTTAAGATTGATGTATATGCTCCACAATTCTTCACCTTCAATCTTCAAGACTCAAAACACTGAGTGCCAACTTGAGCTCTTCTCTGAGTCTTCGATTGCTGATTGACAATTTGATCCCTTTAAGACTCCGACTCAATTTACTGACTTGACTCACGAAATATGCCAACACCAAAAAGCCGTAACAACCCACCCCGCTCCCCTCTGTGTCAACGGGCCAGCAATGCGTCGCGTCGCGCGTCGCATCGCCAGACCCGGCCAATGGGGGCTCGCCACGTGGCGGCTCCCCCCTTTTCCCAGCTGACCCGCGCCAGCCCCGGGCGTGAGTCCCCGCGCGCTGACCCGCCAGCGCAGGCGCGCGCCCCCGCACGAGCATGCTGCGGCCTGGCCGCAGCCAGTGGGGAGCTGCCACGTGGCGCCCCCACCTGCCCCGCGCCGCGCGCCTTCCCCGTGCACATCAGAGGGTCAATTCGGAGGCCAATCGAGAATCGGACCAGGTCAACGGTCAGCGACACATTTCAGCCACAACAAAATGCATCTACAATCTTTTTCTCAATTTTCGTACCTGCACTTCTGCTGTATACCACACCCCGATAATCCTTGTGCACCATTATTATTTTTTTTATTTCTCTTCTTGTTGAAGGGCTATTGGCAATGTTATCCTTCTTGGTGTTCATACTCCACCTCATCGGCGATAAGTTTTGAAAGAGCTCCATAAACTACTCGAATAATCCGGGAATAGGCGCCCGCGGAGTGTGAAGCCTGAGGCTAGATCCCTCACGGGGATCCGATAGCCGAGCATGAGTAAATAAGATTTTACAAATTGTAACTCGAATGTACATGTCAAAGTATGGACTATGCCACCTAATTTACATTTTGCCGGCACACATAAGTTAACTGATCATAAAATGCTAACAAATTTGACATGACATATCATTTCTTGTTGATTAAGAACTAATTGTTAGCGGGTTGCTTTGAGAGAGAGAGAAAAAAAAAAAAAAAAAAAAAAAAAAAAAAAAAAAAAAAAAGAGTTTAACTTGAGAAATATAAAACGGTGCGAAAATAAGTTTAATGAAAAAACCAACCAGTTCAAAATTATGTGTCAATCTCTTTTTTAAAAATTATTTTGTAATTTACATCGTCCTAATTGTGTCATTTGGTATTTGATTTGTTTATTAACACAATGGACGATAGAGTCGAGAATCAAAATTTACCATCTACTTTCACCCAAAATAAAAATAAAAATAAAGAAAGAAAAAAAAAAAATATAAGTTAAGCATCACAGACACAATATAAATATTGTTAATAAAATATAATATTTTAAATATAATAATATATATTTATTATATAAAAATAATTAATTTTATTAAAATAGTCTCGTGCAAATGAAAGTTAAAAAAAAAATTATTGATAATTTATATATTTTAAGAAAAGAAATATTTTACTGTATATAATTTATATTTATTGTTCAAGAAAATTATATAAAAAATTAAAATATTATATATATATATATATATATATATATATATAGAGAGAGAGAGAGAGAGAGAGAGAGAGAGAGAGAGAGTAGAGCTTATATATTTTTAAAAGTACAAGTCAATTTATGTTTGTGAATTTTTTATCATTAGATTTGTATTAAAATTTATGCCATTATAAAGTCAACTAAAAAGAAAAAAAAGATATAGTAAAAAAAATAAATCGCAATATAAATTCACTGGTAAAAAATTCACAATCATTAATAGACTAATGCTTTTAAATATATATAAGCTCTATACACACTCTCTCTCTTTATATATATATATATATATATATATATATATATATATATATATATATATATATATATATATATATTTATGCTAGAATACTATCGATAGCAACAAGTCATTGGTGCTATCAAGTTTTTAGCCGTTGGATGAAAAAATATGCGGTTGGATTATAGTGGTCCCCTAGGGTTTACTAGGTGGTTGGTTGAATAGTAAAAATTTTAGGGGACCACTATAATTCCAACCACATATCTTTTCATTCAACGGCTGAAAACTTGATAGCACCAATTATTTGGTGCTATCATATTCTAGCCGGACTATATATATATATATATATATATATATATATATATATATATATATATATATATATATATATATATATGAGATGCATTATGAATTTGTATCGAATGCACGCGCTCATAATGTGTCTATATTAGATACGAATTTGACACAAATATATGCCTATTCGATGCAAATACGTAAAATTTATAAAAATATTCGTGATACAAAGCATATAAAGCACCTTGTTCATTAGCGGGCGAGAATGTGCTGATCGTAGTTTGTTTCCGACCGCAGATCGGATCGACAAGTTCATCATAGTGGCCTTCCTCGAAGGCCTGTGTCAAAACTCAAAAGTGATCTCACCTGAAAATAAATAAATAAAAGATGAACAACAAATTTTATTAAATACAAGTAGCACATGAATGAAAAAAACATTAGTTCAAGTTTAAATTTAAAAGGAAATTTGTAACTACTCCGATTAACAATTGCAGATGATATTACAAATTCCTCTTAATAGAATTAAAATTTTTCTGGGAGCCAAGATTTTAAGACATTAAAACAATAAACCAACGAATCCTCTGTTGAAAAATGAGATGATTGCGAACTGATCGATTTCTCCATAATTAGCTCCAAATGCACAAATTCCGTTGGGTTATTTTTTAGCCTTTTGATCCGTTGTAAATTGAATGGATAGTACGTTATGCGCTATCAATATCAATACAGATGCATAAAAAGTAAAAATATAATAAATAAATAGTAAATAAAATAAATATAGAAATAAAATTAAGATTTTAAAAGAATATATATATATATATAAATTTACACCTTATGTTTTTTTCTAGATAAAAAAAATTAAAAACCATATAATGAGGTTCAGATATAAATTAGAGCTGCTAAATATAAATTCAAAAATAAACAAGAATAGATCAATTTTGCGTTTGAATAAAAATTAGATTGTTTTCGTGAATAAGAAACATAATATTTGAATAGTTAAATTAGAACAATAAGAATAAGAATAATTATAATTATAAAATAATAATATTTTATAAAATTAATTAAAAAAATATATTAATTAAATACTAATTTAACTTATTTAATGAAATATTGCTAAATAATTTTAAATATTTATTGATAAAATAATTAATAATAACGAGTATGGTTAATAAATAATTTAATTAACTATAAATAAAACTGTTTATTTATTTTAAAAAAATATGAATGGTTGTATCTGTTTATAACCAAATCGTATTTGAAAAATAAAACTGGAACAAATTTTTATTTCCGTTCTTATTTTCCAACCAAACAATACCTAAAAAATAATAAAATTTTTTTATAAAATTACAATAAAATAATTAAATATTTGTAAAAGTTTTTTTTGGGAGAAAAAAAATAATATATTATCTGATTCATTTATTTTTAAAATAAATTTAGTTGAAAATATAAAACTCGAGTTGCGAAATGTTATTCACACGTTGATAATATTTGTAAATTACTAGTCAAAAAGTTTGACGCGGTTGCTTCGAAGAATCTTCAGAAAACTCATGGAGAATCTCACTGCACCCTTCTAGAATCTTCGGCGCGCTATTTACGTCCACAGTACATGCAGATAAGTCCGGTCAAAATCCATTCGTGAAAAGTATCGTCCCACTTCAATTCAACAGTCAAATTGACTTTGGAGTAATGTATAAATAAAGAGGCCATAGTCCAACTTTAATTGAAACCCACCAATAAAAATTCACTTTAAGTTTTTAATTAATTTTCGTAAATTCGGTAAAGATATATTCTTAACATGATCAAACTAAAATCTCTTAAATTTTCGTTCATAAAATATTTATTATTATTATTATTATTATTTTAATTTGATTGTGGGCTCCTAACACATCATAATTAGTTATATAACCTCAAAAGAACATAATTCAAAACACTGATGATCTAAATTCATCTTTTATGAATCCCGTTGCATCAATCAGTTTAGTTCGAATATATATTTTATTTTAACTAATATTCAAAATATCAAATTATATATTTAAATATTGATTAATTTGTACAAAAAAATATATTAATTTTGAACTTTTACAAAAAAATAGACTATTATTTTGAATTTTATAGATTCTATCGAATTTTTAAAAAACTCAAAATATTTTTATTCTCTTTTTTTTTATTTTATTTTTCTCTCCGACCCTCCTCTACTGTCTTCACGACCCTATGCGACAATAACGAGGGCAGCGCCACCTCCTCTTCCTCCGCTTTATTTTTTCGCCGACGCAAGCACCGACACCAACGTCGGAGGATAACGATGCTATTGCGAGCACGGGTAAGAGCGGAACAGATCGAAATGATGAGGTCATGATCGAAACAGTAGTACTTTCCGGCGCCCGTAAGGGTGAAAACGAAGATGCATCCGCATTTCTCTAAAAAGCGCTTTCGGAGAAGCCTATGGCTTTGGTAGAAGACAAGAAAGAGACCAAACAAAAAATAAAAAAAAAAATAAAAAAAAAAATAAAAATAAGAAATATATATATTATTATATTAAAAGTTAAAAATCAGAAAAAATAGAAGAAAATTATAAAGTTACATTATTAAAATAAAATTATATTATTTCAAAAAAATCTTATACCTATTTAAACGAAAGTTATATTTTTTTAAATAAAAATTATAATATTTAAAATGAGAATTATATTTTTAAAATAAAAATTATATTTTTTAGACGAAAATTTTACTATTTCTCCTCCTCCTTTTTTTTTTTTTTTTTTTTTTTTTGTTTTGTTTTCTGGTATATTTCTTGTATTCGTCCAAAACTAGCATAGCGCGAATCACGTTGCATTAATCGGTTAAAATCGAATAAGTATTTTTTAAAACTAATATTCAAAATATCAAAGTATTTAAAAATTTTCAGAATAAAAAAACACACTGCACTAGACAACGATTTTTTAAATCGATCTAAAATTTATTTATTTATTTATTTATTTATTTGTTCGTTAAATTTTAAAAAATACTTTAATTTTTATTTCTCTTGGGAAAATAAAAAATATAAAAATTCAGGTCAACGCGAAATATCAAAAGTCTTTTCCAAAATATAAGTAAAAAAAAAAAAAAAAATCGAATGGCGTAGTATAATCCCACTAATTTAATTTGACTTTTTAACATCGACATTTAATAAATAATAATATAATATGATGTTTTAAATATTGAAACCATATACAACGAAACGAAAATTTCCACAGCTCATAAATTTGTTATTTTAAATTTCTACGCGCCAATTTTGTGTTCCCATTATTTAAACTATTAATTCATTTTGTCCCACGCGCATCCATAAATTAACATCTTAATCACTTGGCAATTAATGAAAAATTCTATTCCCATTAACAACAAATTATTGATTACAAAATTAGAATTTAATTTATTAGATGATTTTTTTGGGGTAGTAGATGAGTTTAATGAAATTTACAAACATATATATTAAAATTTTAAACTTTTAACTGGGCGTTTATTTCTTACAGATGAGCAACGTTTTTTTATTTTTTCAATATATATATTTTTTAGATTGACTTTTTTGGTGATGGTGTAAAAAAAATAACATAATGCGTTTAATCCATAAAAACGAATAAAGAGATTGGGTCAGAAGCCAACGAATAGAGAGATGACACAGAGTGGGCCAGGCGCCAAGAAGGAGACGCTCAAAGTCGAAAAAAAATTGGACAGAAATGATTGAGAATGTGGAGAGATTTTTGTGATCAGCAAATAGTGAGTTAAAATATACTATGCGACGAAAAAGGAGTGGCAGAAATATTCTCCACTATATAAAATCGTTCAATAATCACAAACAAAAATATATCGGTAGAAATGCTATAAATAGTAAAAAAATATTCGCAATAAATATTTTTTTCAGACATTAGGTTTTTTTTTTTTTTTTTTTTTTATATCATTTTCAGCATCTACTGTTGGTAACGGAATAAGTCGGAACTAGCTATTCTAGGAATAGATATAAAATACGGAACTAGAGTGAAAAAGCGTTTGGGATGGTTCCAGGAATAAGAGATTTTGTGTTTGGTATGAGAATGAGGAATAAGAGTAATAAAGAGTATTAGTTGGGATAAATTACTTTTTTGCCCTCAACTTTATTATGTAATAATGAGATGAGAGATGGTGCCTCGGTAGACGTGGGAGGGTATTTAAGGAAAAAATAAGAAGGTGATTGGGAAGAGTGAGAACAGTAATTATATTTTATTATAGTTGTACTGGAACAAGCTATACCGATTGATTCCAGATACGTTTGGTAGAAAAATGAGGATATCCCCTTTATTCTTGATTCTAGCCTTGAACCAAACAACCCCTTAGGAATAAGTTTTAGCTTGTATTTACTCTTTACTTTATAGTCTAGCCTAGCCATTAGTGTTTCTGTAATTTTTGCTTTAGTTTCTTTCCAGCTATACAAATTTTTATTTACTTGTGAAATATAATCAATTCGGCATGAATATTCATGCGAGTCTATTTTTAAATCTTCTGAATTCTTGAGGAAGAGCCCTATAAAGTCAAACTAAAAATGACCGTTATGCTATAAAGTGTTTGGCAGATAAAAAAAAAAATATATATATTTTGAAGTATAGCAACAACAAAAAGAAATAATTCACTCTAAAAAAAAAAATATTCATTATTCGTAGACTTCCTCATCCTCAAGATGTGATAAATTTTAAATTTTAAATTTTAAATTTTAAAATTTTAGAATAAATTTAAAATTTCAAAATATAAATTTTAAAATTTAAAATTTAAAACTTTAAATTAAAAAATTAAAAATTAAAAATTAAAATTTTCAAATTTTAAATTAAAAAAATAAATAAAAATTTAAACCATTTTTCATCCAAATATTGAGTATAGTTAAATATAAGGGATAAATTAAACTCTCATCTAATGATTTATAATTCAGATATATTTTATACGATTTTTCTAAATATTGAGTGTGGTGCACGACATATACTGATGCACCTGTTGCAGGTAATAATTTTACACAATAAATAAATAGAATGGTAACTAATGTTGATTAGTAGTTGACTCCGTAGACCGGGTCCACGCATATAGCTGTGAATAAATCATTAATATTTATGGATTAATAGATAATATTTCTTACTAATAATATAAACAAATAATAACTATTAACTAAGTAGTCCAGCTCCTATCAAATTATATTTAATGATCAAAATTTGAATTGATGCGCCATTAAAATTAATTTACACTATTTAAAATACTTAGAAACATAATTTATACTTTTTAGCAATTATTATCAAATAAATTGAATAATCTTAATTATAAAAATAGAAAATTAAATTTTTTCAATTGATAATTTAAACTATCAAACTTTATCTAAATAATATAAAAAAATTTAATAAAAAATTTAAGCTAATTGGATTGTTTCATATTCTAAATAAATTTTAAAATTATATAATTTTATTTTTAAATATTTTAGATTAATTTAAACGGTTTCGATTCAAAATTTTGATCATGAAAATAATTTGAAATTACAAAATAGTCTAGATCCTCCTTAAAAAAGAGAGTAGTTTAAAATGTTATAATTATATTGCCAAATTATTTTTTCAGAATTCACCCATTTTTTTAAAAAATATTTTTTTATTAAATTTTTTTTTTTAAAAAAATATATATATATATAATCGAGTTGAGATAAATAGTATAATGTAGCTGCTGCATGGTAAACATTCATTCTCGTGACGTGTAGACACCGCTAATTAATAAATGATGTGGGCCCGCTTTTGAGTTCGTCTTGTTTAATATGTTTTAAAAAATAAACAAAATAAATGGCCGCGCAGAAAAGGGCGCGGAATTAAGAAGACCAAGAGGCGCGCGTCCATCTTGGTCGTCCATGTCGTCGCCACCGCCGGGCTCCGGCCAATCTCCGCCGTCCAATCCTGCGACTCCGCCGCACTCGCCTTCTGCCAATTCTTCTCCTCCGCCCCCTTTGCCGTCGGCCTCCCCTCCCCCGACATCAGTGTCGAATTCGCCGCCACCACCACCAGCTGATTCGAATCTGCCGCCGCCGCCGGCTGATTCAAAATCGCCGCCGCCACCGGCGTCGAATCCCCCACCGCCTGCTAACTCGAATTCGCCACCGCCACCGCCACCGGCATCGAATTCTCCACCGCCACCGCCGGCTGGTTTGAATTCGCCACCGCCACCGGCGTCGAACCCCCCACCGCCGGCTGATGCTTCAAACTCCCCGCCGCCTCCGGTGTCGAGCTCGCCACCGCCAACGGCATCGAATCCGCCGCCCCCACAATCGATCCCACCACCGCCAGTATCAAACCTGCCTCCGCCACTGGAGTCGAGTTCATCGCCGCCGCCGCCATCATCACGGCCGACATCGCCTCCGCCACCATCGCCACCACCACGACCGCCGCCATCAACTCCGCCTCCGACACCAAGTACTCCGCCGTCGACACCGCCGCCGCCAACGCCATCACCACCACCTCCGGCGCCGGAAACCCCATCACCAACTACTCCATCTCCGACATCGCCACCACCTCCTCCAACAAGCCGAGACCCATCTCCTCCTCCTCCTCCTCCATCCTCGTCTCCACCGAAATCTCCTCCGCCGCTCCTACAGCTTTCGCAGCCGCCATCATCGAACTCGCCTACGTTACCGGTGCCCGTCGTCGCCGTGATATCGGCGGCGGCGGTGGTCGTTTTGGTGATCTTCAGCATCTGCTTCATCTTCCTGTGGAGGAGAAGGAGAGCAAGGGAACATCGTCGACCCCCATCAACGGCGCCACCCAAAGTTACAGGTATTTTCAAAAACTGTCCTCTTTTCGCATTAAAAAAGTACCAATTTCAGTTCTCTCAAAAAGTTTAGGGACTCAGATGCAACTTAAACCATAAACTCCCTTTACTTCGTGAGATTTTCTTTCTTTTTATCACCAGGGCAGATAAGAACTAAATTTAAATTTACGGAAAGTATAGGGACCTAGCTGCAAATTTCTTCCAAGCATTCGCATTTACCTTTTTCTTTTTGTTCACTCCCCTGCTCTCTCTCTCTATATATATCACATCATCTTCCCCTCAGCCTCAGGCGAATCACACACCCCTCTTCCTCCACCTCCGATCATCTCCTCCGCCTCCGGTGGAGGCTCCGACGAGCGAGGGGCTGCCCTCGGGTCCGGCAATCGCCATCGACGTCCCGCGCGGCGCCTACGCGTATGCGGAGATCGCTGCGGCGACGGGAGGGTTCTCCGCGGTGAACCTGCTGGGGGAAGGAGGATTCGGGCACGTGTACAAGGGCGAGCTCGGCGGGGTGGAGGTGGCGGTGAAGAGGCTGCGGCCCGGGAGTCGGCAGGGAGAGCGCGAGTTCAAGGCCGAGCTCGACATCATCGACCGCGTCCACCACCGCCACCTCGTCTCCCTCCTCGGCTCCTGCGTCGACGCCGACCAGCGCATCCTCGTCTACGAGTTCGTCCCCAACAAAACCCTACAGTTCCACCTCCATGGTAAAACCCTTTTCTCCTCACTCCTGTTTTTTTTTTTTTTTTTTTTTGACCATTAAAAATATATTCTGATAAAATTAGAATATTACATATTGAAAAATACTACATTAAAAGGATAAATTTTACTGGTCACTTTGGAGAAAAAGTCTCTAATTTTACGCTACATATTGCTTTTTTTTTTTTTAAGAAAATTGTGGAAATATTTCCTTACCTGTAGGCCCCTCAATAGCATTAAATTTATCTAGTTAATTTAATTTAATTTTTTTTTTTTGTTAAATTTATTGGTCCTATTAGCTATTAGTCACTAATTTGTGTGGTTTTATTTGCCAAAAATTGATCAAAGCTATTAAATTTGATGGAATCACCTATGTATTTGACAAAAATTTCTAATTTTATGGACTAAAATTACTCAATAGCATGTAGCTTGAGAGGGTCTCCACACACATTACCTGCTTTAACTTCCTTTTTTTTTGGTTTATTACTAATTTGGACCTTGAATTTTGACCCGCGTTCGGTTTTGTCCTCGTTAAAGTAAGTTATTAGCTTAAATTTTGAAGTCAAAGTATCGTTGGCTAACTCACATCAAACAAATTGAAAGACTAGATAGTAAAATCAAAATTTTGAAAGGTTAGCCAGCCAATTCAAAATAATTACTTTCAACCTAGGAGTTTTGCCTTCAGCCCATTGCAGTATCCTCCCCAGTCATCTATTTAATTTACTGTCTGAGACATGGGTGCTACGCCAGCACCATAATTTGATTTCTATTTTCTTTGTTAATATTGTTGATGTTTATGCATATTTTGATGTGATTTCAATAACATATTTGTTACTTGTGTACTAAGAATCTTGCTGTTAGGGTTGTAATATGGTTGGATTCAGATAAATGTAGAATTTGGAATGAAATTGAATTAATCAAATAGAATTTGCTTTTTGGGACTCGCATTCTTTTGTTCTAAATTCTAACCTGATGATCTATATCCGGCCATTTTGTAGTTGAATCAATCAAATGGGAAATAATTACCAGGCAAGTTAACCCTAGTAATTGTTGTGTAAATACGACAATTGTTCGACCAACGTGTGAATTTAGAATGGAAATTTTAGTATATTCTAAGTTAAATTCGAAAATGATCAAATCCAGTTCATATAGGTAGAAGAAAAGAAACGGTGAGTATATTTAGATGTAATCTTTGATATCCGATCGGACAATGAATCAGATTATCCATGGATAATCCGAATAATCCATCGAATTATTTTTATGCCGCGTGTCTGATTTTTCCTCTTTTTCGTCCACAGTGTATTGTTCTTGGTCTCACATAAATGAAAATTGCCCTATTTAAGTACTAACATGTCATCATACTTTTGGTTTTTCCTGTTCTAAGAAAACTTACTAGTTGCAATTATTATATTTTTAACTGTTAACAGTCAAATCCATTTTTTAAACGGTATATTTGCTACTATCTTTTGCAACCGAAGGACACTGTCTGATTCTATATCTGATATTGACTAATTACCATTATGTTTCCTCGGTGAGTTTTTCCTTATTGTTCGTTGAAATCTTCTCTCGAGTTGGTATCCATCTATTTTGCTAGCTAGTCATGATGTATGATTATATCAAAGTCAAAATGTACAAGTCTAAGCAGCAATTTTTACCAAGATAAAGCAACCCTCGAGCTTTTTTTGTGCTAGTAATCTTAAAACATAATTATTTATAACACTGATACACAAAAATCTAAGATCTCTCTCTTTTCCAATTAAGATGATAAGTAGCTCCTACATGTTTTAACCTCAACTTGCTCTAGGCATTGGTCGGCCGACTTTGGAATGGGCCAGAAGATGGAAGGTTGCTTTGGGTTCTGCAAAGGGCTTGGCTTATCTTCATGAGGACTGTTAGTTCCTACTCCTAGTTGAGCTTCTTGCTTTGATTTTTAAGTTTTGAGTTTTAATTTTACTACTGTTATTAAGCCTGCTGGGTAATGCTGCTGATCGACTTTTCACTTATTTTTTTAGGTCATCCGAAAATTATCCATCGCGATATTAAGGCGGCAAATATTCTTCTTGATTTTAGCTTTGAGCCAAAGGTAGGTTATGTTTGCTTGCTTTCTTTTTCTTTCTTTCTTTTCCTTCAAGCTCACAGGCTGCAATTCTTTTGCAGGTTGCAGATTTCGGATTAGCAAAATTTCAACCGCCAGATGATACCCATGTTTCCACACGCGTCATGGGAACCATAGGGTGAAAACCATTTTCCCAACTTCATTGATATATCTTAGAATTTATTCAGTTGTAGAAGACAACTTGTTACTTTAAAATTGAATTGACCTATATTACTAGTCTATCTGACCCTGCTAGAGCTTCCGCATAAATGCTATTTTAGCAGAGTTCCTCGGAAAAGCAAATATTTTTTGTCAACCATCATTCTAACAGCTTCTAGTTTTAGCAGAAGTATTGGGCCTTTTGCTTTAATTTCGGACTTAGAAGCTACCGACCGTCCCCGGCGCGAGTGATAAAGGGCTTGATGGTTATTACCCCTCGAGGTCCCATGTTTGAAGCCTGATTGCTTCATATTTCCAACTTAGTTCATTATTAAAAAATATGAACGAAGCGGGTTGCATGCTACCTTTTTCTCTCTCAAAAAAAAAAGAAAAAAAGAAAAAGGGATAGAGGCTTATTTAAGCTTGCCTCACTGCTAAAGCTCTGGATTTTCATTAGCCAAACACTTGGCAAACTTAATTCTCATATTCTCTTACTTCTATGATCTTCCGCCTCAGGTACTTGGCCCCAGAATATGTGACTTCAGGCAAACTTACAGACAGATCAGATGTTTTCTCCTTCGGGGTTGTGCTATTGGAGCTAATTACAGGAAGGCGACCTATTCATTCATCACAGACTTCATGGATGAGACATTGGTTGGTTGGGTTAGTGGCTCAAACCTTGGGTTCCGAAAAGTTTTTTTTACTGAGTATCTATAATCTATAACTATATATTATTCTTCCTATTTTTTGCTACGTGGCAACACTTTCTTCATTTGGAATCATGAACCGGCTCAAGCTCTCCACATGTTACCCTCTTTCTTCATTGAACTGGTTCAAGTCTTCCACATGTTTTCCTTTTTCTTTGCTTGAACTGAATTGCATGCCGTGTATTTCTTTCTTTGTTTGATTGAACTGAATCGGGTTATACACCGAACCGGCTCAAGTTCTGCACATATTTTTTTCTTTCTTTGCTTGAACCGAACCGGGTTAAACGCCGAATCGGCTCTAGCCCTTCGTATGTTTTTCTATTTCTTTACTTGAACCAAATCGGATCACACCTGTTGTATCCTTCTTTCTTTGCTTGAGCCGAATCGGGTTACATCTATAGACCATATTTCTATATTTCTTTATTTGAACTAAATGGGCCCAACTGAGTCCAATTAAAAGCATCTTTCTGTGCTAGTATGAGTTCGTACAAATCGTTTGCTAATTTTCTAGCAGATTTATTATAAGAAAATTGTCTCTCTCACTGTCAAGTGAAACTAGTTACTGAAAGGGGTTTTTCATACTGTAAAAATATTATGCAGATGATTAGTTAAAAATGACGAATCCTTGTTCGGCACAGTAGCATTAGTTTAAATCAAGTCGTCATTAAGATTCAACCTTCTCAATTTAAGTAGTTACTCTCAGGAGAGAATTTCTTAGCTGTTCCTCTTTACAGATATTAGAATGTGCAGATTTATCAGTTTACATACATAACTTTGTAAAATCTGAATTTTTCGTCAATGTCGAAAACACAATTTGATACAATGCACCCTTCTATTGAGAAAAATCCCCATTGTTAAAAACTTTTTCTGGAGCAAAATCAAAATTTGCCCCCATGAATTGAATGACTCAGTAAAAACTGCATTCTTCTCACTGCGGTATTTATGTAAAATTCCTTTGCTGTCTTTTAACACCTCAGATCTTTCCAATTGCAGGCGAGGCCATTATTGGCGCGAGCCCTCGAGGAAGGCAACTACGACGACCTCATTGATCCGCAGCTGGGCACAAACTACGATCCGTACCAAATGACACGCTTAATGGAATGTGCCGCGGCCGCTGCGCGCCGGTCTGCGCGACATCGTCCGCGAATGAGCCAGGTAACTTGGCTCGATTTTCTGCTCCTTAACTTTAATTTACAAGCTTATACTTTGCCTTAATTCACAAGTTTATAATGCGTCAAAATAATTTGATTGTAACCATCTCCTTCAAAAGCCCAATTACTGATACGGCGCACAATTTCTAAAGTTCGAGGTGCGTGGCATCATATTCTTTGATTGTTTTATGCATACATATATTTTTTCTGGCCTGCATAATCTGTAGAAACCTCTTTGATTCAATATGGAGAATTTGCACTGTGCATCTTTTCCGACGAGCTTTTTTTTTTCTTTTCGTTTACTCATAAAAACTATCGAAACAATGATCAAATCGAATTGACAACAATTTGAGCTTGTTATTTGAGCAGATTGTGCGGTACCTCGAAGGAGAAATTTCTACTGAGGATCTAAATGCGGGAATCAAACCGGGCCAAAGCTCTCTCCACGATAAGGATTCGGGCCAAGAAAGTGAAATCAGAAGGCTCAGGAGGATGGCATTCGGAAGCCGAGGCTACGCGAGTAGCGAATACAGCGAATCGGTTAGCGAATCGGCGGGAAACCCCGCCTCTTCGAACCGCGGCGCGGACGCAGCTGAATCGGAAGAGAGGGGACTGAGGAGAGAGAGCCGAGGACGGATCAGCGGATAATAAAACTCAGTATATTGTAACTTCATTAGTGAATTCTAAAGATTGTGATCCTTACATTTGATTCAATTGTCATTATGCACTACATAAATTCATTGGTGAACACATCTTAAATGTATTTGTTTATTTCTTTATTTTCGGTTTCAAAGAAGGATGATGATGAGTGGATGTAAATGATGAGGGATAAATGTGATGAATGTATATAACAAAGTTTCTTATTTTTATGATTCTTTTATAAATGTTTGTAGCTTCTATTCTAATGAAAAAGCTAAAATAAAATTTTGAGGCTTAAAAATAAAATCTTCTAACACATTTCAAATGTTTGATAACTCAAATCAGGGTTCTTTTATTAGGATTGAGGGCAATTTACACTTATAGCCTAAAAAAAGTGCAATTTGGGACAAAAGCATTTACAAATATATATATATATATATATATATATATATAATATATATATATATATATATATATATATATATATATATATATATATATATATATATAAGAATTGAGCTCCTTGTAAAAGTACCAATACATTGGTGCTTGTAGGTTTTTAGCTATTGGATGAAAGATTGTGTAGTTAGAATGATAATGGACCCCTTGAATTTAGTAGGTGGTTGGTGGAATAGAATGATCTAAGAAATAAAATTAGTCAAATAGATAGATTTAACGGTAAAAAACTAACAAGCACCAATTACTTGGTGTTTGTACAAGCACAGTAGCCGAACTATATATATATATATATATATATAGAGAGAGAGAGAGAGAGAGAGAGAGAGAGAGAGAGAGAGTTCTGCTACTGTTTTGTAAAAATACCAAATTAATAGTACTTGTAAGTTTTCTATCCTTAGATCTATTCTTTTCACTAATTTTAACTCTTAGACCATATTATTTCACTAACCATCAATTAAATCCAAGGAGCTCACTATCATCTTAACAATACATTTTTTTACTCAAAAATTAAAAACCTATAAATATCAATAACTTGATACTTTTAAAAACATAGAAGCTCAATTATATATATATATATATATATATATATATATATATATATATATATATAAAGAGAGAGAGAGAGAGAGAGAGAGAGAGAGGTTGGAAAATTATCGATAGCATCAAGTCATTGGTGCTATCAAGTTTTTAGTCTTTTGATTAAAGAATGTGTGGGTAAGATGATAGTGGTCTCCTAGGGTTTACTAGGTGGTTGGTTGAATAGTAAAAATTTTAGCGAATCACTATAATCCTAACCGCATATCTTTTCATCCAATGACTGAAAATTTGATAGCACCAATTGCTTGATGCTATCGTTAGTATTCTAGCCAGCCTATATATATATAATAAAAAAAATTAATTATTCAATATTTATAATTTTAAATATTTAAAAATTATATTATTTTTATATATTATTAACATGCAATGCTACGTGTATATCCTGAAAGGGGTGTATATCTTATACCCTATCTATTTTAGGATGGAAGCTCTTTCATTCGTCGCTTCGAAATTACGAATAAAATTCACTCCATTTTTAAATAGATAAAGTGTAAGATCTATACCTTTGATTCAGTTCGGGTGTACAACTAGTATTTTCCAATAAAGATATATAATCATCATTTCACGCACAATAAAAACATGATATGAAATGATTGGTTGCGACAATATCAACAACATAGAAGATAATCATCAAAATATATAATTTTTACTGGGACCCTTTTTGCCAACAAAGTCAAAAGCTAAAGGGCCCAATCGGCTCCCTTTTTAATGTAACGTGAAACACCTGCATGTTTCTGAATCGTCACATTCATGCTCACCACATTTTGTGGGACTCCCCCCTCATAAAAAGCAGTGTTCCCAAAATTTAAAAATTATAAATTTTTACACCCATTTAATCTAAAAATTATTAATTTTTTATTTTTATTACAAATTATTTAAAATTTTATAAATTTTGAAATATATATATATATATATAGAGAGAGAGAGTAGAGCTTACATACTCTTAAAAGCACAAATTCAAATATACTTGTGAATTTTTTATTATTAAATTTATATTGTAATTTGTACTATTTACTTTTTCTTTATCTCTTTTTAGTTGACTTTACAAAAATATTAATTCTAATATAAATCCAATGATAAAAAATTCACAAATATATATAAATTTGTACTTTTGAGAATATATAAATTTTATATATATATATATATATATATATATATATATATATATATATATATATATATATATATATTGAGTTTACAAATAGAATTTCTCTCTTCCTTCTTTTTTCCTTAGAACTGGTCAAAAGGACAGAGACCAGTAAGCTAGCTAGCTAGGGTTTGTTCTTTGTAATTTATTGTCCTTTATATCCATTTGCCAGCTTAGATTGCTTATTGAATTTTGCTGATGTGGATACAACAACCAACAACCAGAGAGAGAGAGACCTAATGTGACCAATTTGCCGCCAGCATTAATAACTTATGGGCTCTAAAATTATCAATACAAAATATTTAAATTCACCTGATAGGGGAGACAAAGAGAGAAAGAGAGAAAGAGAGAATCAAGTCATATTTTTAGTAAAATTTTGTTTGGTGCTATAATTCTATTTAAGAAGTACAGTGTAATAAGGGTTCAGACTATTATATTTATTAGTTTTCTTTCTCCTTTATTAATTTCATCTTTCAGATCATGCTATTTTATTGACTGTTTGGAATTCACTATCATTCTATACATTTTTTTATCCAAAATTTAAAAATTTATAAACACCAATAATAGTACTGTACAATAAAATTTACAATAAAATAACTTGATAGTTTTGATATATAGCACAATTAGAAATAGGGTTGGTTGTTACTAGGTTTAAGTTTTTAGTTTGAAAAATACTTCTAGTACATTTCGAATGAGATGTACAATTTATATTTTATCTATTTTAAATTAAAATAAATTTTATTAATTATTTTAAAATAAATAAAATATATATTATATATTTAATTTTGAATGTACTAATACTGCTGTTTTAGAATCTTACTTGTGACAAGTTACTGATGTTGAAAACATCACCAAAAAATAGTAGTCATAGTTTTCTTTGAGAAAAAAATAGCGAGCTATCTGCTTCATTCATGGTAAAAATGAACTAAACAATAAGAGTGAGACAACAGGGTCACTCGAAGCAAGAGGGTTACGAAAAAAAAAAAAAAAAAAAAAAGTAACTATAACAAAAACTACTATAGGATCCGACACATTCCTCATCTCAAATCTGCCTACTAACTCACCTTATAGCGCAAATTGGATCCGTATTGACAAGATGAAAAATAATTTTATTTCTAATCTGTCAAATCGCTCCACAAAAGTAGTAGTCAGAGTTGACACAATATTTCCACATGGAGGCAAATCATTCAAAGCAATAAATTTGGGACAATAAAGATGGGTGGTGTCAATTCTAAAAAAACAAAAGATAATAATGAAAGGTACATTAATATAGTAGCAGACAATTCCATAAAATGTACAAAAAAATAAAAAAAAATTGAGCCACATATTTTACTAGGCACAAATATTCGAAATTTTATTCGAATTCAAATTTGAACGGAATAAATTTATCTGATATTAAACGGATATGGATTCGGATATGAATATAAAAATTAGAAATCCGACAGATTTGGATATGAATTTTGATTGTACCCGACCCGAATCCGAATCCGACCCGAACCCGAATTAATTTTACGTTATATAATATATGTGTATATAAATATTTGATATTATATTTAAATTTATATTTTAAAATTTAAATTTAATATAATATATTTTGAAATATTGTAAAATAAAAAAAATTATTTAGGGTTTGAATTTTCGGGTTCGGATTCAGGTTTGGATTTTGAATTTTTGGTGGGGTTCGGATTTGGATATGAATTTTTAAAATTCGTCGGATTCGGGTTCGGGTTCGAATTTTTAGAAATCCACCCCGAATCCGACCTGTTGACATTCCTATATTTTACCCCTAATATATATAATATATATATATATATATATATATATATATATATATATTAAAATATTTAATAAAATTAATAAGTTGATTCTAATCATACAATGCTTAGAATGTATATCGTATATTTAATTTGCAGATGTATGTAACATTACTTATTTCTAATAAAAAAATTTATTTATATATTTTTAAAAAAGTGATATACATTTTACATATTTTATTCTAAAATTTATAAAAAGTTAAATAATATTTAGTAAAAAAAATAAAAAAATTTACTTGTACATCTAAAATAAATTTAAAAAATATTTAGTAACAAAAAAATTGATGCGATAAATTAAAAATAATAACTCTTGAATAAAAAAAATTATAAAATATACATCTCACTTATTTTTATAATGAGTATGAAAATAATTTTTTTTTTCTTTTTTTTACTAATCCAGTAACATAAACTGACGTGCTATATATAATGGCACTCACTGTCATAGCTTAGCTGAAAATATATATTTATAATTATTTTATTTGTTGAGATATGATTGATAACGACGTAATAATAAATTTTTTTTAAAAAAAAAATTATAAACATCAATTAATTGAGCGCATGATCTATCCAAAAGACGAAATCAAACTTAGTCAACGAATGTGACTATTTTTTTTTTTATTATTATAAAGATAGAAAAAAAATAACAAAATATTAGTTTAATTTATTTTTAAAATATAAATTTAATAAAAAATAAAAAATAATTTAAACAATAATTATTAAATTCAGCTAACTGTGCGTGGATTTGCTAATCAATTTCTATATACTGGAGCACGTTATCTTTAATGCGTGGACGAAGAACAGCGAGACAGGCACACATAGTACTGCATAAAAGCGTATGATCCAAATAATTAAGCCACAAAAATTCATAACTATTCAAAAATAAAAATAAAAATAAAAAAACTCCAATGGAGAGCTATTGATCAATAACGTTTTATTAAGGAGCTTATAATTTGCTTTGACGTCGCGTATTAACTTTTATATATATTTAAAAAAATTAATTTTGAATTTACATATATAGAGTAGAGTTTATATGCTTTCAAAAACATAAGCTAAACTATACTTGTAAATTTTTTACTATTAAATTTTTATTGAGATTTGTATAATTATAAAGTCAACAAAAAAAAAGAGAAAGAAAAAGTATAATTGCACAAATCTCAATACAAATTCACTAATAAAAAATTCACAAGCATAGTTTAGCTTGTGCTTTTGAAAATATACAAGCTCTACTCTCTCTCTCTCTCTCTCTCTCTCTCTCTCTCTCTCTCTCTCTCTCTCTCTCTCTCTCTATATATATATATATATATATATATATATATATGAATAATTGCCTGTGTAACCCTAAAATCTGAAGAAATATCTGATTTATCCCTCTTATTTTTTTCTTTCCAATATACCCTTCATACGTTCCACCGTTATTAAAAATATCCCTACCGTTTCCCTTTGTTAAGTTAACTAGGGTTAAACTAGAGTTAAATAATAATCGGAGTTGAAAACTATCAGATATACCTATTTTGTCCGGGTTTAGGGTTTAGGATTTTTTAGGGTTTTAGGGTTTAGGGTTTAGGGTTTTAGGGTTTTAGGGTTTAGGGTTTAGGGTTTTTTAGGGTTCTAGGGTTTAGGGTTTTAGGATTTTTAGGGTTTAGGGTTTAGGGTTTAGGGTTTTAGGGTTTAGGGTTTAGGGTTTTAGGGTTTAGGGTTTAGGGTTTATGGTATATTTGAAAGGGCAAAATAGTAATTACACACAGATAACGGCAGTACACTAACAGAGTTTAACTTCAGGAGTATTTTGGAAAGAAGTTGGAACGTAAGAAGGGTAGTTTTAATATTAACCTTCTAAGAGAGGTAAATATGAAAATAGGAAAATTTTTAGGAGTATATAGAAAATTGCCCAATAATATATATATATATATATATATATATATATATATATATATATAATATAATTAGGCTGGAATACTATCGATAGTACCAAGCCATTGGTGCTATCAAGTTTTTAGTCTTTGGATTAAGAAATATGCGGTTAAGATGATAGTGGTCCCCTAGGATTTAGTGGGTGGTTGGCTGAGTAGTAAAAATCTTAAAAAATTACTATAATTCCAACCGCACATACTTTCATCCAAGGGCTAAAAACTTGATAGCACCAATTGCTTGGTGCTATCGATAGTATTCCAGCGGACTCTCTCTCTATATATATATATTTGAAGGGTTGTGCAGAAATACTATCAATAGCAAACAGACTCTATTGCTACCTATTTGTTTTCGATCATGGAGCTTTTAAATCAACAATTAGTATCGTTGAACATGATCTATACGATTTGAAGTATTTAAAAATTAAATTTTAAATTTTTTCGATATCATTAATCTAATAATCAAAAAATTATAAAATTTGCAATTTTAATGAGTGATATGATGCTTTTTTTTACTTAACGATGTAAAAAAATCTAAATCAATTAAATTTTGATTAGACAATTTTTTACACTATTTGAAATAAGATCTACACTCTTGAAATAATTGATTACAATATTTCTATTATTATTTTTTAAAAAATATTTATTTTTAGCTGGTTATTTTTATATTTGCTTGATAATCAAAAAAATAATATTTAAAAAAATATAAAATATAATTTTTATATAATTTAAATAATTTAGATCACATTTGATTTATAAAAAGTTCATCATTGCCGTTTGCTACCCAACTATATTTTAAAAATCTGAATGGAATTTATAAATTCAAAAAAATAAAATAGTCTAATTTTACATAAACGCAAAATCAATAAATACATAGTTTTTAATACAAAAAAAATCCTCTTTTTAATAATTTAGAAAAATTTTATTATTATTGTTATTATATTTTGCCTTTGTGATTTTTTTTTTTTAAGAGCCAACCCATCCATTCATTGCATCACAAAGCTAACATGTAACACGTGGTTGACTTTAGAAAATCATTCCAACAACAACAATAATAATAATAATAATAATAATAATAATAATAATAATAATAATGCTCTATTTTTTATTTATTTTTAAATATTTTAAAAATATTTTTTAAAAATAAATCATGAAATTAATATTCATGATGTGACAGTTTGTATATACTTTTCTTTTCTTATAAAATACTCAAATTAAAATACTTAATTTATCCTTAATTAATGGATTGGTTGGTATGAAAATTGATGCCAATTACATTTTATCTAATATTTTAATTTGCACATGTACTCTTTTAAATTATATTTAGAGCCAATTTGATATTAAAAAATATTTTTTAAAAAAAAAATCTAATTTTATAAAATTAAAATAAATTAATACAGAAGATCATAAAATTAAAAATTATATCTTAGTGGAGCTAGTGTTACCTGTATTAATTATAAAAATAAATACTTGCTATTATTTAATATTAGAGGTAAATTGTTATTTTTTAAGAAAAATAAGAAAAATTTGAGGGACCTATTTGTAATATCGGAAGGATGAGGTGCTAAAAAGCCAAAATACCCTCACAAGTCACAATTACTCCGCAATTAATTCAACCCGATCCGATCTCTGATACGCCGTTAGATCGACTGATCACTTATCACCACGTACCCGTACTCGTACCCGTACCCGTACCCGTACCCGCATCCGCATGCGCACCACAGCATACTCCTCTGTCACAAAATCGTACATACGCGAACGATAAAGGGCATTTTCGTAAATCGATACCAAGATATATATATATATAAAGCAACGATTCCGCTTCCAATATTCCACATTCTTTCGTTTTTGTCGAGATCCCAATCGCGTTCCGAGTTTCGAAACGTATCGCCCGATAAATAGCAGAATATCGGCCGACACATCGCCGATACGATATTTTCCCCTTCGTCGTCGTCGTCGTCGTCGTCGTCGTCGTTCCTTTTCCCTGCGCGCTCGGGCTCGGGATCTTGGCGGAGAATGGCGAGGAAATGGTGTCGGAGATCGGGTTACTCGGCGGCGGTGGCGGCGGTGGGGGTGGGGATGAGCCTCCTCTTCGCGTCGGCGATCGTGTCCGCGGATCGCCGATCCGAAGACGAGGTCTCGGGAGAAGCTTCTAGAAGCGGCTCGAACGTCCCCGATTATCTCCTCCGCCTCGCCGATTTCTTGTGGCGTGCCGATGGATCCTCGTACCAGCACGTTTGGCCGGTATTTTTTATTATTTATTTATTTATTTTGTGGGTGGTGAGGGTGAAAATTGGAATTGATTTGGATTTGAGTTTGATTTTTTTTTTGGGTGAATTTGTTTGCGTTTGATTTGAATTCGAAAAAAAAGCCGATGGAATTTGGGTGGAGGATCGTGTTGGGATCCGTGATCGGATTCATGGGAGCGGCGTTTGGGAGCGTGGGAGGAGTCGGCGGTGGAGGGATTTTCGTTCCCATGCTCACTTTGATCATCGGATTCGATCCCAAATCCTCCACGGCTTTATCAAAATGTAAGTTTTTTTTTTTTCAATATCTCCTACTTTTTTTTTTTTTTTCTTTTTTTTTTTTCTTTGGTTGCAGTAAAATGTAAAAATTATTTTCTGATAATTTTTTTTTTGAAAAATTATTTTTATGAATTTGAGAAAAATAAATCAATCGAAAACTCAAGCTCCAAAAAAAATTTTCTTATATATTTTTTTTCCGTCGAACCAAATAAATATAAATTTTAATATTTGTTTTTTTAGAAACCAAACACTATAAAATATAAAATATTTGTTTTACGAAAAATTAATTTTCACAGTTTTTGGGTATTTTTATTTTACCAGTAGTTCAAAAAATAAATTGGTAATTAATCATCTCGTGGTTTTATTTTTGTTTTTGTTTTGCTGTGATATTTTTTGCAAACTAGTGCAGATCTAAAGGTATTATCACAGAATAATAAAGTGAAATTTGTTTAAGAAAGGTTGCAAAATATATATATATATATAGAACTCGGCTGTCTATAGCACTGTTATCAAATTTTCAACCGGTAAATCAGCCTATTTGATTATTTTTATATTACTAATTATATCAAAATTATATATATATATATATATATATATAGAGCCCGACTAGAATACTATCGATAGTACCAAGCAATTGGTGCTATTAAGTTTTCTGCCGTTGGATGAAAAAATATGCCGTTGAGATTATAGGTGGTCCCTTAAAATTTTTACTATTCAACCAACCACCTAGAGTAAACCCTAAGGGATTACTATCATCTTAACCACACATTTTTTAATCCAAAGACTTAAAAATTTAATAGCACCAATGACTTGGTGCTATCGATAGTATTGTAACCTAATTATATTTAATATATATATATATATATATATATATATATATATATATATATATAAAACTCGGCTATTATACTATCGATATCACTGCTATCAAATTATCAACTATTAGATCGATCATTTCCATCCGTTAGATATTACTAATTATATCAAAATTATATATATATATATATATAATATTATCTATATATATTAAAATTTAATATAATTATTAATAAAATATATCTGTTTGATATAATATTTAGTTATGCTGAAGCAATTTTAGTATTTGAAAGCTGTATCAATCTCAACAATTTTGCTGAAAGTTATAAAGTGCCATACCTTTTAATGAAAAGTTTACTTAACTCTTCTTTAGAGATTTATCACAACTTTGATTCTTTTTTTATGTTCTTTTGTCCTGTCTTACCTATTAATTTCCTGCATTTATTAATTGTTGCAATCTTCTGAATTTGATGGGATTAAAGGTTGTTTAGGGGATATGGTTAGATTTATAACTTAATATAAATCAAACACTGGGTCATGATTATGTATAGATATTTCTAGAACTATTGCATATTTTGAAATGGATATTTGAAGTTTACTTTTTTGATTTTACTATTTAACTGTACTGTTGTTTTCATTTAACTATTTTTGTGACATCCCAATAGTCCCACAGATGAAAATGAGGTTGTGATTGAATTTATAAGATTTATGGACAGTAGTAATAATAATTAGGTTTAAGTATTTTGGATTGTGTTTTGGGTCCAACGAATTATTATTGTTAGTAGGTCGGGTCGTTACATTTGGTATCAAAGCCAGTCACCCGCCGAAAGTGTGTGGTGAGTTTCGACTGAGTCAGGATTTGAAAGCCAAGGTGACGGACTATATCAGGATCTGAATGACGAGACTAGCGAGATAAGTCTCAGGTGATCTTGGGCTGACGAGGCCGTGATAGTCCCATATAGAATGGAAATGATATTATGATTGAATTTATAAGAGATATAGACACTAATAATAATAACAACTAAACTTAAGCATTTTGGACTGAATCCAACGAGTTATTATTGCTAGTAGGCCTGATCGTTACAATCTTATCTCTACAAAATATGTCATAATCGAACCAAAAAATTCAGTTATCTAAAAGGGAATATTCCATATGTTTTACTGTTCAACTGAAAATGTTGAGTTCTGTTAGTAGTACCTGGAAAATTCTGACAGCAAAGTAACTGCAAGGTAACTTTTTTTTAACATTTTTGGTATTTCTTGAGATCAGTACTGTTAGTTATGTTCTTTATTCCTTTTTTTCATGTTTAGTTGTGTTGATTTAAACATTTAAACAGAAGAAAAAGTGTACAATTTAATAGCCGAGATCATCCTGATCTTGCACACTCTTTGGGCAGGTATGATCATGGGTGCGGCCGCTTCGACTGTTTACTACAATCTCAAGCTGAGGCATCCGACTTTGGATATGCCGATTATCGATTACGACTTGGCTTTACTTATCCAACCCATGCTTATGCTCGGAATCAGCCTCGGTGTCATATTTAATGTAATATTTCCCGACTGGATGGTCACCGTGCTTCTGATCATCCTCTTCTTAGGTACTCGATCATTTGAAAATGTGATATTTGGTATCTTTGTTACAATTAAGTAAAACTCTCTTTACTTAATGTACTAACACATTGTAGGTACATCAATTAAGGCATTTATGAAGGGTGTCGAGAGTTGGAAGAGAGAGACAATTATCAAGAAGGTAATGTTCTTCTTGCTCTGATCTTCACCTCATCATCTCGTGTCATCGTCCGACTCCTTAACTCTAATTTGATTCTAATTTTACTACGCGTCGTCGGTTGCTCATCTCAGGAGGTCGCCAAGCGCGTAGAATCGAGTGGTGAGCATGCTAAAAATAATCAAATTATACCGATTATCATTTCCTCTCAGTAACAGAAATAATTGATCATTTTTATGATACTTATTTTGTAGGTCAGGCGAGTGAAGTGGAATACCAGCCACTTCCTTCTGGCCCCGGCACTGGTGCCCCGAATGTGGCTAAGACGAATGACGACCGAGAGGTAACATGATAGAATATCTATGCATTTTACTAGACTGCTGAAACAGCTTCTCTACTCTCAAAAAGCAGTTGCAGTGAGGAGATTTTGCTGCAGCAAGAAGCTGAAGTGAGGAGATTCTAGGTCCTAGAAGCTCTAGAAACTTCAATGTTAATGTTTTTTTCAAAAAGTTCTATTCAAAGAATACTTTTGCACAAGTCTAGCTGTGTGCCAGACAGGCCTTAAATTAAATTGCCATGACTCAAAAAGATTGGAAGGCTAATACTTTTATAAGTATGACAGGTCCCAATACTGGAGAATGTGTGCTGGAAGGAGTTTGGTCTTCTTGTCTTTGTGTGGATGGCATTCCTTGTATTGCAGGTCACAAAGGTAAGTTAGTTTTGTGGTGATTTTTAAAATAATTTCTTCGACTAGTAAGATTATAATAGAGGATATTCACATGGGTTATATATAATACATGCAGAACTACACATCAACATGCTCCACATGGTATTGGGTTCTTAACTTGCTTCAGGTACTACAATTGCCCATTCCTTGTTTAAAGTTTTAACACCTGTTTGCTGCGGCTTCTGGAACAACAAACTTAGCTTCGAGAAGCAGTAAGAATATGATTTTGCGGAGGTGGTAGGAAGCAGCAGTGAGCTTCTGGACCCAAAAACAGAAGCTCTAGTCCGGAGTTTCTGCTTTGGCCTTAGTTGGAAGTCGTTTGGTTTAGCAGATGAATCGAGAAATCAGAATAGAAATGGAAATAGAGCGAAATCGAAAACGGAACGATGAAAACATTAATTTGTTTGGTTCACTACAGAAATCGGAATTGAAATTGAAATCTTATCCAAATTGAAATTCAAATAAATTAATTTTTTATTAAAAATTTAAATTTGTTATTCAAATTTTAAATCAAATTTTGAACCTAAATTTGAACTTACAATTTGAACTTAAAATTTATATTTACAATTCAAATTCTTGGCCAAAATCAAAATTTTAATTTAGAACTATTAAATTGAAATTTTAAAAAATTAAAATTAAAATTTTAAATTTATATTTTAAAATTATGATTTAATTTAATGAATTTATATAATTTATATTTAAATTCAAATAATTATTAGTGGGAAAAACAAAAATTTCTTAATCGCTCCGGAATCAAAGTTGACTCCCACCGCAGTGGTGTGAGTCATTTTTGAGAAATTCGAATTCCTCCAGAATATGAATTGGAATGTTAATAATGACTTATTTCGATTTTCATTCCGAGTCTCAATTACTTCAAACCAAATAAGCTGCATGTGTCTTTTCGAATAGCTCTTCTCAAAGAGCACTTCTGTACCATCCGCGATGGTTAGACCCTCAAGTGATTCATGGCTTTGGAAAATTGAGTTTTATTGATCAATATGCTATTTTGGACAGGTCCCAGTCTCCCTGGGAGTATCTTTATACGAAGCAATAAGCTTATATCAAGGAAGGAGAGTAATAGCATCTAAAGGGAGTGAAGGGACAAACTTGAAAGTTCATCAACTGTTTATTTATTGTCTATGTGGTGTGGCTGCTGGTGTTGTTGGGGGTCTTCTTGGTTTAGGGGGAGGATTTATTATGGGTCCACTCTTTTTGGAGCTGGGTATCCCCCCACAGGTAATTAATTATTAATTGGTAACCTACTCTTTGCTGTTAAAAACACAAAAATAAATTTTCTTTTTTCTTGTGTTTTCCCTTTTACTGTTGTCTGTTTCCTTATGAACTTAGTAATATGAACTAGTTATCTAAATGGTATGGAAAGTAAACTAAATTTTGTATTCAGCCTATGTGTATTGATGATCTTGCTAGCTGGGATTTGAAACTGCAAAAATTTCCTGCAGGTATCAAGTGCTACAGCAACCTTTGCCATGACATTTTCCTCGTCGATGTCCGTTGTGGAATACTACCTCCTACACCGTTTTCCCGTCCCATACGGTATTGACTCTGCTTTTTTCTTATTTTTTACCCTGTGATATTGAACTTAGTCCAAAAATTTCCTAGTTGTCAGCACTTTGCTGCAGCTTAACTACAAGCAGACTCAACAATTACAATAAAACATTTCCTCTTTTGCTCTCTTATTGACTTTGATCATTTAATTGAGCCAAATGGTTGTTCTTGGATGGCTCTTTCATTTTATGTAAAAGAATGTAAATTAGGATGATTTTCTTTTGGTTGCAGCAATTTACTTGATCGCCGTGGCGACCGTCGCTGCCTTTATTGGCCAGCATGTGGTCCGAAAACTGATCATTTTGATGGGGAGGGCATCACTCATCATCTTCATATTGGCTTCCACAATCTTTGTCAGTGCAATTTCACTTGGTAACTCTCTATCTATATCTCTCTCTCTAGAGTTGTTGCTTGTGATACCATAACTCTTTTAACTCTTTAATCAACAGGTGGAGTTGGTATCTCTAACATGATTAAGAAGATCGAGCACCACGAGTACATGGGATTCGAAAACCTCTGCAAGTATCAAGTGTAGACCGACCTCGTCAGTAGAGAAAACCAACCAGTTTGATTTACGGAACTTTGCATTGCTTAACTCCTTAAAACTCATCCTCTTCCTCCAACTGAAGGTGCATGCAATCGCACAATCGCCTCACCTCTAGGGTTTTCTACATTTGATTAGGTTGTAGGATCGGAAAAAATTATTTTGTAGGAATGAAACACGAGATTCTCGTTGTATTTCCCTTTTGTCGCACTTTTTTTTCTTTTTTTTTTTTTCTCATTCTTCACACACTCCGATATCGATATCTTATTATGACTACCACTGCTGCCAATTTCACATTCAGTCACTTGTATGTACGGCCGATTGTTTAAGGTAATCAGTATGAAGATTTTTATTGTTGTATCTAATTTCAAAATTTGTTTGATTTTGCCCTGGCTACTTTGTCCTGAAGAAATTGTTGGTGGATGATAATTGCATAGTGTGCTAAATTAAATGGCAAAATGTAGGATATGTATTGTCATGTTACCATACTTTTCCATTTCTGTTTTCATGCTTTGATCTACTCTAGCTAAGATTCGGAACGAAACGAAATGGCGCGTCAGAACAACAGAAATATTGAATCTGATTATCATTCATGCAAATAGATTTGACTAGTTTAACATACCTTTTTCGTCGATAGCAGCACTTCTTCATAGCACGATCTCGCATCAGAACAAATCTAAATCCAATGTATTAGTTGGGCTGCGCACTTAAACCGAATAGGATCCCTCCGAGCGAAAAGAAAGACCACCATCGAAAGCAGAATCATCATTATTCTGTCTTCAAGTGTCCCTCCATAGCATCTGATCTGATCTGATCTTTTGTGTTGAAGCATCTGCTACTCTGTCAAAAGCAGATTCTATGTTCCAAGGATAAGAACAACTTCAGTGGAACATAAGCTCTTTATATAGTAACTCTCCATTGCCTAGATTTCATGAGTTGAAGCTCCGGCGAACCATGAGCTCGAACAACCTCGTCTTGGGCCGCCCGGAGAGCCGGAGGTCTGGAATGATGAGCTCCAGCAGCTTCATCTTGGCCCGTCCAGAGAGCCAGAGGCCCGGCGACGAGCACCGACCTCCCTCGCGTAACCATCAGGGCTACCAAAACTGGGGAGTAAGAGTTCCAAGGAGTCTCTACCACACAATGGTGAAGCCTCTATAACTCTTGATTTTCCTTTTTTTTAAAAAAAAAATTTGTTTAGGCTCGTAGTAACGAAAAATAATATACCCGCAAAGTTTATTACACAACTAGGATTTGTATATGCAATGCATCATAAACAAAAAAATAAAGAATTGGTGGTTGCTTTTGATGTGTTGTTATTCAGGAAGAAAATGATGGAGGTTTATCCCCGTACAGATTATTCGAGGAGAGAGTGAGGAGTGGGCCTTATGAACTAGCAAGGTATGTGATCTACTGCACATGAGATCATTGTTGATCCATTACTGATGTTTAAGTAGTGTTCACAAAAAAAAAAAACCCTCTAACTGGTATTTTTTTCCTGAAGTTAAAGGGAAATTTTTTTTATAGAAATAGTATCCAAACAACATTATCTGAGGAATCTCCAGACAGATGCCGCTCTGCTTCTTTCTTTTAAAGTGATTCGGATATAAACGAAAACTGATTATTCTTGAGATAAGTATAAATGTAAAAATTAGCTTGAATTATTGTAAAAATATGTTTGATTGGATATTAAATTAATACGAGATATAAGAGAATTTGTATTTCGTATGATAATAGAGAATAAGAGAAATAGAAAATAGTAATCGTATGAAATGACGAAATTAAAATTTTGTATATAAAAATTAGCATAAATTTTAAAATTTTAAAAATTTAATATAAATTTATTACAAATTAAAATTAAAAATTTATAAAATGTTAAAAATTTTAATTTTAATTATCTCAAAAAATTATAAAAATGGGAGCAAAAATTTTGATTTTTAAATTTGTATAAATTTTAAAAATATATAAAAAGATTTGTATAAATTTTAAAATTTTAAAATTAATAAATTTTAAAAAAAATTAAAAAATTATATTTTTAATTTATTAAAAAGTAAAGCTAAAAAGATTAAAATTTATAAAATAAAAAAATAAATTTTAAATTTTATAAATTTAAATATTTTAAAATTTTTAATTAAAAGAAAAAAAAAAAAATAAAAAAAAAAGTGGAACAAGATTGGAAACGCAACATTGTTCCACCGTGGAGGAGAACAGCTGGAGTAGAACAGCTGTTCTCGAGCTGTTCATGGGATGTAAATAAATACGGATATCCGAAATTTTATTCGAATTCAAATTCGAACAGAATAAATTTATTCTATGTTAAACAGATATGGATATAAAAACTGAAAATTCAACGAATTTGAATTTAGATATAGATTTTGATAATATTCGAATCGAACCGAATCCGAGCTAAACTCGAATTAATTTTACGTTATATAATATATGTATATATAAATATTTAATATTATAATTAAATTTATATTTTAAAAATTTAAATTTAATATAATATATTTTAAAATATTATAAAGAGAAAAAAAAATAATTATTTCGGATTCGAATTTTCAAATTCGGATTCGGATTCGAATTTTAAAATTTTGGCCGGATTCGAATTTGAATATAAATTTTTAAAATTCGTCGGATTCGAATTCAAATTTAGATTCGAATTCGATAGTCAGATTCAAATTAAAATCTATCTCGAATTTGATCCCTTGACATCCCTAGCTGTACTTTTTTTTTTTTTTTTTTTTTTGTTTGGAAATAAGTTGAAAAATATCCCCTTATCCTCCTTATTTCCGTATCCAAAAGATATCTTAGAGAAAAAGAAAAGGAGGGTGAGACGGGGACACGGTGCTCACCAAACTAGTCATTAAATAATGTTGTTTGAACATTATGTCCATCAAATTTTTGCCTTGTTTCTAAGCAAATCAATTTTCAAAGAAATGATAAATTTTTTTTAAAAAAATTATTGATATATTTATGGTTTGGATATTATTAGTTCTACTTGGAACAACTATTATAGAAAAAAAAAAAAAAAAATCATAATTACAAAATGAATACGATCATGAAAGATTAGAGATTTAAATTCAGATTCTAGTACATGTTATATTAAAGAGATGATTAATACCATTAATTTATGCCTCCCTATGGAAAGTTGAAATAATATTTAATGGGGTGACAATTTGACATGAGAATGACTCAACAACCACAGTTGAAAATTACAAGTTTTTGGATAGAAATAAAAATAACATTCAATAAAAAATTAGGATTTCTTAATAAGGAGTGGTTGGAGGAGAGCTCCACATTTAAATTTCTTCCTCCAAAAGATTATTAAATTTATTATTTATATACACCATGTAAGGCTCAAAAAATTAAAAAAAAAAAAAAAAAAAGTATATTTTTCGTAGTTTTTCATTTGTTGAATAAAAAAATCTGAGAAAAAAAAAATTAAAAAATTAAAGACATGGTGAGAAAATAATTTTGGGGGAAACCAAAAAGCAAAGCAAGTACCGGAGTTTTAACATATAAAGGTGTGGAAATGGATTCAGTGAGAACAAATATCGAACAGGTTCCCGGCACGACCGTACTCACCAGCACGGATCCTCGCCATCCACGGCAATGGCGGCGGGGTAAACCCTGGGCTTCGGGACTTCCTCGCCAACTCGCCGCCGCGGATCCGCCGCGAGTGGAACCTGCCGGGGGAGGAGCCGGGGCTCACGGAGGAGGAGTTCAAAACGGCGATGAGGAAGCTCAAGAAAGAAGCGTACAATTCTAAAAAGAAGACGAAGACGAAGACGAAGACGAAGACCCGCGAGGGAAGAGGCGGGGCGTCGTCGTCGGGGGGTAGTAATGGGGGTAAAGGGGAGGAGGGAGAAGGGAAGTGTACGATATGCTTGGAGGCGTTCGCGGCGGGGGAGAGCGTGCTCGTCACGCCCTGCGATCACGTGTTCCACGGCGATTGCGTCTCCCCCTGGGTGAGGAGCCATGGGAGGTGCCCGCTCTGTAGGTTCGAGTTGTGCGAGAGGAGGAGGAGCGGCGGAGGAGGAGGGGAATATGGGGAGGAGGAGGAGGACGACGATGATGTAGAGTTAGGGTTAGCGCTGGAGCTCGTGGCGCTTCTGAGGGCCATGGAGGAGGCGCTCAATTGGGTGGGGTTCTCTAGTGACAGATATAGAGATGTCACAATTACTTGAGATAAGATACTGGTGCTGTTTTGTTTATTAGGGGCAGGGTTTCTACCATCAATAAGTAAAATAAAATAAAAAATAAAGATCTATTGTACTTTTGGTACTTAAAATTAAATCCTATCGAGATATAATTTTAAAAATAATTTTATAAATTTTTATAATGATAAAAATAGTCCTATAATTTTTTTTTTATAAAAATAATCTTAAGCGGCGAATGGTTCACCGCTTTTAAATACGGTGAATCATTCACCACATTCATAAATATTTAGCAAATTTTAAGTCCTATAAAAGCGGTAAATTATTCACCGCTTTTAAAAACGGTGAATGATTCACTGCTTTCATTCACTTAAACCCTAGCGCTCCGGGCATGTACCGGCACCCGCACCCGCACCCTCTTCTTTTCTTCTTCTCTTCTTCTTCTCTTCTTCTTCTTCTTCTACCCGCACACGAGCCGCCGCCTTCTTCTTCTTCTCTCCGCACCCACGAGCTCTCTCTCTCTCTCTCTCTCTCTCTCTCTCTCTCTCTCTCTCGCACACACACACACACACACTCTCTCTCTCTTTCTCTCTCACGCTGCGCGCACACACACACACTCTCTCTCTCTCTCTTTCTTTCTCTCTCTCTCACTCACGTAAATAATTCACCGCTTTTAAAAGTGGTGAACCATTCACCGTTTTTGAAAGCGAAAGCGGTGAATGGTTTACCACTTTTATAGGACTATGGCAAAAATTTATAAATGTGGTGAATCATTCACCACTTTTCAAGAAAGCGGTGAATGGTTCACTGCATTTGGATTCCCAGACGTCCGCGAGACTATTTTTACAAATATTTTTTTAAAAGGTCTATTTTTATAAAAACGATTGTTAGTAGAATTAGATCTGTAAATAACCCTCCTATAAACTCCTTCTACTCACAAATTTTCTATTAGAGGTTCAAAAATTTTGAGTATCAAAAATGCAATTTAGCCGAGCCTCAATGTTCTTGAATTCAAAATCTCATTAACTGAGAGTTACTGAATAGTCATACCACATGACAAAACTCTTTAGCCCATGATATTGATATTGATATTGATATTGATATTGATATTGATATTGGTATGTTCCTATTAATCATAAATCAATAAGAATTTCAAAACTTCACGAAAACTCTTTACAATTTTCAAACATCCTTAAGAGAAATGTAACATTTGCTAACACAACTAAACTGTGAGCTACTTTTGGACTGCTGCAGGGCATCCGAAGTACTTTTGGACTATTACGAAGTATCCGAAGACATAATTTATTTAGATGATGCAATTCTCTATATATATATATATATATATATATATTTTTTTTGATTAAACAGGGGTGTACCCTATTTGAAAAGTACAGGACAGAAAAAAGAGTAAAAGCCCCCCGTACAACAGAAGAATAAGATGAAGGCCCATCACTCAAACTGACGAAAAAGAGGGCAAGTCTCAAGTAGAGTACGAGTACAAAACTCCCAGTTAGCGAGCGAAGAAAAATACCAAACCCAAATTCTACAAACAATTAAAACTAAACCAAAACAAGAGCAATCCTGTGTGCGTTGGGGAATTTAAGGCATATGACAGCAATGTTGCTTCACAATCTCAACCTGTGCTGGATCAAATTCAAAAGAATGAGTCTCTTTTTCTTCAGCCGCAGCAGCCAAGTCAACTCCCTTCAGCAAATCCACGTGACAACCACCTATCTCGCTCGCCTCTTACTTCAACTCCGAGCCAATTAAACCTTGCAAAATATCTTCATGATGTAGAAGGATAAAACATTTTCAAACCATACTCACATTTTCTGCTAGTACCTCTACAACGTCTTGCATATAATTTCTGAAGCTTGGCCCAAAAGAGCTTCTTGAATTCTGAAAAGAACTACCCCATTACTTAAGCTGTTACTGTAAGCCAAAAATCAAAGCTCAAAAAAAGCCAGTCGGAGCAGACCAACTGCGATGAGAAAACATCATCAAAACGCATGCCGATCCAAGCGTTGTCTTTCAATCATTCGATCGTTGGAGAGAAAAAATCCAGATCCATCTTCCCAAAATCAGAGAATCATAGAATGATTAGCAAAAATAAACCATGGTGCCCTATGACAGCAGAATGTACCAAAAGTTCAAATTCTGAGAACCAAAAAAGAAGTAACCTAATGAAGAGAAATTTCCTTGACCATACAGTAAGACCTCAAAACTACTCCAGCTGATGGAACCAGTTCATAGTCCATCCTTGGTGAAAATACAACAGCAAACCCAGCATTCGTTGAGAAAAAGCTAGAGGAATCCCGCACTCATGCCAGAAATAAGTTCAACTCATCCGATTCACCATCCCCTCATAAGACCACCTAGTACTTGAAGAAAATCGGAGAGCTCCCAGAATACACTCAGATCAGGGTCCTGTCGTTGGATTCAGCCACTCCCCACCATGGGAACAGAGTAACCTCGTCCTTCGACTAGGAGAGAGAACAATCAATCCCTAGCTTGGTCGCGCAGCGCAAGGATCCAGAACCTCGCAGTACTGTCCACTCTTCTGCCGCACTCTTCGCACGATATAGAGGAGTTGTCAAAAGTTCTCCTGTTCCGCTCATTCCAAATTTCCCAACACGCCGCTGCAAACCAAATATCAAATGAACCTTGCAGACGATCCGGCAGAGACAACCTAGCTCTCCTCCATCGTTGAGCTAGGTCGCCTGTGTCGATGCCAAGTCGCTGCCTGGAGATCGGAAAATTCTGGAGAAGCCTATCCCACACAAATTTTGCAAAAGAACAACGGAAGAAAAGATGATCCAGATTTTCTACATCGGCGCCACAAAGCGCACACATCGAAGGGCCATGCCAGCCACGTTTAGCTCAGTTAATAGCCTATATCTCCCAGCCAACCAAAGAAATAATTTGATTCTAAGTGGGATCTTGATCCCCCAAAGATGGGAAATTTTGCGGTCATCGATTCCATCGAAAGAGATAAAATTATAAGCGCTGCTAACAGTGAATGTTCCATTACTTCGCCACCTCCAAGAAATTGAGTCCATTTCCTCATTGAGCGTAATACCATCAACCAGGTTGCGAACCAGCACCACTTCAATAGTCCGGTCGAGACCCGTGGGCGCTGTGTCTGTACGCTTTAAGTGAATTGGTTGCGTATTTCTAACAGCTCGAGCTTTTGGGATTAATGGTTAGCGCCAACGATCCGACAAGTGGTATCAGAGCCAGTGGCACGGGTTCGATTCCCACACGGTGCAGGTGTTGGGGGGGGATTGTTGGCTATTTATTTATGGGTTAAAAATAGGTCCAACTCCTGCCCGTGGCAATAGGCCCAGGAGACTAATAAGTTGAGTTGGGTGAGCCCAATAAGTTGAGTGGGGCTGCGGTACACAATAGACCTAACGGCAAGAGGCCCATCAATAGACCTAACGTCCAGGTGGGTTGAGTCCGGTCGAGACCCGTGGGCGCTGTGTCTATACGCTTTAAGTGAATTGGTTGCGTATTTCTAACAGCTCGAGCTTTTGGGATTAATGGTTAGCGCCAACGATCCGACAAGACATATATTATAATTATTATGAAAAAATAATTTGAATGCCGAATATAGTCATCATTGCAAACTTTAAAACATACTTCTGAACTATCAATTATTTGTTCTCATGATTTTAAGCTAAGACTAATTTTAGTTCATCAAAATACCATTATAAACCTGATTTTTTTTTTAAGATAATATATTCTTTTTTTTTTCTTTTTTTTTTTTTAGAGGGAGAAAGGTAACATGCTATCGTTTCATTCATTATAAAGATGAATTAAACTAAAAATCGAGATAACATGGCCTCCCCACCCCCCCCCCCCCCAAAAAAAAGATTCCACCTAGGCATTAAATATGTTCCACATGGATCTGAGCGAGCGCATCTCTACCATCAGGAGTCCTAAAGGGTGATTCTTATTCTTGAAGATTCTTTTGTTGTGTTCCAGCCAGATGGCCCACCAAGTTGCTGCAATGCATGTTAATTCCTTCCTCCCTATAGATCTTTCTTTAGTTCTATTCATACCCCACCTTCCTCCCTACATATCCTCCTTTAGTTCTACTCATACCCCAAAGATCAAGTACCGATTTGCAGCTAATTAAGGATAGTTTATCTGCTAACTGCCCTGCTAGCAGGGATCTGGCCACTTCACAGTCTACAAATAAATAGTCGACCGTCTCACATTCATTTTTACACATGCTACATCCCTCCTCGCCCCTCCATCCTTTTTTTAATAGGTTGTCTACAATAAGCACCTTTCGTTTTAGTGCCAGCCAGACGAAAATTTTGACTTTAAGCGGAGCTTTTATCTCCCATAGTCACGTAAATCCTCTATCTCGTACCCCACCATCCTGTAGAAAGCTGTAGAGCGAGTTAATCGAAAACATCTAAGATTGAGTCCATCTCCATCTGACTCCATCCTTGTTATTGGAGAGTGAAAAGGTCGCCAAAGACTCCTTGAGCTGCAAGACCAAATCCCTCTCAACTTGTGAGCTTGGAATGAATCTGGCCAAAATTTTGCGCCATTTCTACCCGTTGCCACCAAAATAATCCCTTACTTTGCATTGTTTGTTTTGAACCTCGTTGTTTATCGTAGGGAAGCCTGCATGCAGAGAGATCATCCCGGTCCAGATCTCCGACCAGAAGCTCACTCTATGTCCGTCCCTGATCAAGTAGGAAACCCCACACTTAAATATATCTCTAGTCACTAGGACATTCCGCCACCACTGTGAATAAGACCTGAAAGAGGCCTCTTCTCCCAGAGGTATTCTCCGGGAGTAGTATAGTCCTTCAATGAGGATGCCCCACATCTGTATTGTATCCGACAGAAGCTTCCACCACCATTTCGCCACTAGCGCCAAATTCATATTATCTAAATCTAAAACACCTAGTCCTCCATCCTTTCTACTTCTACAGACCACCTTCCAACGCACTAAATGTTGGATTTTATTTGAGATTTATTGGTGATTTAAAACTTAATTTGTCTCTTGAGGAGCCCAATCCATAATGGGCCTTACTTGGGAGCCATCCGTTACCCGGTTCATTTTTTTTTTATTTTATTTAATCCGAAATTTTTTTTATTTAATCCGATATTTGGTTGCCTTCATCCGAAATCACGGGCACGTAAGGAGCCTTCTAATCATGCCGTTGGAGCACGATCGCTCGCTTCGGGGTTTAAGAAGAGTTTAAACCCGAACGTTATTTTGGGTCTTACAGTGCCAGTGTCATCTTCTTTTTCTCCAATCTTTTTTCCCAATTCTATTATTCCAGATTTTACCGTATTCGCTTTGTTCTTTCTTTCGATTTGCTGGATCTCTGAAAGTTTGCCGGGTTCATCTTGCGCCACCTTGAAATAGTGCCGACGGGGTGGAACGTGGACGTTGTATCGCTGGAAAGGATTGCCGGGAAGCCTCGCACATAGAGGGGCAATCTCGCTTCTAGGACAGTGCCCTGCACGCCTCGATCCACAGGCCTTCTCTAAACTTTTTCTCTCACAACATTTATTATTTAACTCCTGATCGGATTTTCACAAATTGAATTTGCTGTTGTTAAATCATTTAAAAGAATTAACTTGAAAAGATAAATATTTTACAACACTAAACAGTGCCCTTCTCTAGCTTCAGTCCTTTATTTCCAAAAGAACGCCCTCCTGAGAGCTTCCATGCGTCAGATAACCCATTTGGGCACCCTAAAAATTGAGAAGTAATAGATTGGTAGGTTCGCAAGGACGGAGTTAACCAGGATGAGTTTGCCACCTTGAGAGAGCAGTGTAGCTTAACTGAGGTGCCGCATAATGGGCCACCAATCTTCATTTTCTCGATTCAGTCTATAATGGGCCACCAATCTTCCTTTCTCAAGTGTCTGTCAATAAGTGGTAGACCGAGGTACCGCATAGGTAAGGTACCCAATTTGCACCCGAGAATCTCTACCACCATTTCCCCATGGAGTGCTCTTTTTCCCAGGTAAAGTATTTCGGACTTGTTTCTATTTACCTTCAGTCCAAACGCCCTTTCAAAGATTTGCCACAGGAAGAGTAGGTTTCTCACTTGCTTTTTCTTCGTCTCGCAGAAAAAGATTGTGTCATGGGGTATATTGAATGATAGAAATCTTACAATGCTCCTTAGGCCCTATCCCACTTAATAGGGAGTTGCTAACTGCTTGTTCCATCAGTCTCGCCAAATCTTCAGCTATCTCGCCAAACCTTCAGCTATGAGGAGAAAGAGGTAGGGGAAGAGGGGGTCACTCTGTCGGTGACCCCATTTTGTTTTGATCCATTTGGTAGGGACTTCGTTAACCAGGATTGCCACTTTGGCATTGGCAAAGCATTGTTCCATCCACCCATACTATTTGTTGCTCCCTCCAAGCCACTTTAGCACATCTCTTAGGAAACCCGAGCTCACTTTATCATAGGCTTTCTCGAAATCAGCTTTGACTCCAATGCATTCTGCTCCTATTCTTGATCCCCAACTAACTAACTCGCTGGCTATGACGAAAGAATCCAGTATCACCCTTTCTTTAAGGAACACAGTCTATGAAAAAGAGATGATCTCCTTGATCACACCTTCAATTCTGTTAGCTAGGACATTAGAAATTATCTTCTGTACACCGTTGATAAGACTGATAGATCTGAAGTCGTTGACCGATTTAGCTCTTTCTTTCTTAGGAATCAGGCAAATGTACGAGTAGTCCAGAGGTCCAGAGTGTAAAGTTTCATCAAACAGCTCCCCAAAGATGTTAAATAGATCATCTTTCACCACCTCCCAGAAACGCTGAAAATTTTTAATTAAAATTGTTCGACCCTGGAGCTTTGTCCCCACCCAATTGGAAGGTGGACTTCTTAATTTCTTTCAAAGAGAAAGGTGTTGTGAGTTGTCCGTCAGATAGTAACGCTCTCTCCCCAAAAATACTACTACAGTCGCCTATGTCCGAGTGTCTATTACTACCTGGTTGAAGACTTCCTTGAATTTTCGGTAGAAGTACTCTCTTTTATCTTCTTCCCTATTAAAACATGTACCTTCATCTACAACTGTCGCTATGGCATTTGTGCGTCGCCTACCGTTTGCTACTGCGTGGAAGTATTTAGTATTCTCATCCCCTTTCTTTAACCAATGTTGTCTAGCGCGGATCTTCCACATTATCTCCTCATCCGTAATTACTTTAGCCAGCTAGCCCTTGATTTGCTTACGGTATTCAAACTGCTGGGGAGAGAGGGCCTGTCCTTCCTCCAAAATATCCAACTTTTGGATATCTTCAGAAATGACCTTCTTAGTTTTCAAAATACTATAAAAACTTTGAGTACACAACTCTTTAATCCTTTGTCTACAGTGTCCAAGCTTAGCAGCGAAGGTAAGCACACTTGTTTTTTTCCTAAGCATTTCGTTCCACCAAATCGGTAAAGCTTTACAAAAATCATCACGAGACAACCAAACATCTTCAAATCTAAATACTCGTGACGGTAATTAATCACTAGTGGACAATAAAAGTGGTGTGTGATCGGATGCAACTCTTGGTAATGCTAGACATTTAGTTAGAGGGTGGATTTGGTCCCATTCTGTGGATATAAGGAATCAGTCCAGTTTGGCCAAAGTAGGCGAGCTCTGTAAATTAGACCAAGTTCAGTTCTGATTCCCCAGAATAAATCAATCATCTCCAGCGATAAATCAATCATCTAAATTCCATTTATATGATCCGTGAACATATTCATAAGCCTTGCGCTCCAGGTCCTTCCTCTTATTTCTTGTGGATTTCTAATTAGATTGAAATCTCCACACATCACCCATGGGCCACGACTACATTCTTTAAGGACTGTCAGTTCCTCACAAAACTCCTCCTTACCGTCCCAAGTAGGCGGTCCGTATACATTGAAAAGATAAAACTGAGCACCAATAACGTTATGTTTTAGCCTGATAGTGAGGGAGAAGTTACGAACTAAACAAGAGAAGTCTCTAGAAGACCAGCAGGTCAGGATACCCCCGATGCTCCGACAAATTTAATGAAGTGACATTTATCAACAAAAATTCCCACGCACGATCTAGGGAAAAACTAGGAAACGACATCTACCTTAGTTTCTTGAAAGCAAAAAACGCTCGCCTTAAGTTTCGAGACCGTACACTTCACTAGTTCCCTTTTGCGAGGGTCATTCAGTTCTCTAACATTCAAGCTACAGAATTGAAATATTTTTTAAAAAACAGAAACACCCAAACATCTAAAAAAGCTTAAACCAGCAAAGTCCCTAAGCGGTGGCCCACAGAAACTCCATGAAGCTACACACGCCATTGTCGTTCATTATGACCCCGCACAGAGCACTCTTATTCATAATTTTTCTACTCGCGGTTACGCTTGGGTTCAATCCAATTCGCCAGTTTGTTGTTTCCCCTTGGATTCTTTGATCTCTTCGTCGAATGTTCTACGTTGACCCCTTCTCGTAGGAGTGCTTTACGCGCTTTAGCCCTCCATCCTTGGTCCCACTTCCCGGATCAGGTCAGAGTCCGTCTCGCCTCCGCATCCCAGATAATCTGGTATCAATCCAGATTGGTTAACATTGCCGGATCA